>VDFB02281492.1:238992385-239087648 GCA_007258455.2 Sequoia sempervirens | reverse complement strand
AAAAAATAACCTTACTAAAGTAGAGAAGAAAAAATCCACCTTAATTTTGAATTTTATAGATTTGTGTGCCAAGAAAAGGGGCCTCAGAGGCCATCGAAGTAGAGCTAATCAGTATTGAAGGTGCCCCCAACATCTAATCTCAACAAACAACCACAAAATAGTCATGAAAATTTGTTCAAGACTTTAACATGCAATTTAACTCTAATTTTGGGTTTGCCTAAAAAAATCAAAAGAAGCTACAACAAATAGAAGAATGATCAAGAAAAAGTCGTTGATTAAGAAGAAAAATATGATCAAGAGGTGACTATATGCCCCCTCTTGAGTTTTCCCCTAGCTTGGTGGGGTAAATTTAGGAGAAATTGGGGAGCCACAAGCTCTAGGAAAAATGGGCCCCTGGGGCCCTATATATACCTAGATGGGCCCCTAGAAGGGTCATTTTCACTATTCACTGTGAGCAAATTGTTGACTTTTGTGAGAGAAAAGTTAGAAAAAGGCCTAGTAGGAGGGAGTACGAGGTGTTGAGGTTGGAGAAGTTGCACAATGACATTGTTGAGTGTCACATAGTGGTCCAGATGAGCCTCTAAGCATTTTTTTTCATGAATTTAAGCTCATTTTTAGCATTTTTTTATTTGGTGAGGTGTACATGCATCTTTTTTGGGCACATGCATCCAAAAAATGTGTTATCATCCAGAGTCTATGCCAAGGTCCTAAATTTGCACTATCATCTTAGGGATGTGTTAGCATCCTCAAGGTGACTATGGGGGATAGAGATGCATGCACAACACACAGATGTCTGCATGGTGCACATAAGTCTTAAAAAATTATTTGTTTTCATAATGAAATTCAATGTTCTAACTTAAAAATTTTCACTTTTGCAAGAGTTTCCATAGATTCGTGAGCATCTACGAGGGCAAGCATTCTGACTCATTTCTAAGCATAGGGACCATCTTACAGATGACAAGGTTACACATCTGGAGTGGGTTAGTCTTTAGCATGTGTTCACCATGCCAGAGATGCATTATCATGAGAGGATGCTCAAAAAATTGATGGAGTAGTGGGATTCCACCATGCCATCTTTCTAGCTTCCTTGTGGGGAGATGACTATCATGCTCGATGATGTTTAGTGGATCCTCAGACTACCCATTTGTGGATGGCGGGTGGCTCTAGATGATACCCAATCAACATAAAAGTAGAGGGAGAGAGTCCTCTACTAGACTTAGGGTGGATAGACGATGATGAGAACACAAGCCACATATACACACACTGGTACGACCAGGTGAGGACCATTGTAACACTACTGCACTGGGATATGGTCATGACTATCGCTTTCTAGATCATGATAGATGGGCAAGGGTCACACCTACATGGGGACCCTTTCCATATGATCAGAGAGATGGTTGAGCATAAGATAGTTTTTTCCTAGGGGTGCAACATGTTAGCACACCTCTACTAGAAGTTAGGCTGGTATATGCACTATGAGTACCATAGCCTCAGTTCATGGACACTTTTGTAGGTGTGGACCTTTTCCCACATCTTGTGCACTTAGTCGGTCAGTTTTCCCTAGCAATGGTCATATCACATCCCCATGGCCCATTGGTATGACATGCACGGCTAGTGGAGATTCAATGATTTACAGTTTTGGCTATAGTTTGGCACTCTTACTATGGATGGGGTCCAATGAAGACCTTACAATTTTTCAGATGGGTGGATGATAGCAGGCATTTGAGGAACCTATAGTGGGACCATTTTTTGTTGGGTCATTGTGACTATATCATAGTGCCATACTATTGGAGTCGAGTCATGTGACAACATGGTCATCATCAGATGATTCTACCAGACATGTCCACATATACTAGGTTCTATAGGAGTGTAGTGAGGGTAAGGGATCACCCTCACCCTATCATCACCAATTTTGTTCCCTTTGATGATGATGAGCCTGACTAGGATTAGTCTCCCATAGCAGTGGCATATAATGTCTAGGGTGTTATAGATTATGTGAGGTGGTGAGAGAGGCACCATCCTGCTCTTATGTTTGGTAAGGGTGCCCTAAGAGGGGGCCCTAGTCTATAGGGAGACCTACCACCCTAGTCTCCATAGGGTAGATGAAAAGGGTGCTAGTACGCGAGCGAGGAGGAGAGGGAACAAGAGGAGGAGGCGACACCTTAGAGATTGAAAGGCGATGGAGGAGATTAGACCCCCTACCGGCTACCCCTATCTTGTTGGTACCATTAAATCGCACTGTTCCAATAATAGTGGCCCTGACATCACTAGGAGTGGCTACCAATGCCAGCAACATGGGATCCAACACCACTCCTCACCCTGACCCCACATGGTAGCCAAGGGCTCTAGGTATACGAAGATATTTGATTTTTAGTGCAATCATGACACACAAGTCAACAATAAGAGATTTGTACTCAACGATGTTATTGGTGCAAGGAAAATATAATTGGGAGGACAAAGGGACCACTTTACCTTTGAGGGATATCAAGAACACACTTGCTTCAGAACTAGTTTGACACCTTGATCCATCGAAATACATCTTCCATTCAAAGTTGTAATTAATTGTGAAAATATTCTCATTAGGAAACAGATCCAACCTTTGGAAGGAACAGGATGAGGGAGCGTCTACCATTTGATCGACAACCACTTGACCCTTTATTGATTTCTAAGTAATTAATTTTATATCAAACTCAGAAAGCAACACAGTCCATTTTTCTAATCTCCCAACAAGGTTAGTGCTAGAGAATAGATGCTTTAAGAGATGTGTTCTTACTATGACATGTGTTTCGTATGGAGAAGATAGTGTTTCAGCTTCTTTGTAGAAAAGACAAGAGTGAGCTTCTCCCTAGAGGAATAACAAGTTTGGTAATCGACTAGAACACGACTAATGTAGTAGATCACTCTCTCTTTCCCTGTGTAATCATATTGAGCTAGCAAAGCTGCCAAGGCATATGGTTATGTAGTAAGGTAAAGAAAAAAGAGTCTATCTTGTATAGTGGGCATCAATATGGAAGGATTGGCCAAATAAGCTTTGATTGAGGGTATGTGAAGGATCATGATGGGCCAAAAAATGGTGATATGATGGGTGTGCGTAGGGTATGTGGCTGACGACTTTTTTCTTACACAAAATTGATGAAACGAAAAAGGTTTTTAGAGGAGATTCTCAGCTTTCCACCAATATAAATTATTCTTTACTTTGAATTTAATAAATAATCATTATTCATTTTCTATTGAATTATGACTAAAGTCCTAATTGATAGGTTGATTGAAAAACATCCATAGCTTTCAAATGGTATCACATTTTTTTAATCTGAAATATGTGTCACATTCTATACTTCACATACTATAGGATTTATAAAAAAATGAATTTCTTGAAGTTTACGGTAAGTTAAGGTGGTCAAACATGTTTTTTATATTTTTAAAAGTTATAATAAAATTCGCAATTAATTATTTACTTGGAAAAAATTACAAAAAAATATGCATCACATCCAAACATAGGTCCTCTACTTATATCTAAAATCTTATAAAAAAATATTATCATTTTATTGTGGTTAGGGTGGTCAAACAAACACCTACTTCTTATTTTTTCCCTGAAATTTAAGTACTACTAGATTGAAATTTCAAATTTTTACCAAATATATTTAAAAAAAAAAAAAACCTAGTAGTTTAGAAAATACATTCAATTTGCTATAGATTCTATTCTTACATACTTTTAAAATAATATAGATAACTTATTCAAATTTTTATGTCAAGTTTCCTAACTCTAATTTTTTTGAAATTTTTGCCACTTAAGGGACTATTTTTTCCATGATGATCCTGCACATACCCTTGACTCAAAGGATTTTTGGAACTCCTCATCCCATATGAAGCAATCATATTTTTTCAATAAATGAGTGAAAGGAAGGGTACGATTTTCCAATTGAGATATAAATCTATGAATCCCCTGAATCTTCCCTTGTAAACTTTGCAACTCAGTGATATTCCTTGATGGATGCATGTTAACAATGGAATCAATTTTATTTGTGTCAACCTCAATTCGACGATGAGTAACTATGAACCCCAAAAGCTTGTTGGCATCTACGATGAAGATGCACTTATGGGGATTGAGTCTCATCTTATAGAGTCAAAGCCTTTCAAAGATAATACAAAGGTTCTTCACATGATCTTGACGGGTTATCAATTTTTCCAAGATGTCATCAACATAGTCTTCTAAGATCTTATGAATAAAATCATGAAATATTAGGGTCATCACCCATTGGTAAGTTTCTCCCGCCTTCTTTAACCCAAAGGGCACAAACACATAATAGAAAGTACCCCAAGGGGTAGTGAAGGATGTCTTGTATTGATCATACATATTAATATGGATCTGATCATAACCTGAGAAGCCATCCATAAAAGACAACAATACATGCCCTGTAGTTGAGTCCACAATCATATCTACATTAGGTAATGGAAAATCATCCTTAAGAGAAGCTTTATTAAGATTTTGAAAGTTAATAAATATATGAATACAACCATCAGGCTTACTAACAATGACTATATTTGAATTCCAATGGGAGTAGTCAATCAGACAGATAAAGCTTGCTTTCAACTTCTCTATCTTAGTCTTGACCATCAATGCTACCCTGGGATTGATCTTTCATATTTTTTGCTTAATCGGCTTGGCGTTTGGACATAGGATGATATTGTGAACCATTATAGACTCATCAATATCAGGCATATCGTCATACACACAAGTGAAGATATCATGATGAGAATGCAAGAGATTGGAATGTTCATCTGGTTCCTACAAAGAGACACTTCCCAATCTTGATTACTTTTTCTAAGGATTTGGGATCCATAGAGACTTTAATAGTATCTCCTTTAAGAAGAGGACTAAAATCTTCAAGATGAGATATTAGAACATCATTATTAACGGGTATGTGTAGGATCATCATGGAAAAAATAGGCCCTTAAGTGGTAAAAAATTTAGAAAAATTAGAGTTAGGTAACTTGACATAAAAAATTGAATAAGTTATCTATATTATTTCAAAAATATGTAACAATAGAATCTGTAGCAAATTTAATGTAGTTTCTGAACTACTAGGTTTATTTATAAAAAATAAAATATATTTGGTGAAAATTTAAGATTTCAATGCAGTAATACTTAAATTTCAAGGAAAAAATAAGTACCTGTGTTTGTCTGACCACCCTAACCACAATAAAATGATAATATTTTTTTATAATATTTTAGATATAAGTAGAGGAATCATGTTCATAAGTGATGCATATTTTTTATAATTTTTTTATAAATGAATAATTAATTATGAATTTTTTATTACAACTTTAAAAAAATATAAAAACTTGTATGTTTAACCACCTTAACTTGGTCAAAACTTCATGAAATTCATTTTTTTTTTTTTAATCCTATAGTATGCAAAGCATAGAATCGTGACACATGTTTTGAATTCAAAAAATGTGATACCATTTGAAAGCTATAGATTTTTCAATCAGCCTATCAATTAGGACTTTAGTCATAATTCAAATAGAAAATGAATAATAATAATTTATTAAATTCAAATTAAAGCATAATTTATATTGGTCGAAAGCTGGGAGTCTACTTTAAAAACCCTTTTCGTTTAATCAATTTTGGGTAAAACAAAAGTCGTCAACCACATACCCTACACATACCCATCATATCACCACTTTTTGGTCCATCATGATCCTGCACATACCTTAACGTTAGATAGAGGGTCCTCTTCATCAATGCTCAAGACTAATTCTCCAAAGTATTCTTGTTTATTCAAGCAATATGCTAGTCATCTCTTATGATGAGAAGAAGGAAATAGGAAATAGGCACCTAGGAATTCCTCTAGTGCTTCATCCAAAGAGAATAAATCTAAAGGGTTTTTATCGGCTTGCTCCCTTTCCTTTATTAACTCAAGATGGATTAAACTCAATAGCTCAGCTAAAATCATGTTAACACTCCACCAAGGTTTTTGCTTAAACTATTCAATAGAGCATCCCAAACCCAGGTAGCACTATCATGGCTTAAAATAGATAGGGATTTGAATTCCTTATTCAATATCTCATAGGCCTTTATGCTCATAGCCATATTGAGAGGAAATTTCATATCCAAATCCATAATGAGTTTGTAAAACTTCAGGAGGTGGCGGCTCTACATAGAGTGTTTCATTCCACCAATGAATGTTGAATGTATCTACAAGAGTGCTCACACCTACTTTACTAGGTTCACAAATGTTAACCTCCTTTGTAGGAGTAGGATTACTCTCCTCAGTAGAGGAGGGAGTTATCCCCTAAACGGGGTCACACTTTTCTTCTTGAGTAGGAGTGTTGTCCATCTTCATGCTAGAAGTACCTAGAAATTCTATGCAAGAGGGGCTCACCTTGTATTTCACAACAAAGAATTCAAAGAAATACAAGGAGCACCAATCATCACCAAGGAAAGCATTTGATTGAGAGGAAGAAGGGGAAGACGGAGGAAACTTAGGATGTTCTACTTTAGGTGGTTCATCTTTATTGACACTCACTCCAAGAACAACTTCCATAGAGGGTATCAATGAAGAACATGGCATAGCATCAGTGGTTAAAGATGGAATACAATTCTTGAGAGTGGATACAACTGAAGCATGACCAACAACCACTAGTTGAAAAAGGTGAACAAATTCTAGATCTTCTTTAATTGTAACCATCCAATTATTTGCGACGAAATTCAAAGAACAGTGTAAAGTAGATGTCACAACACCCATAGCATGAATCTAGGGTCTCCCCAAGAGAAGATTGTATGGTAACAAGCAAGGCATCACATAAACCAATGTAGGTAAGGTAACAAAGCCTAGCTGCAAAGGTAGTATTATTGTACCTATATTTTGATGGCCAACATTATCAAACCCATGAATATACAAGGAAGAAGTTGATAAGGAAGATGAATCAACTTTAATCCTAGGTAATAGGTCCATATCGAAAACATTGAGAGCCGAACCGGTGTGAACAAGAGTATGCCTAATACCAATATTATTAACATTAATTATAATAATCAAGGGATCCACTTTCTTCTACAAATTCGAAGGTGAGAGTTCTTGTGGGTGGAACATAATATTTGGTGAATCTGCTCGAATATGAGCCAACAATGCATTAACATCCATAGGCCTAGCCAAGGAAGGCAAGAGAATATTTTGTAAAGCTTCTTGAAGCATCTCTTGGTAAACTAGAGTAGTCTGAAGCAAGTCCCAAAGTGAGATCTTAGTTGGAGTAAAACAAAGTTGCTTGACAATATCGTATTCACCTAGTGCTTTGATCACAGGTCTAGGTGTTGAAGGAAGGCCTGGTTTAGAAGGTGGTAAATAAGTAGGAGCTTGAATGGGTTGTGATGTAGGATTGAAAGGCTATTGATCCAAGTTTTTTTTTATTTATCCTTGTATTATATGTGTGCCCAATAGCATTATAGGAAGTGGAGTCTGTAGCTTTCATAAACCTTGAATATAAGAACAATGAATCACAAGGACACAAAATCCCATAGAAAAAATAGTTCTCCCTAGAGGATGAGTCAATAAGGGTCACATAAATGATGGGTTTCTTAAGGCTTAGAGGAGCCACAAAGACCACCACCACAGTTACTGATTCCTTAGCTTGCGAAGGGGGAGTTGATTCAGAAGATTTATAGATAGGGGTGAGCACTTCTAATTTGAAGTCATCTAAAGCATCCTCCAACATATTGAAATATTCTTCAAAAAAGGGATTATTATAAGCATGCAACATTGTGAAAATAGATCTGACTTCTTCATGTTGGGTTCACCAAAATTTGATATGAGAGGGATTCACTACACATGGGTCTCTTTGTTCTCAAGAGTTCACTAGGGAAAGAACTGCCCTTATACACCTTAGCATAAGCAAGTGAGAAAAAATGTAGAGAAGTATACTCAAGTTGTGTTTCAGAGAAAGTTGCTTCAGATCTTGAGAGAGTGAAACCTTGAGATTTTTGCCTCAGATGAGTGAGCTCTCAGCCAAAAGACAATAGTGTGGTTTCAGGATTCCAACGTGACACACTGTCCTCTAAAAGATGCTCTAGAATTCTAAGCAATGGAGGGATTGGGAGCTCATGCAAATGGAACTAGGTTTCACTTATAAGCTCAAATCTAATATATACTAAGAAAAATAAATTTACAAGAATCCAGAAACTATAACAAACACAAGGGAACTTGGAGAGATCTTACCTTTTGCTAGACATTCAACTCTTCACTCCAAGATCCAGTTTTCACCTACACATAGAAGAACAAGGGGAAAAGGTTGGGGCTGTATAGGGGCTTGCCTTAGCCTGATTGCCATTTTGGTGTTCCCACCTCCATGGAAATCCAAGTTGGAAATGAATGCAAATGAAGTAAACAAAGTGTGTGGTGAAAGCAAAACCCTCTTCAGGAGTAGAAACCATACCATGAGATAGTAGATAAACAAGTAGGAAAGGAAAGAGAGAGAGAGAGCATTACCTATAGGCCTAGACCCTCTTTGGAGCACACAAACACACTATTGAGTGCTTGCTTAAGAGTTTTTGTTGCTGGAAGGACCTCAATCTGGCATGGATTTGCTTGTGAGAGTGCTACTATCAAGGATGAAGAGAACTCAAAGATGGAGCAAGTGTAAGAGAGCTTGAATGAATAATTTCCAATCCCAAATGAGAGCAAGAAAGGAGTTTTTAATGCATGGAAGGGAAAAAAAGAGTCTTTACATCCAAAATCTAACTACTAGGACACGTGTTGAGAGAGTCAAGATTCTAGATTCCTTGTTTCAAACTCAGAAAACTGGTAGGATGCTAGTACATAGTGTAGACGTCCACACACCATGCATGTATAGAAGGCCTAAATTTTTGGGAAATGTGTCATCACACTTTTTTGCTCTACCACAAGTCCACATGGAGTAAGAATCACAAAATTCCAATTCATGGGATTTTTTTCATTAATGATCTAAGGTGTCATAAACGCTAGACAAAAAAGCAAAAATGTGGAATTGCCCCTAGGTGCAATCCTATAACATTACATATAGATGGGAAAAATTCATCATGCATAAAGAAAAGTATTTTTCATGATGCAAATGAAGATCAATCTTCAAATGAGCAACAAAATAAAAGAAAGGAGGAAAATGCAAAATTCTATACAAATTTTCTAAACGGCTCAATCAATAATGAGAATAATAAGAGGAAGGAAGATAATGCCACACAAAAAAATAATGTTCCTCATAAATGAAACAAGGAGAAATTCAAAATATCATTTCCTCCAAGGAAAGAACAAATGAAAAAGTATCAACATTCATGTTATGGTTATTGCTACTCCTACACTAAATTGTGTCATAAAGTGGTAGATTGTTAGACACATGCAAGCAATAGTGGTTGGTTGGAACAAGAATAAAGGTCCTCATGGGTTGCCAAATAGAAAGGATGACATCATATGTTTGTAAAAAACAAGGAAGAAATGATGGATGATGTAAAGATACTTATGAGTTCTTAAGAAGAAGCTATAGATCCTTATACAAGTGCAACAATTATGACCATATTCCATGATTATGTAGAAGTGATTTTGTGGAATATCATAAGAAAAAAAAATCCAAATCCATAGATAATCATAAGAAATAAATTGCAAAAGTATGGAAAAGGAAATAAGAGCAAGATAATAAGAAGGAAGAATACATGCTTGTGTTTCATGCACTAGAAATATCACTAAGTCCTTAAGGAAATGTAAGAGTTTAGGGGGAGATAAGAATTATATTATTTTAGCTCCATGGAGAATAAAAATCAAGATAGATCAGCTAAGGTATAGTCTATACAAGCATTTTGTTGTCATTGATAAAAGGGGAAGAATTAGTAGAGAATTTTGAATGACAAGGATAAAGTAGGAATGGTGAAAAAATGGCCAGCAAAGACATAAGAAGTATGACACATTGATAATGATATGGTAATAGTTATAAAGTTACCTTATAATAAAGTGAAGGAAAATTGATGACGATAAGGATTTAAATTTCAGGAAATTAGAATATTTGCTTGTAAATACATAGTATTTTCACCATTTGAAATCCTATGAAATATATTGAGAAAATTAAAGATCCTGAAATCAATTAAGGGCATTCAAGGGTATAATTAGTAGAAATATTACAACTTTTCAATCAATCACGTTCAAGCTTACATGAAATCAAGATGAAGGGATTTAATATGTGCAACAAGCTATCATGAACAATCATGCCAAAATTTAGATGTATTGAGTTATCCTCTACATGTTAGTTGCAACAATATATTGTGTTTGGAATCAACCTAGTGGAACCTTCAAAATATTCATGTTCTAGACTAGTGTTAAACACATTTACATAGGTGACATCTTTTTTTGAAATATAACTAGGGTCTAGGGTTTTATTCTAGGTGTGGGTTTTTACTTAGTATATTTTCCCTTGTCTAAATCCTTGTTCTCTGGTCTAATCTTTTGTTGACTTATTTTGGCTAGTTCTGGGTTGTCCTAGTTATATCTTAAGCCTTTGAGTTCATTTTTTCATCGACCCCTTGTGATTAGGATTCCCTATTTAACCTTCAGATAATATTTCCCTCATTACTTTGGTCTAGGGATTTAATATTTTATGAAGTTGAAAATATGAAATATTTGGCCTTTACAACCTTTGCAGAAATGATTTTAACTCCTTTTAAGGAATTTTTCCATGTTCTCCCTAGGTGATCCCCCTTTTAAAACTTTTATGCACATGCTTAAATTTTTCCACTTATGGTTCTTATATCACTCATCACCAAAGTCTTTAACTCATCGGGTTTACTACAATGATGAGCAATGAACTTTGAGTTCCCTTTGTATCATGTATTGCAAAAAGCTTTTGTCCTTCATGATTTACTTCCACGATGACCAATGAGCTAGGTTTCCTTCACATCACTTATCACTAAAGACTTTTGGTGCTTTGGTTCCACTTCAGCAAAGCTTGATGAACTAAAATATCCCTTCGTATCGCGTCATCCTTTGCATTGTAGAAGAGTTTCTATCACTCAATTCATCTTCAGCGATGAGCGATACGAAGGTAAAGAATGGTGGGCTATGATCTTACCACCTTTCAACATCTGGTTCCATCACTCATTTCTCATGTCATTAAAATCATTCTCATCTCCAAATTAACTATAGCGATGAGCGATGGTGTAAAGGGAATTCTTTGTATAGCTAGGAACATCTCTTCATTGAACAAAAGTTGTTTCTTTAAAACACTTCAGTGAGAATTGATCCATAATATGATAGCAAATATTCCTTTCATCAAAGGTTTTCTCCTCATCTCCGAATTATGGGTCTAACCTTGCAGCATTACAGTGATGGGCGATGGAGTTCAAAAGTACTAGTAAGCATGTGGGTGGCTATGTGGAAACTCGCTAGGGTGTCATCACTATTTTAAAGCACATTTGTAAAAGCAAGAATGGATGGTCAAGGATGGTTACAGATCATGTTTTAAATCAAAAGAATCAATGGTGTAAATTCAAACCTAAACGAATTCTTGTCAGTTTTCTCACACAATATATCTTTCAGACAATAATGGAGGAGATGCTCTATTTCTAAGCCATAAAGAGGGTTGTTGATCATATTTCTTTCACAATTGCAATCTTTAAGAGTAGAAGAACTGGTCAAGTTTAGAAGAAAAGGAAGACGACCTCATAGTGATGGGAATTTGAAGAACAAATTGATGGTTTTCTTAGGTAAGTTGAATACTATGCCTCTGTGAGTAATTCTATAACACTAGGTAGATTAGGAATTGATTAGATTGCTAGGGTTTGTGATTGGGGTTATTATTTCTTATTCAAAAAGGGAATTATAATTTTTTTATGTAGGGTTTGGGAAGGAAATTTATTTTTTTCGAAAAATTTAGTTCGAACCTTGGGGTATGTGTAGGATCATCATGGAGAAAACAGGTCATTAAGTGGCAAAAAAATCAGAAAAAATAGAGTTAGGCAACTTGACGTAAAAATTTGAATAAGTTATCTATATTATTTCAAAAATATGTAATAATAGAATTTGTAGAAAATTGAATGTAGTTTCTAAACTAGTAGGTTTGTTTAAATATATATATATATATATTTGGTGAAAATTTGAAATTTCAATGTAGTAGTATTTAAATTTCAGAGAAAAAATAAGTAGGTGTCTATCTGACCACCCTGACCACCATAAAATGATAATATTTTTTTATAAGATTTTAGTTATAAGTAGAGGACTCATGTCCTGATATTATGCATTTTTTTGTAATTTTTTTCCAAATAAATAATTAATTATGATTTTTTTATTACAACTTTTAAAAAATATAAAAAACTCATATGTCTAACCACCTTAACTTGGTCAAAACTTAATGAAATTCAATTTTTCTTTTTTAAATCCTATATTATACAAAGCATAGAATGTGACGCATGTTTTGGATTCAAAAAATGTGATATCATTTGAAAGTGATAGATGTTTTTCAATTAGTCTATCAATTAGGACTTTGGTCGTAATTTGAATAGAAAATGAACAATAATTACTTATTAAATTTAAAGTAGAGAATAATTTATATGGTGGAAAGTTGGGAATCTACTTTAAATACCCTTTTCATTTCATCAATTTTGGGAAAAAAAAAGTTTCCAGCCACATACCCATCATATTGCCACTTTTTGGCCCATCATGATCTTGCACACACCCCTTATGAATTATAATAGTTTATATTGTAAATCCCCATTATTTGAAACCCTATTTCCATTACATCATAAAAATGAGTGAACCTAGTTATTTTTCTGCCAAACAAGAGAGAAAACCTAAACACAAAAGGGTTAAGATACCTAAACCTCAAGATGACAAGCCCAAACTAGAGGTAGCTGAGGCATCTGCAAAAAAGAGAATTGTGAAGAGAGATTACTCTCGGTTCATGGAAGAAGCTTCTAAGGACCTGACTATATAGGTAAATTTGGAAAGAGGAAAACTAGTGGAGCATTGACAATTCATTTTCAAGATTCTACTTCTAGGGTTGGTGATGTGGTGGTACCATCGAGTGGTTGGGATTTATTTATATACACTTTCAAAAGGAGGTTTTCCAGTCAGCCCACCTGTCATCTATGGACCTATGATGTTGGAAAATTGGTTTTCCCTAATGTGTTTGTGGAGGTGGACTTAATGCTTGAATTGGAAAGGTTTTATGACCTTACTAATAGGGAAATTAAGAGATTTCTACACTTTGTTCCCATGCTGGAAATTTCAAGAAGCCAAATAGTTGAGGTTTTCAAATTGAATCCATCTGCTACTGAATCCATCAAGTTATGTGCACTGCACAATGAATATGAGAAGGAAAAATTTGCTTACAAAAAAATATCTTGTCTAGGCATAGAAGGTGCGACTTGAAGATTAACGGTATGCCATTTGGGCCTAAGGACTTTGAGCCATTTGATTGTGATGACTTTGAAGGTTATTTCAAGAATATAGACTATGCATTGTGTTAAGTCTTGCACAAGAAATTTGGCATAAAGATGGATATTGCTTTAATGGTTTTGGCAATTGATATACAAAATAAGTATCAAAACAAGGTTTTTTATTATGCTCCCTATATTTCCAATAAATTCCATGAAGACTTGATAAAATTAAAGGATACAACAGCTTCATTGTCTTATAGACACTACTATTTGTTGATGCACATGATATTGTGGAAAGGAATATAGGTAATGAGAAATTTCATGAAGTTGACAGAAAGGGATAATATGGACAATGAGTTGCCTACACAAATTTGGACCAATGTTTGGGATATACACTATCCTAAGTCTAACTATATTTCATTTTGTAATGGTTTTAAATTCATTGTGTTGGAGAAAATGGGCTTGAAGTCCGTTTATAGAATATCAAGGGGTGTGAAAGAAATTTTGAGGCCTCTATAATATGAGCAAGATACTACACAAAATCTCAATTGGGGGGACTTGTACCTACACATTGAGTATACGAAAATAAGGATTTATGGATCACCAATGCCACATGACCAATTGTCTGTGTATGTGTTTTTTTAGATAGCATTTACTGAAATAATGTGGTAGCTTGATGCCATGGACAAAGAACATTTCAAAAAATCAATGCATCTTTGATAAACCCCAATTTTGGATATGCATAATTTATATGCTCATCAAATGAGGGCATTGAGAGGTTTGGATCTCTCTTAAACAACTAAAGGATAAACAAGATATCATAATACATTGTGATCCTATAAGGGTTATTAATGTTGAGAGAAGAGAAAGAGGATTATCAGACAAACAACATCATTTTTTGTACCAAGAAGATATAATCAAGAATTTATATTCTGATGTTGAGGTAGTAGAGACCAAAAGTGAGTAGAGAAAAATCTATGCAATTGAAGAAAATATGTTAAAAGAAAACCCCTTTTATGTCAGTCCTTACTCTAAGGTACAAGAAAAATTTGTGCAAGCTAAATTAATGTTAGGTGATTTCAATGATAAAAGTTTCTTTGACAAGGTGAAGCAAGATGAAATAAAGGCCAAGGTGGCCAAACAACATCATGATGCACAAATAAGGATCCAAACAACTCAATGCTCTACTCAATACAGTCAAATGCTAATAAAAGAGATAGGTAAGCAGCCTACAACACCCCATCGATGAATTATTTAGAAAGTGAGAAAGGAGGTGAGGGTTATGTTCCTTAGGAATCTATAGAATATATCCCAATGGAGGAAGAGGTAGATCAAAGATTCCCATCTCCTAAAATTGAGGATTCTCTAAATAATGTTATTCATGCTTGCAGGATAATAAAATGAGAATATATTGAAGGAGAGGATGATGATGTTAGAATAAAATATTGTAATGATTTTGTGAGTGATGATGCATTTTTTTAAACAAAGGAATTCAAAGATTTCATCATCCATTTAAAAAGCTCTAACATAAAGAAAAGAATTGAAGAAGTAAAGGAAAATTTTGATCCTTCCTTATAAGAAGAGGCTGACAAGGAAGAGGAGGGAATGATAATGAAAGAGATTGTAGCCATGTCATCACAAGATGCAAGAGACTTGGTTAAAGGAAGTTGGATTTTTTTGCTAGCTAGGTGGGAGTTCTCATCTACCATTGCATTGGATGCAATCAGAAAATACCCCAATGCATCTATTTCAAAAGAAAATTTTGATAAACAAGTATTTGGCTTAGGTTTTAGCTTGAAATTGTACACTCTTGCTATTTGGTCTATGGCACCAAATACTAGGAAGCATGAGGTAATAAAATCTTATTGGGGTTGTAGTCATCAAAAGGGATACTAAAATGACTGCCACTATAGCTACACAATTAACCATGCATGCTGCTATGTTAAGTGTTCATACAACCCAATTCAAACATGGAAAATATTAGAAGTTGCTAGATAACTACAACAAGTTGATGGATGAGAATAACAGGGCACTTGCTACAATGTAAAAGGGTCTATCATCTCCCACGTCTTCTTCATATTTTTCTACCCAAGATAGAGAAACTTTGTCCCAAAGAATTCAGAGTTTGAAACAAGAGGTGCAAATAGAGAAAGAAAATACTAAGAAAGCCAAAGAGGAGACAACCAATGTGGCTGGTGATATTTTCGATGATGTTTTGAAACATAGAGTTACAAAGCTGGTAAATGAAGCTAATTATGTATGGGATGTGTACATGAATATTCATGAAGCAAATAAGAAGTATTTTCTTGATTAGAATGCATTCTAGAATGAATGGAGTAAATTGAGTACCAGGGTAGGAGCATTAAAAAAAATGATGCCACATACACAAGAAGACTTTGAGGCTCCAACCAATATTCCTGATTTTTTGAAAGAAATTGATTTGTTAAGTGAGATCACAAATTTCCATGATAAATTGGCCATGTAACTACAAAATAAGCTAGGGGTGTTTAAAGATATGGATGGGCATGGTATGCCCAAGATATTAACTGATGACTAGGTGAATTGAAGGAGTTTTCTAAATGGAAAGATGAGTTAGGAAGTCTACTCCCACATTTAAAGCAAATGATCAATCTCACTAATTACACCACGTTGAACCCATCTATTGATAATATGACTAGAATTTAAGTGAGTACGGACACATTTTTCAAGGAGGCCTAGATACTGATTGATGCAAGATACCACCATCATAATACAAAACTATAGAAACTTTTGGATACACAATGGAAAATTGAAGAGTATAATACATGGCTTGAAAAGTTTACAAAATGAGCCTTAAATGAATAATTGTAAAATGTAACTATCTCCTCCCAATTATGTTCAAGTTGATGACAAATGTGCTGATGTGGATGGGGTCTACTTCTCTCTCTTTTATTTGTTTTTCTTGTTTTAAAAGTTTTTGGTAATTGGGTGCATACATGAAAGGAATTTTTATCGTAAAGAAGATGTTTTGGTGCCATTACAATGATGAAAGATTCCTTTTGGAAGATGAGGAAATCTTCTTCGACAAATGGAAATGAAGTTTTTCTTATATTTTTTCCCCCTTATGGAATTGAAAATATAATCACTTGAGGATGTTTTGAAATTCAAATTAAAATGAATTTCAAATGAAAAATGTGATTGTAAGTGTAATTTGGCTTGAAGCTTGTTACTCCCATACTTTCATAAATGGGAATTCAAGGCCAATTACATAGGTATTTGGTCGGAAAAGGTTCTGAACTCATGTAATGAGATTTTGTATTTCAAGATCACAAAGAAATAAAATAGTTTTGAGTCTTAGGTATGAATTGTAGTTTGTAATAGACATAATGGTTTTACCATAGTAATGGCATCTGAATGAGAAATTAAAAATTCTAGAACAATTTCTCTCCTATGTATTTTGTTACTCAAATTATGAATAAAATAATCAAGGAACTTTTATTGGTCTTCAATTGTTTTGGTTGAATATATGGTTTTATCTTTTATTTAATTCAAATAATTAATTAAAATAATTTGATGAAGTCATAGGTTTGTGTGATGAAGTACAAAGATTAATAAGTAATTTTTGTTCTTGAAATATTGAGTTGTTTTATTGCAAGGAAATATCATAATAGTCTATGAATGCTAAGTCTAATTATTGATTAATTATAGTTTATTGCAAACACCCATGGATAAAGCATTCTTCTATTAATTTGGTAATCTTTGATGTAATTGAGTTGGTATTTCCTATCAAAGAAAAAATCCATATAGAAAATCATTTACACACCTTTAATTGTTCTAAAGTTTTATGAGGAATCATCCATTCCCTACTTTAGGTGGTCATCTATCAAATAATTAGCCAAATTCTTTAGGATTTTCATTTCATTTACAAATTGTGGGAATGTATCTATTATTTAGAATGTTTGTGGTAATTTGGCACAAGAGTATCATTTAAAACATTGTAAGGATAACCCTCCTTGGTCTTGTAGAGCTTGAAGTGCATAGGGAAATCCTAACAAGCTTTCACCTAGTCATTGGCCAATCCTCACGATTTTTTATCATTGTATTATGGTAAAGTCATAGGCAATTGCTAAAGATGAAGTTTGGTTCTTAAAAAGAAACCAACAGATTGGTGACTCTATTGGGGACAATGCTAGTCCAATATCTCTAGGTCATATCTAGTATAGTTAGAGTCAAATACTTTCATTGTTCTTCATTGTTTGGAGAACAATTTATTCAAATTCTCATCAATAAGTCAAGCCAGTTTTATCTGTCAAGTTTTGGTCCTATTTTCCATTTCATACTAGGTTATTTTCAAAGTCTTCTCTAAAATTGTGAGTGCATCTCCAAATTGTAATCAACTTCTATTTCCCAACATGGGTATGTGCATGATCATCATAGAAAAATTAGGCCCATAAGTGGGAAAAATTTAGGCAACTTGATGTAAAAATTTGAATAAGTTATCTATATTATTTAAAAAATATGTAAGAATAAAATTTGTAGCAAATTGAATGTAGTTTCTAAACTACAAGATTTAATTAAAAATAAAAATCTATTTGGTGATTTCAATGCAATAGTACTTAAATTTCAAGGGAAAATAAGAAGTAGGTGTTTGTCTAACCACCCTAACCACAATAAAATGATAATATTTTTTTATAAGATTTTAGATATAAGTAAAGGACTTATGTTTGGATGTGATGCAAATTTTTGTAATTTTTTTCCAAGTAAATAATTAATTATGAATTTTTATTACAACTTTTAAAAAATATAAAAAATTGTTTGTCACCACCTTAACTTAGTCAAAACTTCATGAAATTCAATTTCTTTTTAATCCTATATTATGTGAAGCATAGAATGTGACACATGTTTCAGATTCAAAAAATGTGATACCATTTGAAAGCTATAGATGTTTTTCAATCAACCTATTAATCAAGACTTTAGTTGTAATTCAAATAGAAAATGAATAATAATTATTTATTAAATTCAAAGTAAAGCATAATTTATATTGGTGGAAAGCTAAGAATCTCCTTTAAAAACCATTTTTATTTCATCAATTTTGGGTTAAAAAAATTTGTCAGCCACATACCCTACACATACCCATCATATCACCACTTTTTGGCCCATCATGATCCTACACATACCCGCATATTGGCACTGACTACGAACCATCTAGATTTCATAGTCAACTATTTATATATCCTCCCTATCTATCATTCTAGGTGAAAGTATGTAGCTCTATATATCTATCCATAGGAACATTATGGGGGTAGAATGAATGATCAAAATCCCAGCTCCCAATGCCCTTCCATTGTTTAATTAGTACTCGATCACCCCACCTAAAATTCCCACCCACTTTGCATGCTTCGAGATCTATCCTCCTAGATCTCCATAGGTTGAGATGGGGTTGGAGGGTTGGTACTATAACTGTCTCAATATCTATTTTTCAATAGGATTGGGAGATATCATTCTATTTAGTTGGTTCTTTGCTCTCATCCCATCCCTTCCTTCTTGACTCGAATCTACATTCATGTTCCCCCTTGTCAGTTAGTAGTTCCCCTCATCCCTATCCATGTTCCAATCAATAGTTAGATAGATATAGAAAAAGATTTTAATTTTTCCACTCGAGTTCTCTATTTCCCAATAATATCAAATAGGAAAAATGGTTCTCATTAAGCACATCAAGCCCTTTATGTTTTTACCCTACCCTACCCGATGGAGATGGAGATGGATGGCCCTATGCCCAATGTAGATACCTATGAGAGATCCAATATATAGTGAAAAGGAATTAATTGAAATTCACTCTATTTCATTCATTTGGTCGAGTTGGTGCATCATGGAAGCAATTTGACTAAAAAATAGTTGGCTCATTCACCCTACCTCAAGTATAGAAGGTAGGTCCCATGAATGGATTATTTTAAGGGCTAGTAGGTTGATTAATGAGGGTGGGGAGGAATGTTTGGTCTAGTTGATTTTATGAGTAATTACAAATCTATAATATGTCTCTCAAAGGATCTTAACAAGGGGAATAATACAATTGATCAAAATAATCTCAAAGATAAAGAGAAGTTATGCTAGGGATGGTGGCCTAGTCTAGTTGAATACCAATTCTGCTAGTCCATAATTGTATTAGTGTTCTATTTAAGTGGAATATTGGTTAGGGTGGATTGGTCCTATGCCTGCCAACTAAAAATTCCCACCCTGTAGGGTGGGAGGGAATATAGTGATGGTGTCATTGGGTCTATAATCCCCCTGACCACTAGAATTCCAAGAGGAATATATGGTCAATACTAGGGCTTCACCCACTACCCTATATTCCTCTACTGGTCGGTACCAAGGGCCTCACCTATATCCCACCCCCCTATACCAAGGGCATCTCCTATCTCCCACCCTCAGGTACCAAAGGAAAATGGGATGATACCAACTCCACTAATCTATTTTCCATTGGAACTAGGATATATGAGTTTTGTTAACCATTATCATTTGTGACATTGTTTTGTTATTAGTATTTGTAATGATCTAAAGTCTCTTGTGCTAGTGCAAAGTTATAATTCCAAGAAGAAAGTGAGAAGAAAAATTGTAAGGATAATTTTGAAACTATTCATGGAACTAGAAGCATAATGAAGAAAAATCCTAGCAAAGTTGAAATTCAAGTTGCCCAAAAGCAAGAAGCCAATAGATAAAGAAGATCGATGAAGCAGGTAAGTCCACTGAAAATCATGCTACCACATCTCCCAATTTAGACACAAATTTTCATAATAAAAATGTAAATGAGGATGCACATGCATTTGATGTTCCTAGTATAAATGAGGAGAGACTACCTACTAATGAAATTCTTGATAGCAAAAAGGAAATGTCAAGAGAAGAAGAGAGGTGGGAATTCTCAGGAAAAGGATAGCATATTCCCATCCATAGGTGAAGTCCTTGGTGGTAGATTTGTATTTAGTGATGAAATTTTAAACCAAGGGGTAAATCCCATAGTATAGCCTCACATCATTCCCTTGAGAGAGAACCAACAAATCTTACATTCTACACCCTTGAACCCAGTGAGTATGAGGATATCCTTGAAGATGAAGACATAAGTAAAGATATGTAGCTTTGGAAGAGGAGGAACTTAGACTCAAGGAGTTGGAGGAAAGACAAGAAAAAGAAATAAAGGAGAGAATCAGGGCAAAGGTACTAGAACGTGACTCCTAGAGAAGAAGAATTGAGAGGATGAAAGAAGCCTTAAAGGAAGAGCCTATCCCTGAAGTTCCTTCTAAAAATAATGCTAAGAGAACTCTTGATCCTCCTAAGGTAACCATGTTCCCATAGGAACCTCTGCTGCAAGTAGTTATATTGCATCTATTGTAGCAACAAATTCATAGATCCTTCTACTGATGTTAAGAATCTTATAGATCATGGAAAGAAGCCTATAGGATAGCCAAAGAAGACCATCCCAAATACACATACCAATACCGATAAAAATAAAAATACTTCATCTACCTACACATCCATAAAAGATGCAAAAGAAAATTCTATTCTATCAAGTGCATCTCTTGATCCTGAGATAGTAAGATTGTAATTATCAAATGACAAGTTTTAGCAAGAATTGAAGAAAACTAAAATTGAAGCTGCAAATGCAAAATTAGCAAGGAAGATCTCATTCCTCAAGATCTCTATACCTAATCTAGTAGCTTCAAGCTTTGGATACACTACTTTTTATCCACATAATACTAAGCTAGATGGACACATTCTTGGTGGAAGTGGTGGTGGATATCAGGGTGGTGGAGATGGAGGTGGACATAAAAACAAGATACCCATTTTGAAAATGGAGAAGGAAATAGTGGTGGTGGAAAGAAAAATAGACATTATGGTATTGGTGGAGATGGAAATGGAAAAGGAAACAAGAAGTTTGGTAATCAAGAAGATGGTGAAACTCGAGATTATCATAGAGATAGCTTCACCAAGAGACCAATGCAAGTGAATAGGTACCAACAATTGTGTTTTGCTAGGATCCTTGGATATCTAAACCAATTATCTAAAGATGTTAGGAATTCCTTGGTAAAGTTCTCTATCAACAATGCAATAAGTGGTGAAGATCACTTGAAGGAATTTTAAAATGTAATGGATGACTTTAAGGTAGAGGCTAAAGATGTGATTATGAATCTTTTCATGTAGTTACTCACTAAGGATGCCAGAGAATCGTATAGAGGTCTACCAACTAAGATTATTGGTTCGTAGGAGGAGTTCAAGAGACTATTTAGGGAACAATACAGTGACAAGACCAACTTAAGGTTTCTTTTAAATTAGTTCAATAACATCTCTAAAGGCTAAAATGAGGTAGTTATTGATTTCGATCTAAGATTTCAAAAGGACGTGAATAGATTACATCCTCATTTGAGACTTAATGATAGTGTATGCTTGGTAAACTATTGTAATGCATTTGATGCAAAAATGAGCTATCTCCTACTCGACAAAAATACTCAAACCTTGAGAGAATCTTTCAAGATGGAAATCCACATTGAAAATATTAGAAGAGCAATTGGTAAAGTTGGGAGAAGAGATGATGTGAAAATATTGAAGAACCCCAAGAAAGAGGATAAACACTCTAGAGCAAAAGGATCTTCTCTTGAAGATAAGATTGAAAATGTTGCAAGCTCTATGAAAGATATCAACTACATGCTTGCAAGGTAGGATAAGGGGCTTGCAAATGAAAAAACAAATTTCCAGAAGAATTAAAGACCTCCTTGGCTGCAAGATCATCCCTATAACAAAAAATTTCATAATGGGAAGCCAATTCAAAACAATCAAAAGAATGCACAAGAAAAAGATCCCCCTCGTCCATTTCAAAATAATTTAGTGAACCTTGCTAATGAAACACCATGGTGCATTATCTACCATTTACCAAATGCTTCTCAAACATGTTCAGTAGAAAGAAAGTTTGAAGAAGAGCATGCTCAATCAAATGATTATGAGCCAATGGATGAGAATTATGTTGAAGTACATGTGCTTATGCTAGGTCAGATTTTTCTGATGAGGATTGTTCTTTAGAGGAAGAATCCCATGAAGTTGATGTTGATTACCAGAGGCATAAATCAGATTCCTATCATTAGTAAATTTTCCTTGATTAAGATGAAGAGATTGAGGAAAATATTTGTGCTATGGAGATAGAAGAAATGGATTTGTCCTTGAGAAGGCCTTTTGATGATGAATACAAGTAGATGGCAGTAGTTTTGGTGGAGTTGCAAGCAAGGAATACTCAAAACTTGAGAAGTAGGGTTGTTAATTGTGATCAAGGTAAGCTTGGTAGTATGTTTATGAAAGAACATAACACAAAGAAGTAGGGGACTAAAATAGAAGAATTAGCCAAGTTTAATAAGGAAGAGGTCAAAATTAAGGAAAGTAAGGTACCTAGGATTTGGGCCAAAAAATACACTACAACCAAGAAGCATGATGAGGTGGTTGTCTCAATTTTTAAAGTCAAGACTCAAAAGTCAAGAGTTCATCAAGAAAAGAAATGAGATAAGAAATACCATAAGAAGAAACTTAAGGAAGAAAAAGTCCAAGTTGGAGAGCATAGTGTAGTACCATATGAATTACCAAAGTATAATCCAGTTGACATGTTTCAGTTGTTGTCACAAGTAAAGGTGATTGTTCCATTAATGGAAATGATGAGAATTTATAAACATAAACAGAAGGAAGTGGCCCTTATCAATGGTGCCACTTAGGCTTGTGAAGATAAGAAGGTGACTACTCAGTCTCAAGTGAGTGGAAATCACGTTAGTGATGAAGTGATGGAGGGAGACATTAGTGAGATACCTCAAATTTATTTGGGAAGAACCATCACCACATGCCCAAATAATATTGATCCATTTTATGTGACTCTAATTGTTGATGGTAAGTTGATAAAAATTTACATGATTGATTCAAGAGGTTCATCTAATATCATTCCAGTGGAAATAATAAAAGAAATGGGACTGAAATAGATTGTGCATATAGAAAATGCTATTCCATGGACTCAAGAGAGATCCCAATTATTGGAGTCATCAAAGATGTTTCGTACAGATTGGTTACCTTTCCAAATAAGGAGTTTGTAATCAGCGTAGTTGTGGTGGAAATCCCACCCAATTATGATATGTTACTATATAGGAAATGGAGTTCCTCTATATGAGGTAGCATGCAATATGACATGTCCTTTGCAACTTTCCCAATTGAAGGAAAGTGCATAAAGCTTGTGAGGTAGCTAAGAGCTCCACATATCATTGAATTTGTAGGAGAAGTAGATAGGATCCATTTTGTAGAAACTCACATGGATAACTTTAGGATTGAAGAGTTACAAGAAGAGGAGGAAAAAAACCTGCACCTCTAGAGAAAAATTAATGCACCATGAAAATAATGATGATTTGTGGAATATGTGTTTCAATGGTGCTTTCTCAAAGGAGAGAGCTAGTGTAGGGGTCATTCTCCCAGTGGTAAGACATTCAAGTTTTCATTTCAATTATTGTTTGCATGCACAAACATTGTAGTTGAGTATGAAGCCTTACTATTGGGGCTGAGGTTAGTTGAGAAACATGGCATTAAAAGGTTAAGTCATTGGAGACTCAGAACTTGTTTCTCAAGTTAGAGGAAAGTATGCATTAAATAATATTATATTAATATAGTATAGAAATGTTGTATGGGATTCAATTGACCAATTTGATAGATTTGAAATTGACTGGTTTAATAGGAGCAATAACAGGGTGGAAGCTTTGCTTGCCAACATTGCTCTCTTACCAAATGATATTACATTTGTTGGCGTTTCAAAGGTTGAAGTTCAAGTCAAACCTTCAGTTCCTAACATAAAAATTTGGTAGGTGTTTAATGATGATGATGACATCTTGATATTCCTATAGCGTATTGATGAATATGAAGGTGAATAAATTAATTTTGGAGCCTTTTTGGAGGAAGTGGATGGTAAGGAAACTATATTTGGAAATGAGATTATCTAGATGAATACTAACAAAATTCCAAAGTGGTTGTAGCATTGGAAAGGGTGTTTGATGACCCTAATCTAAGTAATGCTAAACAACCATCCACACAGAAAGAGGATTTTGAAGAGATCAATCTTGGAATAGAAAATGCTACAAAAAGGGTTTACTTTGGGAAGAAGATGAAACCTCAAGTCAAAGCAATATTGATTGCTTTATTCAAAAAATATAGACATGTATTTGTATGGTCCCATGATGACCTGATGGAATATAGGGAGGAGCTATTTCAACATGAGATACTTTTGAAACTAGATTCCAAGCCCTTCAAGAAAAAGCAGAGGCCAATAAATGCCACTTTGCATCCCAAGATATAGGAAGAACTTGTAAAGTTGAGGGATATTGGGACCATTAAGCCTATCAAGCATTCTACTTGGGTTTCAAATCTTGTTCTAGTCAGGAGGAAAAATGGTGACGATAGACTCTCTGTTGAATTTAAAACTTTAAATGTGTCATCATTAAAGGATAATTATCATTTTCCAAACATGGAAGCCATGTTACAAAAGGTAACTGGCTATGAGCTGCTATCTACGATGGATGGATTCTCAGGTTATAATCAAGTGGTGGTCAAAGAATCTAAGCAATACAAAATAGGTTTAACAACTCCATGGGGCACTTATGTCTATTGTAGAATGTCATTTTGATTGAAAAATGTAGGGGATACTTTTTAGAGAGCCATGGATGTGGTATTTGCATATTTCATAGACATATTATTATCTACATATCAGGATGACTTAACTACATAAAGAAAAAAGGAATAAGACCATTGTATGCGTCTGGAGAATTTTTTTAAGAAAGCAATAGAATATGGGATTTAATTGAATCCAAATAAATGTGCATTTGGAGTAAAGGAAGGTAACCTACTCGGCAATATTGTGTCTAAAGATGGAATAAGAATTGATCCTATGAGGGTAGTTTCCATAGATAAGATTCCACAACCAAAAAATGCCAAAGGGATCTAGGGTATGTGTAGGGTCATCATGGAAAAAATAGGCCCTTAAGTGGCAAAAAATTCAGAAAAATCATAATTAGCCAACTTGACATAAAAATTTGGATAACTTATCTATATTATTTCAAAAATATGTAAGAATAGAATTTGTAGAAAATTGAATGTAGTTTTTAAACTACTAGGTCTGTTTTAAAAAAAAATCTATTTGGTGAAATTTTGAAATTTCAATGTAGTGGTAGTTAAATTTTAGGGAAAAAATAAGAAGTAGGTGTCTGTCTGACCACCCTAGGGAACCACAATAAAATGATAATATTTTTTTATAAGATTTTAGATATAAGTAGAGGACTCATGCTCAGATGTGATGCATATTTTTTTTGTAATTTGTTTCTAACTAAATAATTAATTATGAATTTTTTATTTCAATTTTTTTAAAAATATAAAAACTTGTATGTTTGACCACCTTAACTTGGTCAAAACATCATGAAATTCATTTTTTCCTATTTTAATCCTATAGTATGCAAAGCATATAATTTGATACATGTTTTGGATTTAAAAAATGTGATAGCATTTGAATGCTATAGATGTTTTTCAATCAGCCTATCAATCAGGACTTTAGTCATAATTTGAATAGAAAATTAATAATAATTGCTTATTAAATTCAAAGTAAAGCATAATTTATATTGGTGGAAAGCTGAGAATATCCTTTAAAAACCCTTTTCGTTTCATCAATTTTGGGTAAAAAATAGTCGCCAGCCACAAACCCTTCATATTGCCACTTTTTGGCCCATCATGATCCTACACATACCCTCCAATCATTTTTTTGTCAAATAAATTTTTTGAGAAGGTTTGTCACTAACTTTGCTAAGTTTACAAGGCCTATTTCTAAAATATTGAATAAAGGAGAGAAGGTGGTTTGGAGTGAGGAGTCTAGTCAAGCATTCAAAAGTTTAAAGAAAGCCATCAAGGAGGCTCTAGTCCTAAAATCTCCAATTTTTTCCAAGCCCATGCATATTTTCCCTTTTGCTTCTTTCCATACTATTGTTGGTGTATTGTTGTAGAAAATTGACGAGGGATTTGAACAACCCATTGAATTCTTTTGTATGTATTTGCATGCCACAAAACTTAAATACGACATGGCTGAGAAGCAAGCATATGCTTTGGTTAAGGATGTTAAAATTTTTAGAACATACCTAATGGGATCTATAGTGATATATTTTGTGCCAAGTGCTACAGTGAAGGATATCTTCACTCAACAAGAGACAAAAGGAATAACCTGTGCAGATGGATCAAAAGGATCCAAGAGTTCAACTTTGATATTTAGATTAACAAGTTGGTAAGAGGACAAGGTCTAGCTAAGCTAATGGCTGAAACCAACTTGGAAGAAAACCAAATAAATCAAGTTGAGTGTGTTGATGTTGCACCTATCTATGATATGTAGACTCATGGATGGTACAAGAGAATTGTTTAGTATTTACAAACCATGTAGTTCCCTGAAGGTATGGCTGATCATGAGAGAAGAACTTTGAAGTTACATGCCATTAAATATGTCATCATTGATAATGAACTTTGGTGGAGAATTCTAGATGGTGTATTGCTCAAATGTGTTGATGAAAAATAGGCATTGGAACTTTTGTAATAAATTCACAATAGAGTGTGTGGTGGCACTACATAGCTAAAATAATTGCTCCTAAAATTTTGTGACCAGGATTCTAGTGGCCCACAATTTTTAAGGATTCCCATAAGTTTGTTAAAACTTGTGATGCTTTCCAAAGATTTGCAGGAAAGCTAAAATTTTCAGGGAGTCTACCACTTAGACCTATTTCAGTCCAAGCCCCTTTCCAATAGTAGGGTATAGACTTCATTGGTGAAATATTAGAAAAGTTATGTGGTAGTCATTCATGGATCCTTGTTGCAACTAATTACTTTACAAAGTGGGTGGAAGAAATCCCCACCAAGAAGGAAACAAGTAAAGTGGTAATTGATTTCTTGATGAATAATATCTTAATCAGGCTTGGAGCCCCAAAGAAGATTATCTTAGACAATGCCATGTGTTTCAGATATGGTGATTTTAGGGATTTTTGTGATAAATATGAAATAAAAATTTCTTACTCTACCCCTTACTATCCTCAAGGGAATGGTCAAGCTAAATCTAGTAACAAGAGTTTAATGAAACTAATCAAAAATGGTGATACATGAAAACAAGAAAGCTTGGGATTCAAATTTGAAGCTTGCACATTTGGTGGACATGATTACTATCAATAAAGCCAATAGACATTCACCATTGGGTTTAGTGTATGGTTTAGATGCTAGAATTCTTAGAATAATCTACTAAAAATGTAGAAGTTTGTGCAAGAGTATGATGATAATATTTGTGATGAAATGTAGCATAGAGTTGAAAATATCATATAGTTAGATGAAACTAGAAGAGAAGCTCATGATAAAAATGAAAAAATATAATTGTAGGTCAAGTACTTGTATGATAAAAGAGCTTCTCCCAAAAAAATTGAAGTGGGGAGTATGGTATTGATGTGGAATCTAAGAACTCAAGATAAGGGCAAGCATGGAAAGTTTGAAGCAATGTGGTTGGGCCCTTATCTAATATACAATACACATGGTGAGGATTGATACTTTCTCCAATGATTAATAGGTGAACTTCATGAAATGCTAGTACATGGACAGTTCTTGAAGCCACATTCCTCAAGTGAAATATGTTCTACTTCACATTACATTGTATAGTCTTGTAGATTTTGCATATAGGTATGATTTTCTTGGGTTTGGTCTGCTTGCCTTGTCTAGACAATTCCTTAGTTTTTGGTGTCCCTATGCTTGGTTTGCTTCAACCATGATATCTTAAATATTGCCATGCCTATGAGAGGCATGCATCCCCAGTTAGAGCCACTGGTGGAACCTTCAAAATTTTCATGTTCCACTAGTCTTAAATGCATTTACTTGGGTGTCCTCTTGGTTTGAATAGAACTAGGGTTTATGGTTTTATGCTAGGTGTAAGTTCTTACTTAGTATATTTCCCTTTTCTAAATCTGTGTTCTCTAGTCTAATATTTTGTTGACTTACTATGGTTGGTTCTAGGTTGTTGACTTCTTTTTCCATCTCCTTCAAAATCTAGTTTTTTTAAGTAAACAACATGTTTAAGGAGTGATGCTCACTGTATAACACATAACCTTTTTTCCATGAAGGATAAAATTATAATTTTTTAAAATTTATATTTTTAACTATGATATCTAGTGCTTCCAATTGGTTAGATAGTGTTTTATTGAATACTTTTTACTTAATCAAGTTTTGAAGTCAAACCAATTATAATTCAGACATAGGTAGACCGTATAACGTGTAACTTTTTTTGTATATATCGAAATTCAATTTTTTTTTCTATTGGATCAAGGACTTCAATATCTAGTGCACTCATATTTTTCAAATTTTTTTTGATAATATGCTATTTTTCCACATGTACAGAACAAAGAGTTTGATTTTTGGTGAAAACCTATGTTTAATTAAACTAAAAAAAGAAATACATAATAAAACCAAAACATATTAAAAATATATTCATTGGATAGCTTGTTCTAAGGATTACCATAATCTAGTTGGGTCTGTGAAGTCTCCTCCATTTTCATCCTCAACCCAAGCTCCGAAGCACAAAATTCTAGACTTTTTTGGTGCCTTAGGGTGAGAAGGTGGGAAAAGGGGGGTTTAGGTGAACCAGGAGGGGTTCGCTCAAACCCTGGTTCAAGTGAACCCCCTTTCAAAAGGGGTTTTTCTTTATGTTTTTTATGGGAATGGTGGGCCCTTGGATTTGATGGGTTCGCTTGAACCATGGTTCTAGTGAACCCTCTTTTGGTTCGCTGGAACTAATGAGTTCATTCAAACCCCACAATCCAATCTTTTTTGCATGGGGTCATTTTTTTCAACTTTTCCTTCCTCACTCAAATTGTAAACCACTATTGTGGGTTTACCCAAAGCTTTCATCCTTCATGATTTACTTCCATGATGAGTGATGAGCTAGGTTTCCTTTGCATAGCTTATCATTGAATACTTTTGGTGCTTTGGTTCCACTTTAGTCAAGTGCGATGAACTAAAATATCCCTTCATATTGAACCATCCTTTGCATAATTTAAGAGTTTCTATCAGTCAATTCATCTTTAGCGATCAGTGATAGGAAGGTAAAGAAAGGTGGGATATGATCTTGCCACCTATTAGCATCTAGTGCTATCACTCATTTCACCCATTGTCAAAAGAATTCACATCTCCAAATCAACTACAGTGATGAGTGATCGTGTAAAGTGTTCTTTGTATCATTGGGAACTTCTCTTTGTTGAAGAGAAGTTGTATCTTTAAAACACTTCAATGACAAGCAATGGAGAATATGCTGACAAATATTTCTTTGATTAGAGGTTTTCTCCTCATCACCAAAGTTTGGGTCTAACCTTGCAACATTATAGCGATGTGTGATGGAGTTCAAAAGGATTAGTAAGAATGTGGGTGGCTACGTGAAAACCCCTAGGGTGTCATTGTTTTTTTAAAACACATCTGTAAAATCAAGAAGCAATGGTCAAGGATGTCTATAGATCGCATCTTAAAATTAGAAAGATTGATGATGTAAATTCAAACCTGAATGACTACTTGTCAGTTTGCTCATGCAAGTTATCTTTTAGAAATTAGTGGAGGAGACATTCCATTTCTAAGCCATAAAGAGGGTTATTGATGATTTTTCTTTCAAAATTGCAATCATGAAGAGAAGAACTGGTCAAGTTTAGAATAAAAGGAAGGCGACCTCCTAGTGACTGGAATTTGAAGAACAAACTATTTCTTTTCTCAGATAAGTTGAATTTTATGCCTCTGTGAGTAATTTTGTAGCACCTAGGTGGATTAGGAATTGAGTAGATTGCTAGGGTTTGTGATTGGGGTTATTATTTCTTGTTCAGGAAGGGAATTATAATTTTTTACATAGGGTTTGGGAAGGAAAGTAAAATTTATTGAAAAATTTAGTTTGAACCCTATGAATTTGAATAGTTTAGACTGTAATTCCCCATTATTTGAAACCCTAGTTCCATTAGTTGTAAAAATGAGTGAACCTATTGAGTCTTCCACCAAACTAGAGAGAAAACCTAAACACAAAAGGGTTAATAGACCTAAACCTCAAGATGACAAGCCCAACCCAAAGCTAGCTGAGGCATTTGCAAAAAATAGAACTATGAAGAGATATTACTCTCATTTCATGGAAGAAGCTTCTAAGGACTTGGCTACAGAGGTAAAACTAGTTTGAAAGAGGAAAACTAGTGAAGGAGCATTGACTGCTAATTTTCAAGATTTTGCTTTTGGGGCTGGTGATGTGGTGCTACCACATAGCGGTTGAGATTTATTTTTGTATTCTTTCTGATGAAACCTACAAATTTGCAAAAAAATCAAAATTTGAAGTGCCCATGATATGAAAAGATTTGATCTGCACACTCAAAAATGCCCCTGAGAAATATGCCCCAATGACCTAATTTGAAGGGTCATAATTTGGATCCCATTTGCTCTCATGTCAAATCCCTTGGTGAGTGTATTCATTTTTCATATGTGAAAATGTATGTTATATTTCAGCTTCCTGTGATGAGTTTTGATAGGGTTTTAAAATGACAAGTTGGAGGGTTCTGTGACTGTTTTGTTGTTTGCAAACTCCCAGTCTTGCAAAGTAGCCTCCTATTCAAACTAATATTTCATAGTTGGATGATCATCATGAAAAAAGGATTGGTCCTCTGCATTTCACTCATATTCATATGCTTTGTGTCCATTTTCAAAGCCACGGGATCAAGTTTGATTTTTTACCAGGTTAAAAGCAAAGGTAGTTTGTCATATTTTGGCATATGAATGTTTCAAGGAGGTCATCTTTTACCCTAAACATCAGGTGAAAAATGTGGATTTAATGAAAGGCCTCTTGCACACATACTCAATGGACCTAAATGATTTAGTGTTTCCAGTGGAATTTTCCCAGGAGAATATTTGATATGTTTTCAAGGAGGTGACTTGGTGTGCTCAAGTTGGTCTCTAATAGGTGCAGTTGCAGAAAAGTCTGAGTGAGCCACTTTAGAATTTAATAGCTTTCACCTCAAAATGGATTTTTCCAAGCTGTTTATTGAAATTATTTTTTGGTTCAAATTTCTACATGCCTACTTAGTTTCAGGCCCCCATGATGAGTTTTGATGGGTTAGTTAATGTGTTGCTAACTGCGATAGGGCCAAAATTGGTGTTCCAAAAAGTTTCAAATTTTCAAATTCTAAGGGAAACCCATTACTTATTTTAGTCTATAACATCTCCAACTATATTTTCTTAAAAAGCAAAGGTCATATGATGCACTATTTTAATGTGTTTGGGTGTGGCGAACATGTCCCAGTGCCAATTTACAAAGGAGGTACCTAATTCTTGATGGCTAGGTGAAATTTAATGTAAAACCCATGTTTTAAATAATTGATTATCATCACATGCAAAAAATCTTGGCTCCAAGGGTCACCATTTGTGCTTAGTGAAATTTCTCTATTTGACTTATAGGCATAATTGAAATTTGCATTTTTTCTAAGGTTTCAAATACTAATGTTTAAAATATTTAAAATATTTAAAATATTGTGCAAATGTGGAAAATGCATTTAGGGAAAAAAAAAAATACATTTCCAAATTTTTTCTATCAAATAAAGTTTGATTCTTGCTTCTGAATGGTCTAGATATAGCTTTCACAACTTTTAGAAGCTGCACCGGAAAACTCATCACCCCTCGCAGTTTTGGGTTTGATTTTCTCATTTGTATTGGTGATTAGTGATGGTTGTTCATCTTCATCACCTATTACAGATTGAGTTGTCCCCTTCCTCATCAAATTGGTGATGAGCGATCTCACCTTCACTTCATCATGCACATCTCTCTTTTCACGAGAGATTTTGAGTTTAAATCAACGATGAGTGATGGCTATTGTGTTCATCATGCATTGCTAATTGGTGGCTCTTCTTGCTAATGAAATGAGTGATGGGTTTTAATTAATAGACATGTGAGTAGTAAAAAATGCATTTTCAAATGTTTTTGTGCAAAAGAAAGTATAATATTTGTTTCTTATTGGTTGAAGCAAATTCTCACGGATGCATGGCAATTGCAATTCCATCTCCATCGATCATCACTAGTTCTAAATTAAAATGGAGGAGGCAATCAACAATGGTTATGTTTGAGCAAAGGTTATATTAAACATCAAAGGGAAAATATAAAACATTTTCAAATGTAAATATAAAAAGAAAGATTAATTCTTACTCCCTATTGGCTAGGAAAACTTTTGATAGTTCATGAAAATTCTCTAACTCTCATGACAATATCGTTCATCTCCATTTTGGGATGGAGGAATGAAATCAAATCAAAGATGGATCAAAGTTCCATCACCCATCTCTATTGTGAGATATATTTGGCTCTTGCAATCAACGATGGTTGCGAGCAAACTTTTGAAAATTCATTTATTTTTTACGACATCACTCATCTTCGTTTTGCATGGAAAGAACAAATAGAAAATAGGGATGCCTTGGTATGAGCAGTGAAAAATATAAACTTGGTAAATTTTAATGTTTTTCAATATATCAAAAGGCATCTTCAACTATTCCATATTCTTTGGGGAGAAATTAAACCAAAAAACATAATTACGTTTTGTGGCTTTGGGTTGATTTTTAAACATATGTATAAGCTAAAAAGTGCTCTTTTATGCTCCATAAAGTTTCTTGAACTATTTCTATTACATGGGAAGCAATTTGGGTGAATTTTTATACATTTTTTGGTTGCCAATGAGGTGAAAAATGCCTAAAAACTATTTTTTCATGACCCAAAAATTAAATTCAGCATATGGGTAATTTTTTTACCTATAGTGAAGGTTAATATGTAACTTTCAAATGCATTTTTAAGATTTTGGTAAATGGGTTTTGACTAAGAAGTTAATACTTTTCATTTCTAAGTGAAAATAGAGCTAGTAAGTGAGTCTTTACATACAGGAAATTTTGTATGTGGGATTTTCAAATGAAGACAAGTTGAAGAGGGAAATAATTTTCAATTGGAGGAATGAAGGTAGATTGAGAGGGAAAATATTTCACGGTAAAAGTAATTTTTAGCTGGAGGGTAAATAATGAAGAAAGCCTTCTTGGTAAGGGAATCATTTTCTGTTAGAGGGTGAGTGAATGCAAGAGGTGTGAATCAAAGTGCATATTGAAGATTCTTTAAGGGATGGAAGCAGTTGTTGATCAACAACACTAATTTTTCTAGGTGTTTGCAAAAGATCTCCACTTAGGTTTTTTTTTTTCCCCTTAAGTGTTGTTTTTTGCTCTATTTCTAAGGATTGTTGTTTTATAATTAATCATGTAGAAAATTTTGATGAGAATACAAAAAATTTTAGTGTTAAGTCTTAGGGTTTGAGTTTGTCAATATCTATGTAATTCTCATTGCAATAATTACAAAATAATACTGAATGGTGCAAGTTTGACACCATTTTAGTATCCTATGTAATGGTTTTACAGATTATGAATAATATTGTGCCATAGAAAATTGGACCCTTTTCTTGATATGGATTAATTCATGATTAAATGGACTTAACAAGGTCTTAATCTAGTGTTAAGAAGTATTTTATGCATCCACACTAGGTCTTGGATCCTTGCAAATTAAATAAAATGCTTTTAATAACATCTTGTGAAGGTGTTGTGAAGTGTTGTTAGACATTTCTACATTCTTCTAGACTTTATTTAATACAATTTACCAAAAAACCACCTTTTCACTCATCAACAAGTCCTTTATTAAAGTGTTGTAAAGTCTTGTAACAAGGTTTCACACTTTTCTAGGCACAATCTCCTTATTTACACCTTTCTTAAATGACTTAATTGACCCCTTTATGCTTGGGCCACATGACTTAATTAAGCATATTTTTGAATGTAAACCCGAAAAATAATATTAAATGCAAGATTATTCCCGACACCCATTTTTGAGACCAAGGTGGGAAACATTCACCATGGGTGGTGAATGAGTCATTCTTGGCTCTAAATTTAAAAATCACTTAATGTCAGTCTGTGATGAGGTATGAATAGATAGTAAGGCACAATATTGTATAAATAATTTTTTTTACCTTCATTATCATGATCATCATCTCCCATCTTCTTCTTCTTCTTCCATCTTCTTATAATCCATTATTCATCAACTTTCTATCAAGCAACTTAGGTTTCAAGGCATTTAGAGATCAATTTTTAGACTTTCAAGGGAAAATTATACATGTTATGTTGCAAAATTTCAATATCAATCATCATGGCAAGGTAATCCATTCCATTTTTCATGTTTCATTCCTTTATTTCATCATTTTGGTTTAATTACCTAAATAGGGTTTGACCAAGGTAGATCTCCATGCCTTAACAATCAACATTTCTATTCTTCTTATGTGTTCACAGATTTAGATCTCTTGGAAGCTTGAAAAGAATTAAAGATCAAGTTGAAAATTCATTCAAGTAATCTCTTCATCATTTAAGTCAAAAAATCAACAAAGGTTACTTTCAGATCTGAATCTGGTAGTTTCAGAAGCAGAGACCTATAGGAGACAAAATTGCAGATCTAACTCCACAAAATCTTCCTCTAATTTTATAGATTCCTATAGGTGGGTTGATTCACCACCCATGGAAAATGAGTCCCATCTATAGGCCTGAAAAGTGGTTTTCTTAGATTTTAGTTCTCGGCAGTCAAAAACAAGTTTTTGGAAGATTTCATCAGAAGCATGACTAATTCTCCATGCATGGTGAATCAGTCCTAGTGGCCATTAAAAAAAGTTCCCAAGGAATTTGAGAATATTCTAGTGACATCATTCTACCTCTTGGTGCACTCTATTTAGTCTCATCCATTTCTATTTTCATTTACTTAAGTTTCTAGCTCATATTCACATTCAACACTATGTTTTCCAACACTTTTACATTAAATCAATTTACATTATTTAGTTTGCATTTTCATTAAGTTTCCAAGATTTAGACACATTCACACACTCCACATTTTCTATTTATTCCTTAGTTTTGAGTGTTAAGAAAGTGAATATTTTAGCCTCCATATTAGATCTCTCCTTCTAGGTGAAAAACCCCAAGAGGAGCAAAGAAGGATTTGTGTGCCAAAATCCTTCATTTCATTTTGGTGAACCTACTTTTTGATCACTTTCTTATCTGATTTGGAGTCCTTTATCATTGATCTAGTCTTACATTCATTTTTCATTTGGATTTGCATTAGTTTGTATGCTAGGTTTTAAAACTTGCATTCATAAAAAGTGTATTTAGGTTGCATTTATAACATCTAAATTCATTTAGATTTGTTGAAATTCTACATTTTTCATTTAGGTCTATGTATTGGCTCTCAGACTTGATAAAAATCAGCCTGAAATTTTTGAATGTTTTGAAAAAGGTTCATATTGGGACTCATTCGCCACCTTGGGCGAATTATTCCCTTTTGACTCCTAAACAACATTTTCTAGATCTCAGACATTGGTTTTTAGGCTTCTATTTGGTGCCTTAACTTGTATATATTAGATAGTTGCATTTATGTAGCATGCATTTCACTAGATTTCATTTAAAATAGTTCATTTCATGCATTGTTTCATTTCACTTTTTTGCACTCATCACATTTCATATTATCAACAAAAAATTTCACATTCTCCAAAACTAAACATTGCATTGCATTGTCCTTTCTTTCATTTTAATATGTTTTCTTTCACAAAATGTGCTCTTGATTTTATTAAACATGGATTTAACATGCATAATACTCCCTTTTATGAGTTTCCTTTTGAGTACCATACTAGGAACCTTAAGAAACAATCCATTAATTCAATCCTTACTCTTACATTACCCTTTGGAGAGAATGGTAATGTTGACAATCCTAACACACATTCTTGTTCTTCTTCTGATACCTCTCCTACTAGCGACGAAGGTATTGAGATGAAAGAAGTCACAAGCCTTGAAAGTAGTGATTGTTCATCTCCTTATTCCCCTTTGGATGACCTTACACAACAAGAGCATTAAATCATAAACAAATTCCTAACTGTCACCTTACCAAATCTTCATGGTCATAATTCTCAATCTTGTTCATCTCCTCAGATCCCTCCTCAATGTAAAAAGGGTGGGTTGGTGTTAGGAGATAATGCTATTAAAAATCATGACACCCTTTATATTCCCTTCCCTAATGTCCCTATCCTATGGGAGGATCTGTTTGACAACCATAGTGGTTCTTCTCTTGATACCTACTCCACTTGTGATGAAGCTCCTTCCCATATCTCCAACTTAGATGAACATATTACAAGATCTCCTTGTAGGGTAGATAATATGGACCAAGAGAATGAGACCTCAATGGTAATGGACACTCACCTAGCATTCCCTCCTCCTCATACTTCCATTATTGATCATTCCCCTATTGACAAAGAAGTTATTGTAGAAGAACCAAGCCTTCCTTGTCAAGCACATGTGGCTTGTTTTTCTCCTCCAAACTCTCCTCCTAGGGAGAATATCATGGCATTGGATTATGGAAGCACTCATAATATTTATTTTTTCCCTACTCATTTTATTCTTGATTGCCCTTATATTGAGGATATGGATGCACAAGTGTCCATTGGATCCCCTTTAATCAATGAACCTTATACATATCTCATAGGACATCTTGATAACTCCCTCGTTCTTCACCATCCTTCATTCCACATCAATAATCTTACTTCATCCTTACAAACTAGTATTCTTCAATATCATCCTTCACACAATGTTCAAAATGTCATCTCACAAAACACTTATGATTTGAATTTGTTATATTTTGTATCCTCCTATATTGAAGAAGATAAAATCTCACAATCTACAGAGTCTTGTGTAAGTATGACACCTAAGCAAGATGTATCTTTGACCCCAATCACCCAACCATGTTCTCCTTTGGATCAAGAAGGTATCTTGTCAAGACTTCTCCATGATAGCTTGATCACCCTCCCTCTTAGAACTCAGAAGAAATATTATGACAACACTTTCTTTTTTGCATACCATAGAGTTCATGGTCACTCCACCAATGACTCTTGTGCCTTGAGTCGTAAAATACAACATTTTCAGGAGTTTGGTATGCTTCCCTCTATTGGGGCATCTAATTCCTCAAATTACTATTAATTTTCACTCTAGTATATCATCATCCACTTTAGGCTCACCTGTGTCCTACACTAAGTGGGGGACAAAGAGTTAGAAAGCCTTATCCCTTGTATGTCACTTGTCATTGTCTCTTTTGACTACTAGTTAACTTTTCATGAATACATGTAAGAGCAAGCTTGGGATGTGGATGACATGTATTAATATTGATTCACATGTGACATACTACCTTTCTTTGTTTCCTTGACATGGCGTAGCTTATAAAAAACATATGACTTGGCATAGGGCCTTTTGCATAAGCTCTCATGTATTCCTATTTTCTTTTAATTTAAAGCAATTTCTCACAACAATGGTGTTAGCAACCGCTTTAAAGTGGGGGCATACATCACCACTCACATTTCATTGTGTGATTTTCTTTTTCTTGCGATTCCCTCTCTTGGAAGGATTAGATACAATGTTGCTTGTCATGAGATTATCCTCTCTTGGAGACATTGGACATAATGTTCCCTAAGATGAGACAATTGCATGAATCAAACAAAATCCCTTTGAATATCTTTTTCATTTTACATTTTCTTTTCGTTTTTCCACCTTGCATAACATAGCTTGCATGATAGTGGTACTTTGTCTTTTTGATTTGTAGCATTTGTTTTTCTTTGAATGGGCATAGCTTTAACATAGTTGAGTGGGAAGCCCAACTAGCGGCATGACTTTTCCCCACACATACCAACTAGCATATGTTTCTCACCTTTTTCTTTTTGGTCCTTCTCACCCCGTGGACAACTAGTTCTATGGCCCCAGAGTGAGTACATCTTTTTCATCTTGTCTTTATTTCCACCTTTCCTTTGTATGATTTTGTATCTTGGGTGCTCGGTGTACATGTGAATCTCTCTCGAATGGCTACTTTAGTGTGAGTTTGAAGTAGGTTCATCCTCTCACTAAAGTGCAAGATAAATGTGCCATAGAAAATTTGACCCTTTGCTTGATATGGATTAATTCATGATTAAATGGTCTTAATCTAGAGCTGTGAAGTATTTTATGCATCCACAGTAGGTCTTGGACCCTTGAAAATTAAATTAAATTCATTCAATAATGTTTTGTGAAGGTGTTGTGAAGTGTTCTAAGACATTTCTACATTCTTCTAGACTCTATAATTTAATACAATTTACCTAAAAACCACCTTTTCACTCATCAAAAAGTCCTATATTAAAGTGTTGTAAAGTATTGTAACAAGATTTCACACCTTTCTAGGCACAATATCCTTATTTACACCTTTCTTATGACTTAATTGACCCCTTTATGCCGTCACATGACTTAATTAAGCATATTTTTGAATGTAAACCTGAAAAACAATATTAAATGCAAGATTATTCTTGACACCCACTTTTGAGTCCAAGGTGGAACCAATTTGCCATGGGTGGCGAATGAGTCCTTCTTGGCTCTAATTTTAAAAATATTTTAAATTATTTTCGGGTTTCTATTTAAAAATCACTTGATGTTAGCCTATGATGAGGTATGAACAGATAGTAAGGCACAAGATTTTATAAATAAGTGTTTTTACCTTCATTATCATGATCATCATCTTCCATCTTCTTCTTCTTCCATCTTCTTATAATCCATTATTCATCAACTTTCTATCAAGCAAATTAGGTTTCAAGTCATTTAGAGATCAATTTTCAAACTTTCAAGGGAAAACTCCACATGTTATGTTGCATACTTTCAATATCAATCATCATGGCAAGGTAATCAATTCCATTTTGCATGTTTCATTCCATTATTTTGTCATTTTGGTTTAATTACCTAAATGGGGTTTGACTAAGACAAACCCCCATGCCTTAACAATCAACATTTCTCTTCTTCTTATGTGTTTGTAGATTTAGGTCTCTTGGAAGCTTGAAAAGCATTGAAGATCAAGTTGAAAAGCCATTCAAGTCATCTCATCATCATTCAAGTCAAAACATCAAGAAAAAGTTACTTTCAAACTTGAATCCAACAGTTTCAGAAGTGGAGACCTGTAGGAGACAAAATTGTAGATCTAACTCCACAAAATATTCCTCTAATTTTCTAGATTCTTGTAGGTGTCCTGATTTTCCACCCATGGAGAATGAGTCCCATATATAGGCCTGAAAAGTTGTTTTCTCATCTTTCAACTCCCAGCAATCAAAAATAGGTTTTCGGAAGATTTCATCAGAAGCATGACTAATTCACCATGCATGGAAAATCAGTCCCAATGGCCATTAATAAAAGTTTCTAAGACATTCTAGAATATTCTAGTGACATCATTCTGTCTCCAGGTGCACTCTATTCAATCTCATCCATTTTTGTTTTCATTTACTTAAGTTTCTAGCTCATATTCACATTCAACACTATGTTTTCAAACACTTTTACTTTAGATCAATTTACATTCTTTAGTATACATTTTCATTAAGTTTCCATAATTTAGACACATTCACATAGTCCACATTTTCTTTTCATTCTTTAGTCTTGAGTGTTAACGAAGTGAACATTTTGGCCTCCATATTCTCTATTCTTCGAGGTGAAAAACCCTAGGAGGAGCTAAGAAGGATTTGAGTGGCAAAATCCTTCATTTCAAATATAATCAAGGTTATCTAATTTTTCTCTATCAATTTTAGATGGATGTATGGATCTATTCTAGTTTATTAATTCAAATAATTAATGTAGGTGCTTGAATATGACTGTAAATTTGTATTAAATTGAGTGCTAGGATGCTAGTAAGAAGTAATGGTTAAGACACAATGCTAGAATATTGTAATGCAGTATTTTGAAGCTTCATACAATGTTAGTTATGAAAATTATTATCAAATTATGAAGGTGTTTGAGTTGCATATATTCCAAGGATGAGGTACTAATATAAGTGTGCTATTCACATTACATTTGTTGGTTAATTCACCAACTAATTACAATTTATAATCAATTTACTTATCTATCTTATTGTGGGTGTGTGTGGAATTCAATGAATCATATCTCTCATGTTTAATGTGTACATTGCCATGAAGGTCAAGCATACCTTCAGGGTATTGTGTCTATTAAGCATACGAAGGAGAATTATATGTTTACTGTGTGTTTGATACTTTGGCACACAAGTATCTGCAAGCATATTGTTGGGATTACCTTCTCAAGTTTAATAGAACTTGAAGTGTAGGGGAGAAAGGTGTAGAACCCATATCCCATTCCTTGGCCAATGACCTTGAAGATTCTTGGGCATAAGGGTTGGATACCCTTTAGAGGATTTTAAGGTTTTGTTGGAAAAAACATCAACACTTTCAAAAGGAGATTTGCTAGTCACCCCACTTGTCATCTATGGACTTGTATGTTGGAAAATTGGTTTACCCTAATGTGTTTGTCGAGGTAGACCTAATGCTTGAATTGGAAAGGTGTTATTACTCTACTGATAGGAAAATTAAGAGATTTCTAGACTTTGTTCCCATGGTAGAAATTTCAAAAAGCTAGATAGTTGAGGTTTTCAACTTGAATCCATCTGTTATTGAATCCATCAAGTTTCGTGCACTGTAGAATGAATATGTGCAGAAAAAATTTGTATACAAAAAAAAAGTCTTTCCTAGGTAGAGAAAGAATGACTTAGATGAATGGTGTGCCATTTGGACCTAAGGAATTTGAGCCATTTGACTATGATGACTTCGAAGATTATTTCAAGAATATAGACTATGTAATGTGCCATGTCTTGCACAAGAAATTTGACATAAAGATGGATATTGCTTTAATGGTTTTGGCAGTTGATATACAAAACAAGTATCAAAATAGGGGTTTTTATTATGTTTCCTATATTGTTAATCAATTTCATGAAGACTTGATAAAGTTAAAGGATACAACACCTCCATTGTCTTTTAGACACTACTCTTTGTTGATGCACATGCTAGTGTGGAAAGGAAAAAAGGTAATGAGGAATTTCATGATATTGAGAGAAAGGGATAATATGTTTCATGAAGTTGAGAGAAAGGGATAATATGGAAAATGAGTTGCCTATACAAATGTGGACCAATGTTTGGTATATACACTGTCATGAGTCTAACTATACTACATTTTGCAATGGTTTTAAATTAATTGTGTTGGAGCAATTGGGCTTGAAGGCCATTTATAGAATATCAAGGGGTGTGAAAGAAATTTTTAGGCCTCTAGAATACGAACAAGATACTACACAAAATTTCAATTGGGGAGACCAGTACTTATAGACCAGATATATTACAATAAGGATTTATGGATCCCTAATGCCAACTCATTGGTTTCCTATGTATTTGTCTGATTGGAAAATATTTATGGAAATAATGTGGCAAATTGATGCCATGAAAAAGAAACATTTAAAAAAATAAAGGATGGCATATTTGGTAAACTCTAATTGTGGATTTGCATATTTTACATGCACATCAAAGAAGACCGTTGAGAGGTTTGTCTCTCTCTTAAACAACTATGGGATGAAACAAGATATCACAAGGCATTGTGATCCTGAGGGGGTTATTAATGTTGAGAGAAGAGAAAGAGGATTATTAGGTAGGAAACATCGGTTTTTGTACCAAGAAGATATAATCAATAATTTATCTTTTTATGTTGAGGTTGTAGAGAGGAAAAGTGAGTGGAGAAAAAATAGTACAATTTAAGAAAATGTTTTAAAAGAAAAACCTTTTTATGTTAGTCCTTACTTTAAGGTACATGAAAAATTTGTTCAAGCTAAAATAATGCTAGGTAATTTCAAGGATAAAAGTTTCTTTGACAAGGTGAAGCAAGCTGAAATAGAGGCCAAGGTGGCCAAAAAACATCATGATGCACAAATAAGGAGCCAACCGGTTCAGTGCTCTGCTCAAAATGGTCAAATGCAAAAAGAAGAGAGATGTAAGCAACCTACAATCACCCCATTGGTGACTTATTCAACAAGTGAGCAATGCGGTGAGGTTTATGTGCCTGAGGAATCTGCATAATATATCCCAATGGAGGAAGAGATGGATAAGAGATTCCCATCTCCTGAAAAGGAAGATTCTCTTTGTTATTCTAGCTAGCAGGATAATAAAATGGGAATAAATTGAAGCAACGTATGATGATGCCACAATCAAAGACTGTAATTATTTCATGAGTGATGATGCATTCATTAAAAAAAGGAATTAAAATATTTTTCCATCTATTTAAAAGGATCTAACATAAAAAAAAATTGAAGAAGCAAAGGAAAAGTTGATCCTTACAAAAAGAGGTCAACAAGGAAGAGGAGGGAAAGATAATGAAAGAGATTGCAGCTATGCCACCACAAGATGCAAGAGACTTGGTTGAAGGAAGTGGGATTTTACTGCTACCTAGGGGGCAGCTTTCATTTGCCATTGCATTGGATGCAATAAAAAAAGACCCCAATGAATCTAGTTTTGAACAAAATTTTGATAGCAAAGTATTTGGCTCATGTTTCAGCTTGAAATTTCATAGTCTTGCTATTTGTTCTATGGCACCAAATACTAGGAAGCTTGAGGTAAACAAAAATGTAGAGCCATAAATTGTGGCTATGGTCATCAAAAGGGCTACTAAAATGACTACCAATGCAGCTGCACAATTAACAATGCATGCTACTATGTTAAGTGTTGATACTACCCAAATCACACAAAACATATATGTAAAGTTGCTAGATAAGTACAACAAGTTGATGGATGGGTATAATAGGGTGATTTCTACAACAAAAAAGGGTCTACCATCTCCTACGAATTCTTCTTTAGATATTTTTTCACACGATATAGAAAATTTGTAACTTAGAATTTATAGTTTGAAACAAGAGGTGCAAACAAAGTAAGAAAATACTAAGAAAGCCAAAGATGGGACAACCAAGGTGGCTGGTAATATTTTTTATTATGTTTTGAAACATAGAGTTACAAAGTTTGTAAACAAAGATGATAATGTATGGGATGTGTACAAGAATATTCATGAGGAAAATAAGAAGTATCTGTTGGTTTAGAATGCATTCCAGAATGAATGAAGTAGATGGAGTACCAAGGTGGGAGAATTAAAAGAAATGATGTCTCATATGCAAGCAGACCTTGAGGCTCCGACCAATACCCTTGATTTGTTGAAAGCAATTTATTTGTTAAGTGAGATCACAACTTTCCATGGTAAATTGGCCATGCAATTATAGAATAAAATGAGCGTATTTAGAGATATGGATGTCATGGTATGTTGACTATATTAACTGATAAAGGTGAATTGAAGGAGTTTTTTGCATGAAAAGATGAGTTGGGAAGTCTACTCCCACATTTCAAGCAAATGATCAATCTCATTAATTACAACATGTTAAACCCATCTATTGATAATATGATAGAAATTGACGTGTGGATGGACACATTTTTCAAGGAGGCCAAGATACTGATTGATGCAAGATATCACCAACATAATACAAAAAGTGTAGAAACTATTGGATACACAATGGAAAATTGAAGACTAGTATACCACATGGCTTGAAAAGTTTACAGATTGAGCCTTGGATGAAGAATTTTAAAATGCTACCTCTTTCTAGATATGAAGGTTGATGACAGATGTGTTGATGTGGATGGGGCTTGATTCTCTCTTTTACTTATTTTCATGTTTTAAAAGTTTCTATTGATTGAATGCATACGTGGAAGACATTTTTCTCATGAAGAAGATGTTTTAGTGCTACTACGACGATAAAATATTCCTTTTGAAAGACAGGGGAATATTCTTTGGCGAATGGAAATGAATTTTGTCTTATATGTTTCCCTACTCATGGAAATGAAAATATAACCACTTGGGGATTTTTTGAAATTCAAATTCAAATGAATGTCGAATAAAAAATTTGACTGTAAGTGTAATTTGGCCTAAAGCTTGTTGCTCCCATGTTTCTATAAATGGAAATTCAAGGCCAATTGCATGGGTCTTTGGTTGGATAAGGTTATGAACTCATGTAATTATATTTTGTATTTCAAGCACAAAGGAATAAAATAGTTTTGAGTCTTAGGTATGAATTCTAGTTTGTAATAGACATAATGGTTTTACAGTAGTAATGGCATCTGAATGAAAAATGAAAATTCTAGAATGATTTCTCTCCTATGTATTTTGTTACTCAAATTATGAATAAAATGATCAAGGATCTTTTATTGGTCTTCAATCATTTTGGTTGAATGTATGGTTTTATCTTTGCTTTAATTCAAAGAATTAATTAAAATGCTTTGATGAAGTCATAGGTTTGTGTGATGAATTACAAGGACTAATATGTAGTTTATGTTCTAGAAATATTGAGTTGTTTTATTGCAAGGTAATGTCACAATAGTTTGTGAATGCTAAGTCTAATTATTGATTTATTATAGTTTATTTCAAATTTGAATCTATCACCCATGGATAAAACACTGTTCTATTAATTTGGTAATCTTTGATGTAATTGAGTCGGTCTTGTCTGTCAAAGAAAATATCCATATAGGAAATCATTTAAACACCTTTAATTGTTCCAAATTTTTATGAGGAATCATCCATTCCCTACTTTAGGTGGTCATTTGCTAAAGAATTAGCTAAATTCTTTAGAATTTTCATTTAATTTGCAAATTGTGGGAAAATATCTATTATTCACAATGTTTGTGGTAAATTGGCAGAAGAGTATCATTTAAAAAATTGTAAGGATCACCCTCTTGGGTCTTGTAGAGCCCAAAGTGCAAAGGGAAAGCCTAGCAGGTTTTCACCCAGTCATTGGCCAATCCTCACCATTGCTCATCATTGAATTATGGAAAAGTCATAGGAAATTGCTGAGATTAAGTTTGGTTCTTAAAAAACAACCAACACAACCTTTTTTAGGTCTACTAAGAATTCAAGACATTCATCCATCAACATCAATCAACTTGTTTGTGGCATCTCTTCATTACAGGTTTTCACATCAAGGTAACATTATCATATCATTTCAATTAATTATTATGGTTTTATCCTTTACTTGACCTAGGGTATGCTCTCTTCATTATCATCAATCATTGGACATGGAGGTATTAATACCAACACATAGTTTCACTTAGGCAAGCCCCCAGATACAACACATTTTTTTTTTTTTTTAAATTTTCATTTGTGCATGCTAGATTTAAAGGTTTGAACATGCATTGATAGTCTAGGGATGAAAAGTGCAAACATTAATCAAAATAACATAATTATCTAATCCAAAGAAGTAGGAGTTCAGTCTAGGGTGTCCTTGCACCCTAGACTAGCCAATTCAAGCTAAAATTTATAGTGTGTGCTTCTCTCTATTGTCACTTCTTAGATCCAGGTTAGTTTTGTAACGTTTTTTATTTTTTCTGTCTGATATATTACAGTTTCAGATCTAGGGTTGTATGTCAAATAGGTTTGTTAAATCACACATTAAAGTTATCATCACAACACACATCATAAACATAATTCACTAGGGAATTGGCTCTCCATTGTGGTAACAAGTCAATGATCAAACCCTAGTCAACTTATGTTTAAATTTTTAGTCAATTGAAAAGGGGATAGTCCTAATTGACCTAATTGGATCTAGGATAAATTTTCCTACAAAACACCTACTAAAATGTCTTATAAACAAAAAAACACTTACTATTTATAGATTTCATTAAATATAACATTACAACATCATCATTAAATCTAAAAACATCAAAATACAAAATATTAACATCAACATTTACATCCATAAAGATCTAAAAATACATTTCTACTTTATAAATCTGCTAACTAAGTAACACAAGGGGCTAATATTAAATAAATAATTTATATTGTATGTTTTTTAACAGTGTCGAAACTCTAGTCTCTTTTGTAGAGATATGTGAATACCCCCCTACAATAGACTATTCATGCTTTGAACAGCAAACGAAGGTGCTTTCTTTGCACAACAACTATTTTGACAGTATCCTTTGATGCTGGCAAGGTGGTCGAAGAGGTGCCAACCATGTAGAGTGCCAACCAGGGCGTTTCGCTGCACACTTCATGAAATACAGATTTAGGCTACAGAGCGATAGCCGAATACAAAGTCTAGCAAAAGTAAGAGTAGTTACATACAGGAAGACCCCAAGCCGGTGTTCGTTTTACAAATCCATATCGTTCTGAATCTACATTGATAGCATTATTTTTTTTACTATAAAAGCTGTTAAAACACTTAAGGAAAATGTAGAGATAACATAGATTACAAATAGTTAAACATACCCGAACTTTGATAAGCATGTGAAAAAGTAGGGATATTCTGATCTTCTGAGAAATATCAACCTTCAGCACCATCACAGAAGAAGAAGAGCACCAGTATAAATCCAAATATCAACACAAGGAGATCCATTTTGAGAGCCATGGTGTTGTTTCAAGGTTCATACGAAATTCTAAAACAACTTCTTGCAATTTATAGCGAATATATTGATTGCAGTGATGAAGGGGAACGTTTGGTCTTTGCACTGCATTTTATAAAAGCTCTTTTCAATAGATATTTTATTCAAGATCTCTTTAGTGGGTGAACTGCAAAAGTTGAATACATGGAAACCGCAGACCTTGAGTAAAGAGTCATATTGACTATTTCTAACGACTTCTTGTATTGAATCTGATGTTCTTCTATTGTTGAATGAATCAAAGAAGGCAATGCACTTGTTGAATATGATGAAATAAATATTCGTCTTTTCCCAAATTCTAATCCCCTTATATTGTCATCTATAAGCAAAATCGTTGAATAATTTTACTATTAATAAATGTGAAAACCTATTTGGTATGCTATTGTCTAGTCATTAGAAGGCAAATAGAATAGATACGCCAAACCTTAAAAAAATATATATTCTATTTATTTTTTCCTCAAAAAACACTTTTTCTAAAAGATTTAGATTTGTATTATCTCATATCATGCTTCATTTTTTAATTACTCTTTTATCTTCCTAAACATTAAATTATATGTCCAAATTCAACAAATGAATACCATGCTTAAAGAAATCTATTAGAGAAATTAAGAAAATGTACATAGATATATGAAGATATAGGTGTAATAAAATGCAACATATTATCTTTGCAATATCAATTTGAGGAATCAACCTTCCAATAGAGCACACATTACACCCAAAAACATCTAGAAAACCTTTCACTTGGGAAGTTATTACAATTAAGGGAGCCTTGCTAAGAATAAATATTAATATTTGATACACAATGGATAAGTATTATTATTCTAATTTATCATATTCACAAGTTACAAATAAAATGTACACAATATTTTTCTAACTAATATCTAATACCTACAATAGAATTGTGCTTCATATCATTCATCCCCATTAGAATTTTTTTTCTTAGTATATTCATAAGGTTGGGGGTACTACTTTTTAACTTCTATACGTGGCATCTTCATATGAGAGACCATTCTATTAGTCAAAATAATCCTTGATGGAACATGTTCAATTTCCTGATGTGTTTACCTACTATAGACTATGGTTACAATAACATGGATTCCTTTTTATCTAATTTTTTCATAATTATTTCAAATTTTGTAGCTTGTCTAATCAATTTCTTCAAAGAGACATGAAAAGATAGGAAATAGTTTTAAAGAGGGAAAGAGTACAAGTTTGCATGAAGTCACATTGATGTACTACACTCTTTGATTAGGTTCATAAAATATTAAACCCAAATTATGACCCATATTTTCACATAAAAAAAGTTGGAGTTGATTATTGAACCACACAATTCTATGAAATCACCTATAAGCAAAAAACCTATCACATTGAAAGAAAAAGTGATTGATTTTGATATAAAACCCTAAAAGTTAACGTAGTTTAAAAAACCATCATGATAGAGCTTTTTGAATTGAATGGATATGGATGATTAAAATTTACATCAGTGAATATTTTAAAATAAAAAGAGAAAATAACTCTAGATCAAACCCTATGTGAGGATAAAATTAGATCATGACAAGTGCCCTCATCCTATGCTTTTAGACAATAAAGAACATGACCTAATAATAGGAGAAAAATCCCTTCATTTTAGCTTAACTATAATAAATTAAAAATTAGACCTAATCAATTAGTTGATGATTAATTAGTTAATTAATTAATCATATGATTTTAATAATTTACTATAACGCACCCCCTTAAGTACAACATAGGGAAAGACTAAAAACCTAATGATGAATGCATGGAAGATGTAGGGATATTATGCATGGATGGGTCCTGGCTAGAAGGCCTACTAAGGTACACATGTACCAACATATAAATCCATAATAACTAGAAAAAACAAGAAAAACTCATGGAAAAAACTTGTTGTTCAAACATAGTGTTGTCATTGATGTCAAAGTGTTGTTGACTATCACAAATGTCAAATATATGTGAAAGTAGTATGTCAATTGCAAATTTTGTAGAATATTAATGTTATCATTATTGAGAAAGGGCAATAGGGGAAGTCAGGGTACATATAGTATTGGTGGTTCCTATTTGTTTACTACTTTTGTAGAAGTATGTGAGTGTTTGCACTGGTATTCTTAGGTTTGTTGTTCAAAAGTAGATTTTTCACTATACTAAACTATCATTATTTTTGGTATCGTATTCTACTATTGGTAATTGTTATGACTTGTGGTTTGTAAGTTAAGTAATTCTACATATGAAGTATCTTAATATCTAGTTTGAGTAGATTTGAGTTACAAAGCTACAAGATAGAAGTGACAAAGTGAAGTAAGTGCTTGTTGGTATACTATGTATAACGTTAGAGTGTTTGTGCTAGTAACTATATGTATAAGAGTGAATTTGAACCCCTTATGCAAATTCCCCTTTTTCCCTTCTCCACTTTAGAAAACAAAGTTTGGGCGCTTAATTACACCTAAGCCCATTGCTTTCATCACACTTGGCGCCTGTTTTGAGCGTCGATGGGGGAATTTCTATTGGAGACACCCGCATGGTGCATAGATTTCCGTGCAATGTGCTTATGTCCCTAGCAGATTCTTATGGTTGGACATGTAGAGGCATTACACTTCTCATTGGAAATTGGCTTGTAACACCCTCTTCAGTCGACCGACCCAAATATGGTCATTTTATTCATCTCTCCTTAAAATTCCCTCCTACATGCATTTTAGATCTTCTAAGCATATAGTTCAACCTCTTTTGCATACCTTCAAGCAATATTCAAACATCCTAGCAACACTTTTGCACTCCACAACAACAACAACTTCACTCCTTCACTTCAATAGGGAAAGTTTGGGACAACACCATTGTAGTAGAGGCTCGAGTACTCTCATTCTCTCCCCCATTAGCCTTGAGTGCTTTTGGTGGAGGTGGTAAGCTTCCCATTCCTCTCCACTGTTACTTGGTTGAGTAAGTACATCTATTTTGTAGTGTTTTAGTGTTCTTCATTATATTACTTTCTTTATCGTACTCGCTTTCTTGGTTGTTTGTGGAGGTGGAAACACCTAAATGGGGGTTTGACTGAGGCAGGTCCCTATACAACCACCAATTTTTTTTCCTCCTCTTTGTGTGTAGGTGGATGTGCTTTTGGGGAGTTAGTTGGCAAACAAATTTCTTTGTAAGATGATTATTTCCACCCTAACTCTTGCATTTCTACTTTATCATATTAGAAAGAATTTTGTTTACTTAATAGTGTTATTTTGGCCCTTTAGTAGAAGTTAGCTAGGTCATTGGCTTGTTTTCTTAGGTTTGACCTTGTCTCTTTAGTTGTCTAGTCATACAAATGCCAATGCACTTGAGAGACGCCAACACACTGTGCTATTGTCTTGGGACCGAGCTTCTATCCTTGGGTAGAGAGCTTCCTAAGGCATAGTGTTGAACCCAAAAACCAGCTCGCCTAGCCTCGTCTTGTAATTCATGTTTGTAGGTTGGTTGAAGGACCTTAGAGTACTCATCATTCTCATCCCACATTTCCTACCACCCCATCAAGTAGAGGTAAGTTTGGGCAGTTTTCCACTCTTGGCCCTTCATGACCTGGGCCTTGAATGTGGTTGGTCCCTCTCTATTACATTTTTGGTGAACCTGATGTGAACCATTTTGGTTTCATTTTGTGATATTAATAACTTTCCTTTCCTCGTACTCTAGGAGTGTTGTAGGTGTGAGTGTTGTGAGGTTGTATCCTTACAACCCAACCTATGACCCCTAGTTGGTGTAGTTGGAAGGTTTCAAAGGTGTTGTACAACAAAACCTTAATTGGGTCACTGTCTTATCCTTTAACCTTGAGGGACTCTATGGGAGTATCATCTAGTTTGTGTAATGGCTTCCTTTTTGCATCAACATATCCCCTTTGCACAACCTATGGACAATGGTACTAGTATAACCTTTACTTCACAAGACCTGCCATTGGGTTTCAACAAGGAACCATCTCCTCATTGGCAACATCATAGAAGGTGTTCTCATTGATATGACATCACAAGAAAATGTAATAACTGAGGAGATCATGCTAATTAACTTCTTACATAAAGATGGGTATGATGGGTATGATGCACCTATGAGCACCATCTGCATGGATGACGGGCTTTCTGTGCCCCCTTTGGGTAGTCTTGTTTTGTCACTCTTGGTTGGACCTAAATCTATGAACTCCTGTTTGACTTTATTCCTAGGTTTGAGCTCTTTAGAGTAAAGTTGGGTATCCATTGGTTGGTGGCTATGAACATGGTACCATTGATCATGCTTAAATGGATAAATTTAATCCATGGGGGTTCCGTACATGTAATCCACAACACTAGTTATAAACCACTAGTTACTCATGGCAGCTACTCCTTGGACTACTCTTGGCCTGCACCCATTGGTCCTCTTCCACCTACGTTGAACCTTCTACACCAAACATATCAAAGCTATAAGAAAGGGTGCCTAAGGCCAAAAGTGAGATACCCTTCATCTCCTTATGTTGTTTCACAATGGGATTTCCTAAAAGCTAACAACGATGCCACTAAGGCATGTAGGAGGGAAGAAGAGAAGTGATCCTAAGATCCTCCTTCCTCTTCTATTGGTTAGTCTAACACTTCTTGTCACTCTAGTATGGTACTATTGGATTCTACTTCGAGTTTGTGGGAGAACCCTATGGTGCTCGCTTGGTGAAAACATAAGCATTCTACATTCAAACTTCCTATTCTATCAATGAAACCTAGACCTGTTCAGTATAACAGGAAGGTCTCCCATGGAGAGTTCTCTTTGTCTTGACCTCTGTGGCCTCCTACCACTCCCACTCCTAAAGTAGTGAATGGGAAGAGGTCCACTACTGAGGCTCTTGAGCTGACTCCCCCCATTGCTCATTGACTTGCTCCTCTTGCTCCTATTCAGGAATCCATTACTCTACCTCAGACAATTTTAGTGGGCATTCCCATGGTTGAGCAGGAGCTCTTTGTTCCTTCCCAACCTCTGGCCTCTAGCTCAAAGATTTGTAGAAAATACCTTGCACATGAGTGAAAGTGCCAGTGAAAGGCTCTCCTAGCTGAGAAGACCACCTCACAAAGTACGGAGGAAGAAATGACTGCCCTTGCTTCAGGGCCTCCTATAGTGTCTTCCTCTCCCCTTCCTTCTGCTTCTCTCCATTATGGTTATGTGTTGCTTCTAGCTTCTACTACAAGAACGAATGCACCTAACCCTAAGGGGGTATAGGTGTTCATCACTCCTTCGATTGAGAAACCTTTGCTAAAGTCTGTTCCAGATATCCAACCTTTCTTGAAACCCGTGGATATGATTAATACTTCAGTTGTATCCACTGTGGTTCTTTCCTCCTCTTCCTCTACACCTCTAGCCTCGTTTGTGGGGTATTCATCTCCTTTGATGAAATAAAAGGTGGAGTGTAGTCCTTCTAGCAATGAAGGATGTAAAAGGAGCCCACCTTCTTCATAAGGTGGTCTTGTGCTAACTTGTTCTATCCTACTAATAGAACCAATCCTAGCTTCCCCTAAGTTCAACACCACCCTTGAGTCATTCAGTGAGCCTAGTAGTGAATCTCAACTGCAACTAGCCCTATCCACTGAAGTTAAACCTAATGCTCTTGTAGGGTGCATGTTTAACTTTGTGGATGAAGTTTTGGCCTTGTCAGTGATCTTTGCAAAATCATTGATCCTATCTCCACAAGAGCTTTAAAAAGAAGACCTTGTGGGGCCTTCTTCCTTATCCCTTTTTGTGGGAGGGTTGAATGCTCCTCCCCTTAACATCCCACCACTGCAAGCTCATCCTCCTTCCCCTTACAATGATCTAGAGTGGGAAGTGGATGACCCCTTGGTTGATTAGTGTTAGGAGGAGGCCCTTTTCTTGATCTTGTGTGTGTGTGTTTTGTGATGTGTTCCCCTGTGATCGTGCTATGTGTTCCTAGATGACCCTTGTCACCCCTATTGGTGCTTGAATATAGGTGTGGTTTTTGTGTCATAAACCTTCCTCTATTTGTATCATCATTCTTCCATGTTTCTACTTGATTTTTGATAAATTGGGGATGATGCAAAGCTTTTGGGGAATTTAGGCTTCCCTTCTATGTTGACCAATTTTTTTATTTTTACTTTGTCTTCTCGTACATTCCTCACATACTCTGATATAGTAGGGGGTTGATGAAAATTCATTTATATACTATTACTATACATATACATATATTTATGAGTAGTTCTAACCCTGGAATATTAGACTACCCCTGTGCCCTTTTTTTGTGCTTTTCCCTTTTGCTTTGTCTTCATCTTTCTCTCTTCTTTGCTTGATTTTTCCCTTTCATGTGTGACAATGGGGTATATGTAGGATCATCATGGAAAAAATAGGCCTTTAAGTGGCAAAAAATTCAAAAAAATTAGTGTTAGGATACTTAACGTAAAAATTTGAATAAGTTATCTATATTATTTAAAAAATGTAAGAATAGAATCTATAGAAAATTGAATGTAGTTTCTAAACTACTAGGTTTATTTAAAAATAAATAAAATCTATTTGGTAAAAATTTGAAATTTCAATGCAGTCATACTTAAATTTTAGGGAAAAAATAAGAAGTAGGTGTCTATCTGACCACCCTAACCATAATAACATGATAAATATTTTTTTATAAGTTTTTATAATAAGTATAGGACTCATGTCTAGATGTGATGCATATTTTTCTGTAATTTTTTTCTAAGTAAATAATTAATTATGTTTTTTTATTATAAATTTTTAAAAATATAAAACTTGTATGTATGACCACCTTAACTTGGTCAAAAGTTCATGAAATTTATTTTTTATTTTTTTAATCCTATAGTATGTGAAGCATGTTTCAAATTCAAAAAATATGATACCATTTGAAAGTTATAGATGTTTTTCAATCAACCTATTGATCAGGACTTTAGTCGTAATTCTAATAGAAAATAAATAATAATTATTTATTAAATTCAAATTAAAACATAATTTATATTGGTGGAAAGCTAAGATTATCCTCTAAAAACCCTTTTTGTTTCATCAATTTTGGATTAAAAAAAGTCATCAGCGACATAGCCTATAAATACCCATAATATTGCCATTTTTTGGCCCATCATGATCCTTCACATATCCAATGCCTTTCTTCAACATTTCAAATTTTAGAAAATGCATTCATTTCCAAACAAATCTTTTCTTGAAAATAGATTCACAAACCTTTCTTCAGAATCACATTCTCAACTTGGGACCCTAATAGAACATGTTTCATTCATCATAGGTTCGTAAAGAAAAGATTTGAAAACCTTCCTCCAAAGTAGGAACAACATTGATCTTCCCCTTGTGTGGGGCATATTCTTCCTTTCAAATTCCTTGATGAAGTGAACATCTTTCAAAAGGATCCCTTGATGATGGATTGATTTGAGAAAGAAAATATCTTCTTTGAAATTGTGCATCCCTTGGGTGGACCCCCTCGTCACGATGGGTTCCCTAGGAAGCCCTTTGAAATTCTTCCAAATTGATGATAGTCTGCATGAATTTCTACTTGCCTATGTGGTCATTTCTTGACTCTACAAAGTCCACTTTCCTAGGTTTTCTCCATGCGAGAGATCTTGGAGGATACACCCTATAGGTTTGAGAGCCTATAGGGAGCTTCCTTTGAGCTTCTACCATGCGAGAGATCTTGGGGGGGCTACCTTGCAGGTTTGTGGGTCTATAGCGTGCTTTCTTGGGTTTGCTCCATGTAAGATATCTTGGGGGTTACCTTCCCTATAGATCTGCGGGTCTGTAGGGCACCTTCCTTTGGTATTCTTCATGTGAGAGATCTTGGATGGTACCTTATGTATAGGTTTGTGGGTCTACAGGGCGCTTTCCTTGGGTATTCTTCATGTGAGAGATTTTGGAGAATACCTTTCCTACATGTCTATGGGTTTGTAGGGAACTTTCCTAGCTTCCTCCATGTGAAAAATCTTGGGGGACACTTCCTGGGTATCCTCCATGTGAGAGATCTTAGGGGACACCTTCCTTGCAGGTCCGTGGATCTATAAGACCCTTACCTCATGAGGCTTCCTTCATGTGAGAGATCTTGGGGGTTGCATCCTTGCAGGTCTATGGGCCTGTAAGATGCTTTCTTTCTTCAGCTTCATAGTTCCAAGAAGGTATGAAGTCCTTTTCTTGCCCTATACCTTCAAGTTCATTAGATCGTGGTTTTCTTCCTTGATGGTTAAGGTAAAAATTCCTAACCCTGCTCTTATTTTTTTTACTTTATCGAGCACTCATTAGTATTCGTGTTGGCTAAAGTGAGGAAAAAATGTATAAGACTAATTTTTCACTTCTTATGAAAATTCCCCTTTTTCCCTTCTCCACTTTCAAAAACCAAGTTTGGAGGCTTAATTACACCTAAGACCAATGCTTTCATCACACTTAGCACCTAGTTTGAGTGTTAGTGGGGGAATTTCTATCAGATATGCCCACGTGGCACACTTATGTCCCTAGCAAATTCCTACTACTTGATCTTCAGAGGCATTACACTTCTCATTGGTAGTTGACTTGTAACGCCCTCTCCAGGTGACCGACCTAAATATGGTCATTTTCTTCATCTCTCCTTAAAATTCCATCCTTCTACGTGCATTTTAGATCTTCTAAGCATTCAGTTCAACCTCTTTTGCATCCCTTCAATTAATCTTCAAGCATCCTAACAACACTTTTGCAGTCCACAGTAGAAACTTTGCTCAATCACTTCAATAGAGAAAGTTTGGGACAAAACCATTGCAACAAAGGCTTGAGTACTCTCATTCTCTCCCTAATTAGCCTTGAGTGCTTTTAGTGGAGGTGGTAAGCTTCCCATTCCTCTCCTTTATTACTTGGTTGAGTAAGCACATCTACTATTTTTTAGTGTTTTAGTCTTCTTCATTATATTAATTTCTTTATCATACTCATTTTCTTGGTGGTCTAAAGAGGTGGAAACACCTAAATTGGGGTTTGACTGAGGAAGGCCCCTATACAACCACCCAACATTTTTCCTCCTCTTTGTGTGTAGGTGGACGTGCTTTTGGGGAGCTAGCTAGCAAACAAATTTCTTTGTGAGATCATTCATGCCACCCTAACTCTTGAATATCTACTTAATCATATTAGAGAGTATTTTTGTTTACTTAATAGCATTATTTTGGAACTTTAGTAGCAGTTAGTTGGGTCATTAGCTTGTTTTCTTAGGTTCAACCTTGTCTTTTTAGTTGTCTAGTTGTATAGATGCCATTGCACTTGAGAGAGGCCAACGCTCTGTGCTATCATCCCGGGATCATGCTTCTATCCTTGGGGAAAGAGCTTCTTGAGGCATAGTGTTGAAACCAAAAATGGGCTTGCCTAGTCCCGTCCTATATTTTCGATCTGTAGGGTGGTTGAAGGACCTTACAGTCCTCATCATTTTTGTCCTAATTTTCCTAACAACTCGTCAAGATGAGATAAGTTTGGGCAGTCTTCCGCTCTTTTCCCTTCGTGGCCTAGGGCCTTGAACATGGTTTGTACCCCTCTCTTACACTATATAATGATGGAAAAAGGCCCCCCCTAACATGTCCTTGACTTAGTGTTATAATGTGTCTAACTATGAGTACTCCTAAATGTACAAATGGTTGAACTACAACACTCATTAGTGGGATTAGTTCATGCAAATGAAAACCTACAAATACTCTTATGAAATAATGCATCCTACTTTATGATCAAAATGAAATAACAACATAAACCAAAAGAGCTTATAGAAACAGAATGCACACCTATTCCTTATTGGATTGGTGTCACTTTGTTGTGAAAAGTGACCCTTTCTCAACCCTTGACAAGCCAATGATGAAGATGAAATGGACAAAATTAGCTCTCAATGTGAAGAGAGTAACTTTTCACAAGATTGTGGATGCTAAAATGAGGAATGAGACCTCTTATTTATAGAATGATACGATGGAGAAATATGCAAAATGGGTGAATGTGGGACAAAGATTCAACCAAAAGGAAGGGGCCACTTGTACAAATGTGAGTGGATGGAGGATGTGCAAGTTTTGGTCAATGTGCCAATAAATAACATTAGGTGGCCTTTTCAAATTTCAAATTTGGCTTGTTGGAGGGAGAAAAAAGGAGATTAAATGCCAAGTTTGACTTACATGAGAGAAATGTAAGAGCTCTAAAATCCTTTGTTGGATGTACATGTCAAATTGGATTTGAATTCAAACTTGAGGGAATATTCCATTTTTATACCATGTTGATGGAAAATGGAGATTTAATAAATTAATTAAAATCCTTTATTTGTGCAAGTGGGAAAATCTAGAGAATGTGACATGCATTAGATTAGATTTAATCCTGATTTAGTTAATTTAAAAGAGGATTAGGTGATTTGACTCATTTGACTTAGATTTAAGGATTAAACTAAATCAAAAGGAGATGGAAGATGATTTTAGATTTAATTAAATAAAAATTTGATTTATTTAATCAAAGAGGTGATGTTAGTATCAAATTCAATAAAGTTGATTTATTTAATTTAAATGGATGACTTTAGAGATTAATCAAATAGACTTGATTTATTTGATGAATGGACTTGATTAAATGCAATATGTTAATTTTGCATATCTACATTTTCCCCCTCTTTGTTCAAGCAATGTATTTGATGTGTTGGTTCAAAGAATAGACTTACTACGATCAAAATTCAAAACAATTCTAATTTTTTTCAGATTCCCTAGTGGAAATGTACACTGATATATTTCCACCTTGAGAGATTGAGTGAAAATATTTGATTTGATGGTCGATCTCACAATAAAGAGGTTCAAGATGGACAATATATGGATGGTTGTGATGATGATGTAAGGGAGACAATTTTAAGATGCTTAGAATATCCAATCTATATTATCCTAAAAAAATTAAATGATGATATGATGTGATGATGCCTATATGATTATGTAATGGATGTTTTATGCAAATGTATGATTTATGAGATGCTTAGACTAATAGATCTATATTATGATGATGAACATGCATGTGAGATGATCGGTGTTTCTTATATGATATGATGTGATATGCATTATGTTAATGGTTTATGGATGCAAGATGGATGCATTGGAGATGATGATTTGACTATCCTAACATGATGTTAGTGTGGAAAAAAAGAAATGAGAAGGGTATATGCAGGATCATGATGGGACAAAAAGTGGTGATATGATGGGTATTTGTAGGGTATGTGGTTGATGAATGTTTTTACACAAAATTCATGAAATGAAAAGGGTTTTTAAAGGATATTTTTAGCTTTCCACGAATATAAATTATGCTTTACTTTGAATTTAATAAATAATTATTATTCATTTTCTATTTGAATTACGACTAAAGTCCTAATTGATAGGTTGATTGAAAAACATCTATAGCTTTCAAATGGTATCACATTTTTAGAATATAAAACATCCATCACATTCTATGCTTTGCATACTATAGGATTAAAAAAAGAAAAAATGGATTTCATGAAGTTTTGACCAAGTTAAGGTGGTTATACATACGAGTTTTTATATTTTTAAAAAGTTGTAATAAAAAATCATAATTAATTATTTATTTGGAAAAAAATTACAAAAATATATGCATCACATCCGACCATGAGTCCTCTAGTTATGTCTAAAATCTTATAAAAAATATTATCATTTTATTGTGGTTAGGGTGGTTAGGCAGACACCTACTTCTTATTTTTTCCCTAAAATTTAAGTTCTACTACATTGAAATTTTAAATTTTCACCAAATAGATTTAAAAAAAAAAAACCTAGTATTTTAGAAAATAGATTCAATTTTCTATAGCTTCTATTCTTACATATTTTTGAAATAACATAGATAACTTATTCAAATTTTTACGTCAAGTTGCCTACCTCTAATTTTTTTGAATTTTTGCCACTTAAGGGCTTATTTTTTCTATGATGATCCTACACATACCTAGAAATGAGATGATGAAAAGAGGATCCAACAAGCCAACTTTATGATGAGAAATGGATGATTTGTTTATCAAGAATTGGGATTTTAAAAGGGCCACTTACCTTATGTTTGATAACACACATAAGCATGATGCATCAAGGTATAAAGAATGAGGATGGCATTGCACTTAGTGTGATGGAATTTGAGTCGACAATTAGATAGGAGTAATCCTATTCACACCTAACATACGAAAACCTTGTTAGGATGTACTTCAAAAGTTTCAAACATCTCAAACCAAAACATGGAAAGGTATAACCTATCAATGTAATAGTTAACAAGCTGCCCAAAACACCCTCCATACATATCTAACAAAGAAAGTATTCACCAAGTTATATTACAAGAATTTCCAACAAGCACAACAGACAAAAGATAATGATCATTGTCCCATTCCCATCTCTCTAAATCCATTTGTTTGGACATCACCAGAGATTATTGGAATGAGCACAAAGAAATAAGTCAAAAGATAGAGAGAAAGTAAACAAACAAGTTGATGTTCTTCAATACCACTAGCCAAAAGGAAATGTGTTTTTACAGGATAAGAACCAAAACGATTACCAAAAGATAATGCCCATTGTAGGAAGGATATATCCTATGGCATGTTAGTGGATGGCAGCATGTCATTTCGTTTATCCAAAGTGTTCTTTCTAATAAATAATGCCCATTGTAGAAAGAATACATCCTAGGATATGATGTTATTAGATGATTGATTTGAGATTGATTGGATGATAGGCTATTGACACAAATAGTTGACCAACTTGTTTACATAATGAGTTAAACCTGCAACTTTATGTTTTTAGTTTTCACTTTTCACCTGTTAGACTTGTTCTGATTGTTTCACCAAAGGTTGAGGATGACAATTGTTTATTATAAGTGATGTTATTGCAAGTGAAAATGAGATGAGACAAATGGATTTTTTTCAAATATTTGGATGCTTTTGGAGATTTGAAATTTTTTGAGGCTATTTTTGGTATTTTTTGAGATTTTATAAATATTTTTTTTTTTTTTTATTTTCAAATGTGTTGGGGTTTTCTGAGATTTTGACCAAGAAACTAACCAAAGGACCTATCCTAGGGGCCTTGGGGTTGATCAATTAGATTGGCCTTGCCTACGTTATACATGTAGATACCACATAGTTTGACTAATGACTTGACCAATTTACATATGAAGATATACATGATGAAATGTTAGTTTATTATGACAAACTCCTAAAGGGCTACCCTAAGTGTCTCGGGGGATGATCAAAGATCAACCTTACCTACGTTCAAGGTTCAAAGACCTGTAGTTCGACAAGATGACTCTGTTTTTGAAGTTTTGACTGACTTTTTGACCTAATTTTGAATTTTGATACAATTTGTATTTTTTTGGATTTTGTGATTTTTCAATTTTTTTGGATTTTTTTGATTTTTTGATGTTTTTGGATTTTTTAATTTTCTAATGTTTTTGGATTTTTTTAATTTTCTGATGTTTTTGGATTTTTTAATTTATGATGTTTTTGGATTTCTTTTTTATTTAAGGACATCAAGAATATACATGAATCTGATCTGATGAGAACATCCTCCCAGTGTGATGCAATAGACTACTCTGATAAATGAAAGACCAACTAACCTTGAGAATGGGTTGAGTAGTACTAGGAGGGATCATGATACAAACACATGACCAAGCTATGATGCAGATGCCAAATGGATGGGTGATGGATGGAGATCTGAATGAGATGCATGATGAAAATTTAATGGATGGATGATGTAGAACAAGCCATAAAGATCCCGGTGGATGGAAAGTGCTTATTTACACAAGGTGCCTATTTGCTAGGTTTTCACTAGAGGGCAATTTTTTCTTTACTATTTTTTTATTCTTTTTCTAATTTTTTTGGATTTTTTGTTTTTTGATTTTTTTTTGTCACCAAGATGCCTGTTTGCTAGGTTTTCACTAAGGTAACTATTTTTTTAGGATATCTTCTCATTTTTTGATTTGTTGGGTTCTATGCCTTGAAAGATTAGGCATAAAAAATTTTGAGATAAGAGTTGTTCATTGGATCTTGCAAAGGTTCCCCTTCGAGTGTTGATAAATGATATGCCCCTAACTTATAGCTTATTGTGATAAAAATGGTCCCAACCAATTCGGGGGTATGTACAACATCATCATGGAGAAAACAATCCCTTAAGTGGAAAAAAAATTAGAAAAAATCAAAGTTAGGAAACTTGATGTAAAAATTTGAATAAGTTATCTATATTATTTCAAAAATATGTAAGAATAGAATATGTAGAAAATTGAATGTAGTTTCTAAACTACTAGTTTTATTTAAAAAAAAAAAAAATATATTTGGTGAAAATTTGAAATTTTAATGCAGTAGTACTTAAATTTCAAGGAAAAAATAAGAAATAGGTTTCTGTTTAACCACCCTAACCACAATAAAATTATAACATTTTTTATAAGATTTTAGACACAAGTAGAGGACTCATGTCTGGATGTGATGCATATTTTTTTTGTAATTTTTTTCCAAGTATATAATTAATTATGATTTTTTTATTTAAAATTTTAAAAAATATAAAAATCGTATGCCTGACCACCTTAACTTGGCCAAATCTTCATGAAATTCATTTTTTCTTTTATTAATCCTATAGTATGTGAAGCATAGAATGTGATACATGTTTTGGATTCAAAAAATGTAATATCGTTTCAAAGCTATAGATATTTTTTCAATCATCCTATCAATGAGGACTTTAGTCGTAATTCAAATAGAAAAGGAATAATAAATATTTATTAAATTCAAAGTAAAACATAATTTATATTGGTGGAAAGCTGAGATTCTCCTTTAAAAACCCTTTTCTTTTCATCAATTTGGGGTAAAAAAAGGTCGTCAACCGCATACCCTACAAATACCCATCATATTGCCAATTTTTGGCCCATCATGATCCTGCACATACCTTGGGTTCAAATTTTCCTTTACTATTTGGATTTGGGACATTCTTTTGATTCTCTTTGAGCGCTAATTCTCCAACTTGGAAAGTCCTACTTCTGATATTCTTGTTAGATATCCTCTTGAGTTTGTTCTGATAGACTTGCAAATAATTTAAAGCACCTATACGCCACTCATCTAGTAGCTCTAGGTCATTCAATCTTGATACTCAATACTCTTCTTCCATGATGAGGTTTTGCAGTGATATTCTTAGTGAAAAGAGCTCAATCTCAATGGGTAGTATTGCTTATGATCCATAGACCAGGGAGAATAGGGTGGTGCTAGTGGGTGTGCAGATGTTGGTTTGGTAGGACCAGAGGGTAGGATTGAATTGCAAATGCCAGTCATGACCTACATCATTGACTATTTTCTAAAGGATCTTTAAAATGGTTTTATTGGTGGCTTCTGTTTGGCCATTTCCTTGCGGATAGTATGGGGTGAAGAAGCGATGTTGGATTTTGAATTTTTTGCAAAGGTCACAAACATCCTGATTCTTGAATGGTGTCCCATTATCTGAGATAATGGCTTGTTAGACACCATAGTGGAAAATGAGATAGTTCAAGATGAACTTTGATATCTGATTCCTAGTTATATATGTCATAGGTATGGCTTCCACCCACTTGGTAAAGTACTCAGTGGTGGTTATGATGAACTTGTGGCCATTAAATGAAGTGGGAGTGATTTTTCCAATGAGATAGAGTCCCCACTACGAAAAAGGCCATGGAGTGATGATTAGATGAAGTTCTTGAGCTGGAGCATAGATGAGATCCCCATTCTGTTGACATTGTAGGCATCTTTTGACATAGTCATGTGCCTCCCTTTCCATTGTAGGCCAATAATACCCTATCCTCAACAATTTCTTGGCTAGGGTCATTCCACTTGAGTGTGAACCACAGATGTTGCTATGCACCTCAGTTAAAGCGGTCAATGCATCCTTCGCATTTAAACAACATAATAAGGTTACTTCTATGCTCCTACAATATAGGGTATCTCCTAGGATGACGAATCAGGATTCCTTTTTGACAAAGGTTCATTTTAAGGTTGAGGGTAAGTTAGCATGTAGGAAACTTATTCGCAGGTAGGTATAAATGTGATGGTACCAAGGATCACCGAGACCAATGATTTTAGACACAAATTTTGATTTTGGTACCTTGAATGCAGGCACAAGAAGTTTCTCTACCAAGAATTCATATTTTGGGACATTATGAGGGATGTCCAGTAGGGATCCAATCATTTCCATGGCATTTGTTGCTCTATTGTTTACTCTAGGAATCTACTCAAATGTGATCTCGATAAATGATTCCTTGAGAGTATCCACTAGTTTCTTTTATGGAGTGAGCTTATCATCCTTAGTTTGGTACTCACCATTCACTTGGTTTATTATCAGCTAATAGTCTCTGTATGCTTTGAGGGCCATGATGTGCCACTGCACTGCTATTATGAGACCTATGGTTAAAGCCTCATATTCTGCAATGTTGTTGGTGTAGGGGAATGCCAATTTATATGATCTAGGTATACAGTCCCTTTGTGGGGTGATAAAAAAGACACCAGTTCCTGGTCCATGTTGTGTGTATAATCCATCAAAGTAGAGTTTCCTGTGGTTGGCTAGATGATGATATTGAAGATGGATTCATTTGGAAACTCTAAGATGAGAGGATTCTCTGAATACATAGGTGCTTCTACAAGCTGATCTATGATTACTTGACCTTTGATTACTTTTCACTCCACATATTCAATTTCATACTCTTATAATATCATGACCCATTTAGCCATCCTTCCAGTGAGCATTTCCTTTTATAGTAAGTACTTGAGGGGATTGATTTTGGAAATCAGTTTGACTCTATGTGCCAACATGTAGTGTCTAAATTTTTGCAAAGAAAACACTACTGCTAGACATGCTTTCTTAATGAATGAGTAATTTAACTCATGCCCAACCATCATGCGACTGATGTAATATATGGCACTTTATTTCCTATTTTCATCATGTTGATCTAGAAGAGCACCAAGGGCTACTAATGTTGCTGAAACATAAAGAATTAATAGATTTTTTGGGATTGGTAGCATGAGGACCAGTGGTGTAAATAGATATTATTTGATCTTATTGAAGGCTTCTTCACACTTGTTATCCCACTTGTATGCTACTCCATTGTGAAGTAGGTGAGAGTATGGATTCTATTTATTTGCCAGTTATGCTATGAATCTTTGGATGGACTAAAGCCTGCCTTGGAGACCTCTCAATTTTTTCAATGTTTTGGGTGCCTCCATCTCAAGGATTGCTTTTACCTTGGTAGGGTCTACCTCAATACCTCTCATTGACACTATGTATCCTAGAAAATTTCCTAATTGTACACCGAATATGTGCTTCTTTGGATTTAATCAGACCTTGTATTCCTCCAGCCTATCAAAAATGGCACTTAAGGTTGCTATGTGATCCTTCCTCTTTCTAGATTTGTCTAGTATCTCATTGACATAATATTTGATAGTTTTATTGATCATTTCATGGAAGATTAACATCATGGATCTTCGGTATGTTTCTCCTACATTCTTCAAGACGAATGGCATCATATTCCAATAGTAAGTCCCCCATGGACAAGTGAAGTCCGTTTTGTGTTGGTCTTATTTAGTAATCATTATTTGGTTGTATCCTAAGAAACTGTCCATCAGGGAGAGCATTTCATGTCCCACTGTCATGTCCATAATCATGTCAATGTTGGGCAATAGGAAATCATCTTTTGGACATGCTTTGTTTAAGTCCCTAAAATCTGTGCAGATTCTGATGCCCTGATTAGGTTTTGAGATAGGCACCAGGTTTGACACCCATTCTAGATAGTCTATTTGTCAAATGAATCCTGCATCCAATAGCTTCTTTAGGTCCATTTTGACTAGTAGGGTGACCTAAGGGTGCATTTTCCTAAGCTTTTGTCTACTGGGCTTTGCTTCAAAGTATACTGCTAGGTGATGAACTGCAATTTCTAGATCGAACCCTGGCATGTCTACATAGATCCATGCAAAATTATCCCGTCTTTCTCTCAAAAAGGCTGTTAGGAGCTCTTGTTCCTCTAATAGTAATGACTCTACATAGAATGTGATGTGTGAGGTCTCATCTATTCCTAGATTAACTAGATTGCATTTTTCTGCTAGGACCGCTGATTTTTCTTGATGAAGAGCTCTAAAAGGAAGATTGAATCCCCCATCCTTGGGCACCTCAAAGAGGTTTTCACTATTGGAGGCATCCTTTATTTTTAATTTTTTTAGGTCAAAGAGTGCCACAGTGTGGTTTTCATGAAAGGACCTAGAGATTATTCTCAGTTTTTTGCTTTTACAACTGAGAGATTCAATTGTTTCCCCATAATATGCATGTGTATCTAGCTCGATGATAAATCCTACTTTATGATCGCCACATGGAATATTATTGCATAGTCCAAATAATTGTGAGAGCACCTCATTATTTTTAAATGTGTCAAGAATTGTGGCCCTCATTTGTCATAATCGATGAGTTGAGGGTAAACTAGGTGGATTTCATGATTTTGATGGTTTGAATCAAAGGATAAGGTTCTAATAATGAGAAGGATGGTATCCTCGAAGAGCATGGGTAAGTTGGTTATGGGATCCTCATCATCACTGTTACTACAGACATCAGTTATGTCAAATGTGAAGTTGTTTATGACTTGACTTGTAGATACATGTAAGCAAAGTCGGGTTATGGATTGCTGAGGAGGATTATTGACCTTTCTAATTGGAGGACTTTGGCCCCATACGAATATGCTCAGAGGGGTACATACAAGGCCAAGGTTTCTCATTCATTTCTCTAAAATGATGGGTATTAGAAGCCCATTGTCATTTTTCCCAAGTCTTGGGTTTCTGTCATAGCTCATTGCGAGCATCATTTGTAAACCTTTGATTTTTTCATCCATTGGTAGATTGGTTGCTGGTCTATTATCTTGGTATAGGAGATGAGATGGGTCCTCCTCTCTAACTTCTCGACTGAGATCTCCCCAACTTCTAAAGTTGGTATATTCTTTAAGGGATGTTTGAGATGTGGAGGCTTCATTTGATTGTGGATATCCTCGTGATCTTGGAGATTGTGGTAACTCTCCTACCAAAAAAGAATTTTTGGGAATTGTATAGTTTTTGCAACCATTTTCCTAGATGATGAGTTTGATATCAAAGATGGTGGGGATAGTGGAAGTGGCAGGTGTCTCTATCGCATAAGTGGAAGTGAGAGTGGCTGGGTCAATGTATGGTGTTGATGGACCTTCATCATTTTTAGGTACTTGATGGATTTTGTAGTATTTTTCCTCAAGGTTCTTGCTGTAGGAGAATGGTTCAGGATCTCCATGGATGGTGACCTCTTGTCCTTCATATGTGAATTTGACACATTGATGGAAGGTTGATGCTACTACTTGCATTACATGGATCCATGGACGTCCTAGGAGAATGTTATAAGGAAAGTCGAGATCCAAGACCTGATAGGTAGTTTTCATGATAGCCAACCCCACTTGAATAGGGATTTGGATTGTGCCTTGGGACTGCCTTTCTTGATCATCATATGCTTTGATTGTAATAAATCTTCCTTTTTTGATGGAATCCTTTCAGATTTTATGTTCTTAATGAGCTTGAGGGAACAAATGTTCAAACCTGTACTCCATCCACCAAGACTTTCTTGACTTTATTTTTATGCACCCTCTAAATGGAGTGCATAGTTGTGAGATGGTTGAGCAAGAAAGGCCTAATCAGAGAACATAAGGAGGTTTTGAGTGATGATGTTTTTGACCATAGCTTGGAATTGTTTCGCATCAAGATCTGTGGGGATAGAGGATGAATCCAATGCTTCCTCAAGGATTTTCTTGTGGGTGGATGATATTTTTAATAACTCCATGATGGAGATTTGTGTTGGGGTTCTTTTTAGCTGATCAAGGAAATTGTAACCATTGGGAATAGATTTGGGGTTGGGTGTGGGTGCTCTGTTTGGCTAAGTTGGCCCTGTGATGGTAACTTTTCCATCTCTTGTGGTGACTCCACAATTAGCATGGGCTCCTTTGATGGTGATGGTAGCATAGTAGCCACCCAGGGATGTGATGACATGGTCATACACATGATTCACATTCTTGAAGGTACCTTTCCCCTTATCAGTGCTATTGTTCCATTTATTGTTATGGTTAGGCATCATATTCATGTATATTTTGAGATTCTGACTTCCTATTGGTTGTTCCACATTTATGATTCTTTGATCAATGAAGTCTTGGACTAGGTTCTTTAACCTCATGCAATTGTTAGTGGTGTACCCTTTGATTTTCCGGAAGTCATAGAGCTGATTTTAGTTATACCAAGGAGGTTTCACATCTGGTTCTTGGTGATTCTCATAGGTGGGAGCCTTGATGAGGTTTTCATTTATTAGTTTCCTCAAGATGACTTTTAGTGGTTCCCCAAGAGCAATGTACTTTCACTTGGTGGAATTTTTATTTCATTGGGGCGGTCTTCTTTCATCATTGATGTTATTGATTGCTTGATTGTTTGGTTGTTGTGTTGTTGTGTTTGCTTGATGGTTGTTTTGATAATGGTTTTGGATTTGTTGTTGTGGTGTGGGTGTACTTTGTTGAGGGGCACTGATGATAAATTTTTCATCAACGACACCATCATTGGTAATATTTTTGTTTCTTGCCCATGTGTGAGGTTTTTCATTGTAATTGGTGGGTGGAAAATTCTTCTACTATTCATGATATGAAGTGGATCCTCTAGGTTGTGTCATAAGGGATCATTCGATGCTGAGTACCTTGGAAATCAATTGGTCGTATGTGGTGATCCCTTGGAATTTGAGATGGAATGCCAAGTGTCCGTCAAGGTTGGATACAATAGTGCACACTTGTTGTTCCTCAAGCATGACCCATTTTCTTCGATTGGCCTTGGATCACCATCATTGTAGGAATGAAGCAAATGATTCATTCTTACCTTGTTTCAGAGTAGATAGTTCCTCTAGACTGACATCCATGGTAATATTGCATGCATAGTTTTTGATGAATGCATCTATGATTTCTTGGAATGTTTTGATGCCTGTATGTAGGTGAGAGAACCATTCCATGGTGTGGCCAGCCAAACTCCTAGGAAATAGCCACATTAGATGAGTATCGTCATACACAAATTCCATGCAATGAACTTGGAATTCCCTGATGTGATCTTCAGGGTTTCCCGTCCCATGATACTTATTGAATTTGGGGATCTTAGATCCCTTTGGGAATGGTTTCATCACAAGGGTCCTGTCAAACTAATAAGGACACAAGTTGTTGGGTGTTTTTGTGGTTCACCGTGATTGAAGGTCGAGCACTTGTTGTGAGAGCAACCTAATTTGTGCTATCACATCATTTTGTGAATCAGGGGGTGGGATGAAAGTGTTCTGAGGTGGTTCAATTGTCGGTGGGATTGGTAGATTGGTTAATATGTTGATGGATGATGTTTCCATATGCTACTGTGCCAGATATGCCTATAATTTTTGTTGTACTAACAATGCTTGTTTTTGGTCTTGTTGTTGTGCTATTAAGGCTTGTTTCTATGCTTGTTGTTGTTGTTGAGCCAATAATGCTTATTGTTGAGCTACTAATTGGGTTGCTTCCCATTGTTCTTGATATTGTTTCAACGCTTGTTGATGCCATTGCTTATTGTTGTGCAAGATACTGCACTTGTGCTTGTACTTGTTGCACTTGATATTAGGCTTGTACTTCAGCATGCACTTGAGTCTGGGCCTAAGCTTGAGGTTGTGCAACTTTAGTTTGGGCCTGAGCTTGTGCTTGAGTGGCAACTTGTGCAATCTATGCAGCTTGTGCTTGTGTAGGTTGAGCTTGTGATTGTGCTTATGCAACTTGTGCTTCTGCTTGTGCAGCTTGTTTTTGTTGTTGTTGTTGCAATAAGATTTGGGCTTGAGCAACTTGTGCGGCTTGAGTGGCTTACTGAGCAGCTAGTTGTGTAGCTTGTTGTTTTTGTACTTTCAGGAATTCCTTTTGATAGGTAGTTTGCTGGGCTACTTGCAACACAATACTGTATTGGCTTGATGTGTTCAATTTTGGTGGTGGTGGTGGTGGAGGTGGATTTGGAATGGTGCTTGTTGTGGTGATGAGAGGCACCATCATGTTGATGATAGGGATTTTAGTGGTAGATGGTGTGATCGATGTGGTTGGTCCTTGAGAGACCATGTTTTGAGATGTTAGGGGGTGGTTGATGATGTGATGGTGGTGTTTTTCATTATTGGGATGGTTTCCATCTGTTGTTGTGATATCGATGGCAAGGTGGAAGTATTTGGAATGATGCTTGGTGGGTTGATCTGGTTTTTTTTATTACCATTTGGTAAAGGGGTAAGCCCTAAACTGAAAGGTGATGTGGATATTGATGGAAATGGTGGAAGTGGTGGAAATGTAAGGGGTGTAACCTCTTGAGGAAATGGTGTAGTGTCAAAAATGCCCTTGGTCCAAATATGTCACCCTCTCCTTATAAGGTTATGGGGAGATAGGTTTGGGGTGTTGCATGAAATGATGATGATGATGGGTCGTTTGGATCATGAAAGGTCAGAGGGATGTATGGATTTGATGGATTTTGGGGTACATTTTGTCCCAAGATGGTGTTTATGTCAAAATCTTTATTGTTTACGAGAGGAAGCATTTGCAATGCATTGAGAAATGCACTTCTTTTGCTAACAATGGGTTGCGTTGGAGCAATGGATGATGTGATTTTCAGGATGTTTTGAGTGACACTTTGAAATGAGGGGGTAGATGAAATGGGGATAGCAGATGAGATTGGAGGCATGAATCCAAAAGATGGTTCCATAGTAGTACTCACATCGAAACGGGAGGGGAGTTTAGCCCCTTGCTTCGCTAATTTGAGCATGTATAGTGAGGGATTGATTCTCATCATGATGTTGATAATCTTATGATTCTATGTATTTTGAATTATTTCAGTGATTTCCTCATGTGACATTCCAAAGGGATTATTGGTAAGATCCTCCACTTGAACACCTTCCTCTTGATGGTCTTGCAAAAATGGAGGAAGGTTAATCGTGAGATTTCCAGACCCAATAGGATTCATTTCGGGAGTGGTTTGACTTAAGTCACTCAAAGTAGATGTTTCTTTGTTGGTTTCCATGTTCCTCTTGTGTTGTGATCTAGTTTTCACCATAAAATAGGGATCAATCGTCAAGAATGTGGAAGGTGAATTCTCTAATTCTTTGGATTGATCTAACTTCAAGTACAAAAGAGAAAATTTAGGGTGATTTAAGGATCAAAGGGTGATAATGATATGGATGTAAGATGGATGTTTGATGGATGATTGGAACTCTTGAGATAATATTGAAGGGTATGTTAAACTTTAGGACTTGATTTGGGATTGATTTGTTTTGGATTTGGATTTTGGTGGACTCATAAAATCTAAGAGGTTGGATGTTTCCCTAGAGTTAAATCATTCACAAGATGCTAATTTTTATAGGTATGAGAAGAAGGATTCATCTAAACACTCCTATCCAAACAAGATGATTTTGATAATGAACTCCTAAATCCCAAGATGTTGTATGTTATCAAGGGATGAATTTGTTCAAAAGGTTTGATAATTTGATCAAATATGTGGAGAAGGATGCATCTACATATATTCAATCAAACAAGGTGATTTTGGATTGGTTTCAAATGACTTTCCCAAAATTTAACATGATGGATTTTTCCAAGATTTTCGAAGATTTGATGATGAGATGATTTTGGTTTTGATGTTCAAAGATGGATGAATGTTTGATTTTGATCCTGAGTTTACCTACAAAGACACTTGCTTACTCGACCTCGATTTTTATGAACATGCTTTTCTCTAAACAAGATGTTCAAACTCCCTAAAAATATTTGGGTTTTGACAGTAATAGAATGAGTACAAACTAGGATTGTTTCTTGAAGCTTTTCTATAAAAGTTAAAATGCAGTCTTCGTCTGAATTCATGTAGTGTTGAGAGACACTTTTGGTGATCTTTTCAACTAAGAGATTTTACCTTTGGTTTCTTGATCTTGATCATGCATGAAATCATTGGAGACACATGTGTGGGGTTCAATTGTTTTTAGTCTTTGCTTAATGACTTTTTTTTTACCACAAACACTTCTTGATTAGGTTTTCAAACTAGATGTCCAATGTATCAACTTCTTCTCATTTCACAAGGTATATCATGTGAAACTTTAATGAAATTAAGGAAAGGGTTACCTATTGTTAACTTTAGTGAGAAAATTGAGATATAATCCAAGTGTTTAGAAACCTCTAAGGATAAAATCTCGAGGGAAAGAAATAACACATGAATTTGGTCAATTGTATTTGCTTCCTAAAGGGTTTGAAGTTTTGATGACAATGTTAAATGTTTGTTTCAAAAAAATTTCGAACAAGAAAATTGTTTTGTAACCAAGAAAAAGCACAATCCATGGATACGAAAGACTATATTTGTTGAGTCCCCACTTGGAAAAGTCTAGCTCCACTTATTTTTAGTGAATGGTTAGATGCTTGACCCCATTGGCTCCCCTCCACGACACTTACTTCTTGGGGTAGCCAAGCATCAATACCCATGAAAATCCCATGGCATAGTTTCCATTTTTTGCTAAAAATTGTAAAAGTGTGGGGCAATTTTAGAACGACCATTCTTGCACCAAAAAATAGATAGGGATTTTGGCCTTTCTACAACAAGGGTTCCAATTCAGACTTTCCAGTCATAGCAGTTGACCCAACATGGCAAGAGACCATAGTTTCCCTTCTTCTTGGAGCCAACCACATGAGACTAGCCTTTGTTCTAGTACCCACTTTTATATCCCAGCTGGACATACTCTTGGCTTTAGAGTATTACTGGTTGAGTTGTTCCCTTGGGTGAGTACTTTTTTTCCAAGGCAGACCCTCGAAGATAAAAAAATGTGAGCAAACATATCCGTAACTCGATCGATCTTTGTTGAGAAACAAAGAGAGAATACACGTGATAGGTTTACTCACATTTGCAAATTTTTTTGTTCAATTTTAATTCCCAAAATGAATTATGGAGGAAATTATTTTATGCCAACCTAAGACCACCAAAAAACCTTTTGATTCTCAAGATGGCTATGAGGCACAAGAGAAGTGAATACATCTTTTCAATGGTGTTAGTTTGAGTAAGAAATTACAAAAACAAAGTAGCACATGTTCTTTTTAAGTCCACAAAGCAATGATTTTGATTCCTTTTAAAGCACCAAAATGAGATATGAAAGTTTCCTTGTTCAATTGTTAAATCCGAAAACAAACTCTAGTGAGTTTGTGTCATAAATTTCATTTTAAACCCTTTTGTCATGAAAATTGAGATGTTCTTTTTAGAGACTCAAAAAGATGTGAGTTGATTTAAAATGGAAAACTAAAGCATAAAATGGAAGCGTTAAGCATTTAAAAATGCTTTGTCAACTCTAAATTTAATGCTTTAATCCTCTGTAACTCTAAAATTCATCCAAGATTGTTTCCAATGCTCCAATGTTGTAAGTATTTTGCAAAAAACCCCATCCTCCTTGCTTTTCCTTCCTTCCTATAAACATCATAGATATGAGTTATGCATGTATTGCAAAATGATAAAAGAAACATAAGACATGCCAACTATCTGAGAAAATCTTGGACAAGTCTCACAAGTTCTTCGTGATGAAAATAACTCAATAATGCAAGATTATTGACCTCTAATAGACAAAAAACAACAATCAACCTAAAAGATTTTTTTTTCAAATCCATACTATCAAGATTGCTCAAATGATGAAAACATATGATGCTATCTAGTTGTTTGAAAATGATTTGAGACTTTATCCTTTTATATAGCATCTTAACATCAAAATTAAATGTAAACATCAAAGATAAATTGGAAGGATTTCAAAAAAATTGCAAAACCCTACATGATAGCTCCTTCCAACTATCTAAACATGATAAAGTTTTTGATCTCCTAGGTAGATTTGAATATAATATGTAACTTCCTTGAAATCCAACCCTATGTACTTTGAATGTCACAACAAAGAAACTATCTTATTTAGTCCTAAGTTCAAATCCACTAGCCTCCATCATTTGAGCTTTAAAGAGATGTCATTCAAGAAAGATATGGCTTGAGTAAGGATTTATACACATAGATCATTCATCAGAGATTGAACTTGCAAATGTATTCCTAAGTCAAAGTAGATATTGGTATAATCTACACAAACAAGATTGTGTATTTGAATAGATCATTTAATGCCACACAAGGTTTGAACAAGGTTTTAAACTGACATGACATGTGATTACACATTATTTTTATATCGACACATCATTTCTTGTGAAGGAATTTTTGAAGTCTTTGCCACTCTGACCAAAGGAGAACCAAGAATGAGGAATTGCACAAGGTAAGAATAACTGCAATAAAACATTAATGAGTGACAACTAACAATGAAGATGCAAATCAAAAGCCCAATCAAAAGTGAATGGTGTGTAGTAATAATAAAAGATTGGAAAATCCAATGGATCACGTCAAGAATTTATATTGAATGATTTGTGCCATCATGCTTATCTGGTTTTCCACTATGTTTTCTCTAGAGTACTTGTATTGATTACCTAATGTATAGGTCCTCTATTGAAAGGAAACTTAGTTGAGAATTATTCATTAGGCACTCCATCTACACTACAATCGATAATGACACCTACAGTTTCATGCTATAGGAACTCGTGGACACAAATGGTTCATCAAATTACTCTTCCAAAGTGGCAATGCATCTAAGAACTAGAATAGAAATATTCTTACTCACGACCATGGGTTGCATAATAGAAATTGACATAAAAAATTGAGTGACGTGACATGTATGTAAATGTGTTGACTCTAATGAACAAGAGGTGATAGGGGAATTCACATGTATTGCTAGTAAATGAAGTCCACAGTTTAGAATTATGACTCTCTTAAGTGGTGACAGAGACTACTGCTAATGATAGGTCAAACATTAACTAATTTTTTCTACACTTGACTCCAGCCAAGACTTCCCTCACCTACTACAATAAGGTTGCAACACCACATTATCAACTTTATTTAATTTCCAACATCCATTCCCTATGGCTAGGCATGGCCAACCAAGGAAAATATCACCCACCTGTATGACTTAAAGTGACAGATACATAATATTAATATCAAGGATAAAAGGGTAAACATGGGTGTGGCATTTATGAAATCGATTTCTTGCAACTAGTATGTGAAAAATAGAAAAGGTACTTAAAGATATAGATTGAAAAGCACACAAAGCTTGAAATTTGTAATGAGCATAAACAAAGACGTTTTATGTTCTCTATTTAAAGCATTAATCAATAAAAACAAAGAAAATGCATGAAGGAAAAGACACTTCATATTTTTTCCCAATGCATGAAAAGAAAATGGAGGTTCAACCCTCCTTCTAGTGCCATATGTGAGTACCCCTAAATCTGAAAATGGTTAAACTCTAACACTCATTAGTGGGGTTAGTTCATACAAATACAAACCTAAAAATACTCCTATGAAATAGTGCATCCTACTTCATGATCAAAATGAAATAACAACATAAACCAAAAGAGCTAATAGAAGCAAAATGCACACCTATTCTATAGTGGATCGGTGTCACTTTGTTGTGCAAAGTGGCCTTTCCCAACCCTTGACAAGCTAATGATGAAGATGTAATGGACAAAATTAGCTCTCACTGTGAAGGGAGTAACTTTGCATGAGATTTTGGATGCTAAAATGAGGAATGAGACCTCCTATTTATAGAATGATAGGATGGATAAATATGAAAAATGGGTGAATGTGGGACAAAAATTCAACCAATAGGAAGGGGCCACTTGTCCAAATGTGAGTGGATGGAGGATGTGCCAATAAATGACATTGGGGCCTTTTCAAATTTCAAATTTGGCTTGTTGGAGGGAGAAAAAAGTGGCTTAAATGCCAAGTTTGACTTATGTGGGAGACATGTAAGAGCTCTTAAATGCTTTTTTGGATGTACATGTCAATTTGTATTTGAATTCAAACTTGAGGGAATATTCCATTTTTATGTCATGTTGATGGAAAATGGAGATTTAATAAGTTAATTAAAATCCTTTATTTGTACAAGTGGGAAAATCTAGAGAACGTGACATGCATTAGATTAGATTTAATCTTGATTTAGTTAATTTAAAAGAGTATTAGGTGATTTTACTCATTGGACTTAGATTTAAGGATTAAATTAAATCAAAAGGAGATAGAAGATGATTTTAGATTTGATTTATTTAATCAAAGAGGGTGATGTTAGGATCAAATTAAATAAAGTTAATTTATTTAATTTAAATGGATGACTTTAGAGATTAATCAAATAGACTTGATCTATTTGATGAATGGACTTGATTAGATGCAATATGCTAATTTTGCATGTCTACACTAACATATTCACATTAGGTCTTGGCCCCTTGTGAACTAAACGAGCTTAAAGGTAGCTTATTTGGAGTGTTGTAAGTGTTGTAACACTTTCACACTTTTTTAGGATTTTTATTAATAATTTGGCTTCTTTATGCTTTAATTGACCTTATTTTGTGCCCAAAAGCCCCATTTAATGCATCTTTTTGTGGATAATCCTGACATAAATCATTACCCAATCATGATTTAGGTGTTTTAGGTTGAATGGCCCAAAATTTAGTGATATAGGACTCATTCACCACCTTGGGTGAATGATTCCCACCTATATTTTTGGGTCTCAAACATGTTTTGACACCTTTCTAAGGATTTTTAAAAATGGTCCCAAAAATGACACCGGATGGGACTCATTCACCACCTTGGGAAAATGAGTCCCATGTGGCCCAAAATAAAAATTAATTCAAATTTTTGGTGGGATGTTATCCTCCTGGATTTGATGTCGATTTGTAGTGTCGTAATTTTAGGAATTCTTGCATAATTAAGTAGAAATGGGTGATCCCACAAAGCTGGTTTACAATTTCTAAGAGGAACTATTTTTTGCTGAAATCACATATTTTTAGAGAATATAATGTTTTAAGCCTTAAAAGGTTCCATTTAAAGAATTCCAATTGAATAGGGTTTTATCAAACTACCTTAAATCAAACCCCCTTGGATAGAACCTCACTAGTTTTAAACCATACCTATAACGGAGTCTCCTTTACACCTATCAAAATGTTGATAAAAATCCACTTTTGATTTAAATTTTTGGGAGATCAAATGAATTCATTTAAAATTTATTTTTTGTAAGTATGTATTCCTTATTATAAGCTTCCCAAAAAGTATAATTTTAAATTAACTTAATTTAATTATTATATTTATTTTTTATTTCTCATGAATGTAGGTTTTCACCGAAAATCAAGCTCTTTGTTTTGCACATGTGGTAAAATAGGAGATTATTAAAAGAAAAATTAAAAATATTAGTGCACTAGACATTTAAGTCCTTGATCCAACAAAAAAAAATTGAATTTCGATACATACAAAAAAAGTTACGTGTTATATGATCGCACTATGTTTGAATTATAATTGGTTTGAATTAAAAACTTGATTAAAGAAAAAATATTCAATAAAAAAATATCTAGCCAAGTGGAAGCACTAGATATAAGAGTTACAAATCTAAATTCAAAAGAATTAGAATTTTACCCTTCATGGAAAAAAAGTTATACATTATATAGTGAGAATCACTTTTTTAAAATGTTGTTTTCTGAAAAAAACTAGTTTTTGAGGGAGATGGAAAAAGAAGTGCAATCTAATTCCAAGAATTTTGAAAAAAAAATATTTAGAATATATAGACAAAATTTCATGAAACTATACTTTGCATCATCTTCAAATTCCTCACGGTTTAGCCACTATAGGTTCCTGAAAGTAAAGATTTAGTTTAAATAAATTATTTTAGTGTCTAGTTTGGCCAAAAATTGTAATCCACTATTGTGGGATCACCCAAATACAAGTTTCTTTCACTCATTTCACACCTAGCAAGTTGAATGAGCATTCTTATAGCAACTTTAAGTTCATAAGAGCATTCAAGCATTCACAAGATCATTCAAGTGTCTTCAAGAGCAGATTATCAATATTTTTAGAGAATTATTCAAGCATCAAGGTTCATTTTAAAGACTTCATGCATCATGTTTTTTTTTGAGATAACAATTGAGATGTAGGGTTTTATGATTCAAGCTAGCATTTCATTCAAGATATATCCTATTCAAGCAAGATTCAAGGTCTAAATCCATTGCAGCCATCTCACACATGTTTGTAGCACTTCATTGATAGGGATTGGTGAGTTGCAACATCATATATTGTTTATTCATAATTATCCATTATTATTTCATTCTATTTCAAGGTTTGATTACCAAAATGAGGTTTAACTAGGCCAAACCCCCATCCACTAAAAAAAAAAATTCCCCTCTTTTGTGTGTGATTTGCAGATTTAGGTTGAGGGAACATCGAAGAGAAATATTGGAAGAAGTTTTCAAAGTGCATAAAGTTTTCAAAGTTGTCATCAAGCCTTGGAGAACATTGGAGAACACCTATAGGCTGATTTAGAGAGATTCAAATATGGAAACCTAAAGAAGTAGAGCAAAATGAGAAGAGCATATTCAAATCCTAAAGTTTCAAAAAACCCTAACTGGATTGATTCACCAATGTTGGTGAATGAGTCCTAGTTTTGGTCAAAATTCCTATTTGTGTAGATTCAAATACCCATTTGGTAAATTAGTGTTCCTGCATAGAAACCTAGATTTTGGACTAATTCACCTAGCTTGGTGAATAAGTCCTAGTTTTGTTCAAAATTTAGATTTGTGTAGATTCAGATACCCATTTGGAAAATTCTTGTTCCTGCATAGAAACCTAGATTTTGGACTGATTCACCTAGCTTGGTGAATGAGTCCCACTGAACATTAAAGGTAGAATTTCAAAAATTTCAGAGGTCGATTCAACCATCTCTAGATTTCTAGGCACATACTTTCCATTATGTAGCTCTTTATTTTGTTTCATTTGCATTTCTAGGTCATCTAATGAAGCTTTGTATTTAACTAGGGTTTTCATTTCATCTTGCACTATGCTTTGCATTACATTTTTCTTTCCAAGTTCATACTTGGTGGTGAACCCCTTATTATCTTACAATCATCCCCTAGGACTACCCTATTGCAAGATCTCTTTCTCCTTTGCATTGAGATTTTTAGGGTTATCCTTTAATGAAATTGGAAAGTGGGTATGCTCTATGTCCTAAAACCATACAAAAGCACTGTGCCACCTTTTTCCACATTTCATTTTAGAGAAATTTTATTTAGAACATTAAAATTCTGGTTTGGAGTGCATTATCATCCTAGATTTGACTTGCATTAACATTGCATTAAGAGTTTGCATTAGTTAATTGAAATTCTAGGGTTTCTAATTTTGCATTAGTGAAAGATCATATAGATTGCATTTTTGCATATCATATCACTGAAAATCAAACAAAATATGGATTTTCACTTAGTATACAGATCATATAAAATAAAAAGTCATAAAAATCAATTAAAAATTCTGAAAATTAAAAAAAAATCCCTATTGGGACTTATTCACCACCATGGGCGAATCAATCCTTGTGTAGATCTTGCACTATATTTTTTTGTATTTAAAGGATTGTTTCTAAGATTCTATTTGTTGTTTATAGCTTTCTATTTTAGTTTATAGAATTTTTATTATACTCATTTGATTTTTCTTAGCTTATATTGCATCTTCATCCATCTTGCATTTAGAAGCCCTTGAATGAGTATTTGGTGCCCTATTGCTAATACTATAGTGAGACAAATTTTGAGACTCATGTCATCCTGCAATAGCACAATCGTTGTGCATCTTGGGTTATTTAGCTCTTTCACTCCTAGTATTGACACTAGTACACTAGGAATTGATCAACCATACCCTTAACAACTCTTTACCTTCAAGTAGTGTGACACATGTTGAAAAAATGGTTGCTAGTGTCCCGCAAGAAAACATAATTCAAATTCATGAAGACTTAGCAAACCTACAACATCAAGTGCAAAATGACAAAATTTCAACTACTACTATCCCTACTATAGATAACATTCATCGCATGCTTGAAAGTGAAGATTGACTTGACCTTGTGAAAAACATACTGGGTATGTGTAGGATCATGGTGGGCCAAAAAGTTGCAATGAGGAAAAAAACGTGTCTTTCATGAACCAAAAAACGTGAAAAGAACGTGTTGACTTTTTTAGGTTGGGTGTCACCATACCAAACACCAAACCTAGTTTTATAAATCGGATATCTGATTAAAATCAGATATCCAATTTGGATTAGATATCTGATTTTCAAAAAGCATATATAAAAAAAGTCAGTCGTTGTTTTGAAGTTATTTGACAGTGAAGAACTCGCGATCACACAGTGCATTACTTCTTCCCATAACAGAGATTAGATTTGGGAAAAATCCGATTTGGAAAGGTAAGTTTTTTTATTTTTATTTGATTTGATTCAATTTTGATTTAGATTTGAATAATTTCATATGGTTTTTTATGGATTTTTTTAAAATAGGGTTTTTGATTGAATTTTTGTGAAAAATTTGAGTTTAGAATGGATTTTGATAAAAAAAATGAATGTTTTTTATGGATTTTTTTTCACAATAGGGTTTTTGATTGAATTTTTATGAAACAATTGAGTTTAGAATGGATTTTGATAAAAAAATGAATTTTTTTAATGGAATTTTAGTTAAAAATAGTGTTTCATTTATATTGTCTAATTTTAGATTAATTATTTTTTAACTTTAATTAGGCATTATGGCTATCGAGAATGAGAATGCACAAATTCCACCAGTTGAGAATGAAAATCCACCAGCTAAGAATCAAAATGCTAAAATGCCAAATGCTCCACCACCTCTGCAACCATCAATTGAAGACTTAATTCATGAAAAATTGGAGCAATTGAGGGCATTTGTTATGTTTATAAGAAAATCCCTCGATTATCCCATATGTCAAATGCATTGACAGGAATAACTACAAATGTAGAAACCCTCTCCACCCAACATAATTCCTGTCAATGCATTTGACATATGGGATAATCGAGGGATTTTCCAGTTAATGTTAACAAACCAAAAATTTCTATAAAATGGTGCATGCATAGGGGCATAGTAGATAATTTTTGGGATTGTTGGTGTATGGGTTTTGATAAAAAACCCAACAATAATCTTGATGTACCTTTTTACTTTATTAAAAAATTATATGTTGAGTTTTTGTTAGGGCATCATGTCAATTACTTTGACATTAAACCCTTCCAAGGCATTGGTAGAGGTATGCCTCAGGATAGGCCAGGGGTAGCTAGAGCAGTTAGGTGCCCACATGTTCCCTGTCCTTCCCTTCCTCTACCACCTCCAGTACAACATCCAGATATTATGAAGGATGCAACCACACAAACTATCTAGGCCATTCACTCTTTGAGTGGTCTTTTGGTTTCCCATGCTTCTTTAGTAGCTCAGCCACAATTTGGTATTCTTGGTGATGGATCCAGTATTGTTGCATCCTCCTCCTTGGGTCCACATATTTGTGTGCCACATATTTGCAATATGTGCCAACAAATATGTTTGGTTCCTATTGTACAGCCCCTGAGCATCCATTAGACAATTCTGATTATGACATCCAGGATGTGGAGATTATAGCATATCACACACAAGGGAGTGGAGCACACCCTGCATAGTCCTCTCCTGCTAGAGAGGTGGACATTGGAGTAGTTACACAGGTAACATTTAAGGTGTAAATTCATAACTTGTACTTTTTAAAACATGAATATTAATAAGAGATAGTATCAAGTACTAATATTTATTTACATGGTCTATTTAATAGTTAATGTTTGAGGAGGAGCTCACACAAGTGACCGATAGCACCCTTAGGGCCATTTCATTTGGCCTTGACATGCACACAATATATATTTTCATACTCAATCATTTACATTTTTTTACTGTATATTTGCTTGTCATTTGAATTGTTGATAATGAAATTATATATTAACTTATATGTTTATCTTATTCTCTGCTTGTAGGAAACACCTGGTGTGAGAAAGGTGCGACACTCTATAGACTATGGAGGCACAATATTAGATAAGGGAAAGGTAATTGAACTCAAATTTGATTGAATTAAAATTTATAAGATCTTTTATTGATTGTAAATACATTGACATAGATTCGTAGTTTCATATGTACTTGTCATTTTTATGTACAGGTAGTTGTGAGCTATACATCATTGCTGATAAGTTCCACAACACCCAAAGGAGTAGGTATTCAAACACCTAAAGGAGGAGGTGTTGAAACACCTCAAGGAGGAGGCGTTGAGACACCTAAAGGAGATACATAAAAAGATCAACCTAAAGAGGTATGTGTTTATTTTAGTTTGTGCTTGGTAAATATGTTCTTATTACTGGCAATTCTATGCTAACTTGGATCACTTTCATGTTTTTGTTCACATATATAGATTGACATTACAAAAGTTGGTTTGGTTAGTTCTTTGAGAGGGGTATATTCTAGGACTCCTGACCCTTCAAAGAGATGTATATTTCAAGTAATCAAGATTTCAATTTTAGAGTTCAATTATAATAAAATGTGTATTTATTTTTATGTTAATTATTCAATTTTAAATTATATAGTATAACTAATATCAATTGTGGTTTGACTTTTTCTTGTGTAGCTACCTTCAAAGCCAACGAGTGCTTCAAAGAGGCTCCATTTTGATGATCCACTAATAGTTTAGGATGAGATAGACATTTTTGCATGTAAATTTTGAATAGATACCGAGATGGCATATGCCACATATTGTAAAACATTTTTTTAGTTGGTGTTGATGCCATTTTTGTATATGGACATACACTTGATTATTGGATAATTTGATACATATAGAAGTTGACAATAAAAAATTATTTTCCTCCTCATGTGTATGATTAAACTCTTTGAAAATTTAATCAAGTGAGCAATGGTTAAATATCAATGTATAATAGCATAAAAAGAATGGTTAAATATTATGTAGTTTATATTCATATTGCTGATTACATTGCATTGCACATCTTTCAAACTCAAAGCATTATTTCACATTGCATAAGTAACAACTAGATGTGATAGATGAAAAATTTCAATAACAATATAGTTTTTACAAAGTCAACCTAAGCAGTTATGCAATTACTTCACATTACATAACTAATAACTCGGAGCAGCTATCAATTGCATTAGATTGTCATGGAATTCTATGAGACCACATTTCTTTGAGAAAACTTGGCACAAAACTCACAAAAAATGAAAAGAAAGCACTCAAACAAACTTTAAAGGGGTCTCAGGCCTACTGGCCCCTCATTCCACACATTATGCAGCCATTTACTTGCAGTGTAGGGGCTGAACAATGGAGAAAACATGTAAAATTATATATATATATATATATATATATATATATATATATACAGCCTTGAAGCATGAATTATGGTTAGAATATCACATAACATCATATAAACAAAAAAACAACTATAAACTTGAATGCCATTTAAAACATGCATGATAAATATTCATCATTGAAACTTGAATTGTGGTAGCTTGATATACAAAGTCAATTGATGCCAGGTTTCAATTTGTATGATATTGAGAAAATAAGCCAATTGAGTAAAGTTATCAGCATTCTTCAAAAATCATAAGAATTCTCTTAGCACACTAGCCATTTTGACGTCTTCTTGCAGTCTTAAACGTTATTTTGTATCATTGTTACATTGGTCTTAGTTCAATGATGCTAAAAAATTTTAGAAAAAAGAAAGTTGTGTCACGGTCCACATTCAATCCAACAAGAAAAAATGAAAGCTCGGCCTCTTGGAATGAAAATTCTTTTTTACAAAACAAATGAATAAGAATGAGGTAGTTAAGGTGTTTGAAGTTATTTAAAACATGCATGATAAATATTCATCATTGAAACTTGAATTGTGATAGCTTGATATAAAAATTATATTGATGCCAGGGCTCAATTTGTATGATATTGAAAAAATAAGACAACTAAGTAGAGTTATCAACATTCTTAAAAAATCATAAGAATTATTTTAGTACACTCAAGAGTTATCAGATGTCTTCTTATAGTCTCAAAAGTTATTTTGTATCATTATTGCATTAGTCTTGAGAGTGGTAGCTTAATATAGCTCTAGACAATACAAAGCCTGGTTTACCTGTGTAGTGTAACAGTGGCACAGGAAGATTTTTCTTTGAAAGCAAAAATGAAAGCTCAGCCTCTTGGAATGAAAATTATTGTTTGCAAAACAAATGAATAAGAATGTGGTATTTAAGGTGTTTGAAGTGATTTAGATGTCAGTTTTAGGGTTAGTTTTAGGGTAGTTAAGGTGTTTGAAGTGATTTAGAGGTTGCTTTTAGAGAAGAGATATGTTGAAGAGTACATCAAGTCAGTGACAACAATAGGAGCCATCTTGCTAATCTACAAGATATGTCAGGCTTATTCATGAGGTACCTTATTGCTACATGATTTGTATGGAAAAATATTTGGTAACTAGTGACATAATGTCAAAACTTGCTCAGGGCATACACAACTACTAGCAATTCTTTCTCTGTGATAGTATAGTTTAATTCAAGTCCTTGAAGGTTTTTTCTAATGAAATATATGGCATGTTCTATGGAATTCTCTTTCTATCCTAATACTACCCCTATGGCATAATCAGAAGCATTTGTGTGTATATGAAAGGGCAGACTCCACTTCGGTCCTTGAAGAATAGGTGCCTGAGTAAGTTCGTTCTTGAGCTATAGGAAAGATTTGTGATAGGCCTGAGTCCAATTAAATTTAGAATCCTTAGTCAATAAGGCACATAATGGACTGGCTATTTTGCTAAAATCTTCGATAAATCTTCTATAATATCCAACATGTCCTAGAAAGCTTCTAACATCCTTTTTTTTCATAGGTGTTTGCAAAGTTAGAATGACTTCTATTTTTTTAGGATCAGCTTGAATTCCTACTTGAGAGATATGATGGCCTAAAACAATTCCCTCTTGCATCATCATAAAGCACTTCTCACTATTCAAAGACAATTTTTTCTCCTTACATCTTTTCAAAACTTTCTCCAAATTTGCTAATGCTTCTTCATAAGTAACTCCATAAGTGGTGAAGTTATCCATGTAGATTTCCATAGAATCATGAGAAATGTTAGCAAAAATACTGATCACTACCCTTTGAAATGTTTTAGGTACATTACATAGGCCAAAAGGTAAGACAGAGTAGGAAAAAGTGCCCCATGGACTGGTAAAAGTTGTTTTTTCTTGATCCTCAAGGGCAATTGTAATTTGACTATACCCACTATATCCATCCAAAAAGGAGAAATACTTTTTACCAGACAATGAGTCTAACACTTGGTAAACAAATGGCAGTGGAAAGTGATCCTCTTAAGTTGTTGTGTTTATCTCCTTGTAGTCTACACAAACTCTCTATTTTCCACCTTTCTTAGGATCAATCACGAATGGAGATACCCATTCACTATCTGAAATAGGGTAGATAAAACCAACATCAAGCAATTTTTGGAGCTCTTTTTTAACTATTTCCCTGAGTGCTGGCTTTATCCTTCTTTGAGGCTACCTAATAGGTGAACAGTCTTCCTTAATGTAAATCCTATGAGTACAGAGTGGAGGATCTATTCCCTTCATATCCCTATAGTCCCATGCAAAAGCTCTGTGTTGATCTTGCAACATTGTGACTAGGGAAGTTTGTTGAGATTGAGGCAACTTATTATTGATGTTTAGATAGTGGTCTAGAGACACTTCTACTTGCTTGGTAAGATCATTCATGGAGGCTTCTAATAAAGGTGGTGTTTGTATTTCATGTGGAAGAAAATTGTGATAAACTGCAAGAAATTTAGGTGGTAGGCTCTCAGGATTCAGTTACTACAGGAAACACTATTGAAGATAGCTATCTAGAATAGATGGGGTACTCAGATCGGAGTTGGACTACAAAATGTGTAAAAGCAGGCCATCCTCACTCTGAAGCTAGGAAAATGGATTAGTTTGCAGCATCATTAGTTGAGCCAATGAATTGAATTCTTCAATTTCCTCTACTAAATCTAGCCAAATTGGTTGAGACAAGTTTGGCTGAGGCTGGGCAGGTGGGTATAAAGCCAATTTCTTTCTTGACTGACCATCAGAAATTATCATGTCTCTTGAATGACATCCTATAAAAGCATCAATTGTGGCTAACCATGGTCTACCTAGGATGATAGGATATCCTACCAAAGTTGCCTTAGTGGACAATATGGTGAAATTTGCTGGGTATTCCCAAGACTTAAGGATGACAATGACATCTTCTACCACTCCATTAGGTGTTACTGTGGAACTATCAACAATCTGCAGGATAGTAGGTGTAGACCAAATGATTAGGATATTCAAATACTCCATAGTATGCTTTGTCATTACATTAATGGCTACACCAAAGTCAATCAAAACATTCTTTACTATCTAGCCATTAATATTTATTTTTACCACAGGACTCCTAGGGTTAGTATATTTTGGAACGACTACCTTCCCTAACATAAGATCTACCAACTATCCCAGAACATGGATAGCTTGGGAAAGGGGAATTTGAATGTGTACATTCTTCAGGTAATCCAAAATATCAAAGGTAGACTCTTCCATAGACTTGGATGTAGTAATTTGCAATCTCTGAGGAAAAGGTGGTTTGGCCTAATGCTGCAGGATAGGCTCCTTAGAGACAATATATAAAATAGGTATATGTTCTACAAGATCAGTAAGTTGTTCAGAGGTAGAGTCTGGAATCTCTATAATTACAAGCGGTTGTAGAGTAGGGAGAGTGGTTCTAGACCTGAGATGGATATTATTAATATTTAGGGCAAAAGTTGGATATTGATTGGCTTCTACAAAATACTCAAACTCATGGAACCACTCAATGACACCAAAAAAATGGTCAATTCAACAAAATGATATAAAATTCATGGAAAATCCTAACCTGGGAATTGGACATTCTAGCAGGTGACTAACATCTTCTTATGCTCGTTCATTTACATTGTCAAACCAGGGAACACATACTTGAAATGGAGCGGCATTGTATGTGCACTAAGAACCATTTTCAGTCATAATTTACCATAAATAAATGCTTGAAAGGAATTCTACTTATGCTGTAGGAATGTAATGTAAAGTCTTCTTAACTTAAGCATAACTTAATCAGAGCATAAATCATGACAACTATTACTAAGAAACAAACTATGACCTAGCCTGATGCTGCATGAACAAACACAGGGATGGATTCCCGATGCTGCAAGAACAATATAAGACTGAGTTTGCGCTGAAAACTTCAAGAATGAAATCTAACTTATAATAAAAAAGAGATAAATAACTAACCACATATACTCACTAAGTGGGCCCCCTTAGCAAGCATCAACCAATTTATGCAAGAATTGAACTCAAAACTTCATCAACTTTTATTAATAAACTTGGAATCATATACATTGATTGTTTTTCTTGTAAGAAAACTAACACAAAACACCATTCTCATTATAATACTAACTTTAACACACTCTGTTGCCCACTCAAGTAGGAGGAATACTTATTTATATTAGAAAAGAAACTAACTACCTAACTCTAACAGAGAAATACATGGACATAAATGCATCTTGAAACTGAGGAACAAACTTCTCATAAATGAAGGCATATCTGTTCAACACAATTCAAAGAGAATTTAGTATTCCACTCTTTCTAGATTAATGATCATTTATATTTCCTCCCAACAACCCGGTCAAAGAATCTTTGCTGGAACAACTTCCTCGATATCGTGTTGGAAATGGACTTTATTGTAGGGCCAAGATTTGTTGCGCTTTGACTCATTCATGCTTCCTTCAACGACCTATGATGCACATGGTGATAGAAGTGAAAGAAATCACGCGTGGAAAATAACATGATACAAATTCATTAATCACATATTAAATCCACTTCATTATCCAAAAACCACATGCATTATATCAGTTATTTGGGAGGTCAAACAGGGAAATTAATACAAACACATAGAGATGTTAAGCTGCAGGAATATAGAAATGTGTTGCTATTGGATACTACCCAATTTTAGATAAAAAGTATTTAACCAAAGAGTTAAAACAACCATCAGCAATAAGAGTAAGGGTATTAAAAATACATCATAATATTCAAATTATGAGCATATTTTGAGCTCATCAGTGCAACTTTCATTTCACAACTTGTACGACCAAAAAGAACTGTTCCAACACATCCAAATGGGTACATTTACGCTAGGTATGGTCCTCTCTTGCACTCAAATAGCCGAATCACTCCAAGCTACATTGGACCAACGTTTCCCTTAAGAGTCCAAAGTGCTAAATGGTAGAAATCTTTGAAACTCTATTTCTCAGAGACCGTGATGCTTACAGACTCTCCGTCTGAGGCTATGGGATCATGTTGGGACCATCTAAAAAACCTCTCTTAGTTTTTGCTACCTCGAAGGTGTTTTCCTATGGTGATGACTTTTCAGTGGAGGGAAAAGTTGCCAAATGCAAGTAATGTAAAGTTGCAAATTAGTGCAACTTTCATTCCACAACTCGTACAACCAAACAGATTGTTCCAACACATCCAGATGGGTACGTTTACACTAGGGATGGTCCTCTCTTGCACCCAAATATGCCGAATCACTCTGAGCTACATTGGACTAGCGATTTCCCTTAAGAGTCCAAAGTGCTAAAAGGCAACAATCTTTGAAGGTCTATTTCTTAGAGACTGTGATGCTTACAACCTCTCTATCTGAGGCTATGCGATCGTGTTGGGACCATCTACAAAAATCCCTCTCAATTTTTTCTATCTCAAAGATGTTTTCTTGTGGTGATGACTTTTCAATGGAGGGAAAAGTTGTCAGATGCAAGCAATGTAAAGTTGCAAAGTGGTGCAACTTTCATTCCGCAACTCGTATGACCAAACAAACTATTCCAACATGTTCGGATGGGTATTTTTACACTAGGGATGGTCCTCTCTTGCACCCAAACATGCTGAATCACTCCAAGCTACATTGGACTGACAATTTCCCTTAAGAGTCCAAAGTGCTAAAAGACAACAATATTTGAAGGTCTATTTCTCAGAGACCGTGATGCTTACAGAATCTATGTCTAAGGCTATGGGATGTTGGGACCATCTACAAAAAATTCTCTCAATTTTTTCTATCTCGAAGGAATTTTCCTATGGTGATGACTCTTCAATGGAGGGAAAAGTTGCCAGATGCAAGTAGTGTAAAGTTGCAAAGTGGTGCAACTTTCATTTTGCAACTCGTACGACCAAACAAACTATTCCAACACATCCGGATGGGTATGTTTACGTTAGGGATGGTCCTCTCTTGCACCCAAATATGTTGAATCACTCTAAGCTACATTGGATCAGTGATTTTCCTTAAGAGTCCAAAGTGCTAAAGGGCAGCAATCTTTGAAGGTCTATTTCTTAGAGACCGTGATGCTTACAAAATATCCGTCCTAGGCTATGGGATCATTTTGGGACCATCTGCAAAAAATTCTTCTGGTTCTTGCTATCTCAAAGGCATTTTCCTATGGTGATGACTTTTTAGTGAAGGGAAAAGTTGCCAGATGCAAGTAGTGTAAAGTTGCAAAGTGGTGCAAATTTCATTTTGAAACTCGTACGACCAAACAGACTATTCCAACACATCTGGATGGGTACGCTTACACTAGGGATGGTCCTCTCTTGCACCCAAAAATGTTGAATCACTTCGAGCTACATTGGATCAACGATTTCCCTTAAGAGTCCAAAGTGCTAAAAGACAACAATATTTGAAGGTCTATTTCTTGGAGACCGTGATACTTACAGAATCTTCATCTGAGGCTATGGGATTGTGTTGAGACCATCTACAAAAACCTCTATCAGTTTTCTCTATCTCGAAGGCATTTTCTTGTGGTGATGACTTTTCAGTGGAGGGAAAAGTTGTCATATGCAAGGAGTGTAAAGTTGCAAAGTGGTGCAACTTTCATTCCACAACTTGTTCAACCAAATGGACTATTCCACCACATCTATATGGGTATGTTTATGCTAGGGATGGTCCTCTCTTGCACCCAAATATGCCTAATCACTCCGAGCTACATTGGACCGAGTCAAATTAGGTGAAAATTTGATCTAGACACAAGGGCATAATTACAAACTCTTTGCAACCTACCTATTTGTGGCATCTAACAAGATTATTCTAACCTCTTTGGATAGTCCAAAACTACCTTAAAACTTGACAAGCAACTAAATACACATTTCTCTCTTTAATCCCCTTAAACCCTTGTAATAGTGAGAAACTAGTTTTTGTACAATTACTCCAATATTTTCCAAAACACTAGACAAACGCATGATTGATTGAAACACCCATATCCAAGTTACACAACATATATGAGGAAAAACATAGACTCCTTTGGACTAGCATTGACTTCCTATACATTCACCCTTGAACAGGCTACTCAATTAGCCCAAAAATGCAAATCAACATACCTTCAAACACCACAAAGACCCCTAAAACATTGGGGCAGCAAATAAATTTCCAAGAAAAAAAATATTATGCAATTGGATTCCATTTGTATGGACCTATAACCGTCAAATCAAAAAACCCTTGTTTTTAGTGTAATTCTTGAGGGTTTATTGGATGTAGCACTTCCACAACCTTTCAGACTTTGCTACCACCTTAGAAACCTTTATTTAGGCCCCAATATGCTTAGAAAAAAAGAAACTTTTGGTATCTCAGAGATTTTTGCAAACCCTAGGGTAAAAACTCTATTTTCAAGTGAAAAAAGCCACCATTTTTGGACCTTTAACTCTTCATTTTATTTCAAAACCCAGTTCTCCACACCTTCCACTCTTGAAATAACGTCAAGAAATGTAATAACATTTCTACATAAAGTTTTTATACAAATCAATGGGAAGATAAAACCATGCAAGTGGTTTCCCCAAACTAATTGCCACCAAAACCATTCTTGATAGTTTAAAACCACAAACCACCCCAACATGTAATTATGATAGCACTCAAGATAGCCCTCCAACATGAACATATCAACTAAGTAGGAACCCATAACATTATGGAAAGATGATCCACTTCTCCCAATGTAACTCCCAAGAATTACATGTGAGAGATGGTCAATTTCATTGATGGAAATGATTGTGTGACTCCCATTGATGACCTTCTTTATTCAATGCCATTACAACAATATCCTAAGCATTCCAAATAATACTAATGAAAACAATATTTACCTCAACACCTCATGATCATTCAAGTACTCATTCTAATAATAAAAGAGATTTACACATCAAATTGCAAGTGAATATAATTTACTATATCTTAACATAAAAAATGAAAAACCTAATAGAAAAATGTATCAATAAGGTACAAGAATGTATAAGAAAGTTCAAATTTGAAAATAGAGTGTAAACTTAGAAAACTGTAGATTTCAAAACCTTAATAATGTAAAACCCTAAAAAGGTTGGATCAAGTGTACGATTGGATGGGCTCAACAAAATATAAAGAAAAAAAAGTTTATTTATGAAGTTAACCTAGGATAATTAATAAAATCCAATCAATCAAGCACAATCAACCTAACATAATTAAGGGTTGATAGGGATATTGGATAATTAAGGGTTGATAAGGGTATGAATGTTTATCTTTGATCTACTCTTGAATATCTAGGGACTTGGTGGTATTTAGAAATATCATAAGGGTTGTTGATTTCTCATGGGGAGGAAAGTTCTCCTAGATCAATCCCCAAAAAGTGAAACAAGATTAAAAATAGTTGGAAAGCAGTCTAGATGTTCAAATTTGTTACTCATTTTTATTGGATTGAATCAAAATGTCTCACTATTAATTGCTCCAATGCTATAAGATAAATTAATGTTTTCATGATTATAGTGAATATATTGTATGTTATTAATGCTAGCGTATATCATCAAATTATGCCAAACATGTGGTTAGTCAACTCAAAGTGGGTGAATGACACCACTTAGTGAAAAGTTTGAATTTTGAATTTTAAAATGAAAGGGAATAGGTTTGTGACTATGAGGTCACCCTTGAAAATTAAAGAATTGGGTTTGAAGAGAAAAATTTGCAAGCCACTATAATTTATTATATATAAATGTGAAATATTACAAACCTGGTTTAAACGAACATATTGACAAGAAAGAACCAGGAAGAAAACCTTTAGTTGTAGCTCGATTAAGTACAAAATAGATACTTTTACATTTTAAACATACCCTTTATACAATACCAGACATTTGACCCATATTTCAAAAAACATCATTGGGTATAGATTATGCCCATACACAATTATGACCATTTTACATTTTTTCCAATTTGGGAATTCAAATTTTACAAAATTTTCCTATTAGAAGCATTTAGGGCACAATCTTCAACAATAGTAGTATGCTCATGTTCTGGACTGACAAGCACCTGTAGAAACCATCAAGGTAGCTTAGAATAACCAATCTATATTATTGTAAATGACACAAAATATGATGAGATGGTAATGCAAACTAGAAAAGATGCTTAGAATAACTAATCTATATTGTTGTAATCTATTGCATACCTCCTCGAAAGGATCAAAGTTGGCTATTATTGTAGCAGGTCCATGATCAATCATGCCAAGAATATCGCAAAAGTGGGAAACTGAGAAATATATATTGTCACAATAGAAAAGATGCTTAGACTAACATATCTATATTAATCTAAACAACCTGAATGATGATGAGTTGGTGATGCAAACTATAAAAGACACACTATCCATGTCCATGTGCCTGCATCTGAGCTTTGAAATGAATACATCTTTAAAGAATCTTTGATTGTATGACAATCCAATCTACCTCCCATTGTACCCTCCTCAATGAACCAAAAGAATCTGTGCACTTTTGAATCAAGTGTCCCTCCCTGTGACAATGCTGAACTACACCAATCAACTATAGAATGTGCATCACTGAATTTTTTCTCCTGAAATCTTCAATTTCTCCTTAACTAGAGCTCTCTTTACGAATGCACCTGCTCCATCATGCTCCCCTTTCCCATTTACAACTTCAAAAAAACTCTAGATATGAGGTAGAACCCTCTCTACATGCATTCTACTCAACCAATAAAACATAAGGGTATTCTTGAGTTGACCTATGCAATTATCTGACCAAATTAGATGTCGGCCCAATGCTATATCATGCTCCTACAAGAAATCAAAAAAATTATCAAAACAATGTTGGACATACTCAGATGAGTGAGATCTATCATCACTCATATAAAAATGATACTCTCTGATTATCGTTCGATCCTCCTTTGTACTATCAGGTGCATGTCTAAATGTTATGTGGACAAAAATAGCAATCTGAATGGAATCGTAATACTGAGATTGTACCTTGTTTTGTGGTTGCAATGTGTAGTTTTCTACAAAGTCAACCACTGATATAATAGTGCCAATCAGAAAAGAGTCCTTAAACATCCTAAATTGTTGATCCAACCACTGAAGCCTATGACTATGCCTTGCATAGTTGTAGAAAAGATTGTCCTTAAAATCTGAAATAAAATCAGCAACACTGCATTCTTTTGTAACCAACTCACATCTAGAACCTTCACCTCCACTTTGCAAAGTATATTTGACTATCTCATATCTCTTTTTCTCAACAAGATTCTTTCCAAATTCATGTTCAGAACTCTCATGAGAACATTGAACAAACTTTGACAAGCCACCACATTGTGAGAACTTTGCATTTAAACAATCATTTCTATAGAAAAAGCAACCATCATCTCTAGAACATAAAAATAGATCTAGCAAGTCCCTTGATGATTTTAGAAGATGCATTGCACCACACTCCTACAAAATTTCATTAGTATGAAAAGTAGAACGGATATAGCATAATAGCTCATGGTACATTGAAAACTCCACATGGTATTTGCAACAACAAGTATTACAAATCTTAAGAGGCACACAATAAAATGGCTTCAAACCCTCAAAAGTCCTTTGCGAGATTTCCATATTTTTATTTGTTTCAATAAAAATTTTGAACAACATTGTTTGGCTTGATTCCAAGAAATTTTTAGGATGTGGTGTACGGTCTCGATTGCCAATTCTTAACTTTAAATCATCCTTTGCATTGGGTGATACTCTAGAGTTATCATGCCAAAATTGTTGAATTACCTGCTTTACATTATCAGTTATCTTCTTATCAACACGTGGAAGCCTCTCGAAAAAAGCCCATGTATCATTGTGAAGAGGATCATCTATTATTTCTCTTCTTGCAAGTGCTTTATCCAAAGTTTTATGATTTATGTCAAAATCAATACAATTTTGTCTCATAAAGCAAGCCTTTTTCAATTGATGGCTTACTATGGTAGTTTTAATGACTCTTCGAGCAACTCTCTTATCCTTTTCCATGTTAATTTTTCTAATATACTTGAGAGCATTAAAAATATTTTTAACAATAATAGAATTTTTTTCGGTCTTCTTGTTCACATGAATCTTCAATTTGGCTAGCAAAGCTCTCATCTTTTGCATCTTTAGCAATTGTACAAAAAGTTGGCATTGCTTGGTCAATGTATTATCACTAAAATATTGGTTGAAAATTCTTCTAGGCCACAACTGAACAGTTTGTGTTGACCTCTTTCCTTCAAAATTGTTTATAATATTCTCATCAAATTCAAGTAACCATTTAGGGGTTCTTGAGGGTCTTGAAATTGGAATATGTCTTTCTTCCATACAAGGTTCTTCATTTCTCATGTAATTTGGTGAAACATAATTTACACTTGCTTTAGTATTATGTTCAAAATATTCATTTCCAACATTTTCACCTTGAACATTTTAAATATCAATTTGAATAATTTCATTCCCAATTTCAATATCATGTTCAAGGTATGTGTAGGATCATGATGGGCCAAAAAGTGGCACTATGATGGGTATGTGGCTGACGACTATTTTTTTACCCAAAATTGATGAAACGAAAGGATTTTGAAAGGATTTTCTCATCTTTCCACTGATATAAATTATGCTTTACTTTGAATTAAATAATTATTACTCATTTTCTATTCAAATTACGACTAAAGTCTTGATTGATAGGTTGATTGACAAACATATATAGCTTTCAAATGGTGTCACATTCTATGCTTCACATACTATAGGATTAAAAAAAGAAAATTTGAATTTCATGAAGTTTTAACCAAGTTAAGGTGGTCAGACATACGAGTTTTTATATTTTTAAAAAAGTTGTAATAAAAAAATCATAATTAATTATTTACTTGGAAAAAAATTACAAAAAAATATGCATCACATTGGGGCATGAGTCCTATACTTATATCTAAAATATTAGAAAAAAATATTATCATTTTATTGTGGTTAGGGTGGTCAGACAGACACCTACTTATTTTTTTCCTTAAAATTTAAGTACCACTTGCATTGAAATTTCAATTTTTTCACCAAATAGATTTTTTTTAAAACATACCTAGTAGTTTAGAAACTACATTCAATTTTCTACATATTCTATTCTTACACATTTTGAAATAATATAATAACTTATTCAAATTTTTACTTCAAGTTGCCTAACTTTTGATTTTTGAATTTTTGCCACTTAAGGGCCTATTTTTTCCATGATGATCCCGCACATACCCTTCAACATCTTGAAATCCAATATTTTCACCTTGAACATTTTCATTATCAATTTCAATATTTTCATTCCCAATTTCAATATCATGTTCAACATCTTCAAATCCAACATTTTCACCTTGAACATTTTCATTATCAATTTCAATAATTTCATTCCTAATTTGAATATCATGTTCAACATATTCAATTCCAACATTTTCACCTTGAATATTTTCACCTTGAACATCTTCAATTTCCTTTTCACTTGAAAGACCATAGGGGTTAGGTTCACCAATATTTAACATACTTCGTCTTCTCTTCCTACAACTTTCTCTATCTTTTTGTCTATATGCTTCAATTTCTTCTTTTGTAAGCTTTCTCTTACGTTTTTGCTTCCAATGACTACTACTCCACACTATACCTCATAAAAGATGCTAAAAAATCATTGCTTATGACAAATTTCAATAGAAGATGCTTCAAAAAGTTGATCTTTGTCCCTTCCAGTTTGAAACTGCATGTTTGTCGCTTGAAAATAGAATGTAGGTTCTGTTGGAATGCACAAAATGACCCACATGGGGCTTTTCTATGGCCCACAAATCTGATATCCATTATAATCTAATATCCGATTAATTCTAAAAATTTACGATGTTTTGTAAAGGTATGATTTTAGTTCTACAAATCAGATATCCGATTTGAATCAGATATCTGATTTGAATCAGATATATGATTTGAATCAAATATCTGATTTGTGTACATATAGACCTAAGGGTTAATGGTAAATAGTAGATTGTTTAAGGGTTAAAGGTTTAGGGTTTAGGATATATGGTAGAGGGTTTAAGGGTTAAGGGTTTATGGTAGAGGGTTATAAGGGTTTAGGGTTTCATAGTAAGGGTATAGGGGAGAGAGATAGATGGAGTGAGTGTGTGAGAGAGTGACCTGAGAGAGTGGGATAAGGTGGGAGAGGGTGGGAGAGTGGGATAGAGTGGGAGAG
>VDFB02281492.1:238967859-238992171 GCA_007258455.2 Sequoia sempervirens | reverse complement strand
GAGAGGGGGTAGGATAGATAGAGTTGAGAGAGAGAGAGAGGGAGGGAGTGGAAGAGAGATAGGGGGAGGTGGGGTTAAGGGTAGAGGGTATATAGTTCAAGGGTTTAGGGTGTAAGGAAAGCCAAGGTGTGGAAACAACTCTCCTAACGTCAAAACCTCATGGAAGAATGCAGATATACATTTAAATTTCTCAATTATAGTCCAATTAAGATGCACTATGAAATAAATAATAGAAACAGAGTATTTGACAAACACAGATGAACACTAGATTTACGTGGGAAAACCCTTACGGGAGAAAAACCCACCACACCAAGAGAAATCACTTTGTATTATAGTAATAAAGATTACATACAAATCTCAGACTTATCTTTCTAGTGTTATTATACATCAACTTCCATAATGATCAATCTTGTTACAGCACATTCACATTACAACCTTCACAAAATAGAATTCATCCACTGATACCATTCAAACTAATACTACAAATTTTTATTGAACCAACCGATCACAAATTGCGATCACAGAGTTTTACCATGTCGTTCCCTATCTGTCAAGCTTCCTCACAGAACCGTCACAATGAACAAACTTCCAACTATTCAGATTTAGCTTCTCCTATTGGTCCACGAGACTCCACATAGGATAGTCAAATGGTCAAAAGAGTTCACATTGTATTGGCATGAGTCTTTTCCATTGGCAAGATGTTTTACCAAGTTCACAAGTCACTTCGAAGAGTCATGCTGTTGGCAAAACTTACCACTCTTGCCAAGACATCCTATCGAGCTTTCATGTGTTACACCAAAGCACCAAACAGTCGGTGAGACCTATCGCTTTCACCATGAGATCATAGCGAGGTCCAAAAGTCTCATAGATGTGAGTTTACCGTTCGGCAAGAGTATTGTTCTTTGGTGAGACTACATATCGATGTCATATGTCACACTGAAGAGTCATTTTGTCGGCAGGACATATTGTTCTCACCAGGACCTCACACTGAGTCATTAAGGATTATATCGAAGTGTTCACAAGTCATACCGAGCCCAACCACCAGTCAGAAAGACTTATCAAAATTGCCAAGAGGTTTCTTTGAGATCTCTTATGTCACCCCGAAGCCATCAACAGTCACCAAAACATATGTCCTTTGCTAAGACTTTACTTTGAGATCTCTAAGTTACATCAAGACCACCATTCGCTAAGAGCTATACTAAAGACTTCTCATCATCGGCGAGATATAAACACATCACCGAGAGTTCTTCCCGAGATCCTTAGTGTTACACTATCGGTGAGACATCGCCTATTTGCTGGAACTTCTCCAAAGATCTCCACATGATAAGAGGTCACCTCAAATGCTTCTTGTCACAATGATATGATCCTTCAATGAGACAAAAGCTAGGTCATAGTGAAGGCTCCAAAGTGTAATTGTTCAGTGAGACTCCTCCAAGGTCACAACGACCTGTACAAAAAAATGGTGTTTCAAACTACTTGTTGGCCAGACATAGAAAATGTCACACCGACTTGGCTCTAGTAGAGGTTTCAGCCTATGATGACTGAGGCACATATTTCCAACAATCTTCCACTTGACAAAGATCATACAGGCACCTCCAGAGCACAACAAAACTTACTGAAAAGCTTGGGCACTAAGGCCCATTGAACTGGCACACCACCTAAACTTGTCTATGCTCATTGGCTTCATTAATGCATCTGCAACATTCTCCAAAGTATCATTTTTCTCCAAAATGACCTTTCCATCCTCTACCATATCTTTTACAAAGTGATACTGCACATCAATATGTTTCATTTTGGAATGGAAAGTAGGGTTCTTTGCTTGAAAAATTGCACTTTGACTGTCACAGAAAATATTTATCTCGCTTGCATCAAAAAAAATGTTAGAACACAAATTTTTCAACCAAAGTGCTTCTTTACAAGCATGTGTAACTACCATGTATTCATCTTCCATAGTGGACAAAGCAACTATAGCCTGCCGCTTACTCATCCAACTCACTGCACCACCATTCATCATGAAAATGTATCCACTGGTGGACCTCCTTCTATCAATGTCCTCTACCCAATCAGAATCCACATAGCCTCAAATACTAAGAGTCCTTTGTGATTCAACCAAGTTCCCATGGTAACACAAAGAACAATCTGAAGTGCCCTTTAAATATTTGAAAACTCTCTTTACAATATCCTAATGTGTCCTTCCAGGATTAGCCATAAATCAACTAAGAACTCCCACTGCTTGGGAAATGTCTAGCCTTGCACAAACCATTGCATACATAAGACTGCCAACTACACTAGCATAGGGTACACTGGTCATGTCATCCATCTCAGTAGGATATTTTGGACAATCTTCAATAGATAGCTTCATTCCCTGCAAGACTGGAACAACTAGCTACTTGCAATCATTCATGGTAAATCTCTCTAGAAAAGTCCTGATATACTTACTCTAACTGAGCCAAAGTTTTCTATTCTTCCTATCCCTAGTTATCTCCATCCGCAAAATATACCCTTTTGCACCAAGATCTTTCATTTCAAACTTAGCAGACAACTGAGACTTAAGATCATAAATCATTAGTTTACTATTGCCTATGAACAACATATCATCAACATGGAGAGCAATAATAAGCACTCGATCATTTTCAACTTTATAATAAACACAATGATTAGACTTCGATCTCACAAATCCCAAAGACAATACAAAAGTATCAAATTTCTGGTACCACATTCTAGGCGACTCTTTTAACCCATACAAAGACTTCTTCAACTTGCATACCAGTTTTTCTTTACCTTTTTCAACAAAGTGCTCAGGCTGGGACATATAGATTTCTTCTTCAAGATCACCATGAAGAAATGTTGTCTTCACATCCATTTGTTTGATCTCTAAATCATATGCTACTACAAGTGACAAAAGAAATCTAATAGATGTCAACTTAGCTATAGGAGAAAATATTTCCCCATAATCAATTCGCTCTACTTAGGAATAACCCTTTGCAACCAATCTTGCCTTGTACTTTTCTACACTGCCATCTAGACCAATCTTCTTCTTGAATACCCATTTACAGCCCATAGCTTTTCTACCTTCAGGCAAGGGAACTGAACTCTAGGTTTCATTCTTTTCTAATGATGCCATCTCTTCATTCAAGGCTTCCAACCAAGAGTTTGAATTAGACATTTTAATTGCCTTGTTTACAGTCCTAGGCTCATCAGTGCTAGAAATCAAGGCATAGGCAAACATCGAATCAATCAATGAGAATCCATACCTATCTAGTTATTTTCTTTCATGGGTTGACCTCCTCAGTGGCTGAGGCTGAGGTTGTTCTTCTTCCAAACTTTCAAAATTGCTTGAGCTCTCCTTAGTTTCAAGTACATTTTGAATTTTGAATTCCTCTTTCTTTGGTGTTAGAGGAATTAGAGCTACATCCTTTTTATTTTTAGACTTTTTCTCCAACTGCAGATCCAAGATAGAAGGCTTTAGCTCATGAAAGATTACACTTTTGCTGTATACAAACTTCTCTGTAACAAGATTTCAAAATTTGTATTCTTTAATGTTAGCACTATAGCCAATAAAAATACATTTGATAGCCTTGTTCTCCAACTTAGATCTTTTCTCATTTGGCACATATGCATATGCTTTACAGCCAAAGACTCAAATATGTCTAAGAGAGGGCTTCTTATCAGACCACGCTTCCAAAGGTGTTTTCTCAACAAGAGTAGAGTTGGGAGAACAATTAATTAGGTAACATGTAGTAGATACAACCTTAGCCTAGAACTTCTCCTCCAAGCCAACACTACTCAGCATAATTTGTGCTCTCTCCATCACTATCCTATTGAACCTTTCAGCAACTCCATTTTGCTATGGAGTATAAGGTGTATTCTTATGTCTTTTAATCCCATGGTATTTGCAATTTCTTTCAAATTCATCAGAACAAAATTCATCGCCATTATCAGTCCTTAAGAATTTTATTTTTCTACCTGTCTAATCTTCTACAAGGTTTATAAATTCATTAAATCGACTGAACACTTCTGATTTACTTTTCAAAAAATATACAAATTCTCTTCTTGAATAATCATCAATAAATGACACATAGTATCTTGATTTAGACAAAGAAGGAACATTCATTGGACCAAACACATCTGAAGGAATATAATCTAACAAACCAAAAGATTTATGAGGACTATCATAAAATGAAACATGGTGTTGCTTTCCATATATACAATGTTCACAAAATTCAAATTCCAGATTACAATCATCAAGCCCCTCAACCAAGTTTTTATTCTTCAAGGTTTTTAAACCTTTTTCTCCTATGTGGCCAAATCTATGATGCCAGAGCATAGTCTTCTCTGCTAGAAGTTTTACTTCTATAGAGTTTACACAATTAGGAATATTTCCTTCTTTACCTCCATGAGCAACTTTATGTGACTTTATAGAGACACTGTTACATTGAACAGCCTGTGCATCTAGCTTGTACAGGGTACCAATTCGAGCACCTCTAGCCAACACCATTGAACCTCTAGTCATCTAGCAGCCATTTCTAGAAAATGTGACTTTTACTCCAATATCATTCAGCTTACTGACAGACAATAGATTTTTTAGCCAGACCTGGTATATGCATCACATCCTTTATCCCCTTTACTCTGCCATCAAGAAATTGGATTTTGAATCTTCCAAGACCAACTATCTCCAAAGATGAATCACTTGTCAAATACACCTTTCAACCATCATATTCTTCATACTTTTTGAACTAGTCTCTATGAGATGTCATGTGAAAAGATGCTCCAGAATCAATCAACCAGACATCATCTGATGCCTGTGTAGCCAAAGTAGCAATGAAGGCATCTAAATCACCCTAAGAAGAATCATTATCTAAAGAGTACTTCTTCTTCTTCTTCTTTTCCTCTTTACAATCCTTTCAAACATGACCAGGTTGCCCACAATTCCAACATTTCACCTTGGACTTCTTTCCAAGAGACTTTGATTTCCCCTCTAATTTTGATTTAGATTTCTTGTCCTTCTCCTTGACTTTCTCTTTTGGTCTTCCTCTGACAGCAAGAGCTTCCTTCGCCATCTTAGAAGATTTCCTTCTCATTTCTTCTGATAGCAAAGAACCAACAACATCATCCATCTTGAAACTGGATGTTGTACTCCCAATAGCCATCACTAGATGATCCCATGAGTCTGGCAAAGAACACAATAGAAGCATACAACGATCCTCTTCTTCAATTTTCACACCAATAGATTTCAATTGAGCAATCAACATATTAAATGCATTCAAATGATTAGCTATAGACCCTCCTTCCTAAATTTTCAAACTACACAACTTCTTCCTCAAGAACAATTTATTCACCAAGGACTTCCCCTTATAAATAGATTCCAGTTTCTTCCACAAGGAAGATGTAGTCTACTCCTCATGCACATTCAGAAGAATGGATTCTACCAAACAGAGCTTTATTATCCCCTTAGAATTTATATCTACAAGGTCCTAATCATCTTGCTTCATGGTCTGAGGTTTAGTTCAAGATACTACAAGCCACATATCATGATCAACCAGAAGATCCTCCATTTTGAGTTTCCACAACTCAAAATTACTACCATTGAATTGCTCTATTTCCATCATTCCAAGCATGCTAGTCATCTCAATCTGTAATTAGAATTAACACAACTCTACAAGACTCCCACTGAACAAAATTTACTTAAAAAACCCAACGTACCCACAAGGATAACACAACTAGCCAGACTCTGATACCACTTGTAAGGAAATCCAAGGTGCGGAAACAACTCTCCTAACATCAAAACCTCAAGGAAGAATGCAGATATACATTTAAATTGCTCAATTACAGTCCAACTAAGATGCACTATGAAACAGATAACAAAAAAGGAGTATTTGACAAACACATATGAACACCAGATTTATGTGGGAAAACCCTTATGGGAGAAAAACCCACCATTCCAAGAGAAATCACTTTGTATTATAGTAATAAAGATTACATACAAATGCTAGACTTATCCTTCTAGTGTTATTATACAATAGCTTCCACAAGGATCAATCTTGTTACAACACATTCACATTACAACCTTCACAAAATAGAATTCATCCACTGATACCATTCAAATTGATACTACAATTGTTTATTGAACCAATCGATCACAAACTACAATCACAGAGTTTTCCAGTGTCATTCCCTATCTGTCGAGCTTCCTCATAGAACCATCACAATGAACAAACTTCCAACTGTTTAGATTCGACTTCTCCTATTGGTCCATGAGACTCCACATAGGACAGTCAAATGGTCAAAAGAGTTCACATTGTGTCGGCATGAGTCTTGTCCATCGGCAAGATGTTTTACTGAGTTCACAAGTCACTTCGAAGAGTCATGCTGTCGAAAAAACTTACCGCTCGTGGAAAGACATCCTATCGAGCTTTCAGATGTTACACCAAAGCACCAAATAGTCGATGAGACTTATCGCTTTTGCTAGGAGATCATAGCAAGGTCCAAAAGTATCATAGATGTTAGTTTACCATTTGGCAAGAGTATCATTCTTTGATGAGACTATATATCAATGTCATAAGTCACACAAAAGAGTCATTTTGTTGGCAGGACATATCATTCTCGCCAAGACCTCACGCCAAGTCATTAAGGATTATATCGAAGTGTTCACAAGTCATACCAAGCCCAACCACCAGTCGGAAAAAATTATCAATATCTCCAAGAGGTTTCTCTGAGATCTCTTATGTCACCCTAAAGCCATCAACAGTCACCAAGACATATGTCCTTCGCTAAGACTTTACTCCAAGATCTCTAAGTTACATCGAGACCACCATTCGCTAAGAGCTATACCAAAGAATTCTCATTGTTGGTGAGACATAAACACATTGTCGAGAGTTCTTCCCAAGATTCTTAGTGTTACACTATTGGTGAGACATCGGCTAATCACTGGGACTTCTCACTGAGCCACCAAAGGTTATCCTGAAGCTCGTGGTCACCATGAGTCTCCCCAATGCCAAATATCAATGGACTGTCAGCCAGAGATCTCCACGTGATAATATCTTTCAATGAGAAAAAAGCTAGGTCATAGCGAAGGCTCCAAAGTGTAACCGTTCGGTGAGACTCCTCCAAGGTCACAGCCAATTGCATAAAAAACATGGTGTTTCAAACTACTCATGGTTAGACATAGAAAATTCTCACAACTCCACTCGGCCCAAAGAGAGGTTTCAACCCATGATGAGGCACATATTTCCAATATAGGCTTAAGGGTTAAGGGTTAAGGGTTAAGGGTACTGAAGGGTAGAGGAGAGAGACATAAAGGGAGTGAGTGAGTGAGAGAAACCCGAGAGAGGGAGAGGGAGCAGGAGTGAGAGAATTGAGAGAGAGAGGGTAGAGGGTAGAGGGAGGGAGATAAGAGTGAGGAGAGAGAGAGACCCAAGAGAGGGAAAGGGGGGGCAGGAGGGGTGAGACTCTTGAGAGAGGAAAGCCAGGGAGGGAGCTGGAGGAGAGATAAGGGGTAGAGGGTTAAACATAGAGACAGAGGGTCTATGGGTCTAGGATAGAAGGGATAGAGGAGTGAGGGAGAGAGAGGGAGTGGGAAAGAGAGAGGTGAGGGGAGGAGATAGGGGTGAGAGAGAGAGGGGTGGACCGAGAGAAAGGGAGGGAGAGATAGAGGATAGAGGGTGAGGAAGGAAGGAAGGGAAGGGAGAGATATAGAGAGAGAGAATGAGGAGGAGAGGTGGAGAGAGTGGAGGGAGAGGGGGAGGGAGAGTGGAGGGAGGGAGATAGAGGGAGATATAGAGGGATAGAAGGAAGGGAGGGGAGATAGGAGAGATAATGGGAGGAGGAGGAGAGGGATGGAGTGGTTTTATGGTGAGGGCCTTAATGGCCATGGCCAAGGGCCTAGGTCAGGCAGAGGGAGAGACAGAGGGAGGAGTGAGTGAGAGAAACCCAAGAGAGGGAGAGGAGGTAGGAGGGAAGGAGGGAGTGGAGAGACAGAGGGTGAGGGGTTTATGGGTTTGGACACAGTGGTTAAGTGGAAGGTGGAGAGTGGAGGAGTGGAGAGAGAGAGGGAGGGGGGTGGGGGGGGATGGATAGAGAGAGAGAGATGGAGAGAGGGAGGGTGGATGGGAGGACTGAGAGAGGGGGAGTGGCTGGATAGATGGGAGAAAGGTGGTGGTAGATGGATGGAGGGGGGTGGCATGGGTGGCCATGGGGCCTTAAGGGCAGAGGGAGCATACAGAGGAGAATGAGAGATAGAGAGAACCCAAGAGAGGAGAGGGGGGTAGGGAGAGGTTTGAGAGAGAGAAGGAGAGGTAGAGGGTATAAATGGAGGGTTTGGGGGTTTAGGGGTCATGGGAGATGGGAGAGAGAAGAAGGATAAAGGAGAGAGAGAAAGGAGAGAGAGAGATAAATAGGGTGGAGTGGTTGGAGAGATGAAAGGAGAGAGGAGAGGGAAGGAGGTGGGTGAGAGGGGAGAGAGGATGGAGTGGAGGGAGGGAGTGGAGAGATAGAGGAGGGAGTTTAGGGGAAAATAATATAAGGGGAGGGAGATAGAGAGTGAGTGAGAGATAAAGACCCCAGGAGAAGGTGGAGAAGGGTGAGTCTGGAGAGAGAGAGAGAGGGTAGAGGGTAGAGGTTTTATGGTTAAAGGAAAGGTCTAGGTCATTATGGGTGGGGGGAGTATTAGGGGATTCAAGGAGAGAGAGAGAGTGGTGGAGAGGGAAGGGGAGGGTGGAGGTAGAGGGTGGAGAGAGACAAGATATGAGTGGAGGACTGAGAGAGAGGTGGTAGGAGGGTGAGACCTGGAAGAGGGAAGGAGGAGGGAGTGTGGAGAGATAGAGAGGAGGGTTTAGAAAGGAATGGAGGGTTTATAATGGGGTTATGGTGAGGGAGAGATAGAGGTGAGAGATAAAGGAGAGGGAGGAGGAAGGAAGGGAAGGTAAGGGTGGAGGGGTTTTAGAGGGCATAAGGAAGAGGGTGGTTATGGGGAAGAGAGGGAGGGGTGGAGGGAGAGGGAGGGAGGAGGGAGTGGGGAGAGATAGGGGTAGAGGGTTAAAATGGTAGAGGGTGAGGAAAGATAGAGGAGAGGAGAGACCCGAGAGAGGGAGAGGGGTAGGGAGGGAGAATGGAGAGAGAGGGAGGGAAAGAGATATAGGTTTCATGGTTGGCATAGAGGGGAATGGTTGAGTGGAGAAGAGAGGGAGGAATGAGACCGAGAGGGGGGAGGAGAGGGAGGGAGTGAACAGAGTGGGTAGAGGATAGATGAAGGGAAGGTTTATGGTAGGCTGGAGAGAGAGAACAAATGGGGGGGGAAGAGGGAAGAAGGAGAGAGGGGAATGGAGAGAGTGGGAATAATGAGAGAGAGAGAGAGGGAAATAGATAATATTTAAATATTTTATATGTTAGTAATATTAATTAGTTATATAATATTTGATATATTAGTAATATATATACATTAACTAAAATATAGAAATAATATTTAAATATTATACATAATAATATAATATATTATATATTAAATTATAATCTATATTGTATATTCTAAACTAGATATATTAAAATAAAATATAAAATATTTATTGCATTTTCTAAATCATATATTATAAACTGTAAAACATTTTTTTAAATCATATATAAACCAAATCGGATATCCGATTCAAAACGGATATTCGATTTGAAATAGATATCCGATTTGAAACGGATATCAGATATTTCTAACAAAGAATTTATTTCCTTGGGATTAGCCTTGGGCTTGCTTTGGTATTTGTCTTGGACATGCCAATCCTAGGAAGTCAATGCAAAAAACGTGTTTGACAACTCACTTTGTTTTTCTAGACTTCGTCCATGTGGCTGACGACTTTATTTTTAGCCAAAATTGATGAAACGAAAAGGGTTTGTAGAGGAGACTCTCAAATTTCCACCAATATAAATTATTCTTTACTTTGAATTTAATAAATAATTATTATTCATTTTCTATTAGAATTATGACTAAAGTCCTTATTGATAGGTTGATTGAAAAAAATCTATAACTTTCAATGGTATCTTTTTTTTGAATCCAAAATATGCGTCACATTCTATGCTTCTCATACTATATGATTAAAAAAATAAAATTGAATTTTATGAAGTTTTGACCAAGTTAAGGTGGTCAGACATACGAAGTTTTTATATTTTTTAAAAGTTGTAATAAAAAATTCATAATTAATTATTTACTTGGAAAACAATTACAAAAAAATATGCGTCACATCCAAACATGAGTCTTCTACTTATATCTAAAATCTTATAAAAAAATATTATCATTTTATTGTGGTTAGGGTGGTGAGACAGACACCTACTTCTTTTTTTTTTCTTTGAAATTTAAGTACTACTGCTTTGAAATTTCAATTTTTCACCAAATAGAATTTTAAAAAATTAAAATAAACTTAGTAGTTTAGAAACTACATTCAATTTTTCACAGATTCTATTCTTACATATTTTTGAAATAATATAGATAACCTATTCAAATTTTTATGTCAAGTTGCCCAACTCTGATTTTTCTAAATTTTCATTGCCACTTAAGAGCCTATTTTTTCCATGATGATCCTTCACATACCCTAGTTCAAATCTTTAGAAAACATTTCACCTCAACCACTAGTTTTCCTTTACCTACAAGAAATGTCCAAGGAGGAACTCAAATTCCTCCTCCCATAACAATTTCCTCAATACCTACCTATACCAACCCTCAAGTCACAACAACAATCCAACCAACTAGTAATGTGATTCCTTCCTTGGGTTTTTCCGCTAGCATCCCTAGTTCTTTTATGACATCACACATCATATCTCCTACTACCTTACCACCTATAAGCATTCCATTCACTTGTCCCTCAAACATATACACCCCTTGATATTTTTCACCTCCATCTCATAACACAAGCAATGACTCATCAACCAAATTTTGTAAACTATTTCACCCCTTCAAAAGAAAGTTTCCACAATCAACAAAAATCAAAATGTCCCACCTCTATACTATGTTAAAATCATTCCATTGTCCTTGGAGATATTGTGAACACCAATGCCAAAAGGTGTAGAGGTTCCTAGATTTGAGAAATATGGAGGTAAGGGAGATCCTTCTAACCATGTTAATGTTTATACCACCTTATGCAGTGAATTTGTCCTTTATGATAAACTCTTGGCTAAGATTCTCCCTAGGTACTTGATGCAAGAGCATCTAGTGGTGTGAGGTCAATCTTGCATCACCCAAAAAGATGATTTCTAATTTTTATTCCCATTGTTTTCTTTTTGTAGATTTTTTTGCATTTTTGGATACCCTTTTCTTCGAATAAGAGTTTCCAACTTTCATAACTGCTTTTCTGCTTTTTCTGCTCAACTGTTATTTTTAGCAGGTGTGAATTTGAAGGCATGGGAAGACAAAAATTTATGGGAAGGTTTAGGACAGAAAAATAAACAATTTAGTGAAAGAATCAGGACAAGATCATTCATGGTTTGAAAGATATTCAAGTTCTAGTTTCTACTTTTTGCCTTGAAAAACCTTTCGAGCTTAGTTTGAGGCACTAAACAGTCCCAGATGGGCCTGAAAATTTGTGAAAATGCCAAAATAGTTTGTTGTTAGGCCTACATTGTGGAACATCGCCTTTTTGAGAGCTTTCCGAAAAGGTTTTATTATTGAAGATCCGACAATCAGATAAAAAGTTATGGCTTTTGGAAGTTGGTGCATATTTTAGAAATGTGCTAATTTTCGAATGTGAATTTAATTTGAATTTCAAATTGTAATTTTTGGTGCCAAACTGCCAAAACTCATAACTCAAATGTTGTTTTTGGCTCCAAACCGAAAAGGGGCTATTTATGGGCTAATTTCTAATTTTTGGGTAACTTTTTGGGGAAAGAGTTCGCATGTTGTGAAAAGGGGATTTTTGCAATTCTGTAATTTTTTTGAACTTCTGTAATTTTGCATGTATCACAAAGCTTGAGGATTTGTGATCCTCTGCATGTAAGAATTCCATATTTTTGAATAAAAATATTATTCTCTATTTTATGAGTGTTTTTTGTGTCTCGGGTTTGCTCCCTCATCAGTACTCGAAAGATACTGCCTTGGAATGGTTGTCTTCTTTACCAAACAACTCAATTCGTTCATTCAATGAACTTGTAGAGGCATTTTTATCCATTTCCAAGTGCATATGACGCCTAATATTACCTTGGCCAACTTGATGAGATGCAAGCAAAAAGAAGAAGGAAAGATAAATAACTTTATCTCACACTATCAATCAATTTATTCCCAAATCAATGTCAAGGTTTCCAATCCTCACCTCCAAAAGATTTTAATACAAAATCTATAAAGTAAGATACAATACAAGCTTACCATGATGAAATTTCCCTCCTTTATGCATCTGTGTACTACCCTCCATGATTATAAAAAATTAGTTAGTAGTCGTGATGCAAAGTCTACTTCTAACTGAACTGAGAAGTCTGGAAACAAAAACAATTCTCTACCTTTTCAAAAATAGAACAAAGGTTTCCTTCAATTCAATCCCCTTTAACAAAAAAATAAAAATACCAATAACGAAGTGGTTGTTGTCAAAGACATGATACCCTTTAGCTATGGGGAACCAAAAAGACAGTTCACTCCCTTACCCAATACCCTTCATAATAAAATTACACAACTTTTAAAACAAAAAAACTACCCTCTAACCTCTCATTAAATAACCTGATCCTAGTAAACCATTACCCACAATCTACAGACCAAACTCTTATTGCCATTATCATTGAAAAAATAGACATGATAAGAAACATTGTACGTGTCTTAAACATCTTGTGTAAAACCTCATTGATTGTGGTCATCTTTCCATTGGAGGTGTTACTCATTAAGGAAATAAGTTTGTTGCTACTCCTAACAATTTTTTTCAAATATTTACCAACCCTATGCCTAACCATAACATTTCATTTGTCAGAGCTAGCAAGACTACAAGGAATGATGTAATGAATGTTGATACAGATGATGATAATAATGATACTATGCAACATGATTCTATAGATAATGATCTTATGGATGACATGGTAGGAGTGATAGATTCCATTCTTGTTGATGGTGTTTTTATGCACTTCTCAACACAGGTAGTGCATAGGTGCACTACCTCTCTTGAAAGACAATCTTCCACAGTCAAATTGCAGAACACTATCCCAAGGTCTCTCGGATGTCAGGTCATGACAGTGCTTAGATACCTCAGTAGTTTGATGTGATTTGCTGGAATCACAAGGCGGTCTTACGTAGGAAATACAAAGCATGGATACAAAGTGTGGAAGTTGGATCTTGAAATGGAGTTCTTAGGATGGAAAGTTATTATATGTTGGCTGTAGGTTCAAACAGTAATCTTGGACTCCATTTTGTTGTTGGATTTTGCTTTACAATGTGCAATGAACGTTAACAAAGGTCAGTCATTAAAAAAAAGAAAAGAAGGCAAGGGAGTAGAAAAGTTCCTAAGTCTGCAACTAGCTATGAATAGTGACAATGGAGTTCCTACAATGGACAATTTCTTAAAACAATATCCCACTTAACCAGAGATTTCACAGTATCATAGAAATTGTGCTATCTTCTAAGGTCTACAGATATTTTATCCTTCATCCACCACATACATGCATGAATCAAAGATAAATGTTTGGAGCAGCTTTGAAATCAAGTCCAGGCTAACTTTGCACAGCTATCTACCATCAGCAAATAGCAAAAAGTATGGACAAAGAAATCATCAACATGGCAGAAATTTTCATAATCACCCAACAGCATTCCTAAAATATATCTAAAGAAAGAAGACAACCAACTAAACAACAATAGAACCTAAGTCAAAAATCTAACATTGGAAATTGAATCAAGCAACATGAGAGAAACTAAGGAAATACACCAAGTCGATGCCTTTTCTTTATAAATTTCTACAGCATGTTTTTACAACAACTCAACTCTCTTTTGCAAATGAGAGGGGAGCCCTATTTATAGTTTTCAAAAGTCAAATGAATGGCCAAGATTAATTCTTATAGTGTGGCCAAGATTCATTACAAAATAGGGTTTCACCTACCCCCCAATATCCAACAATTTAAAAATTACATTTTGTCTCTTCCCTATTTCGTCTTCTTACTGATGGCACTGTAGCTCCTTCGTCATTTAGCAGATTGTTGTTTTGTTGTAGCTACTCTTCAGAAAGTTCATCTTTGGCAGGGTTGTCTTCCTGTCCCTTGGAAGCTGTGTATTCTATGTATTTGAGGATGACTGCCTGGAGCTTGTCTATTTCAAGGATTTCACATCGTAGCTCCTGGTAGCTCCATTCCTTAGCATTATCCTCTAGCCTTTTCCAATCCTCATCATATTTTGAGTCTTGATCTTTGAACAACTCTGATTGATCAAAGGCACGGGTAGCAAAACATAGGAATTCTATTGTGATTTCTCTGGCCATCCCATCCTTCATCTTCTCCTAGAAGTAGGGTTTTATCTTTTTTGGATCCATTTGCACAGTGGGCATATCATAGCCCGTTATCATCTTAAGGTATCGGGCGCATTCTGTCTAGATTTCGTTGATCCACTCAATGTCTGGATCCCCTTTGCTCATGATTTGCTCTAGCCTCTCCTTTCGGTTGTCAAAGTCTTGGCCCCACACATCCATTAGCCAATGATCTTTCTTAAATGCAAGATTCTCCTCCCATATGGCTTCAGGCAACCGAAGGATAGCTTCAATCCTTGGAAAGGTGGAGTCATAAGTTGCGAGGAAATTGGTGCAGAGTTTCCATGTGCTTTCCAGAGACTGCATTAGGTCCAAGAACTTGTTGGCTGTCTGCATAGCCCAGTGAATTCCCATGTTTTTGACGTATGAGACTTGTCGGAACCAATCATCTGTGGTCTTCTCCATGTTCTTTCTTCTTTCCATCTTGTCGATCTGCTCCTTGGAAAGCAGCTGAGGTGTGGCTGTGGATGTAGTAGGCAGGTTTTCCATTGAATACCATTGCTGTATGTAATCTGTTAAGGCTGCAACCTGTGCCTTGAGCTCATCCTTCAAGATTTTATCTTGTTTTATTAGGTGCACCACTGTAGCCACTGACTCTTCAAGGTGTTCGACCTTCTACTCTCTAGTTGCGGTCCCTAAATCAATGGTGGAGATGTTATAACTTACCCCAGCCTGGCCAACTATGAGTGTTGCAATTTGTGCCGCTCGGGAGTTGGAAGCATACATCGTTACTTTGGATCAGACGTTGGGCTTCTTCTCCTTGTTCATCGTGATTTGGGCTTGGGCCAAGATGGCCTCTAACCTTGCCCATGGGTCCTTCAGCATAGGGGATCTTCTTTCAAGCTGCTTCTCCAACCACTAGGGCACAACAGACTTCCCCTTGGGTGAATCATGGTCACCCTCGCCCTTCTTAGCAAATGCCAATATTTCTGCTTCCTTTTCTTTTGGGGATTCTCTTGTCCCTTTGGCAGCATCTTCCTCCTCCTCATTTGAGTCATGAACGAACACGATGCGCTTGATAGGCAGCCCGGGGGATGGTTGCTGAATGGGACCTCCTTCTTTTGTTGTTTCCTCTTCCTCCTTTTCCTCAGTACATTTAGCCTCGAGGCTTCTGATGACATGGGTTTCAGCCTCAGTCAAATCCTTTAGCTGTTGTTCTTCTGGTGGTTTCCCTTCTTTATCATGGGGTGATCCTTCTGCCTCTATCCCAATGTCCTTCAGTTGTTGTGCCATTTCCTCCTCAAGGTCATCATCAAAGGTTTGAATGATTTCCTTAGCACCTGAGCCACCTTCCTTGTCCCCACTCTCGAAAGAGCCCATCTCTTCCTCCTCATAAACCACGCTGTCGATGGTTCGGTGTTCATACTTTGGGTGCTCGTGGTACTCATCAGCCTCTTCCTCGATAGACTTCGAGGCTTCTTGCTCTCATTCCTCCAATTCCTTTGAGATCAGCATTGTGGCCTCCAAAGCTAGTGGCCCTATCGGTGGTTGTGAAGGTTGAGAAGTTGCAAAGACTTGGGCAAGGGCTGCTTGGAGAGTTGGATCCATTAGGATCTGGGAGAGCTCAAGGGGAAGGTTCTACATGTGCCTTGTAAGAGCCTCAGACATAGTGGCAGTGGGAAGAGGTGATGTTATTGTTGCTAGAGGGAGTGATGTGATTGGTGACATGGTAGTAGAGGAAGGGGGAGTGGTCATGCCGGAAGAGGAGTCAATAACTATCATAGACTCAGTTGGAGGCGAAGGGGCAAGATGGACAGAAATGTCCACTGTCGGTAGGGATGTAGCAACCATAGCCAAGGAGGTGGGTGGTGCAATAGGAGGGGCAGGGAGAGCCAAGTGAGGCTACAATTGTTCCATTCTTTCTGCCTTCTTCTGTTGGGTCCAAGGTTGTTCTGCAGTACTCCCTATCTGCTTGAGCCTTTTGGGAGACGAGCCTCCTGCTTCTTTCTTTGCAAAGGCATTAGGGTCTGGAGATTACGTAGTCTTTGTTTCTTTTCTTTTCCTGTACCTGGTGATCAGGGAAGACTTGGAGGTCCCACCAGTTGATGTGGTGGTAGCAACATCCTCCATGGCACTTGGCTCACTTTTGAGCCCCTCATATGTCAATACTACTCCTTGCCACTTTAAATGAGCCACCTGCCTATCGATCCACTCCTTGGTATGAGTCAAGATTGGCTGGGTTATAGTGTCGAGGTTATCGACCTCCTGTTCATCCCAGTCAATTGATGGTATTGGTAGATTGGCGACTGCTAGGTACCTTGGATGCATGATGGTGGACTCGTCCTCCTCAACTTGGTCTGACGCGGGGAATAGCTATACCCTTCTTAGGAACTACACCGTCATTCGCATGTAGTGCCTTACGTGCACTTCCTTGTCATCCTAGTAATCGGCCTAGAAATCTTTGATGTGGTGAAGATGGGCATATGCTGGCCCCAGCGCTTTCCTGACGTGGTCATGCGGGTCCATTCGCGGGTGAGCAGTGTGTAGGTAGAAGTGGTACTCCTTTAGCTCCTTCTCGGAGTTACCAACACACTAGGAGGTTTGTAGTCGATACATGCCCTGGCCAAGGGTCATGGGGTAGGAGATCCCTGCTATATGTTTGTTGCTGAAGATTTCCTGTAGGTGTTGAAGCTATAGAGAAAGCTCCAAGAGGATGATTCTGTCATTGGGGTATCGAGGCAACCTATTTGGCCTTTCAGTGAAGCCCTGGGCACGGATGTATGTAAACTTTGGGTATTGGATATACAAGAAGGAATACTACTTCAAGAGCGCCCTGGCACTGTGGGAGACCCTCCTCTCAAACTCTCCAGAAATCAACTTGATGATGTGGCCAATGAAGGTGTTGTTTACCCTGTAGTAATTTTTTTTGAAGTTGCAGTATTGGAGCTACGAATATTTATCATAGGCCTTGAGTCCTCGCTTCTGCCCCTAATCGGGTGCCATAAACAACCCATTGTACTGTTTTTGATCCGCCAATGAATAGACAAGGTAAAAAGTCATGTAAAATTTGGAGCTCTTCTTTATGTTGACAAACTGCTAATAGAAGCAGTTGCTTATGATTCCTCCCCAGTAGAATGAAACCTTTGTTGTGACGTCCTCGTTGCCACGCAAGATTTTCTCAATGAAGTATGCCATCCACTCTTGATAGTAGGTGGCCATAGGAAGACCCATAATCCTACTCAACAAGGTTACCAAGTTGTAGTAATCCTCGTGGAAATCACTACGGAAGAGTTCCTGAGGAACCTTCGCAGTGCTGCCCCGTCTTTCCTTTAGTCAATGTAGGTTTATCAATTTCTTTCATCTAGTCAAATTATCATCCCATGCTGCCTGACATTCCTCTAATTTGGGGACCTCCATCTGTTGGAATGTGGGAATGTGGAAGGTCTTGGCGATCCCCTTTGGTAACATGTTAGCGAGAATGTTGCCCTCCTTATCAACAATGGTCCTTGTGTCAGTTTGGCATGCTTCCCGACAAGCCATGACCAGCTCGGGCACCATGAGGGATGGAGGGAAACTGGCAGCCTTAGCTATTCCACTCTGCCTTATCAATATGATATTCTTTGTTGTCAGGTTGACTCTGACTCTTTGAGTGAATTCATCGATATCCACCTGGCCAATGTTGGTGTTTGTGATCTCCTTCCAATCTATTGTGACCTTTAAGTGGAGCGACTCACCCTAGAATTGGTAATTCATCTGGTGCTTATCCTCTTTCCCTCGAGGGGTCCTTCCTAACTTCTTCCCTTTATCCCCTTCAAAGGATGCCCCTAAAGTCCCTGCACCCGATTCCATATATTCTGCAAGCAAGAGCAAAGTTTGCCCAATAGATCATCAAAAGCATTCATGTTAGTTGACATCTTGAAAATAACATCTATTTCAAATAATTAATCAAGCATATCATGAACTTTCATCTCAAGATGTTATTGATCTTTGATTAAGGGAAATTAGATAATTCAAGCCCGGAGGGCCAGACTTCCCTGGCAAGAATGCTGTTTAGAAGGGAAAATGCAGCAGAAAGCCCCCAGAGACCCTCTTTGGTCAAATTTTAATATTTCAAAAGGTTCATAATGAAGAGGACCAAAATTCAGGATGTGGGTCAAAGTTAGATTCCAGATTTGGGTTCGTTTGTATTGATTTAGGAGAGTTCAGAGGTCTCAAGCCAAAAAGCTGTCAGGAGATAGTAGTTTGGAACGGCAGAGAGCAGACGAAAATCTGGAAATGGAGCTCTAGGGTCCTAGGCCCAGAGGGCCAAAGGGTGGCCAACAATATGCAATTTTATCTCTGAGCACTCGGGCCGGCGGCACCAGAAAGGCGTCTAAACTTCATCGTTTGAGAAGGCAAACATCAAATAGAAGTCCGAGGTGGGAAGTCCAGAAGGGGAATTCCGACAGCATGCATTTGCTTTTGAGCTCAGTGACGATCGGCAGGGCAGAGCCCGAAGGTTGGGACGCTGAGTGGGATTTTTTCGTTTAGCAACGGCGGCCGAGGATAGGAGTCCCAGGACATAGAGCCCGGTGAGCAGAAGGCCGTTAATAGTTCATGCGGCATCCAGCAGCAGACAGGAGCTCAGGGCCTGGCAATCAGATGGACAAGGTGAAATCTCCCAGACGGTGGGAGAAAGGCAGACTTCCAAGAATGAAAGTCCGGACATCGGGGCCCAAGAGGTCTGAAGGACGCGGATGTGAAAATACAAGCCAACAACAGGGCAGAGAGCATGGTCCGGAGCATAGACAGAATCAATGAGTTTATTGTGAGGTCAGCAGAAAAGGAAACAAGGACACTCGGCGTCCAGAGCTCGAAGACCAAAAGGACCGCGTGAGTTCAATCGCCACAAGACAAAAGCGAACGGGAAGGCGGTGCCTATAGATCAGGATGCCAGATGAGTTTTGTCGTGGACGATGGCAAAACACTCACGGAACCCCGGAGGTGGAACCCTGGGGTCCCAGGTTCGAGAGGCCCACCAGACGCTTGTTTAGTTTTGAAGTTTCGTGGTGAGGAGACAGTCAAGATCCGGCAGCTGGGAGGCAGGGGAAGTTTGCAGTTTCAAACAGTCGGCAGCAAGAGTGACTTCTAGATGGGGAAGTATATGGCTTGGGCCCAAGGGAAGAGATTACCGTCATTGGTAAGGTTCGTTCAAAGTGCAAAGAACAGCCACGGCGAGGAAAAGTCTCGAATTGGCGAGGAATGCATTATAGAAGGTTTGCTCAAGTTCTATTATGTGGGTTATGTGCGCAATTTCATTTTTAACTACCTTATGCCATCTTAATGTTTGTTCATTCATTTAAATATCTCAAAATTATGAAACGAAGCTCGGGAAGGGCAAATGGATGGCTTACCTCAAACACGCTGTGGGGAGACATGGGATCCACCTACGGTCGACGAAATGATGTTGAGGGCAATGGGTGTGATGATGCCGAAGACGGTGGGCTCCAAATAGCAACTTGTTCAATCGCTCTGTAATCCTGTGAGATGAAAATGATGGGTCAGAGTGGGAATTTTATACCCCTAACTACCATGAATGTTTGCATTTATTGCAGGTACGGTGGTGAAAAAAGGTTGGTGGATTTGAAAAGGTCTGCGATGGCGGCGGGAAAGCTGGGGCCAGGCAGCCAGGGAGGTGCAACACGATGGCCGTTGAAGTTTTCATTCGGTTGAACGTCGGTGGTGGGAAGTGGGTCAGGGCCCAAAGGGTGGGATGCCTCAAGGGATTGGCCGTCAGGAATGACAGAATTATCACAGAATTCCAGATGGCCGGGCTCGGGACACCCCATGGCAGTGAGGGACTCCCGTAAACTGGGGTTGGCAAAAAGGCTGGCAAGACCTAGGGGCGGGACGCCATTGGAAGTCCGTTTGTCGCAGATGGTGAAACACATACGAAACCTCGGAAGTGGACTTCCGAGGTCCGGGGCCCGGAGGTCGGGAAGTCGCTCAGAAAAAATTTGACAAGTCTTTTGCAAGCAGCGGATGGGGGATCAGACCCCAAGGTCCAGAAAGACGCCCAGTGTATGCCGCAGGAAATGACAGTCCCAGTGGGGAAACCCAGTGAGGGAATCCCAGATGCTCGGGCCTAGCAGGGCCCTGGGCCGTCAGCAGGCCCAAAATCCCAGAGGGACTCCACGAGGTGGTGGAATGCAGCAAAACTAAAAGGGGGAGGCATGGCCAATTTATGGTGGGTCCTTAAAGCAACATTGACCATTCGAGATGTCAAAAATGGAGGCACGTAAAATGAGGCAGTGACAAAAAATGACCCGATAAGGAGAAAGAAAAGAGGGTCCCTGTTCCGAAAGGGGCTTGTGTGCTAAGGGCACAACAAATGGCAACTCCGTTGGAGAACACTCCTGAGTGTTTTAGGGATAAATATTCATTCAAGACCCAGAATCTCTGGTTTCATAGATCAGGAGTGGCTTCCAAAGATGAATCTGGGAGGATGAGATCCTTAATTGGGTCAGCTTACAGGACATCTCAGAAGTGTGTGTAGTGAGTTCATTCCTCTCCTCGAGATAGTGACTAGGGTTACCAAGTCAACCGAGCGAGCTACATAAATTGTCTAACACCAAAAGTAACCTGAACATTACCTCGCTGCCAGTCAGGCATCCATAGCTCCGACGGGGTTGTCGCTGCAACCTCACGAATATTGCTCTACTACCGGCTGGGCGTCCATAGCCCCAGTAGAGTTATGCGAACACTCATACAGTCATTTATTTCCTTTTTTTAGAATTCTTTTTTTCTTTTTTTGCTTTCATATTTCACTTCTCTTTCATTATTTAGTTCAACTGGGTAAGTATTGAAGCTTACAATGGGTTTGAGACTACAATGGTCACTGGAGTAGATTTAAGATTTTTCACTTGCTGGGGTGTCATAACAACCATGGTACAGTCTTTTAGAAATTACTATTATGTGTTTTGTGCTAGATCCGAGATGTGTGTAAGAAGTTCTAGCCAAGGGTCAAGTTCTAAGCAGAATTCAAGCAAGGAAATCATTCACGGGCAGCTTTCAAAGACCAATAACTGAGAGTGAATGTTTAGCCAAAGAACATAAAGAATGGACAACAAAGTGAACTGCTTGTGAAGTAAGCATGACCATCGCAAAGGAGCGGGAAATAACTTTCGAAACAAAACTACTAGGAGGGAGAAAACAAAAGAGCGACGCAAACAAAATGCAAGCAAGTCAGAAAGAAAACTACCCTAACCTATGTACAAATATTTACAACGATGGGCTCGAATGAGCTCAAGGTTAGAAGTAATGCTTTAGGTGCTACCCGTTGACTGGCAATGGGACATTCTCACCAGTTAAGGTCTTTAAGCATAAGGCATTATCTCCCAAAATCTCAGCTATTTGAAAAGGGCCAAGCCAGAGCTTGTCAAATTTGTTGTGTCCACCTTTCTTTTCATGGGCCTTGTCCCAATACAGGACTAAATCTGTAATTCTAAAGGCTTTGATCTTAGCTCGGCAGTCGAACCATCTCTTAACTACGCCCTGATGTTTGGCAAAATTTTCTATTGCATGGTTTTGGACTTCCTCTAAATGCAAGAGCTCAGCTAATTAAGCTTCCCTACGATCTCCTCCTTCATAAAAATTGTTGATGAACTGAAGAGTAGGAATCTTCAGATGGATGGGGAATATAGGTTCTAGGCCATAAACAAGGTGGAACGGGGAATCATTGAGGGTAGCCTTGTGGTGAGTGCGATCAACCCAAAGGGCGAAACGGAGCTGGGTATGCCAGTCCTTGGGATTCCTATTTAGCAGCTTCTCGATTATAGTAATCAGGTTTTTATTCATGGACTCGACAAGGCCGTTGCCCTGAGGGTAGTAATTTTATGAGAATTTAAGGGCAATTCCATAGTCAAATACCCAACTAGTAAATTTCAATGAAGCAAATGCAGGTCCATTATCACATACCAAAGCATAAGGACAATCAAAGCGATTTAAAATGAAACTTTCTAGGAAATTAGTAACTACTTCAATTATGCATTGCTTATATACTATTACTTTCATCCACCTAGTATAGTAATTAGTAGTGGTAAGAATGTACCTGTGTCCTACAAATGATGGAGAGCTTACCAGACCGATGAAGTCGAGACCCCATTGGGCAAATGGCCTTACCTCCAACATAGGCTATAGTGGGACAAGAGCATTCTTTTCCCTGGTAGTAGCAGTCTGACATGTGTGACATAAATGAACATGGCAATGGCCATTCTTGAAGACAGTTGGCCAATAATACCCTGATCTCAATATCTGATGTGTTGTGGAAGAACCAGAACTATGGTTGGTGCCAAATTTGTTATGGAACTCTTTCAAGACTCGATCTGCTTCTTCATTGCTGAGGCATCTTAAATAAATGCCTTCATGATTCTTCTTGTAGAGAATGGAACCCTGCAACATGTGGCCATTGCTTTTCAATCTTAGGGCCTGCTTTTGGACTCCTTGCAGGTGTAGCAGACACTTATGGTTCAGCAGATAGTAGACAACATCTTGGTACCATTCTTCGGGGGAGACATCCTCAAGCTGGTACTACTGCGCAGTGAGTTCGGGTCCAGCTTCTGCTACTGTTTCAGCAATTATGCGGGTGAGTGCCTATCCTCTCACCAGTTTCATTGGTTGGATCTCCATGTCATACTCTTGGAGGAGGGTGACCCATTTAGCCCTTCATTCACCCAATTCATTTTGCATGAGCAACATTTTTACTACTAGGTCGGGGACAATGACAAACACCTTATTGCATAGGATATAGTGTCTAAATTTCTTCACCCCTCTGACGAGAGCATATGCCTGCTCTTCAATGTTGTGATATTGCAATTCAACATCCTTGAGGGGAGCACTCATAAAGGTGATCGGATGCTCATTTCCTTCATTGTCCTTCTAGGTCAACATGCTAGCACAGGAATGCTCTGAAGCAAATGAGTAGATGTAAATAGGCTTCAGATAATCCAGGCTAACTAGTATACGTGCCTCAGCGATGGCCCATTTGATTTCTTCGAAAGATTGTTTGGAATTGGGTGTCTATTCAACTTTGGTGTCTTGTTTGAGCATAGCATTGAGAGGTTTAACAATCTCTGCAAAACCTGTGATAAATTTTTAGACGAAGTTGATTTTTTCAAAGAAAGATTTTAATTCTTTCTTGCTTCCTCGAGGCAGGATTTTGAGTAAGGACTCGATACATTCGGGGTCTATGGAGATCCCCTGTTCTGAGATGATATACCCAAGTAATCTGTCTTCAGTCACTCCGAAAATGCACTTCTTGGGGTTAAGGGAAACCCCAAACTCCTTGCATCTCTGAAATACCTTGCATAAATCAGAGACGTGATCGCCCCATTTTTTAGAAAACATGTTCAAATCATCCATGTAGATTATTATGCACTTGCCAATTAAGTCCTTGAAGGTGATATCCATGGCACGTTGGAAGGTGGCGCCAGCATTGATAAGCCTGAAAGACATTGTTCTATACGTGAATCTCCCCCACTTTGTGGTGAACGTCGTCTTATGATGATCCTCGTACTATACCATTACTTGGTTATACCCAAAGTATCTGTCGAGGAAAGACATCATCTGGGAGCCGTTGACAATCTGCATCACCTCATCCAACGAAGGTACTGGATAGTTGTCTTTCTCCAAGGCGCGGTTCAGATTGCAAAAATCTACACACAATCTAATCTCCCCATTCTTTTTTCTGACTGGGGCCAAGTTGGCTACCCACGTGGAGTGCCTAACTAGAAAAATGATTCTTGCTAAGAGTAATTTTTGCACCTCTTTGTAGACGATAGGTTCCAGCAAGGCATTGATAGGACGCTACCGCTGGTGAAATGGCCTAACTTCCACCTTAAGAGGGATGGTGTGAGTAATGACGAAAGTGTCATAA
>VDFB02281492.1:238900347-238967759 GCA_007258455.2 Sequoia sempervirens | reverse complement strand
ATTAGGTCCAATAACTTGTTGGCTATCTGCACAACCTGCTGAATTTCCATGTTTTCGACGTATGAGACTTGTCGAAACCAATCCTCTGTGGTCTTCTCCAAGTTCTTTCTTCTTTCCATCTTGTTGATCTACTCCTTGGAAAGCTGTTGATGTGCGGTCATAGATGTAGTAGGCAGGTCATCCACTAAAAACCATTGATGTATGTAATCCGTTAAGGCTACAACCTATGCCTTGAGCTCATCCTTTGAGATTTTATCTTATTTTATTAGGTGCACCACTGTAGCCACTAACTCTTCAAGGTGTTCGACCTTCTTCTCTCTAGTTCTAGTCCCTAAGTCAATGGTGGAGATGTTATAACTTACCCCAGCCTGGCCAACCGTGAGCGTTGCAATTTGTGCCACTCGGGAGCCAGAAGAATCCATCGTTACTTTGGATCATACCTTGGGCTTCTCCTTCTTCGTCGTAATTTGGGCTAGAGCCAAGATGGCCTCTAACCTTTCCCTTGGGTCCTTCAGCATAGGGGTTCTTCTTTCAAGCTGCTTCTCCAACCATTCAGGCACAACAAACTTCCCCTTGGGTGAATCACGGTCACCCTCGCCCTTCTCAACCAATGCCAATATTTCCACTTCCTTTTCTTTTGGGGATTCTCCTATCCCTTTGGAAGCATCTTCCTCCTCCTCATCAGAGTCATGAACGAACACGAGGTGCTTGATAGGCAGCCCGGGGGATGGTTGCTGAATGGGACCTCCTTCTTTTGTTGTTTCCTCTTCCTCCTTTTCCTCGGTACATTCAGCCTCGGGGCTTCTGACGACATGGGTTTCAGCCTCAGTCAAATTTTTTAGTTGTTGTTCTTCTGGTGGTTGCCATTCTTCATCATGGGGTGACCCTTCTGCCTCTGTCCCAATGTCCTTCAGCTGTTGTGCCATTTCCTCCTCAAGGTCATCATCAAAGGTTTGAATGATTTCCTTAGCACCCGAGCCACCTTCCTCGTCCCCACACTCGGAAGAGACCATCTCTTCCTCCTCATAATCCACCCTATCGATGGTTTGGTGTTTGTACTCTGGGTGCTCGTGGTACTCATCAACCTCCTCCTCGATAGACTTCGAGGCTTCTTTCTCTCGTTCCTCCAATTCCTTTGAGATAAGCATTGTGGCCTCCATAGTTGGTGGCCCTGTCGGTGGTTGTGAAGGTTGAGCAGTTGCAAGGACTTAGGCAAGGGCTGCTTGGAAAGTTGGATCCGTCAGGATCTGGGAGAGCTCAGGGGGAAGGTTCTGCATGTGCCTTGTAAGAGCCTTGGGCATAGTGGCAGTGGGAAGAGGTGATGTTATTGTTGCCAAAGGGAGTGATGTGATTGGCGACATGGTAGCAGAGGAAGGGGGAGTGGTCATGCCAGAAGAGGAGTCAATAACTATCACAGACTCGATCGAAGGTGAAGGGGCAAGATGGACAGAAATGTCCACTGCCAGTGGGGATGCAGTGACCATAGCCAAGGAGGTGGGTGGTGCAACAGGAGGGGCAGGGAGAGCCAAGGGAGGCTGCAATTGATCCCTGCTTTCTGCCTCCTTCTCTTGGGTTGAAAGTTGTTCTACAACACTCCCTATCTACTTAAGCCTTTTGGGAGACGAGCCTCCCACTTCTTTCTTTGTAGAGGCCTTGGGGTCTAGAGACTGCGCGGTCTCTGTTTCTTTTCTTTTCCTGTACTTGGTGACCGGGGAAGACTTAGAGGTCTCGCTAGTTGACGTGGTGGCAACAACATCCTCCGTGGCACTTGGCTCGCTTTTGAGCCCCTCATACGTCAATACTACTCCTTGCCGCTTGAAATGAGCCACCTGCCCATTGATCCACTCCTTGGTACGAGTCAAGATTGGTTGGGTTATGGTGTCTAGGTCATCGACCTCCTGTTAATCCCAATCAATTGATGGTATTGGTAGATTGGTGACCGTCGGGTACCTTGGATGCATGATGGTGGACTCATCCTCCTCAACTTGGTCCGACACGAGGAATGGTTGTACCCTTCTTAGGAATTGCACCGTTATTTGCATGTAGTGCCTTGCACGCACTTCCTTGTCATCCTGACAATTGGCCTAGAAATCTTTGATGTGGTGAAGATGGGCATATGCTGGCCTCAGCACTTTCCTGACGTGGCCATGCAGGTCCATCTGTTGGCGAGCAGTGTGTAGGTAGAAGTGGTACTCCTTTAGCTCCTTCTCGAAGTTACCAGTACACTGAGAGGTTTGCAATTGGTACATGCCCTGGCTAAGGGTCATGGGGTAGGAAATCCCCGCTATATGTTTGTTGCTAAAGATTACCTGTAGGTGTTGGAGTTGCCGAGAAAGTTCTAGGAGGATGATTCTGTCATTGGGGTATTGGGGCAGCCTATTTGGCCTTTCGGTGAAGCCTTGGTTATGGATGTATGTAAACTTTGGGTATTGGATATATAGGAAGGCATATTGCTTCAAGAGCGCCCTGGCACTATGAGAGACCCTCCTCTGGAAGTCTCTGACAATCAACCTGATGATGTGGCCAATGAAGGCATCGTTTACCCTACAATAATCTCTTTTGAAGTTGTGGTACTAGAGCTACATATATTTATCATAGGCCTTGAGTCCTTGCTTCTACCCTTGATTGGGTGCCACAAACAACCCACTATACTGTCTTTGATCCACCAATGAATAGACAAGGTAAGAAGTCATATAAAATTTGGAGCTCTTCTTTACGTTGACAAACTGCTCATGGAAGCAGTTCCTTATGATTCCTCCCCAGTAGAATGAAACCTTTGTTGTGACATCCTCGTTGCCACGCAGGATTTGCTCAATGAAGTATTCCATCCACTCCTAAAAGTAGGTGGCCGTAGGAAGACCCATAACCCTGCTCAACAAGGTTACCAGGTCACGGTAATCCTTGTGGAAATTGCTACGTAAGAGTTATTGAGGAACCTTCACAGCATTGCCCCATCTTTCCTTGAGCCAATGTAGGTTTATCGATTTTTTGCATCTAGTCGGATTATCATCCCATGCCACCTGGAATTCCTCTAATGTGGGGACCTCCATCTATTGGAATGTGGGAATATGGAAGGTTAATTAGACAATTCGGGCATGGAGGGCCGGACTTCCCTAGCAGGAATGTTGTTTGGAAGGGAAAAATACAGCGGAAAGCCCTCAAAGACCCTCAATGGTCAAATTTTAATATTTCAAAAGGTTTATGATGAAGGGGACCAAAAATTAGGATGTGGGTTGAAGTTAGATTACAGATTTGGGTTCGTTTGGATCTATTTAGGAGAGTTCAGAGGTCTCAAGCAGGAAAACTATCGGGAGATAGTAGTTTGGGATGGCGGGGAACATATAGAAATCTGGAGATGAAGCTCCAGGGTCTGGGGCCTGGAGGGAAAAAGTGCGGCCGGCAATATGCAATTTCATCTCGGAGCACTCGAGCCGGCAGCACCGAAAAGGCGCCTGAACTTTGCCATTTCAGAAGGAAAACATCAGACAGAAGTTCAGGGAGGGAAGTCCGGCAGGGGAAGTCCGACAACATGCATTTGCTTTTGAGCTCGGTGGCGATTGACAAGGCAGAGCCCAGAGGTCGGGACGTCGGGTGGGATTTTTCGTTTAGCAATGGCGGTCGAGGATAGGAGTCCTGGGACACGGAGCCTCGCGAGCAGAAGGTCGTTAATAGTTCATGCAGTATTTAGCGGTAGATAGGAGCTCGGGGCCCGGTGATCGGATGGACGGGGTGAAATCTCCCAGACGGCGGGAGTAAGGTGGACTTCCGAGAATAGAAGTCCAGACACTGGAGCCTGAGAGGTCCGAAGGACGCAGTTGTGAAAAGACAAGCCAATAGTGGGGTAGAGGGCGGGGTTCGAAGCACGGACAACGTCAATGAGTTCGTCGTGAGGTCGGCGAAAAAGGAAACAAGGACACCTAGCATCTAGAGCCCGAAGACCAAAAGGACCACATGAGTTCAATAGCCACAAGACAAAAGCAAACAGTAAGGCGGAGCCCGTAGAGTGGGACGCCAGATGAGTTTCACCGCAGACAATGACAAAACACCTAAGGAACCCATAGTCGGGATCCGACAGCCAGGAGGCAGGGGAAGTTTGCAGTTTCAAACGGTCAGCAGTAAGAGTGACTTTTGGACGGGGAAGGCTGATGGCTCGGGCCTGAGGGAAGAGATTTCCATCGTCGGTAAGGTTTGTTCAAAGTTTATTGGATGGCGAAGCACGGTCTCGGGGCTGAGGGAGACAATCTCCCTGTGCGAAGAACGGCCGCAACAAGGAAAAGTCCCGAATTGGCGAGGAATGCATTATAGAAGGTTTGCTCAAGTTCTATTATGTGGGTTATGTGTGTAATTTCATTTTTAACTACCTTATGCCCTCTTAATGTTTGTTCATTCATTAAAATATCTCGAAAACATGAAACAAAGCTCGAGAAGGGAAAATAGATGGCCCACCTCAAACACGCTATGTGGGGAGATGTGGGATCCAGCTACGGTCGACGAAATGATGCTGAGGGCGATGGGCGTGATGATGTCGAAGACGGTGGGCTCCAAATAGTAGCTTGTTCAATCGCTCTACAATCCTATGAGATGAAAATGACGGGTCGAAGTGGGCATTTTATACCCCTAACCACCATGAATGTTTGCATTTATTGTAGGTACGATAGTGAAAAAAGGTTGGTGGATTTGAAAAGGTCTGCGACGATGGCGCGAAAGCCAGGGCCCAGTGGCCGGGGAGGCACAACACGAAGGCCATTGAAGTTTTCATTTGGTTGAAAGATGACAGTGGGAAGCGGGTTGGGGCCCTAAGCGTGAGATGCTGCCAAGGATCAACCGTCAGGAATGACAGAATTATCACAAAATTCTGGACTCAGAATTTCAGACGGTCGGGCCCAGGACACCCCATGGCAGTCAGGGACTCCTGCAAACTACAGTTGGCTTAAAGGCTAAAGGGACCCGGGGACGGGACGTCGCAGGAAGTCCACCGTCGCGGATGGTGAAACACATACGGAACCCCAGAAGTAGACTTCCGGGGTTCGGGTCCCAGAGGTTGGGACACCGCTCTAAAATTTTTTGATAAGTCTTTTGCAGGCAACGGACGGGGGATTGGACCCTGAGGTCCAGAAAGATGCCCAGCGCATGCCGTAGGAAACGACAGGCCCAGCAGGGAAACCTGGTGAGGGAATCCTGGACGCCCAGGCCCAACAGAGCCCAGGGCTGTTGGTAGGGCCAAACTGCCAGAGGGACTCCGCAAGGCGGTGGAATGTAGCAAAACTAACATGGGGAGGCATGGCCAATTTATGGTGGGTCCTTAAAGAAACATTGACCATCTGGACATCAAAAAGGGAGGCACATAAAATGAGGCAGCGACAAAAAATGACCCGACAAGGCGAAAGAAAAGAGGGTCCCCATTCCGAATTGGGCGTGTGTTCTAAGGGCACAACAATTCCTCATAAGGGAAAAAACTAAAAATTATCTTGACATTTATTTCTCCTCTATAGATATACTTAAACATGCACCCGATCATTCTCTTTACAAAGTTAGACGAATCTATGACAAGCCCACTAATGGGATACTAATTGATCATGTTTGTTGAGAGAATGTGATGAACAAGGAATTTTTACTTTTTCATGAACTCTATCAAGATATATATGGTAAATCAAAAGAATGGATCAAGAAACATAATGGTTTCACTTTCCCTATGATGGGATCAATCACCGTTCCTTTACAAATAGGACCAAAAACATTAGATATATCATTCTCCATCATCCCAAAGTTAGACCAATTTCATGTTAAGTTAGGCTAGACATGGCTTCCCTCAATGAATACAGTCCCTTTAGTCATACGTAAATGCTTAAAGTTTCCCTTCGACAATGAAATCTTTACCATCCAGCATAGTGGCTTTAACCCGTTGTCCTCCAAAGGAAACTTTTCTTTAGATTTATTTTCGCCTAAGCCTATAGAACCTATAAAACTGTGAGAAGACTTATGTTTACTATCTTATCAAAAATTCAAGGCAAAGAATATAGTAGAACTATCCCTCCAAAACATGTCCCCACCCACCATCGAGCCTATTATCCTAGATGAAACCATGATTGAACCTAAATAAATTCTAAACAACCAAGACCAACCTAAGACAAAACCTTCACCTACTTCCTACAAAAGACCAAGAGATAATGAAAGCAACCCTGTTACACCTCCTAAAATAAAACAAGTTTACAAAATTCAAAGAGAAAATGGTTGAACAATGTCTAATAGTTTCTTTTGTTCCTCCCCTTAGGGAAGAAAAGAAATATATGGTTGATCAACCCGCTCCTACACAAATACAACTTGAAAATAGAACTAAAATAAATAGAGGTGCTAGAGAGCATTGGCATAGACGTCATGCCCTTTCTCATAGGCTGCATGAAGAAATAAACAAATAAAATCATAATCCAAACTTGACTAAAGCAATGAATGAGGAATCTACGTCGACCTTGAAATTAAACAATCCAATACAACAACCACAACAAGAATTGAACCCTTCCTTGGACATTATCAATCAACCTCCTATCATGATTAATTTAGATGATGATGAGGAAGTTTCTAAAATTGATGAAGAGGTGCATAATGAATTGAATACATTGTTTTCCTCTTCCATGAGCTTAAACAATAATACTTCTAAGAAGAGTGTTGAACCTGGTGATGGCTCTAGTTTGAAACTTGCTATTGTCCCTTTGGCTAGTTTCTCGTCTTTGGTATATAATGAACATGATTGGGATGCAAAAAAACCTATTTTAGGTTGACTTGCATGTGCTTTTCTAGTCATTTACATTATTTATTTTACATTTTCTTTTGAGTGATTGCATTTGCATATGGTGATCATCCATAATATTTTATTTAATGTATCTTCCTCTCTTTGTGGCATTCCTCTATTTTTACCTTCATTCTTATCTATGTTGTAAATATTTTATCTTTTTTCCTTTTATCTTTTTCATTTGTCTTACTTTTTCCTTTTGGGGATGACACAAGTTGTTGAAACATTCACGTCTCTTCTATGTTGACCCAAAATCTTTTCTTTCATCACTATCTTTTTCATTTGTCTTATGTTTTCCTTTTTGGGATGACGCAAGGAGTCGAGACATTCATGTCTCTTCCAAGTTCACCCAAATGCTTTTCTTTCATCTTTATTTTTTTTATTTGTCTTGTGTTTTCCTTTTGGGGATGACGCAAGGTGTTGAGACATTCATGTCTCTTCCATGTTGACCCAAAAGATTTTTCTTTTCTCTTTTTCATCCATCTTGTGTTTTCCTTTTTGGGATGATGCAAGGCATAAAAAAATCATGTCTCTTCCATGTTGACCTAAAAGGTTTCTCCTTGCTTTCACTCTCTTTGTGTCATTCTTCCAATTCTATGTGTATTTGGGGAATGATGATAGTTCTGAGCTCTCTAAAAATATTGTAGCGAGAACATGTTGACCCTAAATCCATAGATCCCTTATGTGTTTGGTATTTTCATTTTGAGGGAAAACCCTCTCTTTTTCTTTTCCTTTGCATGATGTAGCTTTACTCATAAACATATGAATTGGCATAGGGCTTTGTAATTTGGTTCTCATGTCTTCTTTATTTTTGTTGGATTTTATCATTTGCTACTTTAAAGTAATTTCTCACAATATGGTGCTTAGAATTTTTTTAAAAGTGGGGGCATACATTGTCATTATTCTTTTGTATTTTTCTTTTTTCATGGTTCATGGTACAGTCTTTTTAATTTATTCAATTTTTTTTTCACATTGTGGATGACATAGGGTGTGATTTCTTTTAGGAGCATGATCTATCTTAGCAAATTACATTTCTCTTAGTAGCTTGATATGATGCACAACACCCCCTAAGTTGTGAATCTTTTATTCTTTGATTGGTCCTCTCTTGGAGACATTAGGCACAATGTTCCCTAAGTTAAATACCTCACATGAACTAAGCAAGACTCCCTTGAATGTTCCTTATTGTTGCATTTTCATTTTTCAATTATATAGACACCTTGCATAACATAACTTTCATGCATGCAGAGCCATCTTGTTTTTTCATAAGCTCCAAGTATAAAAAACTTTTCTTGTCTCATGAAGCTTGAAAATCATTTTTGTGTGGTGCCTTATCAAAGTTATTAGGAGGTATAAATTTGGTATGGTTTGATGGGAAGACGAGCGATGGAATTACTTTCCCTTAGCCACTCATGTGTGTGTGAGTTCATACTATCCATGAGTGTATGTGTCTTACCATCCTGGACTTCTCACCCAATAGACAACCTGAAGTTATGATTCCTCAAAGTAAGTATGCATTTTTTTCAGATTAATAACCTAGATATGATCCACATCACATTGGACAAATGTTTGAAGCTTGATCTGCCCCTTTTCATGTTATTTCATTTCCTTCATGTCTTTGACAATGCATTTTGGTGCCTTGTTTCTCTTTATATCATTTTCATGCATGTTCTTTTGTGCCTATGTTGTTTTTCCATAGGACCTTGTTTGTGGGGACTTGTGCAACATTCTTAATCATGGTTGTCTTATCTTACTAGTATTGGTGCATTTGAATCCCTCTTGATCATAGTCATCTTATCTTACTAGCATTTTTGCATCTAGTCTACTTTAGTGTGAGTTGGGAAAGTTCCTCCTCTCACTAAAGTGGCAACTAGATGAAATGACTAGAAAAGACCCCCCCTAACATGGCCTTGACTTAGTGTCATAATGTGTCTAACATATTCACATTAGGTTTTGGGCCCTTGTGAACTAAACAAGATTTTTGGTACCTTATTTAGAATGTTGTGAAGTATTGTAACACACTTTCACACTTTTCTAGGGTTATCATTAATAATTGGACTTTTTTATGCTTTAATTATCCTTCGTTTGTATCCACAAGCCCCATTTAATACACCTTTTTGACAATAATCCCAACACAAATCATTACTCAATCATAATTCAAGTGTTTTAGGTTGAATGTCCCTAGATTTAGTGATCTAGGACTCATTCGCCACATTGGGAAAATGAGTCCCACCTAGACTTTTGGATCCCAAACCTGTTTTCACACCTTTCTAAGCATTTTTAAAAATGGTCCCAAAAATTATGCCTAATGGGGCTCATTTTCCACCTTCAGTGAATGAGTCTCATGTCACCCAAAATAAAAATTAATTGAAAATTTGGTGGGATTTTATCCTCCTAGATTTGATGTTAGCTTTTAGTGTTGTAATTTTGGCAATTTTTGCATAATTATATAAATACAAATTTATTACACTCATTTTACATAGGTAGCAAGTTGAATGAGCATTCTTATAATAAGTTTGAGTTCACAAGAGCATTTAAGAATTCATGAGAGCATTCAAGTGTCTTCAAGAGAAGAATATCAAGCTTTTTAGAGTATTATTCAAGCCTCAAGCATGATGTCAAAGAATTCATGCATCATGTTTGATTTTGAGATAACAATTGTTATGTAGGGTTTTATGATTCAAGCTCGCATTTCATTCAAGATCTATCCTATTCAATAAAGAGTCGAGTTCTATATCCATTCAAGGAGCCATCTCACACATGTTTGTAGCACTTTATTGATAGGATTTAGTGAGTTGCAACATCATATCTTTTTAATTCATCATTCTCCATTCTTATTTCATTCTATTTCAAGGTTTGATTACCAAAATAGGATTTGACCAAGCCAAATCCCTATCCACTAACAAAAAAAAAATTTCCCTTTCTTTTGTGTGTGATTTGGATATATATGTTGAGGGAACATCAAAGAGAATGGAAGAAGTTTTCAAAGTGCATAATGTTGTCAAAGTTGACATCAAGCCTTGGAGAACATTGGAGAACACCTACATGTTGATTTATAGAGATTTAGATCTAGAAATATGAAGAAGTAGATTGAGTAGAATTAGAAGAGAAGATTTAGATATCAATGTTTTAGAAAACCCTAACTGGACTAATTTTCCACTACTGGCGAATGAGTCTCAATTTTGGTCAAAATTTAGATTTTTGTAGATTCAAATATCCATTTGGAAGATTCCTATTCCCGCATAGAAACCTAGATTTTGGATTGATTCTCCTAGATTTCTAAATGAGTCCCACTCAACATTAAAGATAAAATTTCCATCATTACCAAGCTCCATTCAGCCATCTCCATATTTGTAGGTACATACATTTCATTTTGTATCTCTTTTTTTTGTTTCATTTGCATTTCTAGGTCATCTAGTGAAGCTTTGTATTTAACTAGGGTTTTCATTTCATATTTCACTATACTCTCCATTGCATTTTTCTTTCCAAGTTCTTACTTATTTGTGAACCCCTTATTATCTTACAATCAGCCCCTAGGACAGCCATATTGCAAGATCTCTTTCTCCTTTGCATTGAGACCTCTAGAGTTATCCTTGAATGAAATTGGAAAGTGGGTGTGCTCTATGTCATAAAACCTTACGAATGCACCTTACCACTTGTTTCCATATTTCAATAACTTACGAAAGTGTGCACTAAATGGAGGAAGCATATGAAGGTAAAATATAACTAGTTAAGAAAATGGAAATAAGTGCATGATCTTATCTTACACCAATGGTAACACATTTGATTTATGATCGAGCCACCCACTTGATTCATATTATTTTAAATTATGTTTTGATATTTAGTTGACAAGGCTATTTTTGGATGGTTGTTATAGGGTTCTAGCCTAATATGAGGCGTTTTTAACATGATGAAATATATATTATGGATCATTTAATTTAAAAGAAAGTGTGAAGAGATGTCAAGTGAGTTGATTGAAATTGAGAGATTATCATAAGATGTGTTCATCTATTAATAAAAAGTAGACTATGTGAAAGAAGATCTATATTTCCTTCTTTAATGTGAGATTGAAGCCTCTTAATTTGAGTTGTTTCTTAGTGACTATGTTGTAGCTTAGTCATAGGGGATTGGTGTCTCCTATAGGTTGGTTCCTACAAAAGAGAATTCAAGGGGATTTTTTTTCCATGCAAATCTAGTGTACGGGTATGTGCAGGATCATGATGAGCCAAAAAGTGGTGATATGATGGGTATTTGTAGGGTATGTGGCTAAAAAAAAATTTAACCCAAAATTGGTGAAATGAAAAGGGTTTTTAAAGGATATTCTTAGCTTTCCTCCAATAAAAATTATGCTTTACTTTGAATTTAATAAATAATTATTATTCATTTTCTATTTGAATTACGACTAAAGTCCTGATTGATAGGCTAATTGAAAAACGTCTACAACTTTCAAAATGGTATCATATTTTTTGAATCCAAAACATGCATCACATTATATTCTTCTCATACTATCAGATTAAAAACAAAAATGAATTTCATGAAGTTTCTACCAAGTTAAGGTGGTCACACACACAAGTTTTTATATTTTAAAAAAATTGTAATAAAAAATTCATAACTAATTATTTACTCAGAAAAAAATTACATCACATCTTGACATGAGTCCTCTACTTATGTCTAAACTATTAAATAAAAATATTATCATTTTATTGTGGTTAGGGTGGTCAGACAGACACCTACTTCTTATTTCTTCCCTAAAATTTAAGTACTACTGCATTGAAATTTCAAATTTTCACCAAATAGATTTAAAAAAAAAAACACCTAGTAGTTTAGAAACTACATTCAATTTGCTAAAAATTCTATTCTTACATATTTTTGAAATAATATAGATAACTTATTCAAAATTTTACATCAAGTTGGCTAACTTTGATTTTTCTAAATTTTTTGCCACTTAATGGCCTATTTTTTCCATGATGATCCTACACATACCTGTACTCTTGTGCAGATGCCTTCATTAGTTACATTTCCATTGATTATTTTTTGATTTTATGATGAATATGGTGGTTTAAATTAAAAACTATTAAATATCAATTCACCCCCTCTTAATATTTGGGTGTCTAATAATTTGTATTAGAGTTAGGTTCCTTAGTGAAGCTTAATAGCTTGAGGTAGATCTAGGAGGACACACAATAGGAAAAGGTCTTTCTTCAAACAAGGCACTACTATTTGATGGATCTAATTATGTATTATAGAGTGTAAGGATGAAGGCCTAATTAATGGAATTAGGGTTTGATGTTTGGAAACCTATTGTAGATGGTTATGAAATTCCTAAAATTCCTCCAAGAGACCAAGTAAGAAAGAAATATTGTGAGAATAATGCTAAAGAAAAGAATGTTATTTTTTGTGGATTATGCATATCTAATTTAGACAAAATAATGCACAACAAGACTGCAAAGAATATTTGAGACAAGCTTCATAATATTTATGAAGGTGATGATAAATTCAAGCAAGCAAGGGGGTAAACCCACAAAATTGGTTTACAATTCGAATGAGGAAGGAAAAATTGCAAAAATGACCCCATGCCAAAAATTTTCAATCTTGGGGTTTGAACAAACCCAAAGAGGATTTGCTCAAACCTAGGTTCGAGCGAACCCATTTATGCATCTCGCCAAAAAACACAAATGTTCACTTGAACCCCTAGGGGTTTGCTCAAACTCCCCTAACTCGAGTGAACCCCCCTTTTCCTGTTTCCTACACTCTGCCACAAAAAAAATTAAAAAATTTCCCTTTGAAGCTCGGGTTGAGGATGAAATGGAGGAGACTTCACGAACCCAACTGCAATCAGGTAGTCCTTGGAACAAGTTATCCAATGACTATTATTTTAATTTGTTTTGGTTTTATTATCTATTTCTTATTTTAGTTTTATTAAACATAGGTTTTTCACTGAAAATGAAGATCTTTGTTCTACACTTGTGGAAAAATAGAAGATTATCAAAAAGAAAAAATGAAGAAAATTAGTGCACTAGCTATTGAAGTCTTTGATCCAACAAAAAAAATTGAATTTCAATAAATGCAAAAAAAGTTATCCATTATACGATTTTCCTATGTTTGAATTGTAATTGGTTTGACTTTGAAACTTTATTAAGGAAAAACTATTCAATAAAACACTATCTAACCAAGTGGAAGCACTAGATATCAGAGTTACAAATCTAAATTTGAAATAATTAGAATTTTATCCTTCATGGAAATTTTTTTATGTATTATACAGTGAGTGTCACTCCTTAAAAATTATGTTGTTTTATAAAGAAAAACTAGTTTTTGAGGGAGATGGAAAAAGAGTTGTAATTTGATTCAAAAAAATTTGAAAAAAATATATTTAGAATATATAGACAAAATTTCATGAAACTCTAGTTTGCATCATCTTGAAATTCCTCACAGTTTAGCCGCTATAGGTGCCCAAAACTGAAAATTTAATTAAAAAAATTATTTTAGTGCCCAAAATGGCCAAAAATTGTAAACCGCTATTGTGGGATCACCGAAGGATTAAGACCTACGAATGATTATTTAAGTGTTTGAATATGAATAAGAGAAAATTGTCCATATCTACTCTCAGTGGATGAAGTTGTCAATACCATCAAATGACTTGGTGAAGAAGTGAAAGAGCTGATGAAGGTAAAAAAGGTACTTAGATCTCTTCCCATAAGATTTGTTTCAAAAAAAATGTTGTTGAAAAATCTAAAGATATGAACACTCTAACAATGGAATAATTATATAGGATTATCACTACATATGAGACGATAATTGTGACCGATAAAAATTCAAAGAAAAAAGCAACTTTCAATGAATAAAAGATAAATGAAGGTTTTGACTCTAGTGATGATTTAGAACCTAAAGAAGGAAACATGATAAGGAAGTTAAAGAAAGGCTCAAAAAAGTACAAAGGTATGTTACCCTTCAAATGTTTCAAATGTGGTAAAATAGGTCACTTTTCTCCTAAGTATAGTTTTAGAGGATTTAGTCATGAGTAAAAAGAGTATAAGCCCTATCAAAAGAGCTATAAGAAGTCTACTAAAAAGAAGAAGAATTAATATGAGTAGAAGAAAAGAACCTACTCTAAGAAAGATAGCTATTCATCTGATGAATATGATCACTATACCTCCAAAAGTTAAATTGAAAGAGAATATGCTCTATTCATGGTAATGGAGACTATAGATGGAAATATGGAAAAGGTAAATTATAGTGATTATTAAGAAGATGAAAAAATTGATCTAGATGGAAAAATTATAGCTACCCTAGATGAGCTAATGAAAGTAAGAAAGGAAAATCAAAAAAATAACTTGAAGTTAAAGGAATTAGAAAAAGTGATTATAGATATGAAAGTTCTAGTAGAAGAAAACTAGGCACAAAAACAAAAACCAGTGGAACAACATATGTACAATATATACATAGGACTAAAGGACATGAAAATGGGGCATAATCCCCACCCAATCAAAATGTGAAGATTCCCCAAAGATGCAAATTTTAATATGCACCTTTCAACTTAACTAGGATTTATCTCCTAATTGGTGGCACTAGGCCACCAAAACCCTAGGTAAGTTTCTACCTCTGTCGAAAACCAACCTCCTAAAATAATTGATATCTTTCCATCCATTTATGCCCTTGTTTTACCTTTGAAGTAGGAGCAATTTCAATCCTTCCATAACAAATGTTAGACCTCTTCTTAAAAAGTGAGAGTCTGGTTGATTACAATCATTGTCAATAACATTTCTCATAACCTTTTTGAGCATAACATTGCTAGTGTAATCCCTATCAATCTACAATCTGCAATCAGATAGTAACTTAAAATATTTATCATCACATGACACATGTGTATTGTATTCATAATATAAAACATGTTCATACTAAAAAATAACATTCCTTTTTATTCATCGTATTGTAATGTTCCATCAAGATGCCTCCTAATAGAGCTAGAAACTATAAATGTTCATACTCTTCCAAGTAGCTAGCATCATGGTACTCAACCTCATTAGTAAGATTTGTATCAAATGTAAAATAATCATAGTCAATGCCCTCAGAGAGCCTACCAACATATTGCTTTGTTTTCTTAAGGCCATATTCTAACTCTGTATCGAATGCATCATCAAAGTTTTCAACAAAGAGTTGATTATCTCTACACCAATAAGGATCACCATTTTTATCAATTGATGAATATGGAGTCTCAACAAATAAAGGGCTTTCCATTACATTTTTTTTGACATAAGAACCTCTTCAGCATAAAGGTCCAAATCCTTCAAATCATTATTGTATTCAACATCACTGTAATCACTAGAAGAACAAATGGACATATTTTCAAATGCACTTGCATCATTATCAACACATTTCTCATCTACAACAAATGATTCCATCACTAATTCATGAGGATAATCATAATCAACATAAAATTTACCATACTTAATGTCATCATCATTACTATAGCAAGAGGAATCATCATCTTCAGCATGAAGGTTCAAATCCTTCAAATCATTATTGCATTCAACATCACCATAAGAACTAGAAGAACATATGGACACATTTTAAAATGCACTTGCATCATTATCAACACATTTCTCGGGTATGTGCAAGATCAACATGGAAAAAACAAGCCCTTAAGTGGCAAAAAAATTAGAAAAATCAGAGTTAGGCAACTTGATGTAAAAATTTGAGTAAGTTATCTATATTATTTCAAAAATATGTAAGAATATAATCTATAGAAAATTTAATGTAGTTTCTAAACTACTAGGTATGTTTTGAAAAAAAAAAGAAATCTATTTGGTAAAAATTTGAAATTTCAATGCAATAGTACTTAACTTTTAGGGAAAAAATAAGTAGGTGTCTGTCTGACAACCCTAACCACAATAAAATGATAATATTTTTTTATAAGATTCTAGATATAAGTAGAGGACTCATGTCCCAATGTGATGCATATTTTTTTGTAATTTTTTTCGAAGTAAATAATTAATTATGAATTTTTTATTACAAATTTTAAAAAATATAAAAAACTTGTAAGTTTGACCACCTTAACTTGGTCACAACTTCATGAAATTCATTTTTTTTGTTTTTAATCCTATAGTATACGAAGCATAGAATGTGACGCATGTTTTGGATTCAAAAAATGTGATACCATTTGAAAGCTATAGATGCTTTTCAATCAGTCTATCAATTAGGACTTTAATTGTAATTTGAATAGAAAATGAATAATAATTTCTTATTAAATTCAAAGTAAAGCATAATTTATATTGGTAGAAAGCTAAGGATCTCCTTTAAAACCCTTTCTGTTTCATCAATTTTGGGTAAAAAAAAGTCGTCAACCACATACGCATCATATTGCCACTTTTTGGCCCATCATGATCCTGCACATACCCTCTCATCAGCAACAAATGATTCCATCGCTACTTCATGAGGATAATTACAATCAACATAAAATTTACCATACTTAATGTCATCATCATTACTATAGCAAGAGGAGTCATCAATATTGCAATTATGTTAAGGATTATCAGACTGAATGTTTAGTCTTGACTCTTCCATAGGAACATAGGTAATGGATTCTTTAATAGAATTTAAACCGCACCTTTCATTTGATTCATCTACATTTTTATCCTTTCTATGTTCTCTTCCTCTTTATGTGACATCTCAGTACTCAACTCATATAAAGTAGCCAAGTCATTATCATTGTAAGTTGAAAACATTATGGTTTCTTGACGATGTGTTTGGGGCTTTATGAGGTTGGCATTACAAAATGTTGTGAAAGCTTAAAAAATAGGGTGTAAATGTTCTTACATTCATTTTTGACTTATGGCTTACACCCTTTATCATCATTTGGTGTTCCATGGTAGTAAACATTTGTAGACAAATAAATTCTTTGCACTACATACTTCAAGTTATTTTCAATGTTCATGGCTATTCCATATGCTTGATGAAAGGTTTTGTGATCTTTATCTCTCAGTAGATAGCTCATCTTATTACCAAAAGATCCCAAATACACAACCAAGCATACTGCATCACTTAGTCCCAAAACATTCAGAACATCCCTCAATGACTTAGCAAATCTCAGGTTGAATGTTGGGACCAACTCATCTTCCTCTTTCTCAATGTTCATAAATTTATTGTGTAACACCATGTCGCGCAAACCCTAGAGGAACAAATAAAACCATAATAATTTTTTTTTTTAAGAACATAATAAATGTACTTAAGTATTCCAATAGAATAATGTTCTAAGTTGAACAACTAAATCCCTTAGGGTACATGAGGACACTACCAAAACTAACCATAACAAAGTAATAGATGAAATATTAAATAACCAATAATGTAAATCCGATCATTCATGACATCAATTAATCATTCATTCACAATATCAAGAAAGATGTGAATATACCAATTAAAACCATACATACATATGACAATAAATGAAATTATAAAGATATAAAGTATATATATTTTTTGATAGATACAATACAACTTAACAATATTTACATATGGTAGTACAATAATGAATCACATGGTGTGATAGTACAATACATCTATCTGAAAATACATCTCAATAATCACATATAGAAATTACCTCATAAATCTTCCCATCATACGTGGGAGAGGTATATCAATAAATGAAATACATCAGTAGTACAAATACACATCTGGAGCATATGAATCCTGGATCAACAACATCTGCAAAACCCTACACTGAATAGTACACCTACATCCAAGGGGACCCAATGGGGTGTGTAGCACATTCCACCCAACCACTGTCGAGCTGGGAGTAAACAAGGATCCCCAACTAAGCACATCAACAAAACAAAAGACTAACTCCAGACAAGATAACATAATATCAAAAGACCACTCACAATACTAAACAATGATAAATTACCAAAAGACATAACAATAGACCACTTTCGAAACATAACAATAAATCACTTTCCAAGTATTACAACAATAAGTCACAAAACACATCATAAATCAATCTCAAGTCACAATATCAATAGACTACTTCCAAAGGACTTCAATAAAACAAGACAAATGGAATACTAGAGGAGAGTGTCATCGTATGGCTTCACATGGATTATCTAGATAGCCTATCACAAGGTGCCACCTGCATCTATGCATGGATTATCTAGACAACCTAGTTTAAGGTACTGCCTCAATCTATGGTTCTCCTGATAGCCTATATCAAGGCACCACTCCATAGGGTTACTCATGCAGAATCATTAACCTCTCATGAAGACAAGGCAATGATCTTTCCAACCACAACCTTCTCGGTCCCCTTTAGTCTGTGATAGCACTAACAGGTGAACGAGGCATCATAATTATCTTATTAATGTTTTAAACCATCCACCCATTATTATTTACTTAGGTTATCACTAATTACTCTAAATCTACATGGGTTACCCTGACAACCCCTTTGTGCGCCGGCCCCCACTTAGTGCCACTCTCTCTAGACACTCAAACACAAATCTCCAAAACAAAAGGATTGAATCAATAATAAATATTGAACCAATCAAATATATCCTCTATGAGGCATAACCATCTCAGGAAAACATATGAAACACATCCACGGTCAAAACATAGGCCAAGCATCAAAATTTGGGATCACAATTACACATCAGTATCCTCACCTCTAGAAGTCCTAAACAATAACTTAAGTTTCTATAATAGAATAAACTAACTCTAGGGTTTTCTCTCAAGAGATAAACCTGAACAAAAGAAAACCACGACCAACTCAATGACTAATCTCAAGAGTAAGCAATTGGCATAAAACAACTATATACAACTCATTTCAAAACACGATAAATTTTGCCAATAATTAAACAATTGCTCGATAAAATCCAGTTTAATTCAAAGCACATAATTTATTTCTAATTTACACAATTATATTAAAATATTGCAATTTTCTTAAAATTATCATATGAAATTCATATTCGTAGCATATCCAACCAACTACACATTTATATGCAATTATATATATATATACTTATATAGGATTTTATGCATATTTATATATATGTATATATAAAATAAAATATATATAAATACAATAATCATTTTATAAAAAACATACTATAAAATTGATAAATATCATGCTTTAAAATTATAATTTAAATAAATATATACATATACATATATATATATATAGACATGTACCTATATATATATTTATATATATATACCTATACATACATACATATATATATATATATATATATATATATAAAATCAAAATCACACATAAAAAAAATGAATTAAATAGAAGCAAATAAAATAAAAAAAAAACTTTATATAGCCCCAACCTCCACATAGGTGGAGGTACGACGTACCTCCCCCTATGGGGAGGCCGTAGTCCCCACGGACTGCGCCCAATAGCCTCGGCTGCTATGTGCAACTTTGGTGACTGCGCATTGCATCACTACATGGCCGTGGGTGGTACGGCTTTAGCCAACCACCCACCCCTATTTCAATTTTTTTTATTACATATAATTTTAAAGCTATTCTCAAAAACCAAAAAGATGCAAAACCCAAGAATAATTTATATTTTATTTATTTGAAAATTTGTACTATACTATGCATAAGTATATAAATATATATATATATATATATCCCATTTCATACAAAATTACAAAAATTCGCAACATAGATTTAGTTTTTTAAATTTCATTCTTTTCAACATAAAACTAAAAATCACACATGTACATAATATTTATAAATATACATTTAAAATAACACAACAAAATTACAACACATATGTGTATATCTACTTCTGTTTATATATATATATATAACTAACAAAAGATTCAAAACAATAGTGTACAAATAGATTTTTCAATAAACCTAGTACAGATCTGGCATGTAAATTCAAATCTACAATCGAAAAAAATGATGTTTATTTCAAACAATAAATTTCACAACTAAACTTTATTAAAGAATTTCAAAAAGGTTTTATTAAAGTTTCCCCCAGAAGATTCAAGGATTTAATTCAAACAACTTTTCAATCACAGAACCACTTTCAAAAGAAATAGAGGAAATGAATTTTTCAAACACAACAAACCAGATTTTGTTTATAGAACAATAAAATAATAATAAATTAAAAGAATAAAAACCTAGAGTCCTACTTTTGATGTAGAATCCCCTCTGTAGCCTCTTCTCAAATTCCTGCCTTTAGCTCCCCTCTGAACCAATCCTTCCTTCCCAACAATTCTTAACCAAGAAGCACTAAAAAAATATTTTTCTTTTCTTTTTACAGACAAAAATTAGAAAACCCTTGTGTGTGTAAAACTCCCTCACAATAAAATAAAATAAAAATAAATAAAGCTCATCATCTTTTTTTCTCAAAAATCCTCTCCATCGATTGGTTTTTTTCATGCTTTTAAAAGCACACTCATCTCACAATTTTAATTAAAAATTAAATATTTTCTCAAAATATTATCCACACAAGATTTTCTAATTTAATATCAGGAGGAAGATAATATATAATTGTCACCATCATTATTTATTTAAGTTAACTACTTACATTTTAATTGATTAAATAAATTTTAAATTTACAATATATTTTAAATTCAATATTTTACTAACTTACAATAAATCAAGTAACAAAACAATCATTAATTAATCTTACAAAATAAAGATTAATTAAATAACCACTAACCATAAATAAAATAATTAATCAACAATCAAATTACACAACGACAAGGACAAAACCTCAATCATGACACAACAAACTCACAATGGGATGATGGACTTGGGACGGGGACACTTCCTTATCAACTCCTTTTTTCAACATTATACTCATTGGGTTAATTTAATGCTGGCCCTATCCTATCGAAATAGGTGGAATTGAGACTTTATTACTGCAAATCCTGCATACAAATAAACGTCAAGTAACATGTAAATCTCCATTGTAGAAACATTGTGAAAGGAGATTGCAGGGTAGTAGGTCACTCGCAAGCGAGTGATGCTACTCCATCCTTTCACCAAGACTCACTAACAACCACATCAAAGAACATAGCATCATAGAATCACAACATCAATATATACATTATTAACAAAAACCATAGCATAATCAAATAATCTAAACACCACATAAAGTATCATAAATCATCATAATAATGTCAAATGTAGCAATCAACTAAACTATGAATCAACAAACACCAAGTCGGTGAAATAATCACCATCATAAACCAATATCACACTAACACATAAGACTAACAAATAGTAGCAAAGAGTATCAACAACATGGGGGTATTACATATTGAGCAAAGAACTAGAACTGACTCTTTCACCAAACTACTCAATGAACACTACTTTGAACTCATTCAAAGAATAGACAGAGCATACTCATAAATCAGAGAACCAATCTCTTGCATCTCATTTTAGAGACTGAACAAACAACCTCATGATTACATCCTCATGATCTACCTCAAAGTCATCCATTAAATTGCTGAATTGTTGCAAATGCTTATTGGTCGATTCACTATTTGTACCACTGAACTTTGGTAGCTCATTTCTGATTTTAGATGGAATAACATTTAGGTAACCATAAATGCCATCAAAAATTATGGCCATGTACCTTTTAATGCTTAAACTACTTTTAGTACATGATAGGGGTTGAACACTAGGATGCATAGGTTGATGATACATTTTCTTAAACCTTTACAAGCCTTTTTGTATCAACTTTGCAGTTACATAGGGAAACTTCAAACTCCTTTTACAACATGACCTTAAACTCTTATAATGAACATTTTACTTGCTTAAGGTCCTTCTAAATATGTGATGCAGGAGCATCCAGTGGTGTAAGGGAATTTTTGCATCACCTAAAAAATAGTTAAATTTTAAGTTTATCATTTTTTAGATGTTTTTACATTTTTGGATACCCTTTTCGTTGTAATGAAATTCTCAACTTATGGTTTTTATTTTCTATTCCTGGGTTGAAAGATATTACAGTTTTAGTTTCCTAGATTTCCACTTGAAAATCTTCTGAGTGAGATTTGAGGCACTTAGAGCTTCTGGAATGGCCCTGAAACTTACCAAAATCATTGTAGCAAATTTCGAGCATGTTCTTGACTTTGAGACCTTTCCAATGGTTCAAACAGTTCACGAATCAGAGCCCCGGATCCAAAGTTATGGCCCTAGGAAGTTGGCGCACTTTCTAGAAGATACAATTGCAAATGCTCTTTTGAAATTTGAAATTCAAGTTGTAATTTTTGGTGCCAAACTGCCTAAACTCAAATTTTAATATTGTTTTGGCTCCAAACTAAAGAGGAGCTCTATTTATAGGCGGGTTTCCAGTATTTTTGGGTAACTTTTTGGGGACAAGTTCGCATATTGCGAAAGGGGTTATTCTGTAGCTGTCTGTAACTTGCATGTGTTGTAGAACTTAGGGATTTAAGATCCTCTGCATGTAAGAAGCTCCATTTTCTGAATAATAAAATTATTCTCTTGTTTGTTTATTTTCTATCTCTCGAGTTGTGCCTTATCAATGGTATCAGGCGAGTTTTCTTGAGCGATGTGGATAGATCATATCATGGCTGAGTTCACACAGGAATTTGTGGTTGTGGAGTGAGTCAAGAAAGATGCCTCCAAGAGTGATGCCAGTAGGCATGGTAGTGCAATTGGTTGAAGGCTATGATCTTTGGTGGAAGAGATGCAGTAGCCCTCTAGAGCCAGTTGATTCGTTACAAGAGCGGTTGAAGAGGTTAAACTTGAGAGAGGAAAGTGGGGATGAAGGAGAGGAAGAAGGTCAAATGTAGAAGAGCGAAGATGAAGCAATTGATCAAGACCGTGTGATAATAAAGGGCATTTAGAATCAGGAAAAAAGATACAGTGAAGTCCCAGTTATTTGAAGTCTGAACCTAGAAAATTGATCTATTAGATCATGAGATAGAAATTTTTGAGTATGAGGAAATAGAGGACCTAGTCGGGTTAAAGTTTGCGAAAATGAAGCATTTGAAGGGCCATGCCGGTATTTGGTGGAAAAGAGGTCCAATTGGAAAATGAAAAGAGGAAAAGAATCAAGATCACAGATGGAATCGCATAGTAAGCCCATTAGGCAGTTCCTTTACAGTGAATGAGTTATATCTATTGAAGAAATTGCAGGGTTGAAGCAAGGAAGCAGATTTGTGAAAGAATATACTAAATATTTTCACAAGATAATCATTAGAACAGAGTCACCACGGAAGGCCAATAAGGAGAAAGGTAGCCCGATATCTTAATAGGTTATGATCAGCATTCAGGAGGAGTTAAGCCTAGTCGGAATGACAACCATTGAGGATGTGTATTCAGTTTGCTCTAAAGGTGGAAGAGAAGTTAAACAAAAGATTTGATACAAGAAAAAATGATGAGGAGGTCAAAGCGGAAGGGGTAATGGAAGACCTTCAGGAGCCAAAATGATGATGAAAAGAAAAGTGAAGATGTGGGTACCAGTCAAGCCAAAATGACAACTATAAGCCTCTGATCAAACAGTGGTGATCAAAGAGGTAGAGGACAAGGGAGATATGGACAAGGATCTGGAAGAGGTAGTTTCAAAGGAACGTGTTTCCAGTGTGGTGAAGAATACCATCGAGCCTATGAATGCCCACAACACCAAGGAAAGAGAGATGAACAAAAGGCGAAGTGGAAGGGTTACTTTATGCGAGATGAGGGAGGCCCAATCTGAACATTAGGATGATCTTGAAAGGAGGCCTAGTGATTAGGAGAGCCCTAGTAGTGAGGAAAAGGAACGAGAACAAAGGAAGAATCATTTTACGCACAAAGGTGCAAGTGTGAAGGAAAATGTTGTGATGACATTATTGGCCGATTAGAACATTGATAATCACGGTGTGGAAAGAGATGGTCCTAAAGTTAGTGAAGAGGAAAGGCACCACATCAGAGTATTGGATTGTAGTTCTTGAGAGAAAGACCACAAAGTTTTGGTCAATGAATAGTGCCTAGTAAAGTTCAGATAGAAATGCCATGATGGGGTACTCTGTGATATCATCCCCATGGATGCATGTCACATGTTGTTGGGGAGGCCGTGGCAGTTCGATAGGTGAGCTATACATGATGGCCATGAAAACACTTATTCCTTGACAAAGGATGGGGTTCGTGACAAGTTGAAACCCCTGAAGGAGACCGCAAAAAAGGTACGCAGTAGTGTTAGAATTTGTTATGTAGATGGAAGAAATTTTTTAGAAGGTATGAAGCATGAGCGTGTGTGTTATGCATTGATTCCTAGAGTGAGTAATGAGGATAGTGAGAAGGTTCCAGAAGAAGTTTCTAGGATGTTGGATGAGTTTTAGGATATTGTTTATGATAATGTGCGTGAGGGTCTACCGCCAATAAGGAAGATCAGTCATCAGATTGACTTGATTCCTAGAGCCAATTTGCAAAATAAGGCAACTCATAGAATGACCCCAGCAGAAAATGAGGAGTTGAATAGACAATTTCAAGAGTTGTTGAGAAAGGGTTTGATACATTAGAGTTTGAGTCCATGTGCAGTACCTGCAGTACTAGCACCAAAGAAGGATGGGGAGTGGAGGATGTGTATAGATTCTTGAGCCATAAACAAGATAATAATCAAGTATAGATTTCCCCTGCCAAGGATGGATGACCTGATGGACTGAGTGGAGCTCAGTACTTCACAAAGATTGATCTGAAGAGTGGATATTACCAGATCTGGATTCGAGCGGGAGACAAACAAAAGACTGCCTTTAAGACCAAAGAGGGCCTGTATGAGTGGTTAGTCATGCCTTTTGGGCTAACCAATGCACCGAGCACATTCATGCAGCTTATGAACGAGGTACTAAAAGAATTTCTAGGAAGTTTTGTTATTATGTATTTAGATGATATTTTTATTTTCAGTAAGATGTTGGATGAGCATCTAATGCATATTCAGAGAGCCTTTGAGAAGTTAAGACAAGAGAAATTGTTGATTAATCTGAAGAAGTGTAGTTTTGTGAAGAGGGAGTTGGTATACTTGGGGTTTGTTTTCTCAGCAGAAGGTCTCAATATGGACCCAAAAAAGGTGAAGGCTATTTTGGAATGGCCTACCCCAAGAATTGCTACTGACGTGAGATCTTTCCATGGTTTGGCTAGTTTTTATAAAAAGTTCATTAGAAACTTTTGTAGTATTTGTGGACCCCTGACTGAAACAATGAGAGGGGATAGAAAAGAATTGAAGTGGAGCACTGGAGCAGCAAAAAATTTTGAACTGTTGAAGCAGAAGGTGATAGAGCAACCTATTCTAGCCCTCCTAGATTTTAATAAGGTGTTTCAGGTGGATTGTGATGTCAATGGTTGTGCCATTGGAGCAGTATTGAGCCAAGAAGGTAAGCCCATTGCCTATTTCAGTGAAAATTTAAATGATGCCAAGAGAAAGTATTCTGTATATGATCAAAAGTTTTATGCAATAGTTCAAGCATTAAAGAAATGGAGACATTATTTGTTGCCAAAGGAATTTGTTCTATATACTGATCATCAGGCCTTGCAGTACCTAAATAGTCAGGGAAAATTAAATCAGAGGCATATGAAATGGGTAGAGTTTTTACAGAGTTATACCTTTGTTTTGAAACATAGGAGTGGGAAGTCAAATATGGTTGTAGATGCCTTAAGTAGGAGGCATACATTGATGACAAAGATGCAGATTGAAGTGGTTGGGTTCAATAAACTCAAGACACTGTATGTAGAAGATCCTGATTTTGCAGAGGCTTGGAAAGCTTGCAAGGAATTTGTTATAGTGGATAGGACAAGATGGCTAGATTTCATAATCCAGGATGGCATGTTATTTAAGGGAAGTCAATTGTGTATCCTGAGGAGTTCCATGAGGGAGAACTTGATAAAGGAGAAGCATAGTGGGGGAATGGCGGGACATTTTAGTTGGGATAAGACCATTGCCATTATCAGTGAGCATTATTATTGGCCTTAATTGTCACAAGATGTGAAGAAGTTTGTACGAAGTTGTAGGGTATGTTAGATGGCTAAAGGAGTGAGCCAGAATACAGGCTTATATTAGCCCTTACCTATACTAGAGAGGCCATGGGAGGATATAAGTATGGACTTTGTTCTTGGTTTTCCAAGGACACAACGAGGGAATGATTTAGTCTTTGTGGTGGTTGATAGGTTTTTGAAGATGGCACATTTCATTCCATGTCAAAAGAACCATGATATAATCCACATTGCTAACTTGTTCTTCAAAGAGGTGGTGAGGCTACATGGTGTGCCAAAGAGTATTGTTTCATATCGTGACACCAATTTTGTTGGGTACTTTTGGAGGACCTTGTGGAAGAAGCTAAAGACAGAGCTAAAGTTTAGTTCTACACACCATCCACAAACAGATGGGCAGACAGAGGTTGTTAACAGGAGTCTGGGAAACCTATTGAGATGTTTGGTAGGAGATAAACCCAAGGGATGGGACTTGATCTTACCCTAGGCAGAATTCTCTTACAACAATTCATTCAATAGAAGCACTGGTAGATCACCATTCCAGATTGTGTATGGAGGTAGCCCCAGAAGAGCTCCAGAATTGAGGAAGATGGACCAAGAGGAGAAAATAAGTGTTGAAACTGAAGATTTTGTAGAACACATCAAGGATATACATGAGAAGGTAAGATAACATATTAATAAGATGAATGTGCAGTATAAGGCTAAGGTAGATCAGAAGCAGAGGTATAAGGAGTTTCAGATTGGTGATGAGGTGATGGTCCACTTGAGGAAAGAAAGGTTTCCAGTGGGAACATATAACAAATTGAAGATGAAGAAGTTCAGTCTGTGTAAAATTTTAAAGAAGCATGATTCAGGGAATGCATATGAGGTAGAGTTGCCGGATGGATTCAACATTTCCCCTGTATTCAACATTTTCAATTTGACAGAGTATCATGAAGGTTGCATAGAGGAAGTACCAACGATGGAACAGTGTGGGATTCTAGCATCTACTTCAGAAAAGGATGAGATTGAGAAAATCTTGGATAGTCATGTGGGAAGGAGTACCAGAAATAGGCAGTATAAAGAACATCTGGTGAAATGGAGAGGAAGGCATGTGGAAGATTCATTCTGGCTATCTCAGGCAATAGATGATCGGTTGGGTTTTCCTCAACCATCTGAGATGTGACGTGGTCACTTCTCAAATTACCCCGGGTGTCTGATGTAGGAGCATCCAGTGGTGTAAGGGCAATCTTGCATCACCTAAAAAATAGTTAAATTTCAAATTTACCATTTTTCAGATGTTTTTACATTTTTGAATACCCTTTTCATCGTAATGAAATTCCCAATTTATGGTTTTTATTTTCTATTCCTGGGTTGAAAGATATTGCAATTTTAGTTTTTCAGATTTACACCTAAAAATCTTCCGAGTTGGATTTGAGGCACTTAGAGCTTCCGGAATGGCCCCAAAACTTTTTGAAATCGGTGTAGTGGATTTCAAGCGTGCTCTTAACTTTGAGACCTTTCCAACGGTTCAAATGGTTCGCGAATTGAAGCCTTGGATCAAAAGTCATGGCCCCAGGAAGTTGGCACACTTTCTAGAAGATACAATTGCAAATGCTCTTTTCAAATTTGAACTTCAAGTTGTAAGTTTTGGCGCCAAACCGCCTAAACTCAAATTTTAATATTTTTTTGGCTCCAAACTAAAGAGGAGCTCTATTTATGGGCAGGTTTCTAGTATTTTTGGGTAACTTTTTTGGGACAAGTTCGCATATTGCGAAAGGGGTTATTCTGTAGTTGTCTATAACTTGCATGTGTTGTAGAACTTGGGGATTTGAGATCCTCTGCATGTAAGAAGCTCCATTTTCTGAATAATAAAATTATTCTCTTGTTTGTGGGTTATTTTCTATCTCTCGAGTTGCGCCCTTATCAAGTGGTATCAGAGCGAGGTTTTCTTGAGCATGTGGACAGATCGCCGATCATGAGGCAGTTCACACCAGGACTATGGTTGTGGGTCAAGGTCAAGAAAGATGCCTCCAAGAGTGATGCCTAGTATGCATGGTGGTGCCAGAGGTGGTAGAGGCAACAGAGATACTGGTGGAAGAGATGCACTGGTAGCCCTCTAGAGACAGATTGATGCGTTACAAGAGCAGTTGAGAAGAGGGTTAAACCCAAGGGAGGAAAGTGAGGATGAAGGAGATGAAGAAGGTTCAAATGTAGAAGAGGAAGAAGAAGCAATTGATCAAGACCAAATGTGGCTAATAAGGGCCATTTCAAAGATTAGGAAAAGACCCAGAGCGGAAGTCCCCAGCTATTCCGGAAGTCTGAACCTAGAAGAGTTGATCGACTAAATCAACGAGCTAGAAGAATATTTTGAGTATGAGGAAATAGAGGACCCAGATTAGGTTAAGTTTGTGAAAATGAAGCTGAAGGGCCATGCCAGTATTTGGTGGAAAGAGGTCCAGTTGGAAAGAAATCGAAAAGGAAAAGTCAAGATCACCATATGGGATTGCATGGTAGAGAAACTGAAGAAGCAGTTCATACCAGCGGACTACGAGTTAGATCTATTGAAGAAATTGCAAGGGTTGAAGCAAGGAAGTACATTTGTGAAAGAATATACTGAAGATTTTTACAAGATAATTATCAGAATGAGTCACACAGAGGCCAATAAGGAGAAGGTAGCCCGATATCTTAATAGGTTACGACCAAGCATTCAAGAGGAGTTAAGCCTAGTCAGAATGACCACCATTGAGGATGCGTATCAGTTTGCTCTAAAGGTGGAAGAGAAGCTGAACAAAAGATTTGATAGCAAGAAAAAAGGACACGGAGGTCAAAGCAGAAGGGGCAATGGCAAACCTTCAAGGAGCCGAAATGATGATGAAAAAAAAGTGAAGATGTGGGTACAAGTCGAAGCCAAAGGAATGACAACTTCTATCACCCTCGTGATGAAAATAGTGGTGATCAAAGAGGTAGAGGACGAGGGAGATATGGACAAGGATCTAGGAGAGGTGGTTTCAGAGGAACATATTTCCAGTGTGGTGAAGAAGGGCATCGAGCCTATGAATGTCCACAACACCAAGGAAGGGCAGAAAAAAGGCTAGAAAGGCATGGAAGGGTTGCACATGCAGATGAGGAGGCCCAATCTGAACATTCAGATCATGCTGAAAGGGGAGAAACCCTAGTGATTAGGAGAGCCCTAGTGAATGAGGAAAAGGAACCAGAACAGAGGAAGAATCTGTTTCGCACAAGGTGCAAGTGTGAAGGAAAATGTTGTGATGTCATTATTAACGGTGGGAGCACTGATAATCTGCTGTCAGGAGAGATGGTCACAAAGTTGAAGTTGAAGAGGGAAAGACACCTGCATCCATATCAAATTTCTTGATTGTAGAAAGACCACAAAGTTTTGGTCAATGAGCAGTTCCTAGTAAAGTTCAAGATTGGGAGCTACCATGATGAGGTACTCTGTGATATCATCCCCATGGATGCATGTCACATGTTTTTGGGAAGGCTGTCGTAGTTCGATAGGCGAGCTATACATGATGGCCATGCAAACACTTATTCCTTGACAAAGGATGCGGTTCATTACAAGTTGAAACCCCTAAAGGAGACCGAAGAAAAGGTATACAGTAGTGCTAGAATTTGTTATGTAGATAGAAGAAAAATTTTAGAAGGTATGAAGCATGAGCGTGTGTGTTATGCATTGATTCCTAGAGTGAGTAATGAGGATAGTGAGAAGGTTCCAGAAGAAGTTTCTGGGATGTTGGATGAGTTTCAGGATATCGTTTCTAATAATGTACCTGAGGGTTTACCGCCAATTAGGAAGATTAGTCATTAGATTGAATTGATTCTTGGAGCCAGTTTTCCAAATAAGGCAGCTCATAGAATGACCCTAGTAGAAAATGAGGAGTTGAATAGACAAGTTCAAGAGTTGTTGAGAAAGGGTTTGATATGGGAGAGTTTGAGTCCATGTGCAGTACCTACAGTACTAGCACCAAAGAAGGATGGGGAGTGGAGGATGTGTACAGATTCTTGAGCCATAAACAAGATAACAATCAAGTACATATTTCCCCTACCAAGGATGGATGAACTGATGGACTATTTGAGTGGAGCTCAGTACTTCACAAAGATTGATTTGAAGAGTGGATATAACCAGATCCAGATTCGAGAGGGAGACAAATGGAAGACTTCCTTCAAGACCAAAGAGGGCCTGTATAAGTGGTTAGTCATGCCTTTTGGGCTAACAAATGCACCGAACACATTCATGTGGCTTATGAACGAGGTACTAAAAGAATTTCTGGGAAGTTTTGTTATTGTGTATTTAGATGATATTTTAATTTTCAGTAAGATGTTGGATGAGAATCTGATGCATATTCAGAGAGCCTTTGAGAAATTAAGAGAAGAGAAACTGTTGATTAATCTGAAGAAGTGCAGTTTTGTGAAGAGGGAGTTGGTGTACTTGGGGTTTGTTGTCTCAGCAGAAGGTCTCAAGATGGACCCAGACAAGGTGAAGGCTATTTTGGAATGGCCTACCCCAAGAACTGCTGCTGAGGTGAGATCTTTCCATGGTTTGGCTAGTTTTTATAGAAAGTTCATTAGAAATTTCAATAGTATTAGTGGACCCCTGACTAAAACAATGAGAGGGGATAGAAAAGAATTTAAGTGGAGCACTAGAGCGCCAAAAAGTTTTGAACTGTTCAAGAAGAAGGTGATAGAGCAACCTATTCTAGCCCTCACAGATTTCAATAAGGTGTTTCAGGTGGATTGTGATGCCAGTGGTTGTGCCATTGGAGCAGTATTGAGCCAAGAAGGTAAGCCCATTGCCTATTTTAGTGAAAAGTTAAATGATGCTAAGAGAAAGTATTCTGTATATGATCAGGATTTTTATGCAATAGTTCAAGCATTAAAGAAATGGAGACATTATTTGTTGCCGAAGGAATTTGTTCTATATACTGATCATCAGGCCTTGTAGTACCTAAATAGTCAGGGGAAATTAAATCAAAGGCATATGAAATGGGTAGAGTTTTTATAGATTTATACCTTTGTTTTGAAACATAGGAGTGGGAAGTCAAATAGGGTTGCAGATGCCTTAAGTAGGAGGCATACATTGATGACAAAGATGCAGATTGAAGTGGTTGGGTTCAATGAACTCAAGACACTGTATGCAGAAGATCCTGGTTTTGCAGAGGCTTGGAAAGCTTGCAAGGAACCTGTTATAGTGGACAGGATAAGGTGGGTGGATTTCATAATCTAGGATGGCATGTTATTTAAGGGAAGTCAATTATGTATCCTGAGGAGTTCCATGAGGGAGAACTTGATAAAGGAGAAGCATAGTGGGGGAATGGCAGGACATTTTGGTCGGGATAAGACCATTTCCATTATTAGTGAGCATTATTATTGGCCTCAGTTGTCACAAGATGTGAAGAAGTTTGTACGAAGTTGTAGGGTATGTCAGATGGCTAAAGGAGTGAGCCAGAATACAGGCTTATATCAGCCCTTACATGTACCAGAGAGGCCATGGGAGGATATAAGTATGGTCTTTATTCTTGGTTTTCCAAGGACACAACAAGGGAATGATTTAGTCTTTGTGGTGGTTGATAGGTTTTCGAAGATGGCACATTTCATTCTATATCAGAAGACCCATGATGCAATCCACATTGCTGACTTGTTCTTCAAAGAGGTGGTGAGGCTACATGGTCTGCGAAAGAGTATTGTTTCAGATCATGACACCAAATTTGTTGGGTACTTTTGGAGGACCTTGTGGAAGAAGCTGAAGACAGAGCTAAAGTTCAATTTTGCACACCATCCACAAACAAATGGGAAGATAGAGGTTGTTAACAGGAGTCTGGGTAACCTACTGAGATGTTTGGTAGTAGATAAACCCAAGGGATAGGACTTGATCTTACCCTAGGCCAAATTCTCTTACAACAATTCTATCAATAGAAGCACTGGTAGATCACCATTCCAGATTGTGTATGGAGGTAGCCCCAGAATAGCTCCAGAATTGAGGAAGATGGACCAAGAGGAGAAAATAATTGCTGAAACTAAAGATTTTGTAGAACATATCAAGGATATACATGAGAAGGTAAGAGAACATATTAACAAGATGAATATGCAGTATAAAGCTAAGGCAGATTAGAAGCAGAGGTATAAGGAGTTTCAGATTGGTGATGAGGTGATGGTCCACTTGAGGAAAGAAAGGTTTCTAGTGGGAACATATAACAAATTGGAGATGAAGAAGTTCGGTCCCTATAAAATTTTAAAGAAGCATGATTCAGGGAATGCATATGAGGTAGAGTTGCCGAATGGATTCAACATTTACCTTGTGTTTAACATTTTTGATTTGACAGAGTATCATGAAGGTGGCACAGAGGAAGTACCAACGATGGAATAGTGTGGGATTCCAGCATCTACTTCTGAAAAGGATGAGATTGAGGAAATCTTGGATAGTTGTGTGGGAAGGAGTACCAGAAACAAGCAGTATGAAGAAGAAACAAGCAGTATGAAGAATATCTGGTGAAATGGAGAGGAAGGCCTATGGAAGATTCATCGTGGCTATCTAAGGCAGTAGTTGACTAGTTGGGTTTTCATCAACCATCTGAGACGTGACGGGGTCACTTCTCAAATTACCCTGAGTGTTTGATGCAGGAGCATCGAGTGGTGTAAGGGCAATCTTGCATCACCTAAAAAATAATTAAATTTCAAGTTTATCATTTTTTAGATATTTTTACATTTTTGGATACTCTTTTCATCGTAATGAAATTCCCAATTTATGGTTTTTATTTCCTATTCTTCGGTTGAAAGATATTGCAGTTTTAGTTTCCCAGATTTGCACCTGAAAATATTTCGAGTTGGATTTGAGGCACTTAGAGCTTCCAGAATGGCCCCAAAACTTTCCAAAATCAGCGTAGCAAATCTTGAGCATGTTCTTGACTTTTATACCTTTCCAACGGTTCAAACGGTTCATGAATCAGAACCTCAGATCAAAAGTTATGGCCCTGGGAAGTTGGCGCACTTTCTAGAAGATACAATTGCAAATGCTCTTTTGAAATTTGAACTTCAAGTTGTAATTTTCAGCGCCAAACCACCTAAACTCAAATTTTAATGTTGTTTTGGCTCCAAACTAAAGAGGATCTCTATTTATGGGCGGGTTTCTAGTATTTTTGGGTAACTTTTTGGGGACAATTTCGCATATTGCGAAAGGGGTTATTCTGTAGCTGTCTGTAACTTGCATGTGTTGTAGAACTTGGGTATTTGAGATCCTCTGCATGTAAGAAGCTCCATTTTTTGAATAATAAAATTATTCTCTTGTTTGTGGGTTATTTTCTGTGTCTTGAGTTGCGCCCTTATCAATATGTTTCTCCAAAAACATTGCGTACATCTCTATAAATAAATTTTCCATTTAGTAATACAAAAGTATGCAAGCCTCTCACTACTATTCCCTTTTTTAGTGCTTAATCACTCAATAGGGAATAAAATTTTTACAAGACTTACAACTATGGTTTTCATACATGGATTTATCTCTCTTGAAAACAAAAAAAACTAAAGAATACCTAGATATGTTGTAGTTGCTACAAATTATTCTTCAAGTGACTGGAAATCTTTATTGATATGAAGCATTCTTTACATCTTCATCAAGTTCGTTGACATAGTCGCCACCTATTTTTATAGAGGACTGAACTTCAAGCAGTATGAAACTTGTTCAAAGATGAATGTCCATATGGATTTTCTCCCACAACAGAGTCACACATATATCTTTTGAAACTTGTTCAATATAAACAATTCCAGGTCTGAAAATTCCTCAATGTCTAAACCAGATGTTCATATTTCACCAATTTCTTGACTTTGATAGTCTGCAACTGGAGATTCAAAGTCTCCCCAACAAAATCACCATTTTTGTTGGACTCAGATGGGAAAATAATACTCAAAAATTTCCAATCTCTAGTTACAAATTGTTTTGAAACTTCAATGACTCTTAAGGCTAGATGATCTTCTATCAAATATTTCTCAAATTCTACCTAGTAGAGTCACCATTTTTGTTGGTTATTTTTCCAGCAGAACCAAACAATCCTCTAAGAAGTAGCCAACTCCTATGATGAAGAATTTCTAGGTTAGTGGCCAACACAATGGGTATAGGAATTTATGGTCTGTACTCCTTCAATTCAAGCTTTGTGAAAGCTAGGAGGGTGATCCCAATTGTGTTTTTTGATACTGTATTTGATTAGTAACACATCAATACACAAGTTGATTCTTGCTTATTGTAGATAAAGTTCATCTCATTGAAAATTTGATAGATTTTTGAGTGAGTGATTAGTTAAGTGCTAGGAATTGGGGATAATTCCACCTACACTATCCTTGGAAAGATATTTTTAAGGGAATATTGTCTTATCTTAAAGTCTTGGGCTAGGAGTACCTAGTGTTCATTCATGTAAGATTTTTTGAAAAAATGACTAGTGTCTCATCAATTGGAGCAACGAATTCAAGCATATAAGGATTAGTAATTTACAAATTACTTATTTAAGGAAGAAATATACTATCTTCATATTTATTTGCAATTACGAAAACTCATAGTGCAAGAAACATTTACTTCTTAGAAATCCTAAACCATTCCTTACAAAGTTTATAACCCTATTCAAGCATTTTAATTAATTCCTTGAATTAAAGCTGAGAAAAAAGTAATATATTCAAATGAAATATCTGAGGAAAAATGATAATACCATTAGTATTTTTCATTCATAACTTGACATGGAGAAACTTATATAGGAGAGTATTTTCTTCTAGACTAATATTTGTTTCGATATTTGTAATTTCTATAAAATTGGTTTAAGATCACTACATACAGGATTTTATATCCAAGACAAATTGCTGACATATTATCAATATTCTATTCAAAGTTCCTTCCTTGAACATAGCTTTCACCTAGAACCCTATTGAGACTTCAGAATTCAATTGGTGTAATAATCCTTGAAATCCCTTTTATAGAATAAGGGAGCAACAAGCATTAGGAATTTCATTTCATTTGTACTAGAATTCAAGATATTCTTAGTTTGTTACATGCAATCATTTGAGGAAAATGGAAGAGTAAAATACCATATTCCGTATTCCCTGAATGAAGACATGCCAGCTCCTTGAAAGGCATAGTTTGTTGTAACCATGTTGAATCTTGACCAAATCAAATTCTCCAATAGTAGCTCCAACACAAACTTGTATATTTTTTGGAAACAACATATACGCAACCAAGGTTAACTAGTCTAGCACTTCTCCTACATACCAGCCCAAAAACATTCCACCTCAACACATGAAACAATAAATCACATGAGTGTTGAATAGGATAATCCTAACAAAAAGGCCATGGTTTCATCAAAAACAAAAATATGGTCCAATAATCACTCTAATTCATTGACCTTAGAGGATATTCACCCACATTTTTCTAGTGGTGAGATTGGAGAAACTGTCACCTCCTCCTTGTCAGAATTTGTCGATAGTACCAGGAAGAGGATAATAATCACCCTCTAGACCAGTGTCACCCTCACTCTATGAAGGGTTACTAGAAACCCCACATGAAGAATTATATTCCTTCAGATAGGCCTTACAGTGCTCACTCTCTCTCCTTGCCTTCTTTTTATATTTTTGCTGGTGATTTTTCTTGTAAACTAGGTTTGTCTCCTATTCTACCTATGGGGTAGCCATCTCCAATCAAGGGTAGCTCAGAGGACCTGGACCAACTGACAAGATTCAACGCTAGACTGAAATATTCTACACTTTAGGCTCTACAGAACCAGGGCGGGTGTACCCACACAATTCCATAAAGAAGACCAGACATTGCTTTTTATAGCAGATGACTCCTGATGCCAAGTATTGAGAACCTCAAATATGGCTTGATTCTCAGTAACACAATACTTGCAACAACCAGAAGGTAGGGAAAGACATCAAACAAGATTTATTAAATAAAATGATTGATCTTGAGCAAGAAGACTAGAACCCTAAATACATACAACAAATATCAGATTAGTGCCATTATTCTTGGGCTATGAGTCATAATAACTTGCAAATAGAAGGAACGATTACTCTGGACATAAAAAGTCTTTGCAAGATTAACCTTATTAGTCTCACAACTAGTGATCAGATATATGAGACTACCTATCAAATCCTCCTATCATACATATGAATCTTTGATATGATTAAAGCATTTAACTTATTCCGTGAATAAGAGCAACAACCAGAACAAAAAATAAAACATTACATTAAAATGGTTAATGAAATTATCCTTGATCAACTTTCATTAACAATCCATACACACAATACAAAGGAGAGAATCAAAGACCCCAATCTATACATTCAAATTCATACATGTGTCCAAGACCTCACAATTTAACTGATTACAGACCCTAGACCCTAAACTCTGATAGCAATTTGACTCTATGACTCGGTGCCCTTCTCTTTAGATTTTTTTTTGTTCTAACTTCTGGCCGAAGACCCTCACAAATGATTCATAAATTCCTTTTAAAACAGTCAATGGGTCACCATCCAACTCAGAACCACATCAACAAGCCATGTTAGACCCCAACTGCACCGTGACCAATCAAAGCCCTCACTGTGACCCTCAACAACTTCTCTGGTCACATAAATGCCTCTGGTCAGATCTCTGTCAAGAGAGACATTCCTGCATGAACAAAGATCAATCAACTTGCACCAAATCTGCCACCAAATCCATGTGGCAATACTTGATCCATGTCGTCCTTGTCCCAGAGTCATGTTGCCATGAATGCTAGCTTGGCGGATCCAGCGACCAACTCTTTATCACCACTAATGCTCCAGGCTTCTAGTTTTTCGTGTGCACCATCAATACCAAACCCTAACCATGGTTTAGTTTGAAACTCGACCGTTGATCATCCATGATCAGACGGTCACCTTTTAAATATCCATTAGTCATTGAAGTAGGCTACCACTTATGACTCCCGCACCCATTGTCGATCATCCGTGATCGGATGGCCATTGCACTCCTTGTAGGATGTATTGATCAATCACATTGTATTGGTGAGCTGAATGAGAGCCCTTGATCTCTATCATCGGCCACTGCGGGCCATTTATCTATGTGGTGCTCTGCATGGCATACCTAACATTCGGCCATTGATAACCATCAAGCACCTATATCATTCTGATTAAAACATCACTGTTCACATTTGGCACATGCACATTTGTGGCCTTTAAGTTGCTTGGGTTTTACCTTACCACATCCTGTAGCCGAATGAGAGTTGGACATGTGGCACAATCTCACTGAAGGTAAAACCACAACCGTTATCATTCACGTGGAGGGTGAGGGCAGAGAAGTCGCAGAGAGATGGTCGTGTTGGCAAGAGATCTTGGCAAGGTAAACAGTCACATTAAAAGCATTCCTAGGTTAGGGAGACAAAAGGAAGTCGCTAAGAGATCACCCCGAATGGATGCCAACATACGGAAGGGAAAAGTAAGTCAGTGAGACACGAAGGGGTCGGGGAGACATCTCCTCGACATAACCAACACAGGTCAAGAAGATGAGGCGTCGGGGAGACAAGCGGGGGTCTCTGAGATGTAGTCCCGAGTGCCAAACATCATAATAAAGGCAATGTGGGGCCGGTGATAACAATAGCTAGGGGTCGGTCAACGATGAGACAAAGGGGCTCGGAGGGAACTTAAGTTGCAGGTGTACTGGTTAGGCAGGTCAATGAATCAAAAAGCTAGTGGAATGGGAAACAAACAAGGTTAGAGCCAGAACCAAGAAAGAGACAGAGTCAGAGCCAGAGCAGGGGAAGAAACGAAAACCAAAATGACCATCCAAGACCAAAACCCAACCCGGACCCACCTCCGCAAAAGACAAAGGAAGGGAGATGGGAGCGGAACAGAACCTGAAACTAGAACCTTGAAAAGGTTCCAAAACCTGTTCTCATTCCAATCCCATGCCTACCAAAGGAAACAAAGAAAAAAAAAGGGAAGAACACAGAGAGGAAAATGACCAGCGACCGACGCAGGGCAGAAAGGAAATGAAAATTCAATTATGCAGAATCAGAACCGGGCCAGATGCATGAACAGGAACTAGAACTTCATAATTTGGAAAATTTCTAGTTCCATTCAAGCATCCATTATGCCTCCAATAAAACAAAAGAAAAGCCAAGGCAAGTAAAAGAGAAAGGGGAACCAAACTAAAAGCCCAAAAACAGAGAAAAGAAAAGCTAGGAAAAGCCCTAACATAGGCCGCCCAATGGAGAGATGAAAACTAGCACGCTGGGCTCAACCCTTGTGGGAGCCCATTTAACCCACGTGCTAAAATGAAAAACACCCCATAGCCAAAGTTTTATCATGAAAAACAAGAGTACACAACTAGACAATGAGAGAACTAGAAATGGCACTAACATAGGCTCTAGTTGGGGGATTTATGCCCTTGGTGGGCATATCAAGAATTTAGAACACTGGGAGAGCAGACCAAAACAAAAGGAAACCCAAAATAGGGAGGAGCTAACCAGACAAGGTTAGCAGACATAGCAAAACAAAACCTAACCTAATGTTCATGGAAAAAGAAATGCTTTAGATGAAGCACCACTTCGAGAATTGTCCATGAACAGGAAATTCAAGAGTCACATTGTTGATTCTTTATTTCATTTGATGACACTAGGCCACCAAATGAAAATGTGAAACCACAGCTTTCCTCTGTCAAACACTTGGTTCTCTATTGCCTTCCATAGGCCAAATTTGATAACATTGTCATGAACTGCCCATAAACTAACTCGGTCACTGTCAAGTTCCATTGAATTACTATGCTTTCCAATGTGACCAACTATCTTGTCAAACTGCAACATGCAATCAGACATTGATTTGAGATCACAATCATCATGGCATATCTCCCTAGACAATTCATGGTTATGTTTTACTGAATGGTCATTTGCTTGGACCAGGAAATAAAAACATTCATAATCTAGCTGATCCTTCGCATCACAAAATTTGTCATCAAAATCATTCTACAGTTCAAACTAAAAGCTCTAATAAACAACCTCTTCATTAACATGTAAATCATCACTACACATGTCAATGGCAAAAAACTCATATTCACAAGTATCTGTGTACTGGTTATTGCAACATATGCACATATCTTGATGTTCTGATTCAATGGTGTGCACTGATTCATCTTTCACATCTACACTCAACTCAAAGTCAAACACCCTGAGTGAGGGTTCAAATAAATCAACATCAATAGGGACAGCAGGGAGGCAACCAAGTGCATTGGTGCTCAAAAGATTAGGAGCATCAAATAGGAAGCAATTGTATTCAACTTCATTTTCATCAACATGACATTCACTACTATTCTCACTTCTCAGCTGCCCCACACATGGATCAAGTGTTTCTACAGTGTCAACACAACTTTCATCATGCTCAGCAAGAGGAGGAGGCACATCATTGGTGCAATGATGGCTTCAACTTCTACTCATGCTTCCTCTCTTTACTTGGCCTTTTTCCTCATCATACTGGTAGTGGGAATAATCAGAGAATTTTGATTCATCCACATCTGTTGTCCAACTATCATTATCTTTTGAACATGAGGTATGATCACCTTCTATATCATAAGCTTGCCCAATAGCAAACAATTCTAGTTCATAAGCATAACCTGATCCCTCATTGGAATCAACATCATCATCCATGTGAAAAGACTCATGCCTAGGCTCATCTAAGTCATCAAGTAGGAACTGCACCTTGTCATACACAACATGATCGACTGGTTCATCATCAAAGATAGAACCAGACTCACTTGTATCATACCTTGCTTCTTAAACGTCATCATCAGTGTCAAGGTCGATAGGAGTTGCCCACAACAACGGAGGGTTGTTGTGTACATACCTTTGGTATTCTGTGGTCAATAAATTTGACATTTTCTTAATGCTCAATGGATCAATGCTCTAATCCATCTTCTCAACCACGTCATCTACTTGACCTTCACCAGAACTGGATTCAACACCAAACATCAGAATAGGATATCCCAAGATATCTTCAAAAAGATAATCCTCATGAGAGTGGAGATCCACATCTTCACAGTTAAACCTGATATCCTCCAGAGCACTCCCTAAATCAGGAACTTCATTTGTCTTCTCATGAAGACTTGTGTCAAGACTGCACTCATTTGTGCACTTGAACTACTTAGTTGTCTCATCACATTGCTGATTACACTTCCCTTCTCCAAAGGGCCAGTCTAACTAATGTTCCTCTTCGGGTTCTTGGCTTGAGAGACTCAAATTTTGATATTCTGCTTGGGGTATCACCTCTGCAAGTTGTCCAAAGACAACTTCCCCATCATCTGATGAAGTAGCACCTTCAATCTCAATTTTCTCAACTATGTACCTTTCTGAAGAAGACTGATCATCCATTTGTACAGAGTTGTTATCTTTATCAACATGAGTGCTGACAAATGAAGACAACAGGCTCTGTATATATTCATTTCTCTGCTTTTCAAGACTATCTAGGATTGTGTAAGCCATCTGCATGCTCAATATCTTGAACTCTTTCAACAATGGACTAGATCCCTCTTCATAAGCTTCAAAATACATGTGGATACAACATGGAGTGCTAGGTCTAAAATTCTCCGGGATTAGTGACAAGGCAGTAGCAAATCTATGACTAAAAACAACACTTGACTCCTGATCTTGTTTCCTAATTTGCTTTAACCTTTTGACCATGTCTAAAGGATCTCTTGCAAATTGTTCTCTATAGGTAGCCACTAATTCATCCCAGCAAGGAAAAGATGTATCAGGGAAACTCAAATACTAGTCCCGAACTCTAGCTTCAAGGGACCTGACAAAAAATCTCATCCATGCGTCCTAACATTTAAAGGAATGTTTTTCCATGAAGTTGGAAAAACTCCTGATATGTGCATCTCCTCCATAGACATTATATCCATAAAATCTAGGCATCTCCTCATACACTTGAGCTGACATACATTCAACTTTGTAATCAACCCATGACAAATCTAACTGAGCATACAATGGGTCAAGAGAATTAACAACTGGTGTGATGACCTGACAAGTAGATACAGTTTGACTGTCTCTAAGCCATTGGAAAATCAGGTGTCTCTCATTTATTTCTCTTAGTCCTCTTTCAAACACAACCTTCCATTCAGGCCTTATCTTAGTCTTGTATATCCTTGAGTCTTTATCAAACTTAGGAAACCTTTTGAAAATATTTTTTATGGCTTGATGATCCATAGATATTACAAATCAAGACTCACTAACTATGCACAATTACAAAAATGACTAGCATATGATAGTTCAAGTGGATGACCACCCTCAGGGTGTACAAGTACATTCTAATCATCCACACAAATTGAGACTTTGAGCACTAGACAACAATCTGACAATGGAACTGCAACTACATTCAACATATCCAACAAATGGAAATGTGCTAACATCATTTACTATCTTTCCCTCTGGCAGTGCTAAATCACTAAATAGGGAAACAAAATTTCATTCTCAAATGTTCAAATACATGAAGAAAACCTGGAAACATTGTAGCTCTGGAACATTCTTCAAATCTTCAATGGGTTTACCTTGACAAAGTCGCCACCTCTTTGCAGAGGACTAGGATTCAAATGGTATGAAGCTCACACACATGTACATTCTTCTCTGAGTTCGTTCCACTAGTAGAGCACCATAAATATTTTAGGCTCACTGCAACAAGACTTCCTCCAAGCCTGAGATTCTTCAAACTTTGAACCTAACCAACATGGCACACAAGGATATGACTCTATTGCACACAATATGACTCATAAGGCTAGATTCAGTTTGTCCCCAATGGAGTCACCATCTTGCTAGTGATTTTTCTTGTAAACCAGGTTTGTCTCCTATTCTACCTATGGGGCAGCCATCTCCAATCAAGGGCAACTCAGAGGACTTGGACCAACTAACAAGATTTAGCGCTAGATTGAAATATTCTGCACTTTAGGCTCTACAGAACCAGGGCAGGTGTACCCACACAATGCCTTAAAGAAGACCAGAAATTGCTTTTTATAGCAGATGACTCCTGATGCCAAGTATTGAGAACCTCAAATATGGCTTGATTCTTAGTAACACAATACTTGCAGCAACTAGAAGGTAGAGCAAGACATCAAACAAGATTGATTAAATAAAATAATTGATCTTGAGAAAGAAGACTAGAACCCTAAATACATATAGAAAATATCAAATTAGTGCCATTATTCTTGTGCTAGGAGTCACAATTACTTTGGACATAAAAAGTATTTGCCAGATTAACCTTATTAGTATCACAACTAGTGATCAGATCTATAAGACTACTTATCAAATCCTCCCATCATACATATGAATCTCTGATATGATTAAAGCATTTAACTTATTCCTTGAATAAGAGCAACAACCAGAACAGACAGTAAAACATTACATTAAAATGGTTAATGAAATGATCCTTGATCAACTTTCATTAACAATCCATATGCACAATACAAAGGAGAGACTTAAAGAACCCAATCTATACATTCAGATTCATACATGTGTCCAAGACCTCACAATTTAACTAATTACAGACCCTAGACCCTAAACTCTTATAGTAATCTGACTCTATGACTTGGTGCCCTTCTCTTTAGATTTTTTTTTTGTTCTAACTTCTAGCTAAAGACCCTCACAAATGATTCAAAAATTACTTTAAAATAGTCCAGGGGTCGCCATCCAGCTCAGAACCACATCAACATGCCATGTTAGACCCCAACTGCACCGTGACCAATCAAAACCCTCATTGTGACCCTCAACAACTTCTCTAGTCACATAAATGCCTTTGGTTGGATCCTTATGAGGAGAGACATTCTCGCATGAACAAAGATCAATAAACTTGCACCAAATCTGCTACCAAATCCACACGTCAATACTCAAGACATGCCATCCTTGTCCCAGAGTCGTGTCGCCATGAATGCTAGCTCAGCGGAGCCAGCGACCAACTCTCTATCACCACTAATGCTCTAGGCTTCTGGTTTTTTGCACGCATTGTTAATACCAAACCCTGACCATGGTTTAGTTTGAAACTCGACCATTGATCATCCATGATCAGACAGTCACCTTTTAAATCTCCATTAGCCATTGAAGTAGGCTACCACTTATGACTCCTGCGCCCACCGTCGATCATCTGTGATCGAACAGCCATCGCACTCCTCGTAGGATGTATTGATTGATCACATTATATCGGTGAGCTGAATGAAAGCCCTTGATCTCTATCATCGACCACCACGGGCCATTGATCTATGTGGTCCTCTGCATGGCATACCTGACATTTGGCCATTGATAACCATCGAGAACCTGTATCGTTCTGATTAAAACATCACCATTCACATTTGGCACATGCACATTTGCAGCCTTTAAGTTGCTCGGGTTTTACCTTACCGCATCCTGCAGCCGAACGAGAGTTGGACATGTGGCACAATCTCGCTGAAGGTAAAACCACAACCGTTATCAGTCGGGCAGAGGGTGAGGGGGAAGAAGTCACAGAGAGATGGTCGTGTTTGCAAGAGATCTTGGTGAGGTAAACAGTCACATCGAAAGCACTCTAGGGTCAGGGAGACCAAAGGAAGTCGCTAAGAGATCACCCTAAACAGATGCCAACATACCGAAGGGAAAAGTTAGTCAGTGAGACACGAAGGGGTTGGGGAGACATCTCCCCGACACAAACAACACAGGCCAAGAAGATAAGGCCTTGGGGAGACAAGCAGGGGTAGCCGAAATGTAGTCCCAAGCGCCAAAGGTCACAGCGAAGGCAACGTGGGGCTGGTGATAATGGTAGCTATGGGCCAGTCAACGACGAGACAAAGGGGCTCGGGGGGAACTTAAGTTGCAGGTGTATCAGCCAGGCAGGTCAATGAATCAAAAAGCCAATGGAACGGGAACCAAACAAGGTTGGAGCCAGAACCAGGAAAGAGATGGAGTCAGAGCCAGAGCGGGGGAAGAAATAAAAACCAAAATGACTATCTGAGACCAAAACCCAACCTGAACCCACCTCCGCAAAAGACAAAGGAAGGGAGACGGGAGCATAACAAAACCTGAAACTGGAACCCTGAAAAGGTTCCAAAACCTATTCTCATTCCGATCCCGCGCCCGCCAAAGGAAACAAAGCAAAAAAAAGAAGGGAAGAACATGGAGAGGAAAATGACCGGTGACCGACGCAGGGCAGAAAGGAAATGAAACTTCAATCATGCAGAATCAGAACCGGTCCAAATGCATGAACATGAACTAGAACTTCAGAATTTGGAAAATTTCTCGTTCCATTCAAGCATCCATTCCACCTCTGATAAAACAAAAGAAAAGCCAAAGCAAGCAAAAGAGAAAGGGGAACCAAACTAAAAGCCCAAAAATGGGAAAAGAAAACCTAGGAAAAACCCTAACATAGGCCACCCCAATGGAGAGATAAAAACTAGCACGCTGGGCTCAACCCTTATGGGAGCCCATTTAACTCACATGCCAAAATGAAAAACACCCCATAGCCAAAGTTTTATCATGAAAAACAAGAGTACACAACTAGACAATGAGAGAACCAAAAATGGCACTAACAATTTCACTATCCTCCTCTCTCTATGTTTATGAAATTCTTCTGAAACTATCTGCTCGCACAGACGATAATTTTCTTTTTTACTATACTCCTTAGGTTTCCCAAGTCCTATTCTTTATTTTTGGCATATTAGGAGCTCCTTGAGTATCATTTTCATCCTCAAAATCATCTTCCTCAGGCTCAAACAAACTCAGCTTCTCAAACTCTCGAGTCATCATGACAAACCTACTTGCCCAAGACAAGAATGTCTACACATTCCTCAGGAGAATTCAATTCCTATGCACTTCATTATTAGCCCTCAACCCTCATTCATTGCAAAATGAATTATGACCAGAAATATCAACAAGAAATCTATATTAAATAGGCAATTTGAAGCATGCAGGATTAATGACTTGAAAACTCCCCATGCGAGTGAGTTGATAACTTACAACTCAGTATTGAATCTAAACTATTGCTTTTAAAGCATCTAAAACTTCATCCATGGTGATACGAGCCTTGTTTTTTTTTTAATATCCTTAGCAACTTGCTCATAGAAAATAGTGGTGCCAGCTCAAGTGTTGTGATCTATCAATCAACATGTATCGCCAACCTAATCTGTCCTTTCATTAATATCGACAAAGTAAATAAAACTAGTTTTTCTTAGAGGGATACTTTCTCTTCACACTTCATCACTTCATCATTGATCTTTCCCAAAAATTGATGAAATTATTTATGTGATGATCTTCAATCCATTGGATTATCCTGCTTTAAAAATTTATCAATGGTTGCTCAGTCCTCTCACTGCTTTCCTTTTTTCTATATGCTAAATCCTCAAGATCTTGCCACATTTCCCATTTTATGTAGTAATCATTTCTTGTCACTCATTTAATTCATCCTTTCTGAGCTTCATTAGTGATGCAAACATCCCTCTAATAATTGTTAGCTCTTGGTTCTACAACGTGACCTTTGGTCACATTCATCCTTCTATCGTGCATCACTAATTTGAACTTTGCACCTAGGATCCTATCAGTCATGAGAGATGTTGTGGAGGCACTAGTTTTAGACATGTACACCTGCATAAAATAAAAGACACAAAAGGCGTCGCTCATAGGATCACATTAAATTAGTGAAAGAAAAACCTTTTAGAGGAAACCCATCCCTTATTGCTAATTTAGAACTCAAGTTTTGAAATGAATTCGTGATGAGTGATATAACATAAGGCCTTCATTCATTGCCAATTCTCCTCATATATTTTGCAAACAATTAGAGATGAGAGGATTTACAACATTTATAAATTTTATGGCATATCGCTAATGTAGGATTTTACATTTGAAACATATCCGCGATCATGCGATATCACATCATATTGCTTATCATTGATCCAAATTTATCCTTTTAATGATGATCCACGATGAGTTATAAGAACATAAGACCAAGGCGTCACTCATTGCTATTACAATTTTGAAGGCTCAAAAGCCATTAGCGATGATCAATGTTAAAAAGAAAACATCATTTCATTGCTTATCACTGATTCAAAACATACATTTTTTAAGTAATCAATGATGAGCTATAAGGATATAATGGCCTTCAAAACTTAAGTGAAAATATTTCAAAAACTTGCTCTTAAGTTGTTCTTAATGAAGGGGACTCCCTAGGATAACAATAGACTAAAAAATTTCTAAGTCATGAAATGAAAAGGATGTAAACACCAAAAGATCCTCAATCAACCTTATAAAATAGAAAGGCCCAGACTTAGGTTTGAAGGACTAGTTACTAGGTGACAATGGATGACCAGAGACACATTAAACTAACTAGCAATGGGTAATAGGAAGTCAATGGCCAAATAGAACCCTATAAGCTTTTTTAGATAGCAACCCTTAAACCTTCAAGACAACAACTCTACATCCAAATGCAATAAGGGTTTAAGATGGAACAAGAAAATATATTTTTTAGGGTTCTATCAATGCCTATAATCAATTTGGTCATAAGGAAATAGATTGTAGAAGGTTTTTCACAAGAAAGAATAATTTTGTAAGCATATATATATTTGCACCTCTATTTGATTTCAATGCATATGTTACAAGTGCAAAAAATTTGGACACATTGCAAGACATTGTAGAATTAATTTTTAGAATCATTTGAAGAAAGATAGGAAAGAAAATTTCTTTGTTGATCATAAGAGAGAGTCTAAGAATCTATGGAAAAAAATGAATGAAGATCATAATTTTGAAAAATCAATGATTGCATATACTGTATTTCATGCACAAAATGAGAAAAATTCATGGCTCATTAATAATGGATGTTCAAACTACATGATCAGAGATAATAGAAAGTTTATAAATATAATATAAATGGCATATCAATAAGTCTTCATGGAAATTTTATTTCTAAGATATTTGTAAAAGGTAATTTAAGTCTTGATGGTGGAGAAACTATGGCATATGATGTCTTATATGTTGAAGGTCTAATGTATAACTTATTGACTGTAAGATGTGTGGTAGGGGATACAATCTATCATTGAACACAAGGATGTGAGATCATATAGGAAAGAATTAGTAAACTTGAACTGGAAGTAGGACATAAAGTAATTAGTATAATATGAGTGAGATTTTAAGGTCAAAATGTCTCTTAGGATATAGAAATATGAAAGATGGCTTTGGCATAGAAGGGTGGGTCACATAAATTTTAATAATCTTGTGAATATTGGTTCCAAACAAGTAGTATGAGACATTCCTAAAATTGCATAGCCCTCATGCACTCTTTACAAGGAATGTCAAGAAGGAAAATTGACAAGAGAAATATTTTTGACAAAGGAATATTCCACTACAAAGCCACTGGAGCTAGTTCATATAAATTGGTGTAAAACAATAAGGATAAAGAACTTACTAGGTGACCAGTACTTTATGATGCTAATTGGTTTTTTTTCTAGGATTTCATGGGTTACTTTCTTAAAAGAGAAATCACAAGTCTTTGAGAAGTACAAAATATCGAAAGCTTTGGTAGAAAATGAGATTGGTTGTATAATCAAGTGGTTAAGATTTGATAGAGGCAGTGAATTTACTTCTGATGAGTTTCAATAATTCTAAAAAAAACATGGAATTAGGAGATAGTACTCTACAGCAAGGATTGCTTAGAAAAATAGTGTTTTTGAATGAAAGAATAGAGTGAATCAAGAAATAGAAATAACAATGTTGAATCAAGCTAAGTTATCTGATGTATAGTAGAGATAATTTATTCATACCACTGTCCATATTCCCAATAGAGGACAAATAAGAGTGAATAACACTATGACACCTTATGAACTTTGGAAAGGAAAACCAACATCAATCAAACATTTCAAAATATTTATAAGAAGATGCTACATCATAAGAGATAAAAATAATTTGGGTAAGTTAGACTCAAGATTTGATGACGGTATATTTCATGGTTATTCAAATAGAATTAAGGAATATATGTACTATGATAAACCATTTAAGAATATTGTAGAAAGTATTAATGTAAATTTTGTTCCCTTACTTGTTCTATAATTGACATTAAAACTAAATTAATGATGTCTTGTAGTAGTGTTGTAATGTGTTGTACACATTCACACTATTCTAGGACCTTTATTTGACTAAAATATTCCATAATTGATCCTTTTCAAGGGTGTTGTGAAGTGTTGTAACACACTTTCATGCTTTTCTAGGACCTATTTACTCAATTAAGCCTTATGGGCCCCTTTCTAAATAAAATGTACATAATTTGTACCTTATTTAAGTGTTGTAAAATTTTATAAGGAACTTTCACATTTTTCTAGGTGATCATTAATTAATTGTGGATAATTGGAGTAATTAACCCCCTTTTAATTCAAATTTAAGCCTTAATTTTGACACCTCCCAAAGATCTATCCTAACACCCATAATTTAATTAATAAAACATTCATTTGGAAAAAGTTAGGTCCTAGAAAATGGTGCCAGACCCATTCACCCTAGGTGGTGAATGGGTCCTCCCTTAATAGGACCCCCTTTTTCAGTTGGTCTAAAATGGGTTCTTAGCCTTAATGCAATCCCTCGAGGTTAGGTCCTGGAAAACTAAGCCAAGACCCATTCGCCCTAGGCGGTGAACGGGTCATCGCTTAATGAGACCCCCCTTTTTGAATTTCATTTTTGTGGGAATTCAATAATGTTTGTTTCAAGATCTAGTGTCAGCCTTAATTGTTTTAATTTTGGGGTTAATCTCCTAATTTAGTATAATAAGAGGTTAATTCACATTATTTCTCCTAGCACTTTCAATTATTCAAGCATTATAGCAAATTAGAGTTCACAAGAGCATTACAAGAGCATTCATAAGGTATTTCAAGGAAGATCTCAAGAGTTTATTGCAACAATTCAAGATCATATTATCATGACAAGGGTTTGAAGCATTCATTCATGTTGTTGAGCTAAATAAGTGGATGTAGCATTGAAGATCTACTTGCAACCATTGTTCAAAATACATTCATGGATCCAAGATCTACATTCTTCATGGCCACTATATGTTAGATTGCAAATTTATTTCACAAGACATCATCCAAGGTGATATCAATTACATTATTTTATATTCATGCTTCATTTCATCATTTGGTTTAATTACCTACAAGGGGTTTGACTGAGGAAAAGTTCCATTTATTAACAATCAAAAAGTTTTTCTTCCCTTGAGTGCATGATTGCAAATTTACAAGTTGAAGATCAAGTGGAGCAAGTTGGATCAAAATTGTCAAAGTTGTCAAGTTACAAAAGTTGTCATTCAAAGTGTAAAATCAAAGAATTGAAGCTACAAGATTGCATAAAACCTTCTATAAGTTGATAACAAGGAATTTGAGAGTGTACACATTAAGGAACAAGACCCTAATCTCAGTTTCAAAAACCCTAACAAGGACCCATGTTCACCATTGAATGTGAATGAGTCCTTTGTAGCTCAAAAAAAACTTTTTGACTAGGTACATAGCTTTTTATGCTGTAAAAACTTCCCCCATAGCTTTTGACAAAGGAAAAAATGGGTTTTTATAGGGACCCGAAACCAAAAAGTTTACAAGTTAAATACAGATAAATCATTACAGTTCCCAAAAAAAAAGGATGGCTGCAAACAATGAAAATACCAAAAGAAACCACAGCCACAAGCTTGGAGCCAGTGAAGGCCAGTACAAAAACCAGTGCACAACCAAAGCTATCCTAAGAACTTTAAAGTATCAACAACCTCAACTACAAGGTTGCAAATATCCTGGTTGCTCTTAGTGAGAGGTTGAATCTCTTGGGGCATATAAACAACCTTTCTCTTCTAGTGAGCTCTTGTCCTCTTCGAGATTCCAACATCTTCAATCCTATTTTTCTCCTTGTCTGCATCTAAATCCAGCACCAAAGAGCCTTCCTAGAAGTTAAAAACTTCCCCCATAGTTGCTATAATAGTTAGGTAGCATTTTTTATTTTTATTTGTATCATATATTGCATATAATTAAGTATTTAATAGGGAGATTTAGTGGTTCATCATTTTGATTAACACATTTTGGTGAACAAAACATATTGAACATTGCAATTTTCTAATTTTTGGAGAATCTAATTGCATTTTAAGTTAAATCTTGCAATCATTTGCATTTATATTTTCATTGAATTAAGATCTCATTTAGGGTTGCTTGTTTTGTAAATGTTGAAATTTTGCATATCATATGGTGTTTAGATTTGCATTGTTTTGCACTTTTTAAATCTAAGAAATAAAAAAAAAATAGTCATTTTTCATCTCGTTTAGATCTCATACAATAGCATTTCAATTTATTCCTTGCATTTCATCTCTTTATTGCACATTTACATTGAATTTTTGGAAAATATGAAGTTGAAAGCTCACTATTTCAAATCTGGAACTAAAAGATAAACTGAAAAATTGCAAATCATTAAAAAATGATTTTAAAATACCTAACTAGGACCCATTTGGCTTTACTGGAAACTGAGTCCCTAATTTGGTTTGATTTGAACCTTTTGGCAACTAAAAAAGCATCAAAATTCACTCTAAAATTCACATAAACATCCCAAAAACATCTAACCAATACTCATTCACCCTTACTGGAGAAAGAATCCCTATTAGCTACTACTTTGCATCTTCAAGACATTAAAATATCAGTTTCTAACTTTTGTTTAGTTTTGTTACTTTATTGTTTCATTTTTCTAATTTTCTATTTCATCAAATTCATTGCATTTGGCTTAAATTGCTTCATTTTAGTGCATTGTTAAAATTCAAAATTTCCTCCAAACATTTCATTTTCAGTAAACCATATTTCTTGAAATCTAAAAAAATCATTTCATTCTAGGTTATTGCATTGCCTCTTTTCCATTCTAGGGTTTGGACACTATGGTTGTAAAACTTGCAGGAGTTTTACAACTTAGTGTCCTATTTGCAATACTATTATAAGATGTAGTTTGATGCTCATGTAATTCAATTATATCTCACTCATTGTGGATCTTTGGTTTCCTAACTCTCTTTTTGATAGTGTTGAGAATCAACCCTACATGGCTTATAGTTTGCATACTTCACTTCCCATGACTTCACCTCCTACAATCAATGTTCATGATGTCATTGAAAAGCTAGATGAACACCTAGAAAACATACAAGCCCATATCCTTAGTGAATGCATAGACATTAGGTTGGTTCCTATCATACAAAATCTAAGGTAAGTGCTTAAAACTAAAAAAAAACACAAATAATTTATAGCCTTAGTTGCCTCCTTCATGAGGACTTGAACAAACAAGACAATAACAATATACATTCCATAGTCAATCCTCCTATTAAAATCCAAAGAAATGATGATGATATGGAATCACATCATGTCGACCATGTGATAGCATAATTTATTGAAGCTAGACCTTATAAGGGGTCGACTAGGCAACCTCTTGACATTACTTTATCACAAAATGACATACCTAAACGTGCACCTGATGGTCCTCTTTACATAGTTGGCGAAATCAATAACAATCCCACTAATGGGATGTCAATTGACCCCATATGTGGAGAGAATGTGATTGCTGAAGAACTCTTATATGTGCATGAGCTATATCGAGAAACATATAATAAACCAAAAGCATGGATCAAGATGCATAATGGATTTCCTTGCCCTATGATAGGCTCAATAGATCTTCCTTTAAAGGTGGGACTAAAAACATTAACAGTATCATTCTCCATCATCTTGGCACAATCAAACCAATTTCATGTGAAGCTAGGCTATCCATGGCTTTACTCCATGAATATCATTCATTTTGTTGTGCATAAATGTCTAAAGTTTCCATTTTACAATGAAATCTTCATTGTGCATCATAGTTGATTTAATCTTGCCTTAGGAAAAGGGAAATTTTCACTAGATTGCTTTTTGCCCAAGCCTATAGAACCTATCAAACCTCACTAGGATTTATCTTTTAAATATTACCAAAAATTCAAGGCAAAGAAAATAGTAGAACTATCCCTTCACAATAGGACTCAACCAACTATCCTTGATGAAACAATGATTGAACTAAAAACACTTTCAAACATGTACAAGAACAACCTCCTATAATTTCCCACAAGAGACCACAAGATAGCATAAACAATCTTGTTGTCCCTCCTAGAGTCAACTAGTTTACAAAGTCAAAGAGAAAGTGGTTGAAAAACCTATTGTGTGTTCTTCTATTCCCCCGAATAAAGAGAAGGAACCTATGATTGACAAACCCACTCTTATACCAAAACAAATTGACAATAAATAGAAATGAAATTGAAGTGCTAGAGAGCATAGATGTAGACGTCGTGCTATTGCTTGTAGATTGCAAACACAAGAAAATAACAATAACATAGAAAATAAAAATCCAAACCTACCTAAAGTAATGCATGATGACTCTCAACCCTCACCACAACATAAACAAGAACATTGCATGGGAAAAGTTATTCAGCCTCCTATTTTGATTAATTTAGAAGATGACATTGATATTCCAAAGATTGATGAAAAAGTGCATGATGAGTTGAATACATTATTTTCTTCTTATATGAACTTAAATGATAAATATCCTCCAAAGAGTGTTGGACTTGGTGTGTCTCCTAGTTTGGCACTCGATGATGTCCCTTTGGCTATTTTCCCACCTTCCATTTATACTGACTGAGATTGGGAGATAGACTACCTGCTTAAGGTTGACTCACCTAGGCCTTACTAGTCTTTTTATTTATTTGTGATTACATGTGCGTAATTTGATCCCCCATGATGTTTCGTTTGATGTCTCTCTCTTTTTGTGCATTCCTCTATATGTATCTTCATTCTTCTCAATGTCGTAATCATTTTTCATTTGTCTTGTGTTCTCCTTTTGGGGATGACACAAGGCGTCAAGAAATTTAGGTCTCTTCCATGTTGACCCAAAATCTTATCCTTTATATTTTTTCATTTGTCTTGTGTTTTCCTTTTGGGATGAAATAAGGCATCAAGACATTTAGGTCTCTTCCATGTTGACCCAATGTGAAAGTATTTTTCTTTGTTTTTGCTTTCTTTGTGTCATTATTCAACTTCTATGAGTATTTGGGGAATGAGGACAATTCCATGATCTATGACAACATTATAGCATAGACATACTAACCCCAAATCCATAGACCCCTTATGTATTTGTGGGTCAACCCTTTCTTCCTATTTCATGATGCAACTTATTTCGAAAACATATGACTTGGCATATGGTTTTTGAGGAAAGCTCTCATGTCGTAGGATCAAAACATTAGCTACTTTAAAGCAATTTCTCATAGTGATGTTGTAGCGACCGATTTAAAGTGGGGGCATACATAGATGATATTTTTTTGCAAATTTCATGGTGTGATTTTCATTTTTTCTTGTGATGTGTCCTCTTGGTGGTGTCATTGGGTTTGATGTCGTCCAAGAGTGTATGATCTACTGACATGACATGATGCAAATGAGGCATCCTATGGGTGATGATATGATAGTTTTGACTTGTCCTCTCTTGGAGACATTAGGCACAATGATCCCTAAGAGGAAGACCATTACACAAACAAAGAAAAATCCCCTTTTACAAAATTTTTACATGATATTAAAAATCATTTACAAAAGCATTTACATTGTGGTGCCTTATTAAAGTTATTAAGAGGATAAATTTTGTATGGTTAGTATGATGGGAAGCTGATACCGTAGCATGAATTTCCCATTATATGATGAGAAGTCGATACACTAGCATGAATTTCTCACTAAACCACTTCATTGCGACAACTCGCCTAGTGGAAAGACTAAGGTTCCACTACCCTAGATTGAGAAACATGAGCTATGGAAAAACAACCTTGTTCTATACCATGTTGGAATAGTTGTGCTTGATCCTTTGCTTTTGTTTACTTTTCTTGGCCTTTGATAGGGTATGATCATGTATCTTTCTTATTTCTGTATACTTAAGTGTCTCGGATGTCTACTTTAGTGTGAGTTTGACATGGGGTCATCCTCTCACTAAAGTGGGGGAAAAATGTAGTAACGGAAAAAGTAAGCCTTTTTTCATTACTTGGTTTGACAATTGATATTAAAATTGAATTAATGATGTCAGGGAGTAGTGTTGTAATGTGATATACACATTCACACTATTCTAGGACCTTTATTTGACTAAAATATGCTTTAATTGATCCTTTACAAGGGTTTTGTGAAGTGTTGTAACACACTTTCATTCTTTTCTAGGACCTATTTACTCAATTAAGCCTTATGGGCCCATTTCTAAATAAAATGTACATAATTTGTAACTTATTTAAGTGTTGTAAAGTATTATAAGGCACTTTCACATTTATCTAAGTGGTCATTAATTAATTATGGGTAACTGGAGTAATTAAGCCCCTTTTTTAAATTCAAATTTAAGCCTTAATTTTGACACCTCCCGGAGATCTATCTTGATGCACATAATTTAATTAATAAAATATTTCATTAGGAAAAGTTAGGTCCTAGAAAATGGTGTTAGGACCCATTCTCCCTAGGTGACAAATGGGTCCTCCCTTAACATGACCCCCCTTTTTCAATTGATTTGAAATGGGTTCTTAGCCTTCTTGCAATCCCTTGGGGTTAGGTCTTGGAAAACTAAGCCAAGACCCATTCGCCCTAGGTGGTGAATGGGTCCTCCCTTAATGAGACCCCCCTTTTTGAATTTCATTCTGGTGGGAATGTAATAATGTTTGTTTCTAGATCTAGTGTCAGCCTTAATTGTTTGAATTTTGGGGTTAATATCCTAATTTATTGTAAATAAGGGGTTAATTCATATTTTTCTCTTAGCACTTTCAATTATTCAAGCATTATAGCAAATTGGAGTTCACAAGAGAATTACAAGAGCATTCATAAGGAATTTCAAGGTATATTTCAAGAGTTTATTGCAACAATTCAAGATCATAACATCATGACAAGGGTTTGAAGCATTCATTCATGTTGTTGAGATAAAAAAGTGGATGTAGCATTGAAGATCTACTTGAAACCATTTTTCAAATCACATTCAAGGATCTAAGCTCTAGATTCTTCATGGCCACTACATTTTAGATTGCAAATTTATTTCACAAGACACTATCCATGGTGATATCAATTATATTATTTCATATTCATGCTTCATTTCATCATTTGGCTTAATTATCTACAAGGGGTTTGACTAAGGAAAACCCCCATTCACTAACAATCAACAATTTTTTCTACCCTTGAGTGTGATTAAAAATTTACATGTCAAAGATCAAGTGGAGCAAGTTTGGAGCAAATTTTTCAAAGTTGTTATGTTGCAAAAGTTGTCATTCAAAGTGCAAAATCAAAGAATTGAAGCTACAAAATTGCATACAGACTTCCATAAGTTGATAACAGGGAATTTGAGAGTGCCAACATCAAGGAACATGACCCTGATCTCAATTTCAAAAATGCTAACAGGGAACCATTCACCACTGAAGGCGAATGATTCCTTTGTAGCTCAAAAATAGCAACTTTTTGACCAGGTACATAGATTTTTATGCGCTAAAAACTTCCCCCATATTTGCTATAATAGTTAGGTAGCATTTTTTATTGTTACTTGCATCATATCTTGTGTATAATTGAGTGTTTTATAGAGATATTTAGTTTTTCATCATTTTGATTAACATATTTTGATACAAAACCTAATCTTTCTACCAAACATCATTAGATTATATGATATTTATTTTGATAGATCTTTCAATATTAACGAACAAGATACAAAAAGTGATCTTGAGGGATCAAAAAATAAAACTTCAATAAGGTATGTTTAGAGAGATAATTTTGAGAGTCAAATTCATGCAGATAAAAACAACAAAGTTATAACTACATGAAGGTTAGTAGGGATGAATAAACACTCATATTTTTCTCTACTATCCAAAATTGAGTGAAATATTTTATAGAAGCTACCACTTGGATGAAAACTAGATAGAAGCAATGGAAGAGGGACTAAATTAGATTGAAAAGAATGAGACTTGGAAACTCATTCTAGGGCCAAAAGAAAAAAATGTTATTGACATAAAATGGGTATTTAGAAATAAACTATTCAAATCAAGATATAAATTTTATTAGAAATAAGGAAAGATTAGTCTACAAGGGTTATGCTCAAGTGGAAGGTATTGTCTTTGAAGGAGCTCTCTCTCTAGTATCTAGAATTGAAGCAATTAGGATGGTTTTGGAATTATCTACATTCAAAAACTTCAAAGTATATCTAATAGATGCCAATTCAACATTTCTAAATGGAGACTAGGAAGAAGAATTCTACATTGAGCAATTAGAAGGATTTCAGTTATCTAAAGTTTAGGATTTTGTCTGGAAATTGTAGAAAGAGCTATATGGACTCAAACAAGCCCCCAAGGCTTTGTTTTAATGACTAGATAAGTATCTACATCAACAAGGATTCAAGAATGATATTGTTAATAGTAATCTCTATATCATAATAGGTGACAATTTATTATTGTTGTTTATGTTGATGATATTTCTTTTAGTTGTAGTAAAGGAAATTTAAAGTGTATGGAATTTTTTTATGAAAGGAAAAAATAATTTGAAATTTCTATGATTGGTTAGTTATCATTTTTTATTAGTTTAGGAATCTCTTAGTCAGACAAAGGTATATTCATATCACAAACAAAGTATATCAAGGATATGTTAAGGAAGTTCAACATTCAAGATAACAAACCAGTTTGTACACCTATGATTACTAGATGTAAGCTTAATAAGAATGATGAATCTTCTACAAAAGAACAAACTTTGTATAGATAAATGATTGGAATTTTGTTAAATGTAACTGCATCTAGACTAGACATTGTGCAAGCTATGTTTAAGGTTGCAATATTTCAAGTTGCATAAAAAGAGAAGAATGTGAATGAAATTAATATAATATTTTGATATTTGAAAGCTAGTGTAGCCTATGGTATGTGGTATCCAAGAAGCAAAAACATCAAATTGATAGCACATACAAATTATATAAATTGGGCATGAAGTTTTGATGATAGGAAGAGCACCAGTGGTGGTTCATTCTTTCTTAGGGATAGTCTTGTATATTGGTTGAACAAAAAGTATGATTTAGTGTCCTTATCTATTGAAAAAGATAAATACATTGTAGCAATATCATGTGACACTTAGGTACTATGAATGAAACAAATGAATGATTTGACAATTGAATATTGATGAAACCATTTTTATTCTTTGTGACAATACAAGTGCAATCAATATTTCAAATAATCTGATATTGCACTCTATGAGAAATCATCTATCAATCAAGTTTCATCTTGTTAGAGAAAAGGTTTTAGATGAAGAAGTTAAATTAAATTATGTTGAGACAAAAGAACAAATCATGGATATCTTTACTTACCCCCCCCCCCCCCCAAAGGAATCATTTGAGTATCTTAGCTAGAAGCTAGGAGTGATATCTCCCTCTTCTTAATTCATAAGAGGAAGTACACACTCAGGGGGAGTTAGACATTGACTCAGTCATGAGTTCCCAAGGTGTCTACAAGTAAAGGATTCGATCAAAATATTGAAATGATTATAAAGGAATCTCATTTATGTAGTGACTCTTTGTTGCAATTAGGACAAATGGTGGATGAAACCTATAACAATGTAGGATGAGAGAAATCCTAAAACTAAATATCTTAAGAGTCCCTTTGCCATTGATTTCAATGAGGTAGATAAAAATGAAATGGAAAATAAAGGGGAGAGAAAGATGAAATGACTTGCAATAATAGTGTTGTTGTGATCTTCAAGTGAGAGAGAGAGTTATGATGAGATGAAACAATAAGTTGGTCACTTTTTTGTTTTCCATCAATGACAACGGGGGATATCGTTGAACATAGTTTTTTCACTGATGTTAAAGTGTTGCTAACTACCAATGATGTCAAATATATCTATAGATTTAAAGTAGTATTTTAGTTGCAGATGTTGCAAAATATTAATATTATCAATATTGAAAAAGAAAAAAATGAAAATTCAAGGTACATGTAGTGTTGGTGGTTCCTATTTGTCTACTATATTTGTAGAAGTCTAGAAGTTTTTATAGTAGTATTTTGAGGTTTGTTGTCCAAAGAAAATTTTGCACTATATACTGAACTATCATTATTTTTTTGTACCACATTCTACTTTTGGTAATTGTTATCGCTCATGGCTTGGAAGTTAAGTAAATATACACATGAACTATCTTAACCTACAACTTCAATAGATTTGAGTTGCATAGCTACAAGATAGAAGTGACTGACTAAAGTTTGTGCTTTTTGGTTTACTATGTAAAATGTTTGAGCGTTTGTACTAGTGTGAAGCTAATATAGGAAAAGTTAAGAAAATGTAAGTTCACGATGTTATCTTACATCGATGATGACACATTTGATTTAGGACCAAGAAATCTATACATTTCATATCATTTTGAATTAGGTTTCTGTATTTCCATAACATGGCTATTTCATATGGATGGTGTTAAAGGGTTCTAGGTTGATATGAGATGTTAATGCTCATGATGGTATATATATATATATATATATTGTTGATCATTTCATCAAAAAAGAAGTGTGATTAAGTTGTGTGTGAAATGTATATGTAACATGATATGCAAATAGAGAATATATGTCCAAGTGAGTTGAGAGAAATTGAGAGATCATCATAAAATATTTTCATCAATTAATGCAAAGTAGACTATGTGAAAGAAGATCTATATTTCCTTCTGTAATGTGAGGTTGAAGCCTCTTAATCTAGTTGTTTCTTAGTCATAGGGGATTGATGTCTCTTGTAGGTTGATTCATACAAAATATAATTTAAGGGGATTGGTGTGTCTATTTCAGTTACAATTCTTGTTGTTTGGTACCTGCAAAATCATTGTAAGTTCTATATTATTTTTTGAGGTTGGATTTGGATAGTAACTCCAAGGAGCTTTTCTCATTGTGGTTTTTCCCTTTAGGGTTTTCACGTAAATTTGGTGTTCTCCTATGTGGATGTGTTACTTAATTGTATTTCCATTGATTATGTCTTTTATTGTATGACATGAATGTAGTAGTTTAAAGTAAACATTATTAAATACTAATTTACCACCCCTTGTCGTCCCCTCCCCCCCACCTCCTTAGTATTTGTGTGTCTAAGAAATCTTATTTCCAAGATAGAGAAAATGGAATAAATGTATGCAAGAGAAATAAGCAAAGGAGGAAACGATATGACCCATCAAGGACTGCTTCTACCATATAGTTACAAAGAATTTCCCCCAACCAGTGAGAGACTGTGGGAATATGAATCACCCCATAATGAAGTAGCTCTTATGTCAATGATGAAATTCTAGAGATATAACACAATTGATTTCCTAGAGATACAAATTTTCCCCTTGGAAATAAATAAATTCACGAGTCATTAGAGAAGCCATTTCCATAAACTTGATGAATAAGGACTCCAAATCGAAATGTGTCTTAAAAATTACTGATAAATATTTTTTAATTATAGTATATTATTTAATTTAATTTATTTTAAAAAATAATCTATCGACATAACCTTAATTTCATTTTATAACCATTAAGGGAAAGGGGCTCATAGTGGGTAGGGGTCCAATGGTGAGTATAAAAGTAGGCCTAAGTGGGCCCCATAGTAGGTAGGCTTAATATCCAATAAACTTACACTTCATATCCAATTTCAAAACACTTTTATCCATAAAGTACACAAATTGACAAATCATGTGATGTCACACCAGCGCACCAATAATACATGACTTAGTGACCCACTATCGATCTCACCTTTTTTTGGGCCTTTTGGATACCTTGACAAAAAAACATGCTGATGTGGCCTTGAAACCATTTTTTATAAGTAGGGGACTTGCCAAATAAGTTGTACAAATTTGGGAGTGATTTGAAATTTACACATAAGACTTTCATAAGCACAAAGTTAGGGTGACCCACTATAGGCCCCTCTCACATAAGTAGTTTTAAAGAAAACCCAATTTAATTCTTTTCTTTTCACACAGCTGTTCTCTAATAAAAACAACTCTCATTGCAGAATTTTAGAGAAGAAAAAACCTTATTTTATTTTAAATTGTCTTCAGCTTAATTTTAACGACCTAAATCAATGGCCATTAATGTTTTATCAGCACAAGTTGATTATCTCCGCATATCTAATCTATTTATGCCGTACACACAATTGACTATCATTTGTTCAAACACTTACGCAACTTCACAGATGTGAGAGGTACTGTTTTTTCCTGCGCTGAAATTGTCTTCGTTTGGAAGTACAAAAAACAGCAGACAAATTCTAGTCAAGCATTTCGATGCACGCGGAAATAGTCAAGCATTTCATGGAGTTGTAGGTTTGGGAACCAAAAAACTGGCATCGTGGCTAGGCACAAATCATAGGTTATATTTATCCCCATGTTATTAAATATGAAAAATTTGTTGATGGAGTGAACCTAAGAATATTTTCATCATGGTTGTATCTTGTACACAAAAGTTTCCTCTTTGAAGAGGTGATGATTGTACTAGTCTAAAATTTAGGCAAATGTTATTGCCACCAATTTGTAAGTTAAACAAGGATACATTTTAAGAAGATGCAATAAGAGGATATGATAACACTTTTTTAATCTTAAAGGCATGTTTATGTCAAAATATTGTTTAATTTTAGCATACTATTATTTTTTATGACCATGGGTCGTTATTGGACATTAGGTATGCGAGACTTATTTAGGCTCTTCACAAACATAAATCAACCATGTACTTCTAATGCCTTCTACTATGATGAATATGTGGATGCAAGATTTTTTTTTTAAGCCTACTCTAGGGCTAGTTCTTCTTGTAGTGTATATTATGCCAATATACCATGATAGCATACTGAGAGGAGGCTTTGTGCTCTAAAGAACTCATTGAATTAAAAATCTATGAAGATATTTTCTAGAGAAAAAAATCTTGTAGTGATTGGCTTCAAAAAGGGGATAATAATATTATTCTTTTTCATTTTTTCAGCCAAAAAAGAAAAATGACAACATTATTTATCCATCAAGTTTTCTCAAGGTGTTCATCCTTCTTATTTATAAAATATTTATATAGAAACTATGATGTGCACATTTTTCTTCCTTGATTGAGGAAAATGCTCTTAGAGCCAATAAGCAAGAAAAAAATGGATTGTATTTCACCTTTGATCTCTAAAAATATGAATAAATTTTATACACAACCAATTATAATTCATGTGCTTGACAAGGTGTTTCTTGTATGACAACGAGAGAAGCCTATGAACTTGATGGATTCCTCACTAGTTTTTTTGGAGCTATGGAATATTCTGAAAATTGATTTCATGAAGGTTATAAGGGCATATCAGGGCATTAGCAAGACGCTTAAAGATATTATTTCTACAATTTTAAGATTTGATTGACAAAAAAGAGTTATTATATATATATATATATATATTATCTCATTTACCTTAGTGATCTAACATATAAGACGACTACAAAAAATATTGGTAATCATCATAAACATATTCTATTTAATAATATTTATTCTTTTAAGAAGGTATTGTGAAAAGGAGTGAAACTATTGATAGTTTTATTATTGATATAAACTATATTAATTATATTTACATATCAAGCATAAGGTTAAGTTTATTAAATTAGACATATTGAGTTTTATGGTGATTACTCTAAAATATTTTTCTCTTTTTAATTTAGCTAGTAGGGGATTTCTTGGTTTATGAGTTATATTTTTTTTCACCATTTTATGATGTTATTTTCCCTTATATTTTGGTTAAGATGGTATAAGTTTTGGCTAGAATAATAAAACATCAAAGAATAACTTGGGAATCCCAAACACACATCCAATTTCTAAGTGATAAAACATTGGTGGACATTCCTCATATTTGTGAAGCAACCAATCATAGGAAACATTTTTTTCCTTAATACTAGTATCCTGATGCAATAAATAATGATAGAAACATTTGTTTCAGGACATGATCCCTCCATTTGGATTATTTTTGAATTAATATATTACTTTGAAAACCAAGTAGAGAGTAATGGAAAATGATTTTGAATAGAATTCATATGAGAGTTAGTTGTTGGAGAATATAGTGGTTATTTCTTGTTGTACATTTGATGTTTTTAAAACCTATATTACAATATTTTCCTATATTGCATAGTGTTCTTAGACTTGGACATCTTGAGCTCAATATTAAATATTTCAAAGCTAAATTATATTAGCATTGATGCAATTTTTTGAACAATATTTGGTTGGTACTCTTAATTCCAAGTATTTAGGTGGTGTTCTTGTGGAGAATATTTTATCCATGGATTTACATGGAAGTGGCTCAATGGTTTTGAATGTTCTTAAGAGAGGATATAACATTATCAAGGATGGACTCTTTTTTAATATTAAAAATGGTAATAAATTTCTTTTTTGGAATAACTTTTCGAATGTATGTCCATTGATTCTTTCCTCATACTCTTTTCTTCATCTATGAAGAGAAATTTTTTGGAAGCTAGATGGACTACTATGATTGAACTAAGGATTTTCATTTCTTTAGGGAATTATTAGATATATTATTGGAAGAATCTAGTAGTTTTCTAGAGGTGGTTCACTTTATTCTTTAGTGACTCACTCATTCAATCTTAAAAACTAACATTATTTCTCTTTGAATTGCTTCAAATTATGATTCTAAAATTTATAATTAAGTTAAATTTTCCTATCAATATTAATAGAAGAATAGAAAGGAAATTAAATATTTTCTCTAGTGAAGAAAAAATATTAAAAAAAATTAGTTGGCTGAAAGAAATACTTTTTTATTTGGATACTAAGTCAAAATAAATTTATTAGATGGGAAATATTAGAAATAAAGGATTTAGAGGTTCACTAATTTTTTTTATGTGTGGTATCAATGAAGAAACTAGTGCTCACATTTGCATTTAGTCACAATGCTCCTTGGGTATTTGGAAAGATTCATTTGAGCGATGGAATCAACATTTTAACTGTGTTTCATATTAAACTCATTTATGACACATTTGAGGATACACTCTTGCATCATCTTGTTTCATTGTGGTTTATTAGGTTATTCATTCTATTTTTATTCTCTAGAAAATATAATTATATAGGAATCATATATATTCTTAAGGTTGCCAATCTCCTTTTGAACAAATTTGGATGATAATTTTTACAATTCTCAAAGAAACTATTGTTGCTAAATGTTCTATAGGTGGTGTATTATATTATTATGATTTCCTTCTTTCAATCAATTTATAGATTTCAAATTATTATTTTATATTTGAATCTAAATCTTAGTCCATGAAGATGGTTAATATACATATAGGAAGAGGTTCCCTCCACTTCTAGATTTCTAAAAAATAATGTTGATGGTTCTTCCCATGGTAACCAAGGTGCTTCTAGAATTGGAGGATTATTTCATACAACTAATGGTACTATCTATTTTGATGACTCCTATATAATGAGTATTACTTATAACAATTAGATTGAGGAATAGTATATTTTTGTACCTCTCGAGAAGGCTTGTGAGTTGGGTTGGACTAAGGTTATTTTTGAATCTTATTCTTTGATATTGGTTTCTCTTTTGAATAATAAGAATTCTTAGGCATCCTCATAGATAATCACTTCTTTATTGGACTAGATTCTTGATCTATTTGAAATTTTTGGTCTTTCTCCTCTGAACATATTTTTGGGGAGTGGAATATTGTTGTGGACCACCTTGCTAAGTGGGCCTTTAAGGAAAATAATCAATGAAATATTTATAAGCTACAGTTATTAACTTTTGATAATTTGTCTAGCTTTTCCTAGCTTATTTCTAATGACCAAAAATACTCTTTCAAGAATAATGATTAGATGGTTTATTATAGTTTCTATAGGGTTTGGTAAAGGGATAAACCTTGTTGAGTTTATTTTCTACATTAGAAATGACTCTTTTCATTTGGAGATCTCAAAAGAGTATAATCTCTCTCTCTCTCTCTCTAAAAGTGAAAATTGTATTTTAAGCACTCTTTATTGATTGTAACTTAAGAATAATGATTAGATGGTTTATTGTAGTTTCTATAGGGTTTGGTAAAGGGATAAACCTTGTTGAGTTTATTTTCTACAATAGAATTGGCTCTTTTCATTTGGAGATCTCAAAAGAGTAGAATCTCTCTCTCTCTCTCTCTCTAAGTGAAAATTGTATTTTAAGCACTCTTTACTAATTGTAACTTAAATTATTATTTTTCCTTAACCATACTTATTTCTATGATAAAGTTGGTATTTATCTTTTCTCTAATCCAATCCTATATCTTTATTTTTGACATTCCATGTTAATTCTTCTTAAATACCATTTATTCAATTGTAACAATTAAGCTTAGCCGAGTAAAATAAGAACAATCATATGCCACTTTTTGATGAAAATAAATTATAATCTTATTATTGATTGTTTGACAATAAATCTCAATGATATTTAATTAGAACTCTTTGAAACAACTATCACATATATATTCTTTCTAATCTTCATTGATAACTGCAATTGTATTCTTATATAAAATATATCTAAATAATCATTGACCATTATTTCAAATACTAAGTATTCAAAATTTTCCTTCAAAAATATTTTATAAGCAAACGAAACCCCTTGTCATAGATTCATGTCAATGTCACATATCATCATTGAATCTAAAAACCTCAACACCAACATCTGTATTCATAAAAATAGAAACATTTACATTTCTATTTAATAAATCTTCTAATCAAATAAGACTACGGGCTGCATTTAAAAACCATATTTTTTTATTTTATAAAAATTGGAAGTCTTTAAAATAATAAGTCCTATTTCTTTCAGTGTCGCGAATTAAAAAAAAAACAAATTATTCTATTAAATTTATTTTAGATCTAGTGTCAATTTTATCTTTAGGGAACTGTCTTGATAGACTTAATTTCTGATTGATTCTTTGTTAATCAATAGTCTAGATCAATACAAAGAAAAAATATTTGACAGAAATTAAATTTTTGATAAACTAGTTGACTACGACGAACAAAATGCATGAATGGTAACATAAGTGAATTAAAAACGGAAACTGGAAACTCCAGACTCTTTTATACAGATGGGAAAATAGCCCTCGTCCAGAGACTATCCATTTCCTGGACAACACAAGGAAAAGCTTTTATTTGCACAGCAATAATCTTAACAACAAATTATGATACCTTAACGGAGGTGGCATCGGTGGGGATGGTGATCCAAGTGGTACAATATGTTTTATTTTATTTTATTTGACAGTTTGGAAAGCTCTGGACTCTTTTGTAGAGATATGTGAATAGCTCCCTACCCTAGACTATCTCTGCGTCGAACAACAAACGGAAGTGCTTTCCAATGCACAGCAGTTATTTTGACAGCATCCTTTGACTTCGGTAAGGTGGCGGCGGTGGCTATTGTGGTCGAAGAGATGCCACCCGTTTAGAGTGCCAAACAGCGTGTTTCGCTGCAAATTTCAAGAAATACAGACTTTTAGGCTACGAAACGATAGCCAAATACAAAGTATACCGAAAGTTAGAATATTTACATACAGGAAGAGCCCATGCTGGTGTCCGTTTTACAGATCTATAGCCTTTTGAAGCTGCATATAAACATTCATTTCACATTAAACCATTGAATCAATGTTAAAATACTTTATGATGAACGCACTGGCTGATTGGACAGGAAGAGCTGACATGGCCGTAATGCTTACATGGAGACCAGTTTGTACATATGATAAATAAATTAGATGTTTAAAACAATGGTTCAGGGGGGCCTCTGCTACCTCCAAACTTTTATTAACTGTTTAATTATTAAATTGGGTGATGTTTACCTCTTTCAGTGTAAATAAACTCAAATATGCCACTTAAATTATATTTCTGTAATGTCTACTGGACATATAAGTACAATTACCTAAATTACAAATAGTTAAACATACCTGAACTCTGATAGGCATGTGAAGGAGTAGGGATACTCTGATATTCTGAGAGATATCGACCTTCACCACCATCGCAGAAGAAGAAGAGCAGCAGGATAAATGCAAAAACAAATACAAGAAAATCCATTTTGAGAGCCATGGTGTTGTTTGACGGTTAAGACGAAATTCTAAAACAACTTCTTGCAATTTATAGCGAAAATATCGATTACATTGAGAAGGAAGATGATTTGGTCTTTGCAATAAATTTTATAAAAGCTGTTTTTAAGAAATACTCTTCAGCGCGTGACGTTTGAAGTTGAAGTTACTTTTATAATCAAACACTACAAAAGTTGAGCGCAAGGAAACAGCTCACCTTGACTAAAGGATCAGATTCGCAATCTCTGACGACTTCTTGTGTTGAATCTGATGTTATTCTATTGTTGAATGAATCAAAGAAGGTGATCCAGTTTTGAATATGATGAAATAAATTTTCTTCTTTTGCTCTAATCCCATTGACCTTTGCAGTTGCTTCCAAAATTGTAGAGGAGAAGTATCTTTGTCCGGTAGGAATTTGTCAAATATAAATAATTGGCTATACTATAAGGAGTTGAGGATAGTATGTTAAAGGAGATTGAATATATATAAATTGTTATTGCAAACGGAAGTATGACCTATTCACATTCATAAGACAAGTAATTATTTATCATTTTAGCTTGTGTATTAGTTTGAAAATAGAATTTAGTGCATTTATGGTTTGTCAAAAAAATTAAAAATGATGAGAAATCCCAAAATTTAGTTAAGAGATATGAATTAGAAGGGCTTATTTTTTCAACATTGTAAATTGTTATTCTTGTCAATTTTATCTTATGTTTTGTCCCCCCTTAAAATATTGGATCTAATTGAGTATTTAATTTCCTAAATGGTGCATTTTAAGGCCCATTTTTAACAATAAGTGATGAATTGCAAGAGGGAAATAAGTGCATTTCAAATATGTCAGTGTCGAAAATTTATTATTTACAATTCAAGTGTCTAAAATCAGCTATTGGGATTTAATTTTTGGGAAATTGAATAATTGCATATGAATACCTAGTTATTGCATCATTTCAAACCTAACAAGAAAATAAGAAAGAAATTATTGGAGAAATTATTGTCAAGAGAAAGTCAAGAGTAACATTTCAGACCTTTATTGTAGCAATTCAAAATCCAATCATCATGTCAAATTTTATGTGAGTTTGTATGTGTTAATGTTATCATTGTTTTGTGAAGGCTAACACTTTTGTAGGTCCCCAAAACATTTAAGAAAATCAAGAAAAAAAGATTTGAGACCTTGAGGTGATGTGCATCACTTTAGCCCTTCGAGGAAGCCATTGAAGGGTGGTGAGTTGTAGCACTTTTTGATTTCATCATTCCTTCCTATCATTTACCTTTCCTATTATTGGCATTACCATTGTGGAAGTGGAAACACTAACATGGCATTTCACTAAGGTAAGCTCCTAAATGACACATCTCTTCTCTTTGTGAATGTGTAGATTCCAGGTCTAAAAGAGATAGATGGAAGTTTGAAGAATCATTTTCCATTGTTGCAATTGACATCCTAAATGCTCACCTATAACATTTTCTGATAGTGATCCAATAGATCTACAAGTAGAAATAGAAGGATTTTATCTAACATCAGGGGATTATGAAGATAAACCTAAAAAAACACTACAAGGACACTCACACCTTCCACACTTGTGTCCTCCATTTTCAGCCCCAAATTTGAACCATAGGTGCGTAGTGTCCCACTCTACTCATTTTTATTGTTCATTTTTTTTGTGAATTTTCTTGTCTTATAT
>VDFB02281492.1:238874393-238900247 GCA_007258455.2 Sequoia sempervirens | reverse complement strand
AAATTTGTTAAAGAAATGGAATGTGTGCAATGTTGTCATTGTAATAGGAAAGGGCATACAAAGGATAGATGTTGGAACTTACATCCTTGCAGTATTTGTGGTTTGAAGAGTCATTCTGAAAAGACATGTTGGAATAGAGTGTGCAAGAAGGACTCTATGGCAAGTTATATGAAAATGGATTGTGGATGGGTTTATGGATCGAGTTGGCAGAAAATTACAGGTATGCTTAAAAATTGTTTCAAGTATAAAAGTTCACATGTAGAAGATGATGGCAATCATGGCAAGTTTGAAGGCATAACAAATACTTTTGGCAAGACATCTATAGATGGTAAGTTTGCAAGAAGTTCAAGGTTGAAGTTTTGAAAATGCAAAGGTTTGAGAGACTGGCACAACAGTTGGACAAAGACAAAGGCATAGTTAGACATGAAGATATCAAGCAAGGGAAAGGATTTGCTAAGTTAGCAGACTTGGTTATGGACATCAGAAAGAGATAAAAGAAGACATCAGTCAATGGAAAATGAACAAAAAATGAATTGGAGAATGTTGCAACATTCAACAAGAGAATGACATTAGAATTGAGAGTCGTTTGAAGCTATGGAAGAAAATAATTTGAGGAAGCCTGCAGACTTCATTAGAGACAAAGTAAAATAATTTGCAAAGAATAATGTTTCATTGATACAATTAGTGATTGTAAATGGGTACCTAACAAGGCTTTAGGTCGGGACCCATCTGTACTAGATCATGGCATGATTATTCAGAGTAATTAGTTTGTGATAGAAATTAAGGGGGAGAAATGTTGGAATTAATTTCTATCACCTGCAAAAACATATCTCATTAAATGCAAAGTCTAGAGAATTCAATGTAAGAACTTGAGTCTTGAAAGATGGTTGTCGGTGATAGAAGAGTCTAGAAAGAAATGTAAAAAACAACTTCTAGAAATCTCTGTAAACTCCCGAGCCCTCTATAAAAAGAGGTGGTTGTAAATGATTCAAGTAAGCAATAGAAACGTACAGTAGCATGTGTTGAGGAGTTTCTGAATTTTTATTTATAAGTTTTTGTTTTAATTTATGTGTGTGTCCATGCCCATCCACCACATCAAGAACCTCATTTGACTAGTTTAACAATATATATATTTTAGTGGGCTTTGTGGAATGAGATGCCTAAGTTAGAAGCAGTATTTCACTAGTACAATTGATCCTATAAATTAATTTAAAATTGTATTTATTATATTTTCAATATTGTTTCTAACCTGGAGGAATCATCATTTTTGGTAATTTTAGGGACACTTTATCTAATTTATTTGCATTATGATTAAATTATTGTTTTTTGAAAATTTTAAACAGAATTATTGTTTGTTTTTTAAGTCAATTGGATGCATGCATATGAGGATCAACTGAATGATTTTATGCCATAGACAACCTATGTGGTTAACATTTCTTATTACTATTCTGATAGTTTTTATGTTGTACTATTGAAACAGAGAGCTTGAGAATACAATTAGCTCCAGTAGTATAGCCCTGGTCACATGGTTGTCTTCAAACAGAAATATGTATACAAAAATCAATAATCCTTGCTTCTAATAAAATTTAGAAAGCCTAGGTGGGAAGTAAATTACTTAATTTGTTATTCAACCACATTATCACATACATCATTCTATCATTTAGCTTTAGATTGCAATATATTTTGTTTCCTCCTTGTTTTATTCCCTTATAGAAAATTTTGAGCATTTATTTAAACTAGAGACATTATGGAAACCTAGAAATTGTATCTATGCTTTTCTCCTCTTCAAAACTGGACTTCAGCTGCATTGTGACACAATTGTTCCTCTAGCCTATCTTCATTTCTTCCTTCCTTTTGGATGCATTTTTTTTTGCTTGTTCAACCAATTATCTTGACTTATCTATATTATTTTGGGTTTTACCCACCAATGGAGTTTCCTTTTGCTCAATCTCTTTTGTCCTCCGTACATCTACAAGTCATACCTTCAAGAGCATGCTATAATAATTAATCATCTAATGGCTTCAACCATAGTCTATGTTAGCTGAATTTCCACTAAAGAAATTATAATCAATGTTTTCTTAAGAAAATAATTCAATTTTCCTAAAATCTAAAATTTTTATAGGTTTTTTTACAAATAAAGAGAAGTAGTTGTACTACTATTTTGATTTGAGTTGTTCAAGAGCAACTACAGTGATAATTTTATATTTAATATCCTTGGTTCTATGTATAACTTTGCCTATTTAGGTTGTAGATGATGAAATGCGCAAGGTGCTTGCACATTTGCTCAAGTTTTATAGCATTACGTTCAAGAATGAATATGTGAATTGTTCTATTTGTTAAATTCACCTGTTACGCTATGGACTCTTAAGGATGACATTAGATTTAATCTTTCAAATTGTAGGAATTGAAGATAAGTGATGCTGTAAAGATGCTACAAAGATTTTGTCTATTCCAGCGTGGAAAAACAATCTGCACAATCAGCTATGCGTGGCATATCATTTACTATTCTTGCTTGTCTTTTGCTTTAAAGCATTTTTTATCTGTTTTAAAAGTAGATTTTTCCCTCTTTGAATAAAGCATGCGCTGCATGCTTAGTTTTCTTTGTACCAAGGATAAAACATCTGCTGTGTGTTTTGTTTTTTCTATTTAGAGGGCAGCGTACTTTTTTTTGAAGCTGCATCTTAAATTCTATATATTTCTCTGTTTATTTTTATGTAAGGGCTGCAATATGAACAAAAACTCTATTTTGAAAACAAAGCAGACTTTTTTTGGTTCTGAATTTCATTGAATATCTTTGGATCATAATTCTTTATGAGAGGTTTTGAATAGCATAGTGTATGATCTATTTTATAACTGTATATTTTCTTTTATCTTTCTGCTGTTCAATTCATTGTATCAGCTGATTTTAGAGGAGAGGCCTATATGTTTTTCAAATCTACAGGAATGGTCATCCATTATCTTTGAATTAATTTTCTTTTTAGCTTATCATAAAACTTTGTGTTTAAGAATTTATAAGTACAAATTGATAGTAGCTTTGCTTGTGTCCTTTGAGAGATTAGTGACCGACTTGATTTTATATCATGCATAAATAATTTTGAAAGAATTTTGCTTCTTCAAAAAAATAGAGTTTGACGCTGGGCAGAAAATGTTGTCTGTCTTTAAGGAGTATAATTGATAAGCCTTCCCCTTCAATGCAAAAGTTGATCCATAAGCCTTTTAAATTTGTAGGGTTTTGGGGTTTGTTTTGGTGTTTTAGGGTTTTGTTGTTTTACGGTTTTGGAGTTTTATCTCTACTCATTTTTTGAACAGGTCCTTACTGCTAATCTTTTCTTTTCTTCTTTTCTTCAGCAAAAGAGTTTGGAGTAACGAAATTTGTAAAATCAAAAGATCATCCAAAATCTATTCAACAGGTTTGTTGAACTCCCCTTTTCCTTCTATTATTATAGCATTTGCTTAACCTGTTTTGGCTTGTGGGGTTTAATGGGTGAATGCTCTTTTTTATGTATGGTATATATTTTTTCAAATTTACTTATTTCAAGAAAATAATTTTTCCGTTTGTCTATAACTTTCCCAGGGATCTCATCCCTTATGTTATATCCAAATATAAAAAGAATGATTATTTTTCTTGCTCTGTTTTTACAGGTAATTGTCGAAAATGAAATGACTGGTGGAGGAGTAGGCTATATTATCGAGTGCACAAGGAATATTAATGCAATGATTTAGGCATTTGAAGCTTGTCATGATGTATATCCCCACCCTTACTGCAAACAAAAACTCATTTTGTTAATCAAACTTTGTATTTTTAACCACACAACTTTCTATTAAACGTGAAGGAAAGAGTGGTTTCTATATGCTGCTGGAACTAATTTTTAGTTCCATAATTGTTTTGATTTGAAGGGGTGGGGCATTGATGTTTTAATAGGGGTGCATCATTCAGATGCAGTTTTCACTACCAATCCTGTGAATTTAATGAATGAGAAAACATGAAAAGGAACATTCTTTGGGAACTATAAGCCCAAGACAGATCTACCAGGTCTGGTGGATAAATATACGAACAAGGTAAAAATAAATATGATTGTTTCTACGCGATTTTATAAATTTCTACATTATCAGAGCTAGACATCCTTTCAGGTATTTTAACTTTCATCTTAATTATTTCGGGCCATAAGCTTAATGGTTTTTTGAACTAGGCATGGGATTCTTGGTCTTGGAATTTAGAGCATATCAATTGGTACTAGCCATATGGATTCATTGTATTAGGGTCATTTTGTTTTATGCTGGCCATTGCCCTATTTTGTATGTGCGCACCAATGAAAAAAGCAATCCTTAAACACCATCCTCTAAAATTGTTAGAGCACACTTAAATTTTATATGTACAATCTTTAGGTAAGTCGCTTGCCATTATATCATCAATTAGATTTTGTTTACTAAAGTTTGGTTTATAATTTTATTCTGTACTAGTAGAATTTCTTACAAAGCTTTATTCTTAAATATCAATTTCATTCATATGTCTAGATTTGTGTGTATGAATAATGTGTATGTGCATTGGGACTCGTAATTAGAGTGTGCATAGCATCTTTGATAGAATTCTAGTTAGTTTGGTTTATGAGGATTGATATATAAACACATCATGTACATTTCTACGTATACAATTTGTATACACATAAGATTTTGTGTATATACTTGCAGTTTGCTTTAGGGCATGATATGATTATCTGCAAGTATGATTCATTATTACATATTTCCTTGATATTTCACAAAAGAGACACTTGTTCGAATGCGGAGGGGGTAATACACCTTGTTGAACAATATGTAACGTAAGTGGAAAAAATGCTCATGTACATTGTGGATCTCACTTGGCCAAGGAGATAACACATAGTTTAGTAGGCCTTATAGGACATTGTGTCTTCCTTTTTGAATAGCCATTTGATTTAAAATTTAAATCCGCATGTACATGCATGCACACACATATTGGGACTTATGGTTAGTTCAAATTAGTTCATTTGGTAGAATCATTTTAAGTTTGGTTTAAAATACACATTTCATTGATAGCCATATGGCATGGGCTTATATGAACATATACATGTATATATTCTCATTAATACAACACCCCCTCTCTTGCTCTTCCCCCCTTTATTTCTCCCTCTTTCTATCCATATCTCCCCCTCTCTATCTCTCTTGCAAACATAACATGAGCTTGTTCAAAATGGAGCCCGATTATCTTCCTCATTCAGAAGTTTGTTTTAGTCGTGTTTGGATCTCTATAAAAGGATGCATAGTTCAATTGAAGCTATCATTTCTCAATTGAGACCTTTGTTACACAAGCATCATTTGTTGAATGGCCTACCAAATGACCTCAAGTAGTGCAAACCATTAAAAAACAGATCAAACTTTTTTCCCTAATTCATCTCCACACCTCTTTGGCGTACCCATTGCACACCAAGGTGCAATTGCTAGTTTAATTTATTTTCAAAATAATCTATCGACATAATCTCAATTTCATTTTATAACCAGAAAAACCCAATTGAATACGTTTTATTTTCACAGCTGTTCTCTAATAAAAACAACTGTCTCATTGCTGAATTTTAGAGAAGAAAAAAACTTATTTTATTTTAAATTATGTTCAGCTTAATTTTAACGACCTAAATCAATGGCCATTAATTTTTTTATCAGCACAAGTTGATTATCTCCGCATATCTAATCTATTTATACCGTACACACAATTGACTATCATTTGTTCAAACACTTACACAACTTCATAGATGTCAGAGGTACTAATTTTTCCTGCGCTGAAATCGTTGTCTTCATTTTAAAGTACAAAAAATAGTAGACAAATTCTAGTCAAGCTTTTCGATGCACGCAGAAACTGTGGAGCATTAAAGGAGCAGATAAAATAAGAATTAGAAGTCACACAACATAACACAACAACATAATAGCATAACACGAGTTTTAACGTGGTTCACCATAAATGGCTACGTCCACTAGGAAAGAAGGGAATAATCTTATATTAATCAATGATCCAATATGATACATGAACTATACTTATAGACTCATATTCAGCCATAAACTGAAGAGTTGAGAGGAGATGAAGGGTCAAATGACTATTAGGCTTCACATCCCAACAATCTCCCCCGTGAAGGCCAACGGTATAGCCATGCATTGCACGACATCCCTTGCATTTCCCCTACAAGCTCACACTACAACCAAGCTCATCAAAGATTTGAGTTGTGCCAATGACTACTCACAAACACAGCGAATCAGTCTTCTCCATGCCAAATCAGATAGAACGAAGCTTAACACAATCTTGAGAAAATATTTATCATCTCTACCACCTACCCATTTGAATACGGGCCAAGACACACTGCCAACATCTGTCCTGGTTTGCCTTTCTGCCAGTTTTCTCATGGCCTCATAGACCTGGTGCATCTGTTCAACATAATCTTGAACGTTCTGTGCAAGTATCATGAACAAGGGCTCATCTTGCAGGCACTCAACATACTCCTTTGTGTGAGGATCAATGCACTGTAAACCTTTGAAGAGTTCATTATCAATTCGTTCAAGAAACGCAAGAATATTCTCCCAAACTCGAATAGTTTCCACATGATCTGCCCCCTTCTGGGTGTTATTTTCATCAAATTCCACTAGTTTCCCCCAGCTGATAGTTATAGTCTCATTGTACCACTCACTGTTCGTAGCCCATAGGTCACTAAAATCATTCAAAAAATGGAACTTGTAACTACTATGAAGTGGATCGAAGAAACTAGTGTCTACCTTACTGGTGACAATCTACAAATATCTGCCTTCATTCTCAAGTTCCAAACACCGTAATGTGTCCTTTTTCCCAAAACTATGTAACTGTTCTTCCAACTCAGATTGAATAAATTGAAAAACCACAGTAATAGGGTTATTGGAAATCTCATTCTTGTTGACACCTTCAATACATGCCAATGATGCTTGACGAGTTGCATAATTAATAAAACTAAATTCTTTATGTCTGGCAGAAGGTATATTACGTGCCAGTTCTACATTCTCAATTTCACCATACCTTTTAAATTTCTCCTTAACATGCTCCTCATCCCAAGCAGTCCACAAAATAGACTTAATCGGAGTCATAATTTCTTCATCTGCCTCAGAACCAAACTTGGCAAACACTACCTTTTCTTCATTCGTTGGATCAACCATCAAAGTTAAGTCATGCATGGTAAGCCCTGCATCAAACAGAATCGACGATATAAACTGAAAGGTCATTTCCAAAGCCTGCAACGCAGGCTTCACAAGCTCCCATCCTTCCTTGCCATTTTCTGCCAGTGGAGTTTGCCATGCTAAAGTTATCCCATTCGATTATGACTCAGGTCCCTCCGAAGTTGAAAATGTCTCCCAATTCTTTCTGTATACAGATGTGGACAAAGGCCCACTAGTGAAAAGTGTTGATGCAAATTTTTCCTCCTCCTGTTCAGAAGAAAATGTGGCTTGACTCAAATCTAGCAAATCAACTTCCTTCTCATTTTGTGCCTCCCAAAATTCTTTAGAAGCAAACGACAGAATCTCGTAGAACTCTGTAAGCGCCCTAATTTGGCCGAAATCGCCCGCCTCGTCTCAGATTGGCCAAAATATGCTCCAACTTCCCCACCTCCTTCACAATCATCTCACACATCACCCCCAGAATATCTCTCGTCACCAGGGGTCCGGAGTCGAAGGCGCTGCCACATGGAGGCAGTGAGTTCAGGGTGGGCGCTAGCGAGTGCGCCACCATGGCTCAGACAATGGCGTTCATCCACGACATGGCCTCGTCAACTCTCACATACCCTATATTTTCATAATTATGGTGTAGAGAACCTTGAGTGAAATCAAAATGAATACTCTTTGAGGCATTTTTCAAACTAGCTTTTCCAAAACCCTGGAAATAATCTGTCTTGAGGGAAAACGAATTTATTTTCTTGCAAGGAACCTTGTTTTTTTCTGCCATTTCATGTGACACATACTGCACCCACCACAACTTCGTCTTGTTTCCAAGCCCACACTTTCCCACGAGCTTCAGCTCCGTGTCCGAATCTGCCACATCCATATCACGAACCACACTCGAAAACTCTACCGCCACAAAGGTCTTCTCTTCAACGGGATGCCCACAGACCAGACTTGGAGCACTCATTATTTTTCCTTCAAATTCTTTGAATTCCTCAAACACGTCTACCTCTCCATCTTCAAGTTCTCTCTCAACTTCATCGTTTGGACCTTTCCTGCCACTGCCAGTCTGTAGGTCTTTCTTCTTGGAGTCCTCCAAAGTGGCCACCGTTGCACTCTCGGCCTCTCTGGCTTCATTTGCATGCAATTCTGCTTCAATAAATGGCATATCTTCATCCATTGGAGTGGCTTTTGTGACAAATTGTGCATCCAAGGGAGTTTCATCTATTTCCATCAATGAAATTCTACAGTCAACAACAACAATAGCTATTTCTTCATGAGGCACTACATGTGCTTTTAACTTCTTACTTGTGGAATTGTGATCATAATTTATCACCTTACATTTCATGGAATTCCTCACTTCTTCTCGCTCCTCTAGAAGATCAAATGTGACCCTCTTCTTATCTTTCATTGATTTCAGCTTCAGAGATTGATTCCTTTTGTGCGAATTCTCAAGACCTTGCATGCACATGTGACCAAGCCTCTTGAACCAAGGATCTGTGTCACTATCCACCATTGCCTTCATAGCTCCCACCTCATTGTGACTCTCCAACACATATAAAGTGTTTAATTTGCTGCCTTTTGTAATCACTCGGGCTCCTTTTGTCACCTTCCATCGACTTAGTTCAAAAGTGACTCCACATCCTTGAGAACTCAATTTCCCAACTAAAATTGAATTATGTTTCAGTTGAGGGACATACTTGACATCCCTTAACAACCAACTTTTTCCATTTGTTAGTTTCAACAAAACATCTCCTCTGCCAACAATATCAAGAGATTTATTATCTACAAGGACCTTACCAAAAACACCGTTTTGAAAGGTTTTGAAAAATTCCCTACATGAAGTAATATGAAATGAAGCTCCCGTATCTAGCACCCAAACATTTTTTTCAATTTCATCTTCGGTTAACAAAAGTACAATATCTTCCATATCTACTCCTTGGCTCTAACCAAGCTCTGATACCAATTGTGGAGCATTAAAGGAGCAGATAAAAACAAGAATTAGAAGTCACACAACATAACACAACAGCATAAGATGAGTTTTAACGTGGTTCACCATAAATGGCTACGTCCACTAGGAAAGCAAGGAATAATCTTATATTAATCAATGATCCAATACGATACATGAACTATACTTATACACTCATATTCAGCCATAAACTGAAGAGTTGAGAGGAGATGAAGGGTAAAATGATTGTTGGGCTTCACATCCCAACAGAAACTCGCTTTCAATTTTTAATTTAGTTAACTATTTTGTTAATTTTTGGTCGTTAGCATTCATTGTAAGATATCGATGTTCACAGATTCTAATAGACAAGATGGAATAGGAAGTTGTGTATAAGATGAACTGACAGTTTGTATTAGATTATTTTAAAATAGAAATGAATTAAAAATTAATGAATATTTAAGCGTGAATGTATTTTAATGGATCACTTTAAAAATATTTAGTGCCTATAAAAGTATAAGTTAAAAGCAAAAGGAAAAATTCCATGGGTGTTAGAGAGTCTTGTGTGGAAATATGTGGCAATCAATTATTTTTGTTTGTTGATTTATAATGTTTAAATGCACCAATTTCTAAAAGATTAATAGTTAAAAAAATTATTGTAATAAATAAAAATAATGATTTTTTTTTTTAAAATATCATTTATCTTTAAACATCTTATCAATAACTTTAAGGAACAACTAGCTTACCATAGAAGAGTTTAAAGGAGAGATTGTTCACATTCATGAATTGATTTTAAATTGTCCACATTTTGTTGATGAGTTTTATCATTGTTTTCTTGATGACAAGCTTTTCTAGCCTCAAGGTTTTGTCTTGATGCGAGAAATGTGGAGTTGTAGGTTTTGGGACCAAAAAAGTGGCATCATGGCTAGGCACAAATCATAGGTTATATTTATTCCCATATTATTATATATGAAGAATTTGTTGGTGGAGTGAATCTAAGAATTTATTTTCATCATGCTTGTATCTTGTACACAAAATTTTCCTCTTTGAAGAGGTGATGCTTGTACTAGTCTAAAATTTAGGTAAATGTTATTGCCACCAAATTTGCAAGTTAAACAAGGATACATTTTAAGAAGATGCAATAAGAGGATATGATACACATTTTTTATTCTTCTTTAGCTAACATAGTTCATTCCATGAAAAAGGCATGTTTATGTCAAAAAAATGTTCAATTTTAGCATACTATACTTTTTTATGAGCATAGGTCATTATTGAGCATTAGGTTTGTGAGATTTATCTAGGCACTTCACAAACATAAATCAACCATGTACTTCTAATACCTTCTACTATGATGAATATGGGGATGCAATAATTTTTCTGAAGCCTACTCTAGGCCTAATTCTTCTTGTAGTGCATATTATGCAAATACACCATGGTAGCATACTAAGAGGAGGCTTTGTGCTCTAAAGAACTCATTGAATTGAAACTCTATGAAGATATTTTCTAGAGGAAAAAACCTTGTATTGATTGGCTTCAAAAGGGGATAATAATATTATTCTTTTTGTTTTTTTCAATAAAAAAAAATGACAACATTATTTATCCATGAAGTTTTCTCAAGGTGTTTGTCCTTCTTATTTGTAAGATATTTATATAGAAACTATGATGTATTTTTCTTCCTTATTGAGAAAAATGCTCCTAGAGCTAATAAGGAAGAAAAAAATGGATTGTATTTAACCTTTGGTCTCTAAAGATATGAATAAATTTTATACACAACCAATTATAATACATTTCCTTGACAAGGTGTTTTTTTTGTATGCAAAGGAGAGAAACCTATGAACTTGATGGATTCCTCATTAGTTTTTTTTTTGGAACTATGGGATGTTTCGAAATTTGATTTCATGAAGGTTGTAAGGGCATATCAGACCATTAGCGGGGCTTCGGGGCAATCTCAAGCGAATGTGGAGATCTCTTCAAGTCTTGAGAAAGGTAAGTCAGACTCTGTTGAAAAGGATGTTCGCGAAAAGGTCCAGGTGGACCCAGGTGGAAGGGATGGGAATTCAACCCCGATTGGGAAGTGTGATGACAAATCCAAGGCTACCGCAGACCTGTCAGAAAAAGGGGATGAAAAGGGTAAAAAGTGGTCTTCGTTGTTTGGTTTTAAGCCAAATGACAAATCATCTTTTCCCCCTGTGTGCATCTTTTCTAACCCGGGGTCAGGAAAGTTTTATATTTATGTGCCAGATGAAATCATAGACCATAATATTGCAAAGATGGAGAATGTTTTGGTCAGAAAGTTTTTGGGTCCTAGACCTAATATTGAAGTTGTAAGGGAGTTTGTTAAGAACAAATAGAAAACTAGTGGACTGGTTACGGTGACGGTGCTTCCTAGAGTTTTTTTTTCCTTTCAGTTCACCTACAAAGAGAATTCTAGGGCTATAAGGAGTGGTGGCCCTTGGGTTATCGGAAAGTCTTCCTTGGCCCTGAAGAAGTGGTCTTCTAGGGTTGATTTGTCTGACTCCATTTTTGAAATGGTGCCAGTCTGGGCTAGATTGCCTGGTTTTCCTTTGGAGTATTGGAATATGGATATTTTCAATGGGATTGCTAGCTCCTTTGGAGAACTCCTGTCCATTGATTCAATGACTGCGGCTAGAAAGTGTTTGGTCTTTGCTAGACTCTATGTAGGGGTTTCTCAAAATGTTGATCTCCCTTCTTCGATTGATAGCCAATCCAAGTTGGGAGTTTGGAAGCAAGCTATTAAATTTGAGACCACACCCTTTGTTTGCTTTAAATGCCGAAAGTCTGGACATTGGACAAAAAAGTGCCCACTAAACAATAAAAGTGAAAAGGAGAAAGTGGCTAACCCTAAGACTATGTGGAGGAAAATATCTGAGGAGGTGAGGAAAATTTCTGCCCTTGGTGTGAAGGAGAATCTTGAAATACATACTTCTACTCCTGATCTGCAGGTGAATCATAGGTGTTTGAATAAGGATGCTTTCCCTGGTATAGAATGTAATAGCTCTTCAGATCCTAAGGATCCTAAATCCATGATTTCACCACATATGGATAGTAAAGAAGAAATTTTCTCTGTGGAGGGAGCCCAGGATCCTCAGAAGAAGGTTGAAATAAGCTGTGAAGAAACAGGTTTTGTATCGCCTTCACCTTTGGTGTTGGCTGGTAGTATGAATGTGCCTGATCTGGAGGAAATACCAATTAAGGGTCTGTCCCTGGAGATAGGAATACCTTTCCCCTCTCATTTTCCTGCTAATAGCCCTCGCTCAAATGGGGATCAGGAATTGGAGAACGCCACTCTGGAAGTTGTGAGGGATACTTTTGAGACCCAAAGTGTGAAAATGAAAACACCTAATATCAATATTCCAGAAGCCAAGAATGGCTTAATGGATACCCTTCCTAGGGATCAGAGGCTTTTTTCTGAGAAGGATTGGGAATCAGGAAGAGAGTTGGAAAGCCAAGATGAGATTGAATGGTAGGAGGTTATTTCATAGTCAAGATCAAAGAAGGAAAGAAAAAAGAGGGTGGAAACATCAAGTGGAGTGATCACAAGAACTAGAGCTAAGGAAGACTGTGGGAATAATAAGCTTGGCTAGGGAAGGAGATCAGAAAAATGGCAAAGAGAACACGACAACCTTCAGGATATTGCGAATGGGATCCAAATGACCATCCCGAAGATACTTCAATCCCCAGGTAAGAAATGAAAATCATGTCTTGGAATATAAGAGGGCTAAATAGCCATCATAAAAAAGATGTCTTGCAAAATTTTGTTAGGGACCACAAATCGGATATTCTTCTTGTTCAAGAAACTAAAATGCCTAAAGATAAAGTAGAATGCTTTAAAAAATTTCAGAACTGTGGGGCTCATTGATATAGTTCTGCTAGTGCTTCAGAGGGAATTGTTACTTTTTGGAACAAGTCGTTTATTAAAGGTGAGCCCTTAATGGAGAATGATAATTTTGTGGCCACTAGATTTACCCACATAAGAGACAATTTTTGCTGGATTCAATCCAATATATATGCCCCGAACTGTAAGAATGCTAGAAATTCCTTTTGGTATGAGTTGTCTGGTTTTCGAAAGTGTTTTGCTAATGAGCACTGGGTGGTCATGGGAGACTTCAATACTCCTCTCCTAAATAATGAAAAATTTGGGGGTTCTCAAGTTAACTGGGATAGCAAATCAGGCCTCTTCGACTTCATTAACAGTAATGCCTTGATAGATCTTGACCTGCAAGGTGCCTCATATACTTGGACTAATAGGAGGATTGGTCCTGATTTGATCCAAGTGAGACTTGATAGGGCCCTTGTTTCTAGTCAATGGTTTATAGACTATTTTTGTGCTTTGAGAGCTTTATCAAGGGTGGGATCTGATCATTTTCCCATTTGTCTAACGGCGGATCCTACCAAAGTGAAAAAGAACTCCCCCTTTAGATTCAAAAAATTCTGGTTATCTCATCCTCGAATCTTTGAGGGAATCAGTAGATGGTGGAATATTGACATAACTGGCACATCTATGTTTAGGATTGCAAAAAAATTAAAGGAAGTGAAATTCAATTTGAGGAGATGGAAAAAGGACACCTTTGGGAATATCTTTGGAACTAAGACAGATATTCAGGGTAAACTCCAGGAGATCCAGGCTAAAATCCAGAAATGGGGGTACATTGATAATTACAGAGAAAAGGAAAATGAACTTCTCACTCAATTGCATGACATCATTGCTAAAGAGGAAGTTTTTTGGCGGCAAAGATCTAGGGTGTCTTGGTTGACTGAGGGAGATAGGAACACCAGATTTTTTCACCTATCTACCTCAAAACATAGGGTTGCTAATAGAATTGCTTACATTGATGTAAATGGGACTAGGTTTGAGGAGGAAGATGATATCAAGAAATAGGCTGTTCTTTTTTTCAATAACCTTCTTTCTTGTAATGGAGAGATTGTACCTGATGCTCAAGATTCCTTGCTTGAGGCTACACCCCAGGTGATTGGTCATAATGAAAATTCTATGATCACTGCTATTCCTTCCAAGGCTGAAATAAGGAAAGTTGTCTTCTCTTTTGATGGCAATAAAGCTCCTGAACCTGATGGTTTTCCTTTATTCTTCTTCCAAGTGTTCTGGGAAATTGTTGAGTTGGATGTTGAGAAGGCTGTCAAGGAATTCTTTAGATCAAGATGTCTTTTGACAAAACTTAATGCTACTTTTTTGGTCCTTATTCCAAAAAAACCTGGGGCTTCAGAGTTTCAAGCTTTTCGACCAATCAGCCTTTGCAATTCTATCTATAAAATCATTTTGAAGGTTTTAACTACAAGAATGCTTTCTTTGCTTCCTCAAATGATTTCTCCGCAGTAAAATGGTTTTGTGCTAGGTAGGTACATTCTGGACTCTGTTATTACTGTTCATGAGAATTTACATTCTTTAATGGTCTCGAAGACTGAATGATTCATTCTTAAACTAGACATTTCCAAAGCCTATGATCGGGTTGATTGAAATTTTTTATTTAAAATCCTAGTCCAGTTTGGTTTTAATAACAAAGTCATCTAGCTGGTGAACCAGCGTATTTCAATGGTTACTTCTTCTATCATTGTGAACGGGTCACCTTCAAGGTTTTTTCAGACTTCCAGAGGTCTCAGACGAGGAGATCCTATCTCTCCTATTCTGTTTACAATTTTGGCTGAGTGTTTGAGAAGAAATATTAAAAAGCTTATTGATCAAAGATCCCTTGTTGGTCTAAGACCTTCCTCTTCTCTTCTAACCTGTTCCCACCAACAATTTGTTGATGACACCATTCTCATGGGAAGATCTATTATGGCTGAAGCTAAGACTTTCAAAAGGATTATGAATCTTTATGAATCTTCTTTTGGGCAAGTTGTTAATAGGGCTAAGAGTTCAATTTTCTTCCTCAACACTCCTGAGCATAGACAAGTTAAACTTGCTCAGATTCTTGGATGTCGGATTGAGCCTCTATTGTCAACCTATCTTAGTTTTCCTCTTTGCATTAAACCCTTGGAATCATTTTGGATCTCTTTGGTTGAAAAATTCAATAAGATGCTATCAGGGTGGAAAGGAGCTCTTCTCAGTCAAGCTGGAAAAATCCAGCTTCTTAAGGCTTCTTTGCAAAATCTTCCTGTGTATGCTCTTAGCTTATTTAAAATTCCTACTAAATACGCTGAGGCTATTGAAAAAAATTAGAAGAGGTTTTTGTGGTCTGGTGTGGAGGATAAGAAGAGAATGCCACTCGTTGGTTGGGATCTACTTTGCAGACCTAAATCGAGAGGTGGCCTAGGCTTAAGAAAAATTAAAGTGCTGAATCTGTCCCTTCTTGCTAAACAGCTTTGGAGAACTCTTACTTTGAGAGGGGAATGGCGAGATACCTTAAAATACAAATATTTTAGCAACTGTGAGTCTCTTAATGAGGTTATAAATTCTTCTTTTTTACCTCGTGGGTCTGTTTGCTGGAATGATATGAGTATAGGTAAAAAGTTGCTGGAAATGGGAACTGGCTAGTTGGTTGGAAAAGGAAATTATGTTAGGTTTTGGGAAGACAGATGGTTTTTTAAGGATCCTTTAATCAGAAATGAGAAATTGAGTAAATGGATGAATGATTATAAAAAGGGAATTCAGGGTCTTGGTCAAAGATTATTGGAGGAATGGGGGTTGGGTTGATTTAAAGACCATTAGTCTGGACCTTAGCCCTGTTCAATCTACCTTTAGGGCTCTAAGATTGGTTCAACAACAGGTGGATGATCTTGTTGTTTGGATAGACAATCCGTCTAACATTTTTTCAATTTCTTTTTCTACTTCTATGTTGGTTAGTGCAATGGAGCTGCTGCCCTTCTCGGCTAAGGCTTGGATTAATCTCTTGATTCATAAAATCAATATTTTCTATTGGATAATGCTACAAAATAAGATTCTCACTTTGGACAATCTTGGTAAAAGAGGAATTCAATTACCTAATAGATGCTACATGTGCAGGAATGATGCTGAGACTGTTAATCATCTTTTCCTTCATTGTCCTTTTGTTTCGCACATCTGGGGCAAAATTTTTGCACTTCTTGAAGTGGTCTAGGTTTCCCTTGCTTCAGTCGAAGAATTTTTCTTGCAATGGAAAGCGCCGTCAAAAAAACCTTTTGTGCGTAGGCTCTAGTCTTTTGTTCTACCTTTTGTGTCATGGAGTATTTGGAAGGAAAGGAACAACAGAGTGTTTAGGGAAAAGGAGAAGTCAGAGGGGGATTTATATGAAAAAATTGTTAGGGAAATAAAAAAAAAAATTATCTTTAATGCCTAGAAAAAGGGTGGATAAAGCTACTTGGTCTCCTTTTGATATTGCTACTACTGAAAAGTGGAATTCTGAATTAGTAGCTTTAAATTTTCCCACGCTTGACTTTTGTGGGAGGGAAAATGCTAGTTGGTCTTTGCCGCCTTTGGGCTGGTTGAAAGACAATTTTGATGGTGCTGCTAAAGGCAACCCTGGGAAAGTTGGCAGTGGTTGTATTTTAAGGGACAATATAAAGGATTTTATTGCGGCTTTTGCTGTGGATATCGGCACCCAAAGTAATCATGTTGTGGAAGCTATTGGGGCTTATCACGTGGTTAACTTAGCTTTCAAGATGAACACGAAATGTCTTTGGTTGGAGGGATATTATATGAATATAATAAATTGCATTCTTGGGATTACCCCTCCCTCGTGGACCATTAAAAAGTGGATCCAAGATACAATTGCCTTATTAAGCAAATTCGACAAAGTGAAAGTGTCCCACGCCTATAGAGAAGCCAATAAGGTGGCTGATTACTTTTTCAATGAAGGGGTTAAGAAGGGTGGGGAAAACACGTGGAGGAAGAATGACTACCTCCATTCTAAGGTGAAAGCGCTAATTTATTATGATTCAATGCATGGAAGAGAAGTTTTTCTTCGCCATGATGAAGCAGATAAAGATTAGGTATGTCAATTTCATTAGATTTGATGGGACCAACATCATTTTCCTTTTCAAGAAGAGTTTCCAACACACTTTCTGGGTTTTTGGTAATATATGTCTTAACGAGACCCAGAGCAACTGTAGGGTATGGTATAATAGAGCTTTGCAGATGGGGGGAGAGAGAAAACGTGTTGAGCCGAGCTACTTTCAAGAGCACAAAAAGAATGTTAAAGTTTGGGAAAAAATTGAAAAGGGAGGTTTAGTCCCATTTTTGGAAAAGCTCCATGGTACTGATGAGATGGCGCTGGACTATTTTACACAAAATTGGAAAAATGGTGAGATTGTGTTGTTTGGTAGGAATGTTAAGTTGAATGAGAAAATTATCGGTGAGATTACTGGTCTTTCGACTAAGGGTGTGAAATTTTATTAGGACCGACGGTTCTCTGATGAAGCGGTCATAAGATTTCCTAAAAAAGACAAAGAGAAGGCTAAGCTGGTTAAGCTTACCAATAGCTATTTTGATGTGGAGTCTATTAAATCAATCTGGAGGAAAGTTTTAAGAGTCATTATGGAGTATATCATGGTTGACGGGCACTTCACCAGGGTGTATGGTTATCACTTTGCCATTTTGAACCACTTCCATCACAAGGTTTGTATCTCTTTGTCTTTTTACTTATTCTCTTCTCTAAAGAATTGCCTTGATGAAGTTGAAAGAAACCCTAGGAGGATTTCTATTATTCACCCTGGTCTTGTCAGGATCATCTATGAGTACTATCAAAATTTACCTGCTTTGCCTAAAATTGTTGATGTTGGGGATTTGGATGATGAGGATATAGAAAGTAGCAGGGAAAACGATCCTGTAGCCCCTCCTGCTTGTTGATGATGTTTTTATGCACTTCTCAACATAGGTAGTGCGTAGGTGCACTACCTCTCTTGAAAGACAATCTCTCACAATCGAATTACAGAACACTATCCCAAGGTCTCTCGGATGTCAGGTCATGACAGTGCTTAGATACCTCAGTAGTTTGATGTGATTTGCTAGAATCACAAGGCGGTCTTACAGAAAATACAAAGTGTGGCCATAAAGTATGAAGTTGGATCTTGAAAAGGAGTTCTTAGGATAAAAGCACTTATGCATCGGCTATAGGTTCAAACAGCAATCTTGAACTCCATCTAGTTGTTAGATTTGGCTTTACAATGTGCAATGAACCTTGGTATTGTTTAGTTTCTAAAAAAAAGGAAAAAGGGCGAAGGAGGAGAAAAGTTCCTAAGTCTGAAGCTTGCTATGAATAGTGACAATGGAGTTCATGTAATGGACAATTCCTCAAAACAATATCTCACTTAACCAGGGATTTCACTGTATCATGGAAATTGAGCTATCTTCTAAGGGCTGTAGATATTTCATCCTTCATTCACCACGTACATGCATGAATTAAAGATAAATGTTTGGGGCAGCTTCAAATCAAGTCCAGGCTAACTTTGCACAGCTATCTACCTTCAGCAAACAGCAAAAAGTATGGACTAAGGGATCATCAACAAAGCAGGAATTTTCACAATCAGCCAACAACATTCCTAAGATTTACCCAAATACAGCAAACAGCTAACTAAACAGTAATGAGATCTAAGCTAAACATGTGAAATTGGAGAAATGAATCAAATGACATGAGAGAAATTAAGGAAATACACTAAGTCAATGCTATTTCTTATAAATTTCTACAGCATGCCTTTACAACAACTCAACTCTCACTTTTGCAAATGAGGGGAGTGCTCTATTTATAGTTTTCCAAAAAGTTAAATGAATGGCCAAGATTCATTACAATTGTGTGGCTAAGATTCATTATAAAATAGGGTTTCACCTACCCCCAAAGAGATTTACAATTTAAAAACATTTTCTTGTCTCTTCCCTATTTTGTCATCTAGTGGATGGCACTATTGCTCTTTCATCCTGTAGCTAATTGTTGTTTTCTTGGCTGTAGCTACTCTTCAGGGAGGTCTTCTTCCTTCGCTGGATCGTCCTCTTGTTCCTCAGAAGCTGCGTGCTCTATGTACTTGAGGACAACGGCCTGAAGCTTGTCGATTTCAAGGATCTCACATCTTAATGCCTGGTAACTCCATTCCTTGGCATTCTCTTCCAGCCTCTTCCAATCCTCGTCATACTTAGAGCCTTGGTCTTTGAATAGCTCTGATCGGTCGAAGGCGCGAGCAGCATAACTCAGGAACTCCATTGTTATTTCTCCGGCTGTCCCGTCCTTCATCTTTTCCTCAAAGTGTGACCTGACCTTCTCGGCATCCATTTGCACCATGGGAATATCATAGCCCGCCATTAGCTTAAGATACTCGGTGCATTCTGTCTAGATTTCCTTAATCCACTCAATGTCTGGATCCACTCTGCTCAGGATTTTCTCTAGCTTGTCCTTTCGGTTATCGAGGTCTCTGCGCCACACATCCACCAGCCAATGATCTTCTTTCTTTAGTTCTAGCTTCTCTTCCCATGTATCCTCAGGAATCTGAAGGATGGCTTCAACCTTTGGGAAGGCGGAGTCATAAATTGCAGGGAAATTGGTGCAGAGCCTCCTCGTGCTTTCCAGGGATTGGGTCAGGTTCAAGAACTTATTAGCTGTTTGAACAGCCTTATTGATTCCCATGTTTCTGACGTCTATGACCTGTTGGAACCAATCCTCAGTGGTCTTCTCTAATTTTTTCCTTCTCTCCAGTTTATCTATCTGTTCTTTGGAGAGCAGTTGAGGTGCGGCCGTGGAGGTGGTGGGTCGGTCGTCCACTGAGGACCATTGCTGAATGTAATCAGTTAGGGCACCAACCTGCGCCTTGAGCTCGTCTTTGGTGACCTTGTCCTGCTTGATTAGGTGTACCACTGTGGCCACCGACTCCTCCAGGTGCTCAAATTTATGTTCCCTAGTTGCTCTCCCCAAATCAACGGTGGAGATGCTATAACCCACCCCTGTTTGGCCAACTATAGGCGTTGCAACTTGGGCTGCTTGGGATCCGGAAGCGTCCATCGTTATATTGGAACAGACCTTAGGCTTCTTCTCCTTCTTCGTTGTGGTCAGGGATCGAGCCAAGATGGCCTCCAATCTCGCCCTCGAGTCCTTCAGAATATGAGTAGTCTTCTCAAGTTGTTTCTCCAAACAGTCGGGCATGGCGGATTTGTCCTTGGGTGCATCATAGCTACCCTCACCCTTTTCAGTTAGAGGCAAGACTTCTACCTCCTTTTCCTTTTGGGGATCCTCCTTCTCTTTAGTAGCATCCTCCTCCTCTTCATTGGAGTCATGATAAAACACGAGACGTTTGACGGGCAGCCTGGTGGATAATTGTCAGGTGGGGCTGTCTCCCTTCGCTGCCTCCTCTTCTTTCTTCTCTTCTGTAGCCTCGGCCTCGGGGCTCTTGATAGCATGGGTTTCAACCTTGGTGATATCTTTTATCCGCTGCTCTTCTAGCAGCTGCCCCTTTTCATCATGTGGTGACTCCTCAGCCTTCCCCTCAACGCTCTTTAACTGCTACGCCGACTCCTCCTCAAGGTCCTCATCAAATGTTTGGATAACCTCCTTGGCGCCCGAGCCATCCTCTTCATCCCCACTCCCGAAAGAGTCTATCTCTTATCCCTCGTAGACCACCCTGTCAATGGTTCGGTGCTTGTACTCGGGGTGCTCGTGATATTCATCGGCCTCCTCCTCAATGGGCTTCGAGGCTTCCCGTTCCTGCTCCTCCAACTCCTCTGATATTTGCATTGTGGCCTCCATGGCTGGTGGCCCCGTTGGTGGTTGTGAAGGCTGAGCCGTCGTGAGGACTTGGGCAAGGGCCGCTTGGAGAGCTGGATTCATCAGTATTTGGGAGAGCTCAGGGGGAAGGTTCTTCATATGTCGGGTAAGGGCCTCAGACATGGCGGCGACGGGAATGGGCGATGTAATTGTAGCCAGAGGGAGGGATGTAATAGGTGACATGGCAGCAGAAGAGGAAGGGGAAGTGGTCATTCCGGAAGAGGAGTCAACAACGATCACTGACTCGGTCGGGGGCGAAGGGGCGAGATGGACAGAGATGTCCACCGCCGGCGGAGATGATGCGATTGCAGCCTAAGAGGCGGGTGGTACACCAGTCGGGGGAGGGAGAAGCAAGGGAGGCTGCACTTCTATTGTTGTCACTGTCTGCTTGGGCCTCTTGGGAGATGAGCCTCCCGTGTCTTTCTTTGCTTGCTCCTTGGGGTCCACAGACTGTGCTGTCTCCGTTTCTTTTCTCTTCTGGGACGTAGTGACTGGGGGAGACTTGGAAGTCTCACCGGCTGATGTGGTAGCAGCAACATCCTCCGTGGCGCTTGGCTCACTCTTGAGCGCCTCATATGTTAGGACCACTCCTTGTTGCTTCAGTTGTGCCACCTGCCCATCGACCCACTCCTTAGTGCGAGCTATGATCGGCTGGGTGATAGTATTTAGGTCATCGACCTCTTGCTCGTCCCAGTCTATGGAGGGGATTGCCAAGTTGGCAACTGCAGGGTACCTTGGGTGCATGATTATAGACTCATCCTCGTCGAGTTGGTCTGGTACCTTGAACAGTTGCACTCTTCTTAAGAACTGTACGGTCATGCGCATGTAGTGCCTCATGCGTACCTCCTTTTCATCTTAGCAATTTGCCTAAAAGTCTTCAATATGGTATTTGTGGGTGTATGTCGGCCCCAGTGCTTTCCTAACATAGCCATGTGGCTCCATTCGCAGGTGAGCCATGTACCAGTCAAAATTATATTCCTTAAGCTCTTTCTCATAGTTGTTGGCACATTGAGATGTTTGCGGTCGGTACAGGCCCTGGCCAAGGGTCATGGGATAGGGGATCCCTGCTACGTGCTTGTTGCCGAAGACTGTCTGGATGTGTTGGAGCTGCCGGGAAAGCTCCAGGAGAATGATCCTATCGTTTGGGTACCTTGGCAACTTGTTTGGCCGCTCCGTGAAACCCTGGACTTAGATGTAGGTAAATTTGGGGAACTGGATATATAGGAAGGAATATTCCTTCAGGAGCACCCTTGCGCTGTGGGAGACTCTCCTCTCGAAGTCTCTGGCGATCAATCTGATGATATGGCCAATGAAGGCGTCATTGACCCTGTAGTACTCCTTCTTGAAGTGGCGGTATTGGAGCTGACGGTACTTGTCAAACGGCTTGAGCCCTCGCCTGTGCCCCTGATCTGGTGCCACAAATAATCCACTGTATTGCCTCTGACCCACCAGGGAGTACACCAGGTAGGATGTCATGTAGAACTTAGAGCTTTTCTTGACGTTTACAAACTGCTCGTGGAAGCAGTTGCTGATGATGCCTCCCTATTCGAATGAGGTCTTGTTGTTAACGTCCTCATTCCCTCGCAGGATCTGCTCAATGTAATATGCCATCCACTCTTGGAAGTAGGTGGCCGTCGGGAGACCCATGACCCTGCTTAACATGGTCACCAGGTCGTCATAGTCTTCGTGGAATTCACTACGAAATAGCTCTTGGGGAACCTTAGCAGCACTGTCCCATTTCTCATTAAGCTAGTAGAGGTTAATAGACTTCTTTCACCCTAGCGGACTAGTATCCCATGCCACTTGGCATTGTTTTAAAGTGGGAACCTCCATGTGTGGGAACGTGGGAATGTGAAATGTTTTCATGATTCCCTCTGGCGACATGTCGGCGAGGATGTTCCCTTCCTTGTCCACAATTGTTCTGGTGTCAGCTTGATAGGCTTCTCGGTAAGCCATCACTAGTTCGGGTGCTATGAGAGAGGGAGGAAAGCCGGCATCCTTGGCGATTCCACTCTGTCATATTAGTTTGGCGTTCTTCGTGGTAGGGTTAACCTTGAACCTCTGGGTGAACACATCTATGTTCACTTGGCTGATGTTGGTATCTGAGATTTCCTTCCAGTCGGTCGAGACCTTCGACTGGAGCGGCTCACCCTAGAACTGAAACATCATATGATATTTATCTTCTTTTCCTCGAGCGGCTTTTCTGGATTTCTTTCCGTTATCCTTTTCGGTGGAGGTCCCTAAAGTTCCTTCAGCCGATTCCATATATTCTGCAAGGGCAAAGTTAGCGCAACAAAACATCAAAAGCGTTCATGTTAGTCGATATTTCAACGATAACACCTAAATAATCATTCAAATATATCATAAATTTTATCCTTAGATGGTATCGATCCTCATTACAGGGCGTTTGGACAATCCGGGCCTGGAGGGTCGAACTTCCCTGGCAGGAATGTTGTAAGGAAGGAAAAATGCAGCCGCGAGCTCTCGGAGATCCCCCTTAGCTAAATTTTGATGTTTTAAGGGCTCATGATGGAGAACAGCATAATTTAGGACATGGGTCGAACTCAGATTCTGGATTTGAGCTTGTTTGGATCGATTAAAAGGGGACCGGAGCTTCCAGGCTGGGAAGCTGTCAGGAGACGGCTATTGGCAACAGCGGACAACAGGCAGAAATCCAGCTGAGGAAGTCCAGCGGTGGAAGTCCGAGGGCTGGGGTCCAGGGAACCGAAGGACAGACGAGCCGCACTTATCGTTCAGGCCTGGCGGCGGCGAAAGTAATCCCGGGGCCCGGTGGCTGGGGTGACGTGAGATGACGGCCGCCGGGAGATTTTGGCACCAATCGAGCGACGGCAGCGGGAGCTCCTGAACCTGAAGGGCAGGAAGCCAGCAGGGTTCCACCGTGGACGACGACGGAACCGTCACGGAGTTCCGGGGACGGAACTCCAGACAGCTGGGCCCGGAAGGCCCCCCCGGACAGCGAGGAATTTGGCAAAATGAGACGGCAAAAATGAGGGTCGGGATCCGGCGTTCAGGCGGACGGCGAAGGAATTCAGAAAAATGCAGTGGCAGGCAAGAGGACGACTTCCGAGGGCGGAAGCCCAGCCACTGGGGCTCGGGAGCGTGAAAGCAGCAGCTTCAAAAGATCAAGGCAACGGCGGAGAGGTAGGCGGGGCCCGGAGGGCGGGGCGCCAAGCGACGCCCGCCGTTGCGAGAAGGTAGACCCCCGAGGGAACTCCACAAATGGAACCTCGAGGGGCCGGGCCCAAAATGAATGAAGGATGCGAGCCAAGTACCAAGTTTAAACGGTGGAGCAGCTACCGGGATCCGGGAGCCGGGGAGGCGGAGCGTTTCGGTAGTTTGAGCTCGGCGAAAAGCGGACGGAAGCCCGGTCAGGGAAATCTGACGGACCGGGCCCGGGGAGGAGGATCACCGTCGGCGAGAGTCTGGAGTTTGAGTTTGACAGCGAGGACGGGGTTCGGACCTGGGGTAGTGGATTGCCCTGCACGAAGAACAGTTGGGCGACCGAGAAGTTTCAGATCGGCGATGAGGGCGTTTCTGATAGGTTTGTTCATTTTTTAACACATCAGTTATGGCCGTGATTTGGCGTTCTTTGACTTGTTTCATTTTAACCAGTTATTTAATTCATTTAAATTCACCGAAATGACAAAAAAATGCAGGAGGGAAAACGGGGATGGCCTACCTCGAAAACGCTAAGCGGGGAGGCACGAAATCTACCGGGGATCATCGGAGTGAGCTTGATGGTCACGATCGAGACGCTGCAGTTGAAGGCGGTGGGCTCCTGATGCTGTCTTGTGTAATTCGCTAGAATCCGGATTGTGAAAATGACTGGCGAGTTGGGCATTATATACCCCAACCGCCATTAATGTCCGCATTAATTGCTAGTACAGCCGCACCAAAAAGTTGGTGAAATTTGAATTAAGTCGGCGGCGGCGGAGACTCCGGGGCCCGATGGCCAGAAAGACGGGAGACGACGGCCGCCGCAAGATTTTTGCGCTGATCGGGCAACAGCGGCGGGGAAGATTGGCCGAGGCCCGGAGGGCGGGAAGCTGGAAGGAGGTCCGCCGTCGACGGTTTCGCGGTCGCCAGTGACCGCGCGGCGCGGTGAAGTCGGCTCAAGAGGTGGGCTTCAGAGGTTCGGCCATTGCCAGACGGCGAACGGATCTTAAGTCCGGGCGGGTGGACTCGAGGCCCTGTGGTCCGGCGGGCAGCGCCGCACCCCAAGAAATACCCGGATGAAGTTTGAACTTAAGACGGTGGCAGCCCGGAAGGAAAGACCGCAGGAACGCCGCTAGGCGTGGAAAATGCAAAGCGGGAAGTCTCGAGCAAGGGGAACCCCGGAGGCCTTGGTCAGGGGGCCCGTGGCCCCAGAGCTCAAACGCCAGAGGGAAACCCGCGAGGCCCGGGCTGGGCAAGCAAAAACTCCAGGCCGGGAGTGGTATTGTGGTTGATTTACCATTAAACCCCAAAGTGACATCAACCGGCATAAACATCAAAAGAGGGGCATGCAAAATGAGTATGCCCCGAAAGGTCCGGCTGTGCCGTAATGAAAAGAGGGTCCTGCTCCGGTCGTGGTGTAATTCCGGCAATGCAAACAAATGGCGACTTGACCGGAGAACGCCCTGAGTTTCTAGGGATAAATATTCACCCGGCACTTAATCTCCTGCTCAGAGACCAGAGTCGCCCCGCAAGATTAATCCGGAGTAAATGAGATCCCCACTGGGTCACTTTACGTGACACGTTTTCCTAGGGATAGTAACCGTGAAGCTATCACTTCAACCGAAAGTGAGCTGCCATAAGTTGCCTAATACCAAAGTAACCCGGACATTGCCCTCAACACAAGGCCGATATTCCCCGACAGTTGTTTACCATAATCTCATATGGATATTGTTTCTATCGCTACAAATGCAATTCATACGAGCACATTCAACACCCATAATGGGTCATTCATTTTTTCGTGAGTTTTGTTTTGATATTTCATTTCTTTTACATGAAGTTCGACCGGTAAGCATT
>VDFB02281492.1:238828594-238874373 GCA_007258455.2 Sequoia sempervirens | reverse complement strand
TCGAAATGCCAGAGGGAACCCGTGAGGCCCCGAAGGGCAGCAAAAACCCAAAATGGAGGCATGGTTGATTTACGATGAAACCCTAAAGTGACATCAACCGTGCGAAACATCAAAAAAAGAGGGGCATGCAAAATGAGGCGGCCCCGAAAGGTCTGACAAAGCGAATGAAAAGAGGGTCCCCGTTCCGAACAGGGTGTATCTGCTAAGGGCACAACAAATGGCGACTCCACTGGAGAACGCTCCGGAGCGTTCTAGGGATAAATATTCATTCAGTACCCAGAATCTCTGGTTTCGTAGACCAGGAGCTGCTTCCAAAGATGAATCTGGGAGAATGAGATCCTTAATTGGGTCAGCTTACAGGACATCTCAGAAGCGTGTGTGAAGTGAGTTCATTCCTTTCCTAGGGATAGTAACCAGAGTTATCACTTCAACCGAGTGAGCTACATAAGTTGCCTAATACCAAAAGTAACCTGGACATTGCCCCGCTGCCAGTCAGGCGTCGATAGCCCCGACAAAGTTGTCACTACAATCTCATGGATATTGCTCTACTGCCAGCCGGGCGTCCATAGCGCCGGTAGAGTTACCCGAACACCCATACGGTCATTCATTTCCTTTTTTCAGAGTTTCCTTTTTTGCTTTCTCTCTTTTGCTTTGATATTTCATTTTCTCTTTTGCCATTTAGTTCGACTGGGTAAGCATTGAAGCATACAATGGGTTTGAGACTGCAGTGGTCACTGGCATAGACTTAATATTTTTCACTCACTAGGGTGTCATAACAACCATAGTACGGTCTTTCAGAATTCATTATTATGTGCTTTGTGCGAGATCCGAGATGTGGGTAAGAAGATCCAGCGAAGGGTCAAGTTCTGAGTAGAGTTCAGATAAGGAAATCATTCGTGGACAGCTTTGCAAAGACCAATAGTCTAGAGTGAACGTTTAGCCAAAGAACACAAAGAATGGACAGCAAAGTGAACCGCTTGTCAGGCAAGCACGACCACCACAGAAGAGTGGGAAACCTCTTTCGAAACAAAACTGCTAGGAGGGAGAAAAACAAAAGTGACAAAAACAAAGCAGACAAGCAAGGAAGCAACTACTCAAACTTATACACAGGTATTTACAACGAAAAGCTCGAAGGAGCTCAAGCCTGGAAGTAATGCTTCAGGTGCTACCCGTTGACTGGCAACGGGACATTTTCACCAGTTAAGGTGTTTAGGCGGAAGGCATTATCTCCCAAAATCTCAGCTATCTGAAAGGGGCCAAGCCAAAGCTTATCAAATTTGTTGTGTCCCCCTTTTTTTTCATGGGCCTTGTCCCAATATAGGACCAAATCTGCAATCCTAAAGGCCTTGATTTTGGCTCGGCGGTCGAACCATCTCTTAACTACGCCCTAATGTTTGGCGAAATTTTCTATTGCACGGTTTCAGACTTCCTCTAAATGTAAGAGCTCAGCTAACCGAGCTTCCCTACGGTCTCCTCCCTCATAAAAATCGTTGATGAACTGGAGAGTAGGAATCTTTAGGTGGATGGGAAATATAGGCTCTAGGCCATAGACGAGGTGGAACGGAGAATCGCCAAGGGCAGCCTTGTAGCGGGTGCGATCAGCCCAAAGGGCGAAACAGAGCTGGGTATGCCAGTCCTTGGGATTCCTATCTAGCAGCTTCTTGATCACAGTAATCAAATTCTTATTCGTGGATTCGGCAAGGCCATTGCCCTGAGAGTAATAATTGGATGAGAATTCGAGGGCAATCCCATAGTCAAACGCCCAACTAGCAAATTTTAGTGAAGCAAAGGTAGGTCCATTATCACTTACCAAAGCATATGGACAACCAAAGTGATTTAAAATGAAACTTTCTAAGAAATTAGTAACTACTTCAGTTGTGCATTGCTTACATACTATTACTTCCGTCCATCTAGTACAATAATCAGTAGCGGTAAGAATGTACCTGTGTCTCACAGATGATGGAGGTCTTACCAGATCGATGAAGTCGAGACCCCATTACGCAAAAGGCCTTACCTCCAGCACGGGCTGCAGTGGGACAGCAGCATTCCTCTCCCTGGTGGTAGCGGTCTGACACGTATGACATGAACGAACATGGCAATGAGTATCCTTGAAGACGGTTGGCCAATAATACCCTGCCCTTAATATCTGATGCGCCGTAGAAGAACCTGACCCATGGCCTGTACCAAATTTATTGTGAAACTCCCTCAGTACGCGTTCTACTTCCTCTTTGTCAAAGAATCTTAGATAAACGCCCTCATGATTCTTCTTATAGGGAACAGAACCTTGCAACATATAACCATTACTTTTCAATCTCAGGGCCCTCTTCTAGACTCCTTGCAGATGCGGTAGACACTTATGATTTAGCAGATAATAAACAACATCTTGATACCATTCTCCCGGGGAAACATCTTCAAGCTGGTACTATTGTACCGTGAGTTCAGGTCCAGCCTCTGCTGCTGTTTCGGCCATTATACAGGTGAGTGCCTACCCTCGCACCAGCATCATCGGTTGGATCTCCATATCATACTCTTGTAGCAGGGTGACCCACTTAGCCCTTCATTCGCCCAATTCATTTTGCATGAGCAACGTCTTAACTGTTGGGTCAGGGACAATGGCGAACACCTTGTTGCGTAGAATTTAGTGTCTGAATTTATTCACTCCTCTGACGAGAGCGTACGCCTGCTTTTCTATGTTGTGGTAACGCAATTCAACATCTTTGAGAGGAACACTCATAAAGGTGATCGGATGCTCGTTTCCTTCGTCATCCTTCTGGGTCAACATGCTAGCACAAGAATGCTCTGAAGCAAATGAGTAGATATAGAATGGCTTCAGATAATCCAGGCTAACTAACACAGGTGCCTCAGCAATGGCCCGTTTGATTTCCTTGAAGGATTGTTTGGCATCCGGTGTCCATTCAATTTTGGCGTCTTGTTTAAGCATGGCATTGAGAGGCTTGACAATTTCTGCGAAACTTGTGATGAATTTCTGGACAAAGTTGATCTTTTCGAAGAAAGATTTTAATTCCTTCTTGCTGCCCGGGGGCTGAATCTTGAGTAAGGACTCGATGCGGTCAGGATCAATGGAGATTCCTTGTTCCGAAATGATGTGCCCGAGCAGCCTGCCTTCAGTCACTCCAAAAATGCACTTCTTGGGGTTGAGAGAAACCCCAAATTCCCTGCATCGCTAAAATACTTTACATAAGTCGGAGACATGATCACCCTGCTTCTTAGAGAATACGGTCAAATCATCCATGTAGATGATTATGCACTTGCCAATTAGGTCTTTGAAGGTGATATCCATGGCGCGTTGGAAAGTGGCACCAGCGTTGATGAGTCTGAAAGGCATCCTTCTTTACGTGAACGTCCCCCACTTAGTGGTGAACGTTGTCTTGTGACGATCCTCATATTGCACCATTACCTGATTATACCCGAAGTATCCGTCGAGGAAGGACATCATCTGGGAGCCGTTGACAATTTGCAGCACCTCATCTAGCGAAGGGACTGGATAGTTGTCTTTCTCTAAGGCGCAGTTGAGATTGCGCAAATCCACACACAACCTAATCTTGCCATTTTTTTTTCTTACCGGGACCAAATTAGCCACCCACGTGGAGTGCTTGACTGGGAAAATGATTCTTGCTGAGAGCAACTTTTGCACCTCCTTGTAAACGATAGGTTCTAGTAAGGTATTGATGGGGCACTGCCATTGGCGGAAGGGCCTCACTTCTATCTTGAGACGGATGGTGTGCGTGATGATAGAGGTGTCATACATTTTTAAATCTTGGTAGCTCCATGCCACCACATCATGGTATCTTCGTAATGCATCCGTGATCCCTCTTTTTTCCTCTAGCGTGCACACCTTGCCAATAAAAACATTTTTGGTCTCCTCGGCTGTCCCAAGGTTATGAGCATTGCACTGATTATTTATAGCTTGCTTTTTTGTTTGCTGATCCTGGTCTCTGATCTGATCCAAGTCGAATATGTGTTCCAGCTGAACCATACCTCTGGGGATCATGTTGGTTTTGAGGTTGATAACCCCCTTTATATCTAGTTCGGCCTCCTGTGGACCAGCTTCATCAATTATTTGGGCAGCGAAGACGTCAGAACTTGTGATGAACTGGAGGATATGCTTATCATCATTGAAGACCTGCATGTGGGTGACATTATCTGGGACTGATGGCGTGGATGTTTGCTCAACAGTAAATTTCTTGAGCCTAGACAAAGAGAGTGGCTATAACATGCTAGCTGCTTGAGCCAAGGCATCGGTTGTGTGATTCTGAGCATGAGGGATCAATTGTATGTTGAATGCATATAGGCCCTCTAAGAGATCCCAAACCTTGTGCCTATAATTTGTGATCCTTCGATCATGACAGGAATACAACTTCCTGACCTGCTTAACTATGAGGGCAAAATCCTCGAAAATTTGCAACATTTTCACATTTTTTTTTAAGGCCATAAGAAGGCCAAGGACTAAGGCCTCATATTCTTCTACGTTATTGGTGCAGTAGAATTGCAATCGATGTGCAGCGAGAAATGTCTTACCTGTTGGACTGATGAGTTCGAATCCAGCTCTAGCTCCTTGCCTCGACTTTGATCCATCAAATCAGAGCGTCTAGCACACAGATGATTCTTTATCTTCGGGTCTGATTGAGCCTCTGTTCCCTTTCGGCTGGACGGCGGGCCTTGTGATCTTAGGGGGTTCTCCAGTTTGGGGCAATGATCAACAGGTGGTTCTGGTGGTGTCTCCTTGGGTGTTTCTGTCAGAGGAGCAGCGGCTTTCTTAACATGCTCCACTGCTGCATGGCATAGGCAACAATCAAATTCAGAGTGAGCAGCATTGTGAACCCTGCACTAGTTTGGCAATAAAAGATCTTGGAAATTTATTCAGGCTCCTAGGCTGAGCTGATCCCTTGCACATTTTTCCATGAATTCTTGGAATCCATTGAGTAGTCCCCAGTTGTCATCCTTATTCAGCTCATCATCAGCTTCTACCAATGTTTCCGTATCTGGGGGCATTTGCGTGGAACCTGCCGAGGGACTGCACAACACCAGCAATACTTCAACTGCACGTTCTCCCTGAAGCTCAAGCTCATTTTGGTAGGTACAAGGGTGATAATTCCCTAAATCGGTCTCGACGAACAACACCTCATTAAGGTTGTATTCTATGATCATATACTTCATACGGGGCTCACGGTCGATACGGATCTGATTTGGCAGCCCCTTCCACAACAGCCACATGTGAGAAAGGTCTGTAGCGGTGTATCTATTCAGCGCCTTAGTGAATTCCCTTCCCAAAATGATTCCATATGCATCGGGAATATTAGCTACTTGGATATCAATGACCTGTTGTATCCATGGGTCTACGGCAACCTGCATCAGGATACGGTTTATTTCACCCACGATGTTGATCTATGTTTTGTCCAGCTGGGTCACCTTTCTCTTTGACGGTGTGGGAGTGATGCCAAGAGCCTTGCATACTGCCAAGGGAATGACATTGGCTGATGCTCCTGAATCGAGCGGGCAGTTGTGTAAGTTCTTCCCAAAGATCTTGATGGTAGTCAAGAAAGGGGGAGTTTTCGGTCTCCCTTGGAGGATGCCCACAGGTGTGTCCATTTGACCTATTTGGCTTTTATTCCTATCACTACCCGTATCCTTGGCTTGTTTAAATTGCTGGTCTTTAGAAAACTGCCTATTAGCCCTTTCTGGCTCCTTTTCAGTTTGTTTACTGGCTGGCTGATTCGTAGGAACATCCCTCCTTTTCCAGGCATTATCCCGTATCTCAGGTTCTTGCCTAGGCTCTTCAAAGGTAACCCTCTTAGCTGAGGTTTCCTATGTCGTACTAGAGATTGGAGTCCCGTTGAGGACTCTAAAGAAGGCATGCCTTACGGCAGGAACCTTGAGTAGTTTGAAGGCTGACAAACTGATTTTTACCTTCTTGAACTCTTCCGCTACATATTCACCCATTTGCTCAATCTCAGAGCTAAAAGCTTGGCCTATAGCAGAATTAGGGGTTTGGACGTTCGCTTGTCTAGACGGGTTTTGAGGTTGGCCTTGAGGCTAATTTTGCGATTGGTTTTGGGCTGATTCTTATTAAGGTATTAGGCAGGTATGTGAGGAAGCCCAGGGTTATTACTAGCATTGGGATCAGGCGGAGTGGCAAAATTATTTGGTGGGGTAGAGGTTGTGAAGGGTCCACCCACCTGTCTATTCCTAAGGAAGTAGGGGCTCAATCGTTGATAGAACATGTGAACCTCATCTACAAATAGTTCTTCTTCGTCTACCGGACCATTATCTACTGAATCAAAAAATTGAGCCAAAGCTTGTTCAGTACTTACCTCTTGCACCTTTTCATCCTCAATGGGAGTAGGCTCGACCTCGGGCTCATTACGGTCGCCTCGTAGAAACGGCGCCTGATTGACTACCAGACATGAGGAATCATATGGCTCGGACAGGACAATGTCGCTGCAGTTGGCGTTGTCAACTGCGTTTTGCACCTCCACCTGGAAGGTTTCAGCAGCCGTCTGGAACTCGGGACAATCTAGCTCAGAATGCCTGCTGGTTTTGTGAAGTTGACACCATCCGGACAAAGCTGCTTCGGCCAGATACACGCTGTTGGATGTTTTGTCGTTGCTTGCCGGTTGATCGAAGGGTGTGGAAACACCACCATTGTTGGGCCTGGTGTTCCATGTGTGATTCTTCCTCTGAGAGGGCCTTCTTTTTGCATTCTGATTGGCGTTTTGCCCTCTCTCATAATTCTGCCCGGAGGAGGTGCCTGCTTCGTGATTATCTCTGTTGTCCCTATTGTCTCAGCTGTCTCAGTTGATATTGGCCTGGAAATTGTGTTGGGAGGCCTACATCTGGTTATTCAGATTCTTCAGATGCGTCATCTCTATGGACATCTTCTTGATCATCTCCGTTAGTTCCTCCAGCTTGTCCTTCTCAGTCGTGCCTCCAGGCGACGGGGCCAAATTTTGGAGAAAAGTAGGCGGGGCCGCCGGCTGATTTTGGTAGGTTGGAGGAAACTCCGGTCCCGACAGGTACAATGGCACCTAAGGCTGTTGGGAATACGCCTACTGTTGCGGAGCAATCTGGGAATAGTTGTACTACTACTGGGGCTACAAATAGGAAGTCACGGGAGGCACATAATTCAATGGCTACCCCGGATGCGGCACCATAGGCAATTGGGGTACATGGTTCATAAGAGGGGTTTGATGAGAAAACGCCTGATTCAGCCTCTGAATCTGCATTAGGTAGGCTACCGGCCCTAGAGAAGGTAGCGGGCCGGAGATATTTTATGCCAAGTCCGCACTAGCAACAATGTTTCTGCATAGGCGGCCAGTAGGGTAGTGGACAGTGGACGCATCCTTTTCACCAAGGCCGATGTGAGGTTGTCTAGGGCTGCGTAGTAGACTGGTAGAGCTACCGCATCATTATGGACGTACGGATCTTGGAGCCTCATGTGAGCCCAATGGAAGCGGTCATTGAAGGAGCTAATAGGTTCGTTGACCTCCCTTCTGATAGACATGAACTGTCGGTAAAGGTCCGAAGGGTTGATTGGGATCTTGTATTTCTGCAAGAAGGCATTTTTCATCAGGTTTCACGAGGTGATGGATCCCCTCGGCAGATTAATGTACCAGTAGAAGGCCTCTTCCCCCAATGAATGCGAAAAGAGGTGACATGCGACGTCCTCATGGTTCACTTGCATTTCGGTGATCGCCGTTTCAAATATCTTAATATGCTCTTCAGCTGTTCTTTGCATATCGCGTGGATGGAACTTTGAGCAAAAGCCTTCCAGATTCTTGGGCATATCATTGTAGACTGCAAAATGTATCAGCGAAGGGTTATGTGCAAGCCAAGCCATGGAGGGAGGTGGAGGTGGCACTTGCTATTGGTGAACAACGATTTGGGGATGTATTGGCAATACAACCACAATGTGGGGCTGCCCTTGAGCTATGGTTGTCCTGACTATGCCTTGGGCCGGAAGGGTCGGGAGAGGGGCAATCCTCTAGCTGCTGGAGATAGACGGTGCAAATGTTGTTTGAGATGGTTGGGTGGAGGATGAAGGCCAGCCAAATGGAGGTGAGGGTGAAACAGGGGCAGATGGAATGGAGGAAGAGGAAGAGGCGGCGCTGCTTCCTTGTGCTCGTTTTTCCCTCGTGGGAGGCTGCAATTCTTTAAATTCTCCCTTGTTTGGTGTTGACCGTAGAACTCTCTGAAACCTTTCCGGGGAGAATGATCTGATCCGATCAAGCTTTACTTTATCTCCGGACTTAGTATCTTCACCATGGCCCTCCTTCTAGCGCTAGTTCTGTTGATGGCGTTAGAAAGAGGAGGGCATAATATGAATCACTTCCAACCTTTAGCTTTTTATTCCCAACATGTCATACCCTCCTTCTAGCGCCAGTTCTGTTGATGGCGTTAGGAGGAGGAGGGCATAAAATGAATCACTTCCAACCTTCAGCCTTGTATTCCCAACTTGTCAGCCCTCCTTCTAGCGCCAGTTCTGTTGATGGTGTTTTTATGCACTTCTCAACACAGACAGTGCGTAGGTGCACTACCTCTCTTGAAAGATAGTCTCCCACAATCGAATTGCAGAACACTATCCCAAGGTCTCTCGGATGTCAGGTCATGACAGTGCTTAGATACCTCAGTAGTTTCATGTGATTTGTTGGAATCACAAGGCGGTCTTACAGAAAATACAAAGTGTGGCCATAAAGTATGAAGTTGGATCTTGAAAAGGAGTTCTTAGGATAAAAGCACTTATGCGTCAGCTGTAGGTTCAAACAACAATCTTGAACTCCATCTAATTGTTAGATTTGGCTTTACAATGTGCAATGAACCTTAGTATTGTTCAGTTTCTAAAAAAAAAAGAAAAAGGGCGAAGGAGGAGAAAAGTTCCTAAGTCTGAAGCTTGCTATGAATAGTGACAATGGAGTTCCTGCAATGGACAATTCCTCAAAACAATATCCCACTTAACCAGGGATTTCACAGTATCATGAAAATTGTGCTATCTTCTAAGGGCTGTAGATATTTCATCCTTCATTCACCACGTACATGCATGAATTAAAGATAAATGTTTAGGGCAGCTTTAAATCAAGTCTAGGCTAACTTTGCACAGCTATCTACCTTCAGCAAACAGCAAAAAGTATGGACTAAGGGATCATCAACAAAGCAGGAATTTTCACAATCAGCCAACACCATTCCTAAGATTTACCCAAATAAAGCAAACAACTAACTAAACAGCAATGAGATCTAAGCTAAACATGTGAAATTGGATAAATGAATCAAATGACATGAGAGAAATCAAGAAAATACACAAGGTCAATGCTATTTCTTATAAATTTCTGCAGCATTCCTTTACAACAACTCAACTCTCACTTTTGCAAATGAGGGGAGTGCTCTATTTATAGTTTTCCAAAAAGTTAAATGAATGGCCAAGATTCATTGCAAATGTGTGGCTAAGATTCATTACAAAATAGGGTTTCACCTACCCCCAAATAGATTTACAATTTAAAAATATTTTCTTGTCCCTTCCCTATTTTGTCATCTAGTGGATGGCACTATTGCTCTTTCGTCCTGTAGCTAATTGTTATTTTCTTGGCTGTAGCTACTCTTCAGGGAGGTCTTCTTCCTTGGCTGGATCATCCTCTTGTTCCTCGAAAGCTGCGTGCTCTATGTACTTGAGGACAATGGCCTGGAGCTTGTCGATTTCAAGGATCTCGCATCTTAACGCCTGGTAACTCCATTCCTTGGCGTTCTCTTCCAGCCTCTTCCAGTCCTCGTCATACTTCGAGCCTTGGTCTTTGAATAGCTCTGATCGGTCGAAGGCGCGGGCAACATAACTCAGGAACTCCGTTGTTATTTCTCTGGCTGTCCTGTCCTTCATCTTTTCCTCAAAGTGTGACTTGACCTTCTCGGCATCCATTTGTACCGTGGGCATATCATAGCCCGCCATCAGCTTAAGATACTCGGTGCATTCTGCTTGGATTTCCTTAATCCACTCAATGTCTAGATCCACTCTGCTCAGAATTTTCTCTAGCCTGTCCTTTCGGTTGTCGAGGTCTCTGCGCCACACATCCACCAGCCAATGATCTTCTTTCTTTAGTTCTAGCTTCTCTTCTCATGTATCATCGGGCATCTGAAGGATGGCTTCAACCTTTGGGAAGGCGGAATCGTAAATCGCAGGGAAATTGGTGAAGAGCCTCCTCGTGCTTTTCAGGGATTGGGTCAGTTCCAAGAACTTATTGGTTGTTTGCACAACCCTGTTGATTCCCATGTTTCCGACATCTATGACCTATTGGAACCAATCCGTAGTGGTCTTCTCTAAGTTTTTCCTTCTCTCTAGTTTATCTATCTGTTCTTTGGAGAGTAGTTGAGGTGCGGCCGTGGAGGTGGTGGGCAGGTCGTCCACTGAGGACCATTGCTGAATGTAATCAGTTAGGGCACCAACCTGCGCCTTGAGCTCGTCTTTGGTGACCTTGTCCTACTTGATCAGGTGTACCACTGTGGCCAACGACTCCTCCAGGTGCTCAACTTTTTGTTCACTAGTTGTTATCCCCAAATCAACAGTGGAGATGATGTAACCCACCCCTGTTTGGCCAACTATAGGGGTTGCAACTTGTGCTGCTCGGGAGCCGGAAGCATCCATCGTTATCTTGGAACAGACCTTAGGCTTCTTCTCCTTCTTCGTTGTGGTCAGGGATCGAGCCAAGATGGCCTCCAATCTCGCCCTCGGGTTCTTTAGAATAGGAGTAGTCTTCTCAAGATGTTTCTCCAACCAGTCAGGCATGGCAGATTTGTCCTTGGGTGCATCATGGCTGCCCTCACCCTTTTCAGTTAGAGGCAAGACTTCTGCCTCCTTTTCCTTTCGGGGCTCCTCCTTCTCTTTAGTAGCGTCCTCCTCTTCGTCAGAGTCATGATAAAATACGAGGCGTTTGACGGGTAGCCTAGTGGACAATTGTCGGGTGGGGCTATCTCCCTTCGCTGCCTCCTCTTCTTTCTTCTCTTCCGCAGCCTTGGCCTCGGGGCTCTTGACAGCATGGGTTTCGACCTCGGTGATATCTTTTATCCACTGCTCTTCTGGCGGCTGCCCCTTTTCATCATGTGGTGACTCCTCAGCCTTCCCCTCAATGCTCTTTAACTGCTGTGCCAAATCCTCCTCAAGGTCCTCATCAAATGTTTGGATAACCTCCTTGGCGCCCGAGCCATCCTCTTCATCCCCACTCCCGGAAGAGCCTGTCTCTTCTCCCTCATAGATCACCCTGTCAATGGTTCGGTGCTCATACTCAGGGTGCTCGTGATATTCATCGGCCTCCTCCTCAATGGGCTTCGAGGCTTCTCGTTCCCACTCCTCCAACTCCTCTGATATTTGCATTGTGGCCTCCATGGCCAGTGGCCCCTTTGGTGGTTGTGAAGGCTGAGCCGTCGCGAGGACTTGGGCAAGGGCCGCTTGGAGAGCTGGATTCATCAGTATTTGGGATAGCTCAGGGGGAAGGTTCTGCATATGTCGGGTAAGGGCCTCAGGCATGGCGGCGATAGGAATGGGCAATGTAATTGTAGCCAGAGGGAGGGATGTAATAGGTGACATGGCAGCAGAAGAGGAAGGGGAAGTGGTCATGCCGAAAGAGGAGTCAACGACGATCACTGACCTGGCCGGGGGCGAAGGGGCGAGATGGACAGAGATGTCCACTGCCGGCGGAGATGATGCGATCGCGGCCTGAGAGGCGGGTGGTACACCAGTCAGGGGAGGGAGAAGTAAGGGAGGCTGCACTTCTGTTGTTGTCACTGTCTGCTTGGGCCTCTTGGGAGATGAGCCTCCCGTGTCTTTCTTTGCTTGCTCCTTGGGGTCCGTAGACTATGTTGTCTATGTTTCTTTTCTCTTCTGGGACGTAGTGACTGGGGGAGACTTGGAAGTCTCACCAGCTGATGTGGTGGCGGCAACGTCCTCTGTGGCGCTTGGCTCACTCTTGAGCGCCTCATACGTTAGGACCACTCCTTGTTGCTTCAGTTGCGCCACCTGCCCATCGACCCACTCCTTAGTGCGAGCTATGATCAGCTGGGTGATAGTATCCAGGTCATTCAACTCTTGCTCGTCCCAGTCTATGGAGGGGATTGCCAAGTTGGCAACAGCAGGGTACCTTGGGTGCATGATTATAGACTCATCCTCCTCGAGTTGGTCTGGTACCTTGAACAGTTGCACTCTTCTTAAGAACTGTACAATCATGCACATGTAGTGCCTCATGCGTACCTCCTTGTCATCTTTGTAATTTGCCCAGAAGTCTTCAATATGGTATTTGTGGGTGTATGCCGGCCCCAGTGCTTTCCTAACATGGCCATGTGTGTCCATTCGTGGGTGAGCTGTTTACCAGTCAAAATTATATTCCTTAAGCTCTTTCTCAGAGTTGTCGGCACATTGAGATGTTTGCAGTTGGTAGAGGCCCTGGCCGAGGGTCATGGGATAGGGGATCCCTGCTATGTGCTTGTTGCCGAAGACTGTCTGGATGTGTTGGAGCTGCCAGGAAAGCTCCAGGAGAATGATCCTGTCGTTTGGGTACCTTGGCAACTTGTTTGGCCGCTCTGTGAAACCCTGGGCTCGGATGTAGGTAAATTTGGGGAACTGGATATATAGGAAGGCATATTCCTTCAGGAGCGCCCTGGCGCTGTGGGAGACTCTCCTCTCGAAGTCTTCAGCGATCAATCTGATGATATGGCCAATGAAGGAGTCATTGACCCTGCAGTACTCCTTGAAGTGGCGGTATTGGAGCTGAGGGTACTTGTCAAACAGCTTGAGCCCTCACCTGTGCCCCTGATTTGGTGCCACAAATAATCCACTGTATTGCCTTTGACCCGCCAGGGAGTACACCAGGTAGGATGTCATGTAGAACTTAGAGCTTTTCTTGACGTTTACAAACTGCTCGTGGAAGCAGTTGCTGATGATGCCTCCCCAGTCGAATGAGGTCTTGGTGTTAACGTCCTCATTCCCTTGCAGGATCTGCTCAATGTAATATGCCATCCACTCTTGGAAGTAGGCGGCCGCTGGGAGACCCATAACCCTACTTAACATTGTCACCAGGTCGTGATAGTCTTCGTGGAAGTCGCTACGGAACAGCTCTTGGGGAACCTTCGCAGCACTGCCCCGTTTCTCTGTAAGCCAGTAGAGGTTAATAGACTTCTTGCACCCTAATGGACTAGCATCCCACACCGCTTGGCATTGTTCTAAAGTGGGAACCTCCATGTGTGGGAACGTGGGAATGTGAAATATTTTCGTAATTCCCTCTGGCGACATGTCGGCGAGGATGTTCCCTTCCTTGTCCACAATTGTTCTGGTGTCAGCTTGATAGGCTTCTCGGCAAGCCATCACTAGTTCGGGTGTTATGAGAGAGGAAGGAAAGCCGGTAGCCTTGGCGATTCCACTCTGTCATATTAGTCTTGCATTCTTCGTGGTAGGGTTAACCTTGACCCTCTGGGTGAACACATCTATGTTCACTTGGCCGATGTTGGTATCTGAGATTTCCTTCTAGTCGGTTGAGACCTTTGACTAGAGCGGCTCACCCTGGAACTGAAACTTCATATGATCTTTATCTTCTTTTCCTCGAGCGGATCTTCCAGATTTCGTGCCCTTATCCTTTTCGACGGAGGCCCCTGAAGTTCCTGCAGCCGATTCCATATATTCTACAAGCAAGGGAAAAGTTAGCGCAACAAAACATCAAAAGCGTTCATGTTAGTCGATATTTCAACGATAACACCTAAATAATCATTCAAATATACCATAAATTTTATCCTTAGATGGTATCAATCTTCATTAAAGGGCATTTGGTCAATCTGGGCCCGGAGGGCCGGACTTCCCTGGCAGGAATGCTGTCAAGAAGGGAAAATGCAGCCGTGAGCTCCCAGAGATCCCCCTTAGCTAAATTTTGATGTTTTAAGGGCTCATGATGGAGAACAACATAATTTAGGACATGGGTCGAAGTCAGATTCTGGATTTGAGCTTGTTTGGATCGATTAAAAGGGGGCCGGAGCTTCTAGGTCGGGAAGCTGTCAGGAGACGGCTGTTGGCAACGGCGGACAGCAGGCGGAAATCCGGCCGAGGAAGTCCGGCGGCGGAAGTCCGAGGGCCGGGGTCTGGGGAACAGAAGTACGGACGGGGCACACTTATCATTCAGGCTTGGCGGCAGCAAAAGTAATGCCGGGGCCCGGCGGCCGGGGTGACGCGAGATGACAGCCGCCGGGAGATTTTGGCGCTAATTGGGCGACGGAGGCGGGAGCTCCGGAACCTGAAGGGTGGGAAGCCAACAGGGTTCCACCGTGGACGACGACCGAACCGTCACGGAGTTCCGGGGACAGAACTCCGAACAGCCGGGCCCGGAAGGCCCCCCCAGACAGCGAGGAATTCGGCAAAATGAGACGGCAAAAATGAGGGCCAGGATCCGGCATTCAGGCGGACGGGGAAGGAATTCGAAAAAATGCAGTGGCGGGCAAGAGGAGGACTTCCGAGGGCGGAAGCCCCGCCACCGGGGCCCGGGAGCGCGAAAGCAGCGGCTTTAAAAGATCAAGGCAACGACGAAGAGGTAGGCGGGGCCCGGAGGGCAGGGCGCCGGGCGACGCCTGCCATTGCGAGAAGGCAGACCCCCGAGGGAACTCCGCAGATGGAACCTCAAGGGGCTAGGCCCGTAATGAACGAAGGATGCGAGCCAAGTACCAAGTTTAAACGGCGGAGCAGCCGCCGGGATCCGGGAGCCGGGGAGGTGGAGCGTTTGGGTAGTTCGAGCTCGGCGAAAAGCGGACGAAAGCCCAGTCAGGGAAATCCGACGGACCGGGCCCGAGGAGGAGGATCATCGTCGGCAAGAGTCTGGAGTTTGAGTTTGACGGCGAGGACGGGGTTCGGACCCGGGGTAGTGGATTGCCCTGCGCGAAGAATAGCCGCGCGATCGAGAAGTTCCGGATCGGCGGCGAGGGCGTTTCTGATAGGTTTGTTCATTTTTTAACACATGGGTTATGGGCGCGATTTGGCGTTCTTTGACTTGTTTCATTTTAACCAGTTATTTAATTCATTTAAATTCCCCAAAATGATGAAAAAATGCAGGAGGGCAAACGGGGATGTCCTACCTCAAAAACGCTAAGTGGGGAGGCGCGAAATCTACCAGCGATCGTCAGAGTGAGCTTGATGGTCACGATCGAGACGCTACAGTTGAAGGCGGTGGGCTCCTGATGCTGTCTTGTGCAATTCGCCAAAATTTAGATTGTGAAAATGACTGGCGAGTTGGGTATTATATACCCCAACCGCCATTAATGTCCGCATTAATTGCTGGTACGACCGTGCCAAAAAATTGGTGAAATTTGAATTAAGTCGGCGGCGGTAGTGGAGACTCCGGAGCCCGGCAGCCGGAAAGACGGGAGACGACGACCGCCGCAAGATTTTCGCACTGATTGGGCAACGGCGGCAGAGAAGATCGGCCCGAGGCCCGGAGGGCGGGAAGCTGGAAGGAGGTCCGTCGTCGAGGGTTTTCTTCGTGCTGCTTGGGTGACGGCGGCGGCGAGAAGCCCAGGGCCCGAGAGGCGGGTGGCCCTCAAAGGTTCGCCGTCACAGACGGCGATCCTGGGACGGAAGTCTGGTGGCGGACTTCCGGGGCCCGGGGTCCGAAGGGGTAGGCGCTGCCCGGCAAATACCCGACGAAGTTTGAATGGAAGACAGCAGGAAGGGCCCCGAGGGGCGGAAAGACGCCCGGGGAACACCGCAAAGGGCGGCAAACGCAAAGGGGAAGCCCGATAAGGGAACCCCGGAGGCCCCGAAGGGCAGCAAATACCCAAAACGGAGGCATGTTCGATTTACGATGAAACCCTAGAGCGATATCGACCGTGCAAAACATCAAAAAAAGAGGGGCACACAAAACGAGGCAACCCTGAAAGGCCCGACAAAGTGAAAGAAAAGAGGTTCCCCGTTCCGAACGGGGCGTGTGTGCTAAGGGTACAACACTGCTTTTTCCCTTGTTGGGTCTAAAACCACTGCTCCCCAGTCCCTTTCTTGTCGGAATGCCCTTATGGATTCTACTCTGCCTTCTTGTCCTAATCTGTAGCCTTCGCATGATTTCCCTATCCCGAGTTTTGTGTCGCCATCTTGTTTTAATCCCCAGCCATCTCCTAGTTGCCCTACCTCGGGTTTGGTCTCTGGTTTTAAAGGTACCTCGGTTACGAAATTAGTCTTGTACTTGGGGAATTCTATGGAAATTCTTTCTAATAAACCTATGGTCAGTAAAGAGTCGGCCCCTAGTGCCCCTGCATCTGGAAGATTTGTGAATGCCCCTAAAGATTCCCCTAATCAGGGTGAAATTAATTTTGCCCTGAATAACCTCAGGCCTGAGGACATAATGAATGTGGCCGAAAAAGTACGGATGGCCTTTTCACTATTCTTAAGTGGACCCAGAAGGAAGTTTGTGACTTGAAAGGCCGTAATAAAGATCTCAACAACAGAGTCATGGAATTGGAGCAGAAGATTAGCTGGAGCTATAATGAGAATGAGGGACAGGACACCCCCTTACCAAGGAAAAGACAACAGTCGCAGGAGGAAAAATTGACTAGGCTCGAGTGCAATATGTCCAAGATTGGCCAAAATATTAGGGCCACTGTGGCAAATAATTACAAAATTGCTAGGCACAATGCCATTATCATCAATGCTATGGTGGAAAAGTTAGAAAAAAATCAAAAGGGCTTGCTGGTCGTGGACTTGGATGTGAACAGAGGTTGTAGCAGATCTATTGCTAAAGAGATTTCGACTCGTACTTGGGCTAATACGAAGAGGAAGGCCCCTGCTTCTCCACACACGCTTCAAATCCTCAAGCAGGGGTTACAGGATATGAATGAAGTTGAAAAGGAAGCGGAGGAGTTGATGAACACCTTGGAGTAATGTTGCGGTGGTTGTTTCTAGTTTTTTGGCGGTCCTTTTTTCTAGACCCTATTGTCTCTTTGTGCTGTCGTTTCCTTTTTGGGACAGCTAACTGTTTGTTCAAACTTTTTATGCTCTATCTTTGTTATTTTTAACTTTGTGGTTTTAGGTCCCTGTAAAACCTATTTTTTCCTTTTCAAAAACATATAAGATAGACTACAAAAAATATTGGTAATCATAAGCACATTCTATTTAATAATATTTATTCTTTTAGGAAGGTATTGTGCAAAGGAATGAAACTATTGATGGTTTTTATTATTGATATAAACTATATTAATTATACTTACCTATTAAGGATAAGGTTATGTTTATTAAATTAGAAATATCTAAGGATTATGATAGAGTTTTATGGTATTTACTCTAAAATATTTTTCTCATTTTTAATTTAAATAGTAGGGGATTTCTTGGTTTATGAGTTATGTTTTTTTTCACCATTTTATGATGTTATTTTCCCTTATATTTTGATTAAGCTGGTATAAGTTTTGGTTAGAATAAAAAACATCAAAGAATAACTTGGGAATCACAACCACACATCCAATTTTTAAATGATAGAACATTGATGAACATTCCTTATATTTGTGAAGCAATCAATCATAGGAAACATTTTTTTCCTTAATACTCATATCTTTATATAATAAATAATTATAGAAATCGTATGTTTCAGGACATGATCCATCCATTGGATTATTTTTGAATTAATATATTAGTTGGAAATCGAAGTAGAGAGCAATGGAAAATGATTTTGAATAGAATTCATACGAGAGTTAGTTGTTGGAGAATGTAGTGGTTATTTCTTGTTGTACATTTGGTGTTGTTAAAATCTATATTACAATCTCTTCCTATATTGCATACTGTTCTTAGACCCGGACATCTTGAGCTCAATATTAAATATTTCGAAGCTAAATTATTTTAGCATTGATGCAATTTTTTGAACAATATTCGATTGGTACTCTTAATGCCAAGTATTTAGGTGGTGTTCTTGTGGAGAACATTTTATCGATGGATTTACGTGGAAGTGGCTCAATGGTTTTGAATCCTCTTAAGTGAGGATATAAAATTATCAAGGATGGACTCCTTTTTAATATTAAAAATGGTAATAAATTTCTTTTTTGGAATGACTCTTGGGATGTACATCAATTGATTATTTCCTCTTATTCTCTTCTTCATCTGTTAAGTGAATTTTCTTTGGAAGCTAGATGGACTACTATGGTTGAAATAACGATTTTCATTTCTTTATGGAATTATTAGATATATTATTGGAAGGAATCTAATAGTTGTTTTAGAGGTGGTTCACTTGATTCTTGAGTGACTCACTCATTCAATCTTAAAGACTAACATTATTTCTCTTTAAAGGAAGATGGTTCTCTTGCTTCAGATTATGATTCTAAAATTCCTAATTAAGTTAAAATTTCCTATCAATATTAATAGAAGAATAGAAAGGAAATTAAATATTTTCCTAGGTGGAGAAACAATATAAAAAAAAAAATTAGTTGGCTGAAAGAAATACTTCTTTATTTGGATACTAAGTCAAAATAAATTTATTAGATGGGAAATATTAGAAATAAAAGATTTAGTGGTCCACTAAATTTTTTTATGTGTGGTATTAATGAAGAAACTAGTGCTCACATTTGCATTTAGTCATAATTCTCCTTGGGTGTTTGGAAAGATTCATTTGAGCGATGGAATCAACATTTTAACTATGTTTCATATTAAACTGGTTTATTACATATTTGAGGATACACTCTTGCATCATCTTTTTTCAATGTGGTTTATTAGGTTATTCATTCTATTTTTATTCTTTGGAAAATACAATTATCTACGAATCGTATATATTCTTAAGGTCACCAATCTCCTTTTAAACAAACTTGGATGATAATTTTTACAATTCTCAAAGAAACTATTGTTGCTAAATGTTCTATAGGTGGTGTATTATATTCTTATTATTTCCTTCTTTCAATCAATTTAGATATTACAAATTATTATTTTATATTTGAATCTAAATCGTAGTCCATAAAGATGGTTAATATACCCATAGCAAGAGGTTCCCTCACTTCTAGATTTCTAAAATTTACTTTCGATGTTTCTTCTCATGGTAACCCAGGTGCTTCTAGAATTGGAGGATTTTGTCATACAACTAATGGTACTATCTATTTTGATGACTCCTATGTAATGAGTATTACTTACTAGCACTTGCATCGAAAAGAGATGCAAGGGTTACATTGATAGAAATTATATGAGTTAATGGGTTAAAGAGCATAATTTGATGTGTGTATAGAAGATGCATTATTTTAGTTTACAATATTTTATGTACATAATCAATATTTCATTTCATTTTTATTTTTTTGAAATACATACATTATCATTTATACCATGAAATATAAGGGTTTTGAGAGTCAATTATCTATTATCCTAGTTGTTGATGGTGGGCTCTAAGCTTCCACTAATTGAGTAATGTTGTTCAAATTACAAATTAACACCCACAATATCTTACATCACCTCTTGAACAAATAATATAATATACAACTTCATCCTAATGAAATATTCTTATATCTATGACTCTTGTACCTCAAATTCTACATAATATGTGATAGCATATTGTACAAATATCTCTCAAATGGTCAATTGGTGCAGACTACCGTTAAGAACTGTCTCAACGTTCTGCAAAAAGTAAATTTATCCCCAAAGTGTAGGTCAACGAATAATCCAAGGGGGTTTGTGCTCCTAGTCATATGGGAAAAGAGGTAATAATGATGACATTTACCACCAAACACATCCAAATATTCCCTTGCACTTTATGCCTAATATGAACATGACCTTTATTATATGCAAGGTATCACTTGAAAACATCATATAAGAGAGATATCAAAATCATGAGTTAATTAAAAAACAAAATATCTACAACAAAATTTATATTATTCATTTCCTAATTCTAAACGACATATATTTGTATTGTAATATTTATTAAAAGGATCGTATCTATTTACCCAAAAATCATACTTAATTATGATATTTTTTATGACATTATATCTCAACCTTACTAAACTTGTCACAATTAATGTACTAAAAGACATAAAATTATTTAACTTATGATTGTGAAGAAAGTCATTGAAATAAGTATGAAATGGATTAAACTATAGAGCTATAGAGCTCATCCACCTCGTGATAAGAGAAATAATTGACCATTTCCTAATAACTAATAATTGATTACTGCATTCCTCTTTGCATGTTATCCAGCAAAATGCTTTTGAATTGGAAGAAAACAACATTACTAATAAATTTCCAATAAAAAGGACATAAATAAGAAGAGAGCCTCAACAATTTCTCTATTTACATAAATATTTATCAATAAAAAATTTACGCTTGAAAAAATAAGTAAAAAAAATCATGTTTTTGGTATTGGCTATATTTTTTTGGAATCAAACACATACAAGATTCCAAGATTTATATACAGAAAATAAAGAATATATATAATATAATCCATGGAATGAAGAAAATACAAACACTTTCAACAAAAACTTGGAAGGCAGAGAAATATGATTTATATAAGCAATCAACTCTGCTGAAGAGGACAGGCTATTGGAGAATGCCACATCATTGCACAATTGAGTTATTTAAAACAAAATTAGAATATTTGAATGCATACATGTGTTCCATGTTGGGAGCTGCATGTCTTCCAGGTTTCTTCACCGTGAATAGATTGAAGCAGCAGCTGTAGGGGAAAGCTATAGATATGATGCTGGGTGAGAAAACTACTTCACGTGAGGAGGCTATAGGTAGGGAAAATGAGAGAAAGGTCTTCCAGGTTTCTTCCCACACAAGATCAGAAAGGTCATTTCTTCCCACACAAGAGCAGAAAGGTCATTTTTTCCCACACAAGATCGGAAAGCTCTTCATCATCGTGCACGTGTTTGGAGCTTACTTCAACGAATTAGATCATGGATTTGTTCATTTTTCCTCTATAATTGTAGCGATTTCTCTCATTTTTCATAGGAAAAATGAATTTGAGATCTATACTCAAACATCTGCCATAGGCATGTTGTTGGAACTTTTCTTTTTCTAAACTGCTATTGACTGGCGAAACATATAGGGGTTTGTATTGCCTGCATCAAGCTTAGAAAATTTCATGGTGTTCATATGGACTATAATCTCAGTATTGACAACATAAAGCACTGAAGGTGGGAAATTGTAGGAGCAAGTGTTGGAGGCATGTTTTTGCAGCTAATGGCACCAGGCATGAATCAATATGGGGATGGGTATGAGATTGTTTTGGCTGTGAATCCATCTACAACAGCTGTCATTGTCATTCAGTCTCATAAGCAACAAGGTAGTGCCTTTGAGCATGGAGGGCATGCATTATAAATAAGATAATGGTATCCCTGCAACCAGAAATGTTTGATATATATATTCATCAGATAGAAGCAAATAACATGATGCAGTGGCAGGATTTAGAAAAATTAAGCAAATATTGTGCAACATAAAGTAATAAACATAGAGAGAACCACAGAGTCTTCAAACTTTTTATCACTGGAGAATCCTGGTATTATGCAAATCTTATATTTTATTTCCAGTTTTCATTCTATTTGTAGGCTCGGTGGGCGAAGATGTACAGTGTAATGCATAAATGTATATGCCAACCACACAAGTGCACTAAAAGCAAATTTATGGCAGTTCAAAGCATATCAAATATTTAGTTTGAGATATCTGATTTGAAGTGCTCACATTAATTTCGTTTCTTACGTGACAGATTGAAACTTGTTTACAGCGGGAAATGGAGTTGTATATCGACGAATTGAAACTTGTTTATGGCGGGGAATGTAACTGTATACCGACAGAAGGGAGCAGTATATAGGCGTGAGACAGGTTTAGGCTCAAAGTTCAATCTATATATAGCCTATCGGCTAATAACAATTAGATTGAAGAATTATATATTTTTGTAGCTCTCGAGAAGGCTTGTGAGTTGGGTTGGACTAAGGTTATTTGTAAATCTTATTCTTTAATATTAGTTTCTTTTTTGAATAATAAGAATTTTTAGGCATCCTCATAGATTTTCACTTCTTTATTGGACTAGATTCTTGATCTATTTGAAATTTTTGGTCTTTCTCCTTTGATCCTATTTTTAGGGAGTGAAATATTGTTGTGGATCACCTTGCTAAGTGAGCCTTTAAGGAAAATAATCAATGAAATATTTCTAAGCTACAACTATTAACTTTTGATAAATTGTTTAGCTTTTCCTAGCTTATTTCTAATGACCTAAAATACTCTTTCAAGAATAATGATTAAATGGCTCATTGTAGTTTCTATAAGGTTTGGTAAAGGGATAAACCTTGTTGAGTTTTTTTTACATTAGAAATGGCTCTTTTCATTTGGAGATCTCAAAAGAGTAGAAAATCTCTCTCTCTCTCTCTCATGTATTTTTAGCACTCTTTAGTGATTTTAACTTAAATTATTGTTTTTTCTTAACCTTACTTATATCTATGATAAAATTGGCATTTATCTTTTCTCTAATCCAATTCTATATCTTTATTTTTGACATTCCATGTTAATTTTTTTTGAACATTTATTCAATTGCAACAATTAAGTTTAGCTGAGTAAAATAAGAATAATCATATGCCACTTTTTGATGAAAATAAATTATAATCTTATTATTGATTATTTGACGATAAATCTCAATGATATTTAAGTAGAGCTCTTTGAAACAACTATCGTATATGTGTTCTTTCTAATCTTCATTGATAACTACAATTGTATTCTTATATAAAATATATGTAAATAATCATTGACCATTATTTCAAATACTAAGTATTCAAAAATTCCCTTCAAAAATATTTTATAAACAAACAAAACCCCTTGTCATAGATTCGTGTCAGTGTCACATAACATCATCATTGAATCTAAAAACCTCAACACCAACATATATATTCATAAAAATATAAACATTTACATTTCTATTTAATAAATCTTCTAATTAAATAAGACAAGGGGCTGCATTTAAAAACAATAATTTTTTATTTTATAAAAAATGAAGTCTTTAAAATAATAAGTCCTATTTCTTTCACTGTCGAGAATTAAAAAAAATAAATTATTCTATTAAATTTATTTTAGACCTAGTGTCAATTTTATCTTTAGGGAACTATCTTGATGGACTTAATTTCTGATTGATTCTTTGTAAATCAATAGTCTATATCAATACAAAGAAAAAATATTTGACAGAAATTAATTTTTTGATAAACTAGTTGACTACGACGAACAAAATGCATGAATGGTAACATAAGTGGATTCAAAACTGAAACTGGAAACTCCGGACTCTTTTATACAGATGGACAAATAGCCCTCGTCCAGACTATCTCTGCGTTGAACAACAAACGGAAGTGCTTTTCATTGCACAGCAGTTATTTTGACAGCATCCTTTGAGTTCGGTCAGGTGACGGCGGTGGCTATGGTGGTCGAAGAGATGCCACCCGTTTAGAGTGCCAACCAGGGTGCTTCGCTGCAAATTGCAAGAAATACAGACTTTTAGGCTACGAGAAGATAGCCAAATACAAAGTATACCGAAAGTAAGAATATTTACATACAGGAAGAGCCCATGGTTGTGTTCGTTTTACAGATCTATAGCCTTTTGAAGCTGCATATAAAACATTCATTTCGCATTAAACCATTGAAATTGTTAAAATAGTTTATGATGAACGGCTGATTAGACAGGAAGAGCAGATATGGCCGTAACGCTTACATGGAGACCAGTTTGTAGATATGATAAATAAATTAGATGTTTAAAACAATGGTTCAGGGAGGCCTCTGCTACCTCCAAACTTTTATTAACTGTTTAATTATTAAATTGGGTGATGTTCACCTCTTTCAGTATAAATAAACTCAAAATATGCCACTTAAATTATATTTCTGTAATGTCTACTGGACATATAAGTACGATTACCTAAATTACAAATAGTTAAACATACCTGAACTCTGATAAGCATGTGAAAGAGTAGGGATACTCAGATCTTCTAAGAAATATCGGCCTTCACCACCATCACAGAAGAAGAAAAGCAGCAGGATAAATGCAAAAACAAATACAAGAAAATCCATTTTGAGAGCCATGGTGTTGTTTGACTGTTAAGACGAAATTCTAAAACAACTTCTTGCAATTTATAGCGAAAATATCGAGTACATTGAGAAAGAAGATGATTTGGTCTTTGCAATAAATTTTGTAAAAGCTGTTCTTAAGAAATACTCTTCAGCGCGTGACGTTTGAAGTTGAAGTTACTTTTATAATCAAACACTACAAAAGTTGAGCGCAAGGAAACAGCTTACCTTGACTAAAGAATCAGATTCGTAATCTCTGACGATTTCTTGTGTTGAATCTGATGTTATTCTATTGTTGAATGAATCAAAGAAGGTGATGCAGTTTTGAATATGATGAAATAAATTTTCTTCTTTTGCTCTAATCCCATTGACCTTTGCAGTTGCTTCCAAAATTGTAGAGGAGAAGTATCTTTGTCAGGTAGGAATTTGTCAAATATAAAGAATTGGCTATACTATAAGGAGTTGAGGATAGTATGTTAAAGGAGTTTGAATATATATAAATTGTTATTGCAAACGGAAGTATGACCTATTTACATTCATAAGACAAGTAATTATTTATCATTTTAGCTTGTATATTAGTTTGAAAATAGAATTTAGAGCATTTATGGTTTGTCAAATAAATTTAAAAAATAAGAGAAATCCTAAAATTTAGTTAAGAGATATGAATTAGAAGGGCTTATTTTTTCAACATCGTAAATTGTTATCCTTGATAATTTTATCTTATGTTTTGTCCCCTCTTAAATTATTGGACCTAATTGAGTATTTAATTTCCTAAATGATGTATTTTATGGCCCATTTTTCACAATAAGCGATGAATTGCAAGAGGGAAATAATTGTATTTCAAATATGTTGGTGTTAACAATTTATTATTTACAATTCAAGTGTCTAAAGTCAGCTATTGGGATTTAATTATTGGGAAATTGAATAATTGCATATGAATACCTAGTTATTTCATCATTTCAAACCTAGCAAGAAAATAAGAATGAAATTATTGGAGAAATTCTTGTCAAGAGAAAGTCAAAAGCAACATTTTTGGAGCTTTATTGCAACAATTCAAAAACCAATCATCATGTCAAATTTTATGTGAGTTTATGTGTGTTCATGTTATCATTGCTTTGTGTAGGATAATACTTTTGTAGGTCCCCAAAACATTTAAGAAAATCAATAAAGAAAGATCCAAGACCTTGAGGTGATGTGCATGACTTCAATCCTTCAAGGAAGTCATTAAAGGGTGGCAAGTTGTAACACTTTTTGATTTCATTATTCCTTCCTATCATTTACCTTTCCTATTATATACATTGCCATTGTGGAAGTGGAAACACTAATATGGGGTTTGACTAAGGTAAGCTCCTAAATCACACATCTCTTCTCTTTGTGAATGTGTAGATTCCAAGTCTAAAAGATATTGAAGGAAGTTTGAAAAATCATTTTCCATTGTTGCAATTGAGATCCTAAATACTCACCTATAGCATTTCCTGATAGTTATCCAATAGATCTACAAGTAGAAATAGAAGGCTTTTATCTAGCATTAGACGATTATGAAGACAGACCTGAAAAAGCACTACAAGGACACTCACACCTTGGGCACTTGTGTCCTCCATTTTCAGCCCCAGATTTGAACCATAGGTGCATAGTACCCCACTCTGCTCATTTCTATTGTTCAATTTTTTTTGTGAATTTTTCATGTCTTATAGATTTGCATCAGAATAGTAAATTGAACTATTAGCCTAGTTAGATTTTGGAATTTCATCTTTAGGACATTTCTAGGTTTGGTTAAGGGCTAGTTGACTCACCTATCAAGGTGTTAGTCAATCACATACATTTTTAAAATCCATCAAAACCCCACTTCACCTTTGCATTCCATCTCCCCTTCATCCCATCATAAACCCCAACAAATAAACATTTGGAAAAGGTGTCAAACCTTAAGGTGAAAACTCAATGGTTTCCCTTTTCCTATGTTTCAAAATGTAAAGAAACCATCTTCTTATATACAATCATCATCTACCATCTTATAATTATCATCCATAGTAATGAATATTCATTTATGTTTATGTTTAGTAACCAACATTCATGTTAGGAAATTTACTTTTATAGATTCCCATAACACTCTTCGAATCAAACTACATCTTAGCTATAAATCTTGGTTAATAATTTTTATTTTTACCATAAATAATAACACTAAGGTTCCTTTTCTAGAGAAAAGATCTTTGTATGTATCTTGGAAGTAACTTTTATTTGTTGAAATTGTAAAATATAGATGTAATGTATATATATACATACATATGCATATATATGTGTATACATATGTATATATATAGATATATATACATATACATATATGTGTGTATATATATATATATACACACACACACATATATATGTACATGTGCGTGTGTGTATACCAATTGGCTAAGTATTATATGATTGACATATGATTTGTATGTAAATAGAGTAATTTTTATGGCCAGTTTTAAATAATTGGAGGAAAATATTTTTTTATTTACCAATATTATTATGCCTCCCAGTATTCTCATCATATTAAATAGGTGAACTTATTAATAAAATTGTTCTCTATCATAAAATATTACTTGTCAGGCTATAAGTTTTAGTATTATTGTAGCTATATTGATAAAATTTTGTTATGAATAATTCTTAGCTTGGGATTTTTACCTCATGGGTTTTTTCACTCACATAGTTTGTTAATCCTTCTTAGTTGGATTTGATTTTTACTATTTTATTGGTAAGTTGTAGTTAAATAGAAAATAACTTTTAACTACCTCCATTTTTTGAAAAGATTGAACAAACTTGTCCCTCCAAACCTTGGAATTTAATTGGTTAATTTCTCTTGTATATTCACCTCATTTCTAAATGAAAGTACATCATTTTGGTTGTACTCTCATGTTAATTTCCAAAGAGCTTAGCGCCATGGTCATATTTTAGGGTCTCAACCAACCAAAGGGGGATTAAGTTTTTCTTTCAACTTCTGCAATATTTTCTCCTTAAAATTTGAAAGTGTTAATTAGAAAAAATAGAAAAAATAAAAAAACAATGTAACTTTTGATTGGAAAATTAAAATTGATTTCCATTTTTACTAAAGTGATTAATTTGGTATTGCCCAATCCATTGGAAATGATTTTTCACTAAGATTATAAAGTGATGTTTTTTGTTAGAATTGGATTTGCCTATGGACTAAAGTATAAAATACCAAAGTTATGTGGTGTCTTTATTATTGAATCAAGGGGGCTTATTCTTGTGCTGTGTATAGTTCCTTTGATTAATTTTTCTCTTATGTACTTCTATTTGGTCTAAAAAATTAACTTAAGCATGGATGCAAAAATACATGTATTATTCCTAATCAATTATATCAACCAAACAAAACCCTCAAAGGAGAACTTTTAGAACCCTGATCTACCATTCTATCTATTCATTAAGGATAGTAGCCACGTGGTCTTACATGATCAATTTTGGTTCCTCTTTAATGTAATGTCAAGAAAGGTCTGATTTACAACCTAGGTCCCTTTTCCCATATCACATAAGAGTAGAGAGGTGATTAGATATTTTCTGTAATGGAGAAAAATATGACATAAATTTAGTAGCCCTAAATAAATACTTTTTTATTTCGATACTAAATATTGGAAAGAAAGGATATATAGGTCCACTAAAAGGTGTTGCATGTGGTATCAATAATGAAACTAGAGCTCACATTTTTAGTCAATTCTATTTCTCTTTCAGTATTTGGAGAGATTTATGTGAGTGATGGAATCAACCTTTCATTCATGTTTCATATTAAATTGATTTACAATTAATTATAGGATACCCTCTTGCACCATGTCCTTTCCTTGTTGTTTTGATTAGATTAAGACTGGAAGGGCTAGTACTGACTACAAAAAATTCATAGAGGTAGATGAGAAACTCACGAGTAGTGAGAAATCCAAAAAAGTAAAAAATAAACTAAAGCTTAAACAATTCAACCAACAATGAAACAACCAAAAAACCCCAAAAAGCTGAGACCAATATAGAAACACAAGGCACCTACAGGTCTCCCAACAACTTGAGACTAGTGATCACTTTCTATTCCAGATACAAGAACTAGAGCTTCTTTTTGAAAGTCACAACCCCTATTGAATGACTTGGGTATTTATCATGACATCACAAGCTGAGGTGTCCACCTTTTTTCCCTTCTTCTTCTACATATGACCATATTCCAAACTGTCTGCTACTCTCTTCCCCTAGCACTTCCTTAACTCATCTTGGAAAACCTGAAGAGTGAGGGTAGTGTTCTTCATAGTTTCTTTGTTGTAATTGGTAATGACCCTAAGGCATTGCATAGTCTTCTCTTGGTTCTGATGGATGACACCAATCTCTATTAGTAAATTCTTCTTTTCTTCCCTAGTGCCAACTATGGCCCGTAAATCTTCTAGCTCCTTTTGCCACCTCTCCCATTTCTCAAAAGACTTGGCCAAAGAAGCAATTATGTCCCAATGATCCTTGTTCTCTACCTCCCTAGGCCATAAGACCTCTTGCTCCAAAACCTTGCATTCTAGAATTTGAAATCTTTCTTTATCCATGACTAGCTAGCCCAAGAGCCACTTCATGATATCCTTCTAAATGCCAATTGTCTTTGATATTTCATTGATTTTCTTGCCTAGGGGGTCAACATGGCTATCAACCAACTTAGGTTCAATTCTAGTTTCCTCCAAATTGATGCATGTTGGGAGAATTTTGTGGGTTAGTATTAGAAATGGGGTTGGGGGGTGTTGGGAACATCTGAGATATGGTCATGAGATTATGTCATGCAAGTGATGGAACATCCAAGGATTTTATTTCCTTGTAGTTGCTTAGGAAATTGCTTATGTTTTTATTCTCTAGAAAATATGATTAAATGAAAGAATCATATATATTTTTGGTCGCAAATCTCTTTTTGGAAAAAAAAATGGATGATAATTTTTACAATTGTCAAAGAAACTATTATTGTGAAATGTTATATAGATGGAGTATTATGTTTTTATGATTTTCTTCTTTCAAGAAATTTGAAGCTTTCAAATTATCTTTTTCTAGTTGAATCTAAATCTTATTCCATGAATAAGGTGAATATTTGTGGTAAGAGGTTTCCTCCCCTTCTAGATTTCTAAAAATAATGTTGATGGTTTCTATCATACCAAGTGCTTCTAAAATTAGAGGATTATGTCATGCAAGTGATGGTATTATTTATTTTGAGTTCTCCTATGTGATGAGTATTACTTCTAACAACTAGATGTAAGGATAGGATATTTTTGTAGCTCTTGAGAGAGAATATGAGCTAGGTTTGAGTAAAGTTATTTTTTAATAATTTTTTAATTGGTTTTTGTTTTGAATAATAAGGGTTCTTAGACATGCTTTTAAAGAATTACTTCTCTAGTGGACTAGATTCTTGTCCAATTTATAAAATCTAGGCTTCCCCATTTGCTCATATTTCAAGGTATTAGAATGTTGTTGCGGATTGCCTTGCTAAGTGGGCATTTGAGGAAATCATCAAAGAAATATTTCTAAGCTAGGGTTATTATGTTTTGAAAAATTCTCTAATCTTTTCTAGCTTATTTATAATGATAGGAATACTCTTTAGATGATTATGATTAGATAATTTATTTTAGTTTCTATAGGGTTTGGTAAAGGGGAAAACCCTCTTGGGTTTTTTGTCTACTTACTTTAGAAATGAATCTTTTCATTTGCGGACCTCTCTCTATTATATTATTTTAATTAGTGTTTTGAATAATTAGCATTTCTATGTGTAGAATTCTTGCAGATCTAGGAAGATAAATGATCAAGCACAATGAACAAATTTACAAAAACTGGATTCTATATTTATATTGCTTTAATACAGTGAAGGATTGAATATCCCTATGTAGAATCAAATGAACTCAACAGAGATCCTTGAATGGTGGAGTTCTTATTGAGAGAAGAATGAGATAACAAAATGCAAGAATTGGTTAAGTGACTTTATCTTGTGTGTAACACAAAGAATAAAGCACATGACTGATTGAAATGCATGATTAATGCAATAACACTCACAATCAGAACTAGAAGACCTTTTCCTAAGTTTGCATTAAGCACTAGAGTAAATTAATGATGGTTTGATTAATTCACTCCAACACCACCCTGAATGAAAATTGAGGAGAAGCAAAAATTGATGAAGGAAAAGAATGATGATGTGTGCCTCTGAAAACTACTTACGTGTCCACATGTTGGAAAGCAATTATGTTAATCCAATAATCCTATGAAAATTGATATAGAACAAGCTGCAAAGGTGATGAAGATGGTGGGCCAACAATGATGATATGACTTTTAAAAAATTATTCAACTAAAGAAGAAATTTACAACTGTTGAAGAACTGCAACGATGTCCTCCATTAGGGATGATGCCATTGTTTATCCAATACTCAATATTGTCCCGCTAAAAAGAAACTTTGAAAGCACATGAGGATGCAACTCTAGAAGCTCATGTAGTTAGGAACCCTGCTAGAAAGAAACTCTGGAAGCAGATGAAAATGAGACACTGGAATCGCATGTGGACAAGAATTTAGAACAGAAAAACACTTTTGACTGCCGATTGGAGGAGCGGTGCTGAGCTTGACAGTTAATTAACAACTATTAATATTCTAAGTTTGATTATTTAGATGCAAAATGAAAGAAACCTAGACTATATGGGAATGAAACATGCATGCATCTAGAAACAAAGGTTTACATCTACCTCCATTATGGTGAAAATCTTCACAAATTGCACAAACTCAGCTCTGAGTTGGTTCTCAGAAAATCACAGCCTCTAAACTTGTTCTTCGATGGAAATCGTGGCCTCTCGAGTTTCAAATCGAATCAGTGCCTACACAAATAAACAATATCAAGCCCTCCTTGATGTCTGCAACAATAATTCATGTGGCAGGAAGCGTGAATCAGGTCCGTCAAATGAACCATGACTTGTGTCACTGAGCGCTGCCCTTTAATCAAGCCTCCATCACAATGACAAAAATTCACGGCCTGAGTGTCACAGGAAAATCCACCTAATTTGTGCCTCCATCATTGAAATGCAAGATTGGCGGGTTGCAAACAGTTGGTCGAACTTACACAAAGACTGCCCTCGTGGGATTCCAAACTCAAAATGCTACCTCCAAAAATGTAGTGTGCAGAGGAATGGGCAACAAGACAGTTTATTGACTTGATATGGTGCCACCTTAATAGGTCTTGATGCCAAACAGAATCCAAACACAGTCCTTAAATTCCCAAAATAAAGTCTCAAGACGATCTCCAAAACTAAATGACCAACAAATGAATGTCACAACTTCTTGAAAGGGAAAATTGTGGCTTTCAAATCACCTCAAAAAGCCAGTCAATTTTCCTGTGTGGTAATAACAAAGCACAAGACTTGGGAAGCTCTTGACCTAAGCGTAGGTTGTGAGGCCTGTGTGTGGCCCTTACAGAGGTATCACAGGCCTGGCAAACACAACGACTCAATGAACTATCATGATTCAAAGGGTCAGGAAGGGCGCCCGGCTTAAAGATCACACACTAAGGTTTGACTTCCGACGTGGCTCTAGGTCCCACTCTTACACCGTTCGGTCGGATTCTTTGATCTATTTTCATCTTCCGTTTCCCGTTTTCTTTTCCACTGCACTCTTCCGACTCTCTGACAGTTACGGTCACTGCAACTTCCGCCCAATGCTGTCACACTCGTTGATAATGAAAGCGACGGGTTAAGTTTGAATTTAAATTTCGAATCTGCCCCTCCCGCTCAAGCAGAAGCAGCAACAGGAGGATTTCTAGTGCAAGATTTTTCTGCAGAGCATGTCGCAGAAACTGAAGCTGATTTGGTGTACTCCTGGCCTGTGCCAAGATGGGAGCTTTGGAACAGAGTGTGGACATCCATCAAACTAAAGCGGCATTTTTATCAGATATTACAGTTCGAAATCCTCTGGTAGACATGTATGCAAAATGCGGAAGCACAAACAGGGAACGTGAACTGTTTGAACGGTTGCCTCAAATAAAGCGGTCTCATGGAATGCTATTATTGCAGGATATACACAAAATGTGTTCACTGAAAAGAATTTATAAACTTTTAACTAAATGCAATTGGCAGCCGTAAAGCCAGTCCTCGCAACCTTTGCCAGTATTCCTCCAGCCTCTGCCAAAATGGGAGCTTTGGAACATGGCATGGACATTCATCCCAGGAAAATGAATAGAGGAATTCTGTCAGATGTTGTAGTTGCAATTGGCCTGGTAGACATGTTTGCAAAAATGTTGAAGCATTGACAAGCCACGAGAACTGTTTGACAGAATGCCTCAAAGAAATGTTGTTCTCATGGAAAGCCCTGGTTGCAGGATATTACCAAAATGCATCCGAAGACATCAAATTATTAAGGTTCTTATTATTCTTTATTGCATGTTTTCATGATTGAAAGCTATCACTTAAGGTATGGGTTCTTTGATATATAAGAATGGTATGGGTTCTTTGATATATAAGAATGTTTGAGATTCTATCATGGATTCTTTGATCTTTAAGTATAATATTTTTTCAAAAGAGATGAATCTCATAAGTCTTTTATAGGCTTATTATTGAGGTAAACAAATTGATGAAACCATTACGATATCAATGATGTTACATTTTATATTCAAAATTATTTATCTTGATAATCCCTTCGATTTGTATGTTTAGTTTAATAAGTTAGCTATAAATATTTGTGATGCTAATGACCAAGTTGTAGTATATGATGATTCATTCCTTTGGTTTGTAGCATTCCAACAATTAGATACAAAATATGCTAAGAGAGAAGTTCTAACAAAAGAAGATGAATAAACTAATAATGAAGTCAACTTAGCATTATTTATTAATAAATTTGCTAGTAGATTTATTAATGAATTTGGTTATAGAAATGAGTCTCATATAGCATGTACAATGAATGTGATAAAAATTAGAGAGCCTTCAATATGAAAAACTAGGTCCTTCACATGTGGTGCCTCAACTTTCCATATTAGCTTTAATGATCTAAATGATGGTTTGGGCTACATATATGACTCAAGTGTATATGATTTTTTCTATTTTGATCATAGCATTAGTTTTTCCTGGTCCAATAATATTTTACAAACATTAATTTAAAGCTAACCAAATTGATAGTAGAAGTAATATTTGGATCTTTGTGCAAATGAAGAAGATAAGCTACACATTTTAGGTGACCTATAGAATTAACCCAATATAGTTTACTTAGAGAATTTTTCTATATTTTATGAGAATATTTATATTTTAGCTAGGAAGTAATTGCATTATAATGAAAAAAATGGGATAACTAATCTAAATTTTTGTTTTTGATTTAGGGAAGTATTAGTTGTATGTTTTCCTATAACCTTTAGGCACAAGAGGTCTTGTAAAGGATAGTGTATCACATTTTTTGTATGGGTCATTTTAGCTTCATATGTATGTTAGAATCTTCTTAGTCACAATTGCATGTCTCTAATATGTGGGAATGTTGTTCATTGCAAGCCTTTAAGTTTTAAGTTTCTCTTTCTTTTATGTTTAATTTATATTTGTACATATGTAATTTTTGTGCATTTTAGTTTGTGGCCTTATTTTATTCTTCTCCCTATCTTCTTGATTTGGTATGCTCTATTAGAGACTTCTAGATTCTTGTTGTACCTTTTGGACATTTAAGTCCCTAACAAGAGGTGTTGTTGACATCCATTCTTGTAATAAGCTATTTCTATCTCTTTATAGTGTTTTGGCATGCTTAACATTGACAATCAATCCAAAAAATCAAATTAGGGTTTCATCCTTGTGTCTTTACCCAGCTATATGATTGATACCCTTTTTTATTTGTTTCCCCACATAGTTTATTAAATATTTTATGATTTTAATAATATTTTATGTTATAATGATGGTGGAATATTATAGCAATGCCTAAGTCCCTACTTTTCCCCATGTAGTTTATTTCTAATTGACCATTGTCTTATTATGATAGATGAAAAATTATTTTTGTATTTGCTCTACAAGACAATCTCACTTTTGTGTTGGCACTTTAGTAAATTTGTACAAAGTCACATGTATTCTCTTTACTCTATACATGAACAAAAATGGTTGAATTCTTTGTTGTGAATTCTATCATTTATCCATTCAAAAAAGAGTTGCTTGTAGTTTTATTTTCTAGATGTCATGGACTTAAGGGTCAAATAGTTATTGGTCAAGATGAAAGTAGGCAGATGCCTAATTGGGCTTGCATTATAAAGGATTAATTCCAAATATAGCCAAGTGGCCCAATGATTTATGTTTTGTGGAATTTATATTTATTAAACATGTTATCCTTTGTGAAGGGAAAGGAGAGTGTGACATGTTATATTTTTTTTAGAAATGAAAAATTGGCTAAACAAGTGGATTGTAACTTCAATGATTATGTTTCATCCTGAAGTGAAGAGATTACATTAGTAATAAATTTGGTGTATGTATTACACTTTCACTATATTTTTTATCACAATTGTGGCTCCACAGATCCTAACGACAACACAAAAACCTAATTCTAGTGAATGTTGAGATTGGTTTGTGGGATAAAGTTATGATTAGATAGTAGAAACAACAAAAAATATATATAAGAATTGGAAATATTTACTTCATCATTAGGCTCTTCTATTTCAAGGTAGGTTTTCCCAAAGGTATTTTGATAGGGAAATAAAAGAGATAAAAATAACAATTAATTCATCAACAACTAGACCTACTATATGATAACCCCTTTGTTACATCAAAAATTAAATACCCTAACAATTTCACATTTTTTTTAGGACTTCTTTAGTGACCATTCCCATATCATATTTAGGGATCATTTTAACCTCAGCCTTGGTCATTTTTCCTTCACCACATTACCAAATTTTCTATTTTATTTTGGTTCTTCTTACTTGTTGGCATATAGTTGTCATTGATGTCAAAAGAGCAAATCATGCAAAGGAGATTGTTGGCATGATGACAAAGGATGAATGTGAGAGTAGTGGATCTAATGGTAAATTAGGCTATAGTTTAGATATGGTTTTTTCAAGAGCATTCGAGTGATGTGCTTTGCAGATCCAACAATTGATGAATACGCCCAAGAATGAACTATTTCTGCTCTCGGGTGATATTAGGGTTTACAGATAAACCCTAATAGGTTTACAGTCATGGTGTCGTGAACATAAATTATATTTTGTCAGTGACTTGGCATTGCAGGTTGCATGTCACATGAGTAATAACTTGTGTCATTCATCCTGTGGAGGTGATTGACCCCTCTTCCTAGCACTTTAAAGTTATACATTTCCATCAGTTCGGTGGGACACTAATTTATCAATAGGATTCAAGCCTAAGTCTCTTTGAAAGCCCAAAAACTATCTTATCGGCAAGACAATTCAATGTTGATAGGAGTCAAGTAGACATCTCTTTGACGACCTGATGATCATTTCATTAGCAAGACACTTGTGTATCGATATGAGTCTAGAAGGACTCTCTTCAATGGAGCAATAAGGAGTAAGGAGAGATTTATCGGTGTGAGTGAATGTTTTTGGTGGGACCTTATTCACAGTCCCTTCAATGGTCTGATAACTATGGTGGGACCTAGAGCTATGGCAGGACCATGAGATCATGAAAGTCTAGAAATTTAGAACCACAAATTGAGGGTTGTGAAGTTTTGGAAACCTCTAACTTACTGACCTAGCCATGATGACCGTTAATGAAGGTGGGACCCAATAGGCTGACGATGGAGTTTGGTGATGTTAGAGGTGTATATGCGATAGTTTCCCACATATCCCACTGAGAATTCAATGGGGCTTGATCAAGAACTGTAGGGCTAGTAGGGAAAGGTGAATATTGATCCTTGGAGATCGAATGGTGCTCATTGTAGAGTCTTGGTAAGACCAGATAGTGGAAGGTGACAATGTAGACACGCGGACATATGATGATAGCAGGTGGACCCCACATTGGAATGATGTATTGGGGATTGTTGTTTTCATCAGAGTGCCATTCTATCATCAACAGGACTCTCAAAGCAGTCCCTTCGATGCAACGATGGTAACCTTCATCAGTGAAACAAAGTGGTATCGCCAGGACTATGGAGCTAGTCCCTACGATAAGGCAATGAGAGAATGGACGCCAACTGTGGGACCCAATAAGGTAAGGATGATGAACAATCAAAGAGCGAATGAAAGGATGACACGTGGCGATGACCTTTCTAATGGACCCCGCGTATGGAAAGCAGTGTATGGAGGAGATCCACGATGCAAATTGTTTGGCAATTGATCCAACTGTCATCGTCAGTCAGTGGAGATCGACGATGGAGATTTGAAAATCATTTATCAAATGGTTGGACCTTAAAGGTGCTAAGATGAATGGGGAATGCAAGTTCATGGTGTGAAGAGAAGATCAACGACCGAAATTCAAAGATAAAGATTTACAATGACCATGACTATATGAATGAGGGTTTTGACTGCTAACCGACATAGAAGAAGAAATTAATTGGTCCAACTGCACCAAGTGACCAATGTAAATCAAGATTTGACCTTCAAGGAAGTGGAAAAGATTGCAAAGGTGATCGAGATCAAATTATATTGAATGATCAAGAGAATTCATTGAGTACACAATTAGATTTTAGGATTTGACAGAGAGAATGAAGAAAAATTCTTTGTATTAGAATTAAAAGTTGTATGGCTCGATGCAAAGATATGGTGATATCTGATAAACCTTAGTAGATGTCTTTATGATGAGTTGGATGATGGCGTGTAGCTTGATGTACAGGTAGCTTTCCGGTGAAGTTTGCAAGTGAAGGAAACCCTAGCAGAAGATTTGAGAAGATCTGGATGGTACAGAGAATCTCGAGGCAATGATTGTAGATTAGTTGAGAGAAGAAAAAGAAGATGATCATAGAATTGTCCATGGGTTGTATCTACAAGAAGATAAGAGGAGAGATAGCTACGAGTGCAAATAGTGAATGCACACATGTGTGACCTAGATACAACATAGATAATCATCTAGGTTTTGCATTCAGGGGTGTGTTTTTGAGAGTGCAACTTCAACAATAGTAACTTGTAAGTTGTAGGGTGTGCAACAATTCATTGAATGTAATGGTGCATTTTTAGGTTGTGTAGAACCAAATTGTATGCATATATGAACTTGTAATTCTATTGAGGTTGTAGCCTCATTGAACTGAGTTGTAGCTCAAACTAGGTGATTGTAGTCTCCTTAGAGTTGTAGCTCCTAAAATAGGGTGTTGTAGCATCCTTGAAGTTGTAGCTTCTAAATTAGGGATTTGGAGCTTCCTTGGGTTGTAGCCCTAAACATTGTAATAGAGATTTCATTTGTGACGCTAGATTTGAGAAATAGCCTCAGACAGTTTTTATCACCATGGTTTTTCCCATCTTGTGTTTTCCACATATATTTGGTGTTGTGGGCATGAGTGTGTTGATTGTCTATTTGCATGCTTGTGTTTACATCTTTAGTTTTCAATCTACACATTAATATTTTAGGAAAGAAATTTGCACAAAGTATTTGAGCTAAGAAAGTAATCTATATAAAGGTGTTTGAAGGCTAAAGTTTTAGTATCTACTGATTCACCCCCCTCTTAGTAAATCATTATGTTCTAACATTACTGACATAAAATCACATGTTAAATTTTGAATAATTTCTCTAGAATATGAGTGCAATATTCTTGAGCATTCAGATGATACTATAGTGTCCAATTAATTTCACAAAATTTAATTGTTTCTTCTTTACCATTTACCTAACATAGACAAAAGATAATACAATTATTCTATAATGTGCAATTCAATAGTTAACCTAGCATAGGAAAAAGATAATACAATTAGTCTAAACAAAAAATATACAAAATAGCAATAGTAATTGTGAGTCATCCTCTCCCATTTCCTACTGGTCGAGCATCTTTTCATTTACTTTGGAGTTTCCTTCACCTTTTATTTTCTCTTTCTCTACCTCCTACTTCAAATTTTCATTTCATAAATTAGTATTTTTTATAAAAATCATTTAATTAAACATCCATGTTATCATAAAATAAGTCTTTAATAGATATCCCAACAATGAATATTAGTATACAATGGTATTCAAATTACCACGAATGTTGGCTTTTCCAACCTAGTCATTGAAGGGGACTCTAGAAACACCATTCTTTTTTTGAATAGGATGACTAAACCTTGTTGGTCCCTTTGGGACCCCATCCTATCAGCTTGCAATCTCATGATTACTCTTGGGAATAGCAGATCTACTCACGTGTATAGAAATGGAAACAAAGTAGAGGATGCACTGGCTAACCTTGGCGCTTTTACTCCAAATTTAGTTATTTGGGATAATATCTCTCATATCCATGGGTATGTGTGTGAGTTAATTAATAATGATGTTGAAGTACTAAAAAAATAGAGATTGAGCTAGATCTCTTGCCAGCTCCCTTAGTCATTTGTCACAACTTACAATTATGGAAAATTACCCTCTCTAAGCAATCTTTTCATAAGCCTTTCTATTCTTGGCTTTAGTATTCTTCTCGACATTTCTATAGAACTCTTTCTCTTGCTCTATTGTCTACAATTTTTTCCTTGGGAGCAAGTTGGTCTAGGATGAACCTGCCACTTGTGAAATGTGGAAGCAAGATAGGGATATTTGTCCTATTATTCAATGAGGTAAATTAGCCTCATATGTGGATGGCATGAAGGGGCATGACCCCAAGTTGTCTATTGAGTTTGCTAACTCCCTAGAATGGTGACATTGTCACCATTGCTGGGTGCTCCTTCCTTGTGAACACTGAGTTGATTACTAAGGTGATGGTAATTTCATTGGATGGTGCTTACATTCCTTGAAAGCCTAAGGGTCACTACCAAAAAGATATGGAGAGGTTTATGAAAGAACTTGGTGAAAAGGTTAACAGACTCCAAAATAGTTTCAGCAAGGCTGACCTTCCCGGGGTGTGGAGTAAAATTGTGGAAGTGCTGATGAGGCATGTATCGTTAGAGGGTCCTTTCCATCATTTTCATGCCCATATCTTTCCCATGCTTAATTGTTTCTGCTATAATGTTAAAATGAACTTTTCTTCCTATATTTTTTCTTCTCTTGAACAATCCATTAAGAATGTCTAGGGTAAAAGTAAAATTATCCCCATTCACCAGGGCTTAATTTTCTACCTTTTCCATCAACAAACCACTCTTTTACCCTCCCTGGTCACTGTCAAGAGGAGCACTTTAGTTATCCAAAATCCTGCCAACCCCCTAAGGGCCCCATTTCCAATTGTACCCTTGGTGAAACCCCTTCCACCACTTGCCATATCACTAGATCCTAGGGGAAAATTCTTGTTAACGAGGAAACCCCTCCTGACCCCATTAAAAGTGTATTTCCCTGAGACCACTCCTATTTCTACCTCTGGCTCTAATAATTCATATAATTCCTTATGAAAAGTCATGGAAACCTACCCCTGGCGATTCCCCCATGCACTTCCCCAGTCATGTTGAGGTGTCTTCAATGTCCCCAATACTCCTCCTATCATTAACCCTTCTAGTCCCCCAAAATCCCCAAAAATATGCATTAATTTGGATGGGACCTCTATTGAACCCAATGTGGGTAACAATATTTGTGCCTCTTGTGATCCCCTTCAACATAAAATGAATGAAATTTTAGCTACTGTCAAAGTCCAGAATGACATCCTAAAGTGGCTACTGGGCCAACTCATTATTACAAAGGAAGAAATCTAGGTGTTGGAAAACAAGGTGCTTAATCAACTAGCTCAATGGCCGAGTGAGGTTGAAGATGATGGGTGTTGGGATATGCTTTCCTCCCTTTCCAAATCGTTTTATAGATGAGCTAATTAGAACAAGGATATGGAAGATCTTAGAGCCCTTATGGGCACAAATGAGGATAAAATGAAATTATAGGAGGAGATTACCACTATTCATAGCAATGAAGAAAAAATTATGCAATTTCTTTAAGAGATTATTGATTACAACCAGGATTCTATGAAGAATACCACTACAACCATCCAGGTCTTTCAACAAGAGCTAAGGAACAGTCATGAAAAAAGAGTGGCTGAGGGTGGTCTTGATGATAGTCACGTGTAGAAAAAAGGCAAGGTGGTGGGCATTTCAGCTCTAGACACTACCGTGGAGACCTATTCTATTCAAAGGGGACCCCTATCATTTGATGAGAAGCTCCAATTTCTGGCTAAGGAGTGATGGGAAATTAGTGATCTCAAGATTCTGGGAGACCAATAGCTCAGTTTCGGTCCCCTGTTAGTTTTTCTCTATGTGCTATTTTTGTTTCTTAGGTTGGTTGGTTTGTAGCTATTTCTTTTTTTTCTTTCTCAGTCTTTCACTTCTCACGATCCCCTCATTTGGCCTCTATGACCATTTTGTAATGGGTATAGGTCCTTCCCATTTTAATCTAATAAAAATAATAATATTAGAAGTGATCTCCATTGCACTCTATGCATCTAATTTTATAAAGCCAACATGATATTCTAGATTGCCAAAAGCTCAAATAAAAAATAAAACTAATGAAGTTTTCTTGAAAATAGAAATAAAGCCTTGTTCTGTCATGCAAGTCTAACATGGTGCACATTATTATAGTGACTCCTATTTTTTGTATCACTTCATTCAGTGTAATCGATAATCTCCACATGAAAATTATCCATATTTAAAATGATGGGTGTAGTTCATATCTCTCACGACTTCTCTTGCAATCATATTGGAGATAAATTTTTTTGCAATGTGGAAATCAGCACATACGCAGAGGTTCTTCATAGCTCTAATAGTTATTCTAAGGGTTGTGTCCCACAAACCAAAAATAATTTCTAAATTTTCACTATGGTGGCAAAGAAATGATTGGTTTTCTTCCTTTTCCATATCACTAAGTAAATGTCTTGAATCTCAGAAATGCCATATTGCCTTCATCTCCCAAACGATGTCTTGAAATTTACATATAGATCTATTATGTCCATGAATGTAATATATTTCCTACATAAAAAATAACATACCATTTTATGGTCTCCAAACCAACTACATTCGAGGTTTTGTTTAATTCCTTTATCTTTCATCAATTTCCTTACTATTTGAACCTCATGCCACTTGCCCACTTTTATATATACGTTTGAGAGAATAACATAAATCACAACATTTTTAGGATCTAAATTAAAAAGGAGTGCCATCATAAATAAAAGAGCTCTTAATTTTAATCAGGACATGTGATTATATTTAAATTTGCTATAGATGTGGGTATTTATAAATTTGATTTTACTCAAGATCTCAAGTTTGGATTCGACACTTCTTTGTTCCTAAAACTCCTAGTGGATGTGAGGATCCTTTTAATGTTAACATAACTGGAATTCTATTTTTTATAGGGGCAACATTCAAACTCCCACTTAGAGGATAGGCTTAAGTGCATGTTTAACTCTAGTTGTAGTCAATTGATGACTTAGATTTCACTCAATAGAATAATGAATAGCGATTTTTCTTGACTTAGGATTATTTCCTCTTAGGGAAATGTTTCCATTAGAGATTTACTCTAAGACATCCATAGTCAACAATTTTCTTGAGGAATTGATAGTTAGTAGTTATTAAGACTTGGAAACAAAATTAGGCTTCAATATTACAAAGGAATCTAGTCTCAAAGGATAGGATTGATAGAGAAATTATCATGAAGGGACTTAAAGACTTATTATAATTAATTCAATAAAAAATCTTAAATTCTTAAATTATTTAGACTTTAGATCATTGAATCTTGCAAAGAGCCACAAGATAATGGATTTAATCTAGGCTATTAGAATTTTCCTAAAAGAGTTATGATAATACTTCCTTTTATGATTTATCCATAGGGTTTATACAATTATCTCTTAACAAATCTTGATAATTTACAAGACTTGATTTATATATAGGGTATATGCTCAATTGATGACATAAGACAATTACTTACCAAATTTACGAATTACATAAATACTACACTTTAGCATCTAACCATCCACAACTCTAATTGTCTAGATCATTCCCTCTAGGTCAAGTACACTTAAGTAGCTAGGTTCACTAACTAAAACATTATAGAGTCATGTCACTTGTCTTATAGATCAACCCAAATAATAATATCACACAAGCCTTGTACTAATTAACCTTCTAGGAAGTGCATACAAGCCTTAAGTAATCTATATCACACAATAGAATCATAGTATTAAAAAGCTAACTCTATCTTTGAGGCGATGGGTCAAATTTTACATGGCTGGTTTACACAAACTATTATAATCTTTAACTATTAACATATCCTTTACAATTATCTAGACATTACAACTTAATGCCTTAAGAAAAAATTAATAACAAGTCTCTTGATTCTTAACCAATAATTTGATGATTGTCAATTGCCACCCAACAATCCTTAATGCTTCCTACTGCACATCTTTGATGGAGTCCTTAAGAAAATCTACCCCTTTCTCCTATAAACATATTGGGTAAACACATATCACAAAGTTCATTATAATAGTCAAATATAATTGTAGTTAGATTCATGAATTTAGAGATAATATGCATTCATCTTTATTGTAAAAAAATTTATTCATTGATTCATATAATGTAGGAAAATGCGTTACCAATTTAGTATTAGAGTGTAGAGTATTTTGCTTGGGTGCTAACCCAAGTATAATGCCTACTTTTCCTCCTATGCACCATTACAATGGCATGTTCAACTTCATAAGGATTTTACTGAGGTGTGTGGCCTTTTAGAGGTCTTCAACCCATTTGATCAAGGTATAGTGATTCTAGAATCTAAGCAATTTTGTAGCTAATTTCTAGAACCAATCCAAGAGAACCATGGAATCCACCACTTAACCAATCTAGGAAAATTATGACATCCACCCATTAGCCAATCTAGAACTCAATATCACTAGGTTGACCAATTGACATATGCACAAGCACACATACATATAGACACAAACATGTCTCTAACATTTGAGTCACAGTTACATTCAACATAATTTGGGGGGTTACAACCACTCCAATGGGCCCTAACACATATTAACAAGGAAATACCTTGATCACAATGTAACACCTTGCTATACCAAATCAACACTATCCAACCTTAAACAAACATAGCAATCATCCTAAGAACACCTTGATAATCAAAGCAACACCTCACTATGGAGAGACATGCTATTCAACTTGTACTAGAGATATAAAATATCCCATCTCTACTAGGATGACCATTATTTGGATTTTTGATTCACCAAAATGACCACTATGTTACTTTATGCATGAATGACCATGGAGCTATTGTCTCTGTAAATTGGTGACTATACAACTCCATTGAGGCCTAAAGGATGATCAACAATTTAGTCCACAAAGTCATCCTTGTGGCTATATCAAATGCATATTGTACTACAATAGATCAAACTCATACATGATGATCCCAACATTGACATGAAACCCATGAATTCACAAACATAGAATGACATTCACACAACAACCACATTGAGAACTCTAGCTTGAACATATATCACCACAATTTAATAACGTCACTAATCACATACACATAGTGCACATCCATAATATATTATTTCACCAATTTCAACCTAAACATATACCTCATCTAAACCTTCCTCAACTCTCCTAATCTCATATACTCTTCACTAATTTGTATGATGAATTGTAATCTCATATACTCATTGCTAATTTGTATGATATACTCTTCGCTAATTTGTATGATGAATTGTAATCTCATATACTCATTGTTAATTTGTATGATGAATTATAACTACAGTAATGGTATCAAAATTACTCCAAAATTGAATCTATAGGTTTTATGAATATATAGCTACATTTTGCATACACGTCTACCAGAGCAGTTCCAAAGCTCCCATTCGGTACAAGTTGGGAGGATACTGGCAAAGGTTGTAGAATTCGGCTTTACACCAGCCAATCGCATTTGGTTGAAAGCTTCTAAAGCCTTTTCAACAAATACATTTTGTTAATAGGCGTTCCATGAGAACAACATTTCTTTGAGGCATTCTGTCAAACAGTTCTCGTGCCTTGTCTATGCTTCAAAATTTTTGCATACATGTCTACCAGGACAGTTGCAACTACAACATCTGACAGAATTCCTCTATTCATTTTCCTGGGATGAATGTCCATGCCATGTTCCAAAGCTCCCATTTTGGCGGAGGCTGGAGGAATACTGGCAAAGGTTGCGAGGTCTGGCTTTACGACTGCCAATTGCATTTAGTTAAAAGTTTCTAAATCCTTTTCAGTGAACGCATGTTGTGTATATCCTGCAATCATAGCATTCAATGAGACCGCTTTATTTGAGGCATCTGCTCAAACAGTTCACGTGTTGTGTCTGTGCTTCCGCATTTTGCATACATGTCTACCAGAGGATTTCGAACTGTAATATCTGATAATAACGCCTCTTTAGTTTGATGGATGTCCACACTCTGTTCCAAAGCTCCCATCTTGGCACAGGCCAGGAGTACACCAAATCTGCTTCAGTTTCTGCGACATGCTCTGCAGAGAAATCTTGCACTAGAAATCCTCCTGTTGCTGCTTCTGCTTGAGCGGGAGGGGCAGATTCGAAATTTAAATTCAAACTTAACCCGTCGCTTTCATTATCAAAGAGTGTGACAGCATTGGGCGGAAGTTGCAGTGATCGTGACTGTCAGAGAGTCAGAGGAGTGCAGTGGAAAAGAAAACGGGAAACGGAAGATGAAAATAAATCAAAGAATCCGACCGAACGGTGTAAGAGTGGGACCCAGAGCCACGTAGGAAGTCAAACCTTAGTGTGTGATCTTTAAGCCGGGCCGTCAGGAAGGGATTTCTTTCAAGCACCACAAAGGGCACAGGTTGTGGATCGCTATAAAGACCACACTAAATGGTGGTTGCGTGGAGATACACCAAGGGATGAAAGATCACACATTTCTCAGCAAAATCACCACTTTCTTTCCAGCCAAACACATCCTCAATATCTTCCAATACGAAGAACAGATTTAAATGCCACAAGGTGGGGTCTCCAAATTTCAGATTGTGTGATGATGTGCAAGTTGACTCCAAACGATGTCTAGGAAAGCTCTTACAAATGCCTAACCATATCCGTGCACTTGTTTAACACACAACAATCGAATCTGGTCAAATACAATAAAATTCGTTCAACATCTCCCCCTAAGCTCTGATACCATGTAGAATTCTTGTAGATCTAGGAAGATAAATGTTCAAGCACAGCGAACAGATTTACAAAAACTGGATTCTATATTGATATTGCTTTAATACAGTGAAGGATTGAATATTCTTATGTAGACTCAAATGAACTCAGCATTAGATTCCTGAATGGTAGAGTTCTAACTGAGAGAGGAGTGAGATAACATAATGCATGAATGATTTAAGTGACTTTATCTTGTGTGCAACACAAAAAATAAAACACCACTGATGGAAATGCACGATTAATGCAATAAAACTTACAATCAGAACTAGAAGACCTTTTCCTAAGTTTGCATTAAGTGCATTAAGCACTAGAGTAAATTAATGATGATTTGATTAATTTACTCCAACACTATGTTTAAAAAATTATTACTAAACTAAAAAGTGTATTTTTAACACTTTTTAGTGATTTTAAATTTAAATTACTATTTTTTCTTAAACTTAAGTTTTTTTTTTAATAATAGAGTTGGCATTTATCTTTTATCTAATTCAATTTAATATCTTTATTTTTGGCATTCCATGTTAGTTCTTCTTAAACATCATTCATTTAATAGTAACAATTAAACTTAGTCGAGTAAAATTAA
>VDFB02281492.1:238764438-238828494 GCA_007258455.2 Sequoia sempervirens | reverse complement strand
GAGTTGGATGATGGCGTGTAGCTTGATGTATAGGTAGCTTGCCAGTGAAGTTTGCAAGTGAAGGAAACCCTAGCTTAGAAGACTTGAGAAGATCTGGATTGTACAGAGAATCTCGAGGCAATGATTGTAGATTAGTTGAGAGAAGAAAAAGAAGATGATCATAGAATTTTCCATGGGTTGTATCTACAAGAAGAAAAGAGGAGAGATATCTACGAGTGCAAATAGTGAATGCACACATGTGTGACCTAGACACAACATAGATAATCATCTAGGTTTTGCATTTAGGGGTGTGTTGTTGAGAGTGCAACTTCAACAAAAGTAACTTGTAAGTTGCAGGGTGTGCAACAATTCATTGAATGTAATGGTGCATTTTTAGGTCATGTAGAACCAAATTGTATGCATATATGAACTTGTAATTCTATTGAGGTTGTAGCCTCATTGAACTAAGTTGTAGCTTAGACTAGGTGATTGTAGTCTCCTTAGAGTTGTAGCTCCTAAAACAAGGTGTTGTAGCATCCTTGAAGTTGTAGCTTCTAAATTAGGGATTTGAAGCTTCCTTGGGTTATAGCCCTAAACATTGTAATAGAGATTTCATTTGTGACGCTAGATTTGAGCAATAGCCTCAGGTAGTTTTTATCACCATGGTTTTTCCCATCTTGTGTTTTCCACATATATTTGGTGTTGTGGGCATGAGTGTGTTGATTGTCTATTTGCATGCTTATGTTTGCATCTTTAGTTTTCAATCTACACATTAATATTTTAAGAAAGAAATTTGCACAAAGTATTTGAGCTAAGAAAGTAATTTGTATAAAGGTGTTTGAAGGCTAAAGTTTTAGTATCTACTGATTCACCCCCCTCTTAGTAAATCATTATGTTCTAACATTACTGACATAAAATCACATGTTAAATTTTGAATAATTTCTCTAGAATATGAGTGCAATATTCTTGAGCATTCAGATGATACTATAGTGTCCAATTAATTTCACAAAATTTAATTGTTTCTTCTTTACCATTTACCTAACATAGACAAAAGATAATACAATTATTCTATAATGTGCAATTCAATAGTTAACCTAGCATAGGCAAAAGATAATACAATTAGTCTAAACAAAAATATACAAAATAGAAATAGTAGTTGTGAGTCATCCTCTCCCATTTCCTACTAGTCGAGAATCTTTTCATTTACTTTGGAGTTTCCTTCACCTTTTATTTTCTCTTTCTCTACCTCCTACTTCAAATTTTCATTTCATAAATTAGTATTTTTTATAAAAATCATTTAATTAAACATCCATGTTATCATAAAATAAGTCTTTGATAGATATCCCAACAATGAATATTAGTATACAATGGTATTCAAATTACCACGAATGTTGGCTTTTCCAACCAAGTCATTGAAGGGGACTCTAGAAACACCATTCTTTTGTTGACTAGGATGACTAAACCTTGTTGGTCCCTCTAGGACCCCATCCTATCAGCTTGCAATCTCATGATTACTCTTGGGAATAGCAGATCTACTCACGTGTATAGAAATGGAAACAAAGTAGAGGATGCACTAGCTAACCTTGACGCTTTTACTGCAAATTTAGTTATTTGGGATAATATCTCTCATATACATGGCCATGTGTGTGAGTTAATTAATAATGATGCCAAAGTACTAAAAAAAGAGAGATTGAGCTAGATCTCTTGCCAGCTCCCTTAGTCATTTATCACAACTTACAATTATGGAAAATTACCCTCTCTAAGCAGTCTTTTCATAAGCCTTTCTATTCTTGGCTTTAGTATTCTTCTCGACATTTCTATAGAACTCTTTCTCTTGCTTTGTTGTCAACAAATTTTTCCTTGGGAGCAAGTTGGTCTAGGATGAACCTGCCACTTGTGAGGTGTGGAAGCAAGATAGGGAGATCTGTCATATTATTCAATGAGGTAAATTAGCCTCATATGTGGATGGCATGAAGGGGAATGACCCCAAGTTGTCTGTTGAGTTTGCTAACTCCCTAGAATGGTGACATTGTCACCATTGGTGGGTGCTCCTTCCTTGTGAACACTGAGTTGATTACTAAGGTGATGGGAATTTCATTGGATGATGCTTACATTCCTTGAAAGCCTAAGGGTCACTACCAAAAAGATATAGAGAGGTTTATGAAAGAACTTGGTGAAAAGGTTAACAAACTCCAAAATAGTTTCAACAAGGCTGACCTTCCAATGGTGTGGAGTAAAATTGTGGAAGTGTTGATGAGGTATGTATCATTAGAGGGTCATTTCCATCATTTTCATGCCCATATCTTTCCCATGCTTAATCGTTTATGCTATAATGTTAAAATGAATTTTTCTTTCTATATTTTTTCTTCTCTTGAACAATCCATTAAGAATGTCTAGGGTAAAAGTAAAATTATTCCAATTCACCAGGGCTTAATTTTCTACCTTTTCCATCAACACCACTCTTTTACCCTCCCTGGTCACTGTCAAGAGGAGCACTTTGGTTATCCAAAATCTTGCCAACCCCCTAAGGGCCCCATTTCCAATTGTACCCTTGGTGAAACCCCTTCCACCACTTGCCATATCACTAGATCCTAGGGGAAAATTCCTATTAATGAGGAAACCCCTCTTGACCCCATTAAAAGTGTATTTCCCTGAAACCACTCCTATTTCTACCTCTAGCTTTGATAATTCAAATAATTCCTGATGAAAAGTCATGGAAACCTACCCTTAGCGATTCCCCTGTGCACTTCCCTAGTCATGTTGAGGTGTCTTCAATGTCCCCAATACCCCCCTATCATTAACCCTTCTAGTCCTCGAAAATCCCTAAAAATATGCATTAATTTGGATGGGACCTCTATTGAACCCAATGTGGGTAATGATATTTGTGCCTCTTGTGATCCCCTTCAACATAAAATGAATGAAATTTTAGCAACTGTCAAAGTCCAAAATGACATCCTAAAGTGGCTTCTAAGCCAACTCATTATTGCAAAGGAAAAATTCTAGGTGTTGGAAAACAAGGTGCTTAATCAACTAGCTCAATGGCTGAGTGAGGTTGAAGACGATGGGTGTTGGGATATGCTTTCCTCCCTTTCCAAATCGTTTGACAGATGAGATAATTAGAACAAGGATATGGAAGATCTTAGAGCCCTTATGGGCATGAATGAGGATAAAATGAAATTATAGGAGGAGAGAATTGTAATGTGAGGATCATGGTATGCAAAAGATGTAATATTTATAGAGATATGTGGTACAGCGACTTTTTTTTCACCCAAAATTATTGAAGCGAAAAGAAAGGGTTTTAGAGATTGTCAGCTTTCCAAAAGTATAATTATTGATTTAATTTGAGATTTAATAAATAATTATTATTCATTTTTCTATTAAATTCTGACTAAGAGTCTAATCGATAGGCTAATTGAAAAACATCTATAACTTTCAAGCGGTATCATATTTTTGATCGAAACATGTGTCACATTCTATGCTTACATACTATGGTTAAAAAAAATAAAAATTAAATTCTAGTTTTGACCAAGTTAAAATGAATTGACAGACAGTTTTATATTTTCTAAAATTTGTAATAAAAATTCATAATTAATTATTTACTTGGAAAAATTACAAAAATATGCATCACATCGGGACATGAGTCCTCTACTTATATATAAAATATTACAAAAAATATTATCATTTTATTATGGTTGGGGTGGTTAGGCAGAGACTACTTCTTATTTTTCCACGAGAGATTTAAAGTACTTTTGCATTGAAATTTCAAATTTTCACTTGAAATGAATTTTTATTTATTTTAAATAAACCTAGTATTTTAGAAACTATATTCAATTTTCTACAAATTCTATTCTTGCATATTTTGAAATAATATAGATAACTTATTCCAAATATTTAGATCAAGGATTGCTTCTTTCTTGATTTTCTAAATTTTTGCCTTAGGGCATTTGGCATACCATGATCTGCACATGCCGGAGATTACTACTATTCATAGCAATGAAGAAAAAATTATGCAATTTCTTTAAGAGATTATTGATTACAACAAGGATTCTATGAAGAATACCACTACAACCATCCAGGTCTTTCAACAAGAGCTAAGGAACAGTCATGAAAAAAGAGTGGCTGAGGGTGGTCTTGATGATAGTCACGTGTAGAAAAAAGGCAAGGTGGTGGATAGTTCAGCTCTAGACACTACTGTGGAGACCTAGTCTATTCAAAGGGGACCCCTATCATTTGATAAGAAGCTCCAATTCCTGGCTAAGGAGTGACAGGAAATTAGTGGTCTCAAGATTCTGGGAGACCAGTAGCTCAGTTTCGATCCCCTGTTAGTTTTTCTCTGTGTGCAATTTTTTTTCTTAGGTTGGTTGGTTCGTAGCTTTTTCTTTTTTTTTTGCTTTCTCGGTCTTTCACTTCTCATGATCCCCTCATTTGGCCTCTATGGCCATTTTGTAATGGGTATGGGTCCTTCCCATTTTAATCTAATAAAAAAAAATATTAGAAGTGATCTCCATTGCACTCTATGCATCTAATTTTATAAAGCCAACATGATATTCTAGATTGCCAAAAAATCAAATAAAAAATAAAACTAATGAAATTTTCTTGAAAATAGAAATAAAGCCTTGTTCCGTCATGCAAGTCTAACATAGTGCATATTATTATAGTGACTCCTATTTTTTGTATCACTTCATTTAGTGTGATTGATAATCTCCACATGAAAATTATCCATATTTAAAATGATGGGTGTAGTTCATATCCCTCACAACTTCTCTTGCAATCATCTTGGAGATAATTTTTTTTGCAATGTGGAAATCAACACATACTCAGAGGTTCTTCATAGCTCTAATAGTTATTCTAAGGGTTGTGTAACACAAACCAAAAAGAATTTCTAAATTTTCACTATGGTGGCAAAGAAATGATTGTTTTTCTTCCTTTTCCATATCACTAAGTAAATGTCTTGAATCTCAGAAACACCATATTGCCTTAATCTCCCAAATGATGTCCCAAAATTTACATATAGATCTATTATGTCCATGAATGTAATATATTTCCTACATAAAAAATAACATACCATTTTATGGCCTTCAAACCAACTACATTCGAGGTTTTGTTTAATTCCTTTATCTTTCATCAATCTCCTTACCATTTGAACCTCATGCCACTTGCCCACTTTTCTATATATGTTTGAGAGAATAACATAAATCACAACATTTTTAGGATCTAAATTAAAAAGGAGTGCCATCATAAATTAAAGAGCTCTTAATTTTAATTAGGACATGTGATTATATTTAAATTTGCTATAGATGTGGGTATTTATAAATTTGATTTTACTCAAGATCTCAAGTTTAGATTCAACACTTCTTTGTTCCTAAAATTCCTAGTGGATGTGAGGATCCTTTTAATGTTAACATAACTGGAATTCTATTTTTTTATAGGGGCAACATTCAAACTCCCACTTAGAGGATAGGCTTAAGTGCATGTTTAACTCTAGTTGTAGTCAATTGATGACTTAGATTTCACTCAATAGAATAATGAATAGGGATTTTTCTTGACTTAGGATTATTTCCTCTTAGGGAAATGTTTCCATTAGAGATTTACTCTAAGACATCCATAGTCAACAATTTTCTTGAGGAATTGATGGTTAGTAGTTATTAAGACTTGGAAACAAAATTAGGCTTCAATATTACAAAGGAATCTAGTCTCAAAGGATAGGATTGATAGAGAAATTATCATGAAGGGACTTAAAGACTTATTATAATTAATTCAAGAAAAAATCTTAAATTCTTAAATTATTTAGACTTTAGATCATTGAATCTTGCAAAGAGCCACAAGATAATGGATTTAATCTAGGCTATTAGAATTTTCCTAAAAGAGTTATGATAATACTTCCTTTTATGATTTATCCATAGGGTTTATACAATTATCTCTTAACAAATCTTGATAATTTACAAGACTTGATTTATATATAGGGTATATGCTCAATTGATGACATAAGACAATTACTTACCAAATTTACGAATTACATAAATACTACACTTTAGCATCTAACCATCCACAACTCTAATTGTCTAGATCATTCCCTCTAGGTCAAGTACACTTAAGTAGCTAGGTTCACTAACTAAAACATTATAGAGTCATGTCACTTGTCTTATAGATCAACCCAAATAATAATATCACACAAGCCTTGTACTAATTAACCTTCTAGGAAGTGCATACAAGCCTTAAGTAATCTATATCACACAATAGAATCATAGTATTAAAAAGCTAACTCTATCTTTGAGGCGATGGGTCAAATTTTACATGGCTGGTTTACACAAACTATTATAATCTTTAACTATTAACATATCCTTTACAATTATCTAGACATTACAACTTAATGCCTTAAGAAAAAATTAATAACAAGTCTCTTGATTCTTAACCAATAATTTGATGATTGTCAATTGCCACCCAACAATCCTTAATGCTTCCTACTGCACATCTTTGATGGAGTCCTTAAGAAAATCTACCCCTTTCTCCTATAAACATATTGGGTAAACACATATCACAAAGTTCATTATAATAGTCAAATATAATTGTAGTTAGATTCATGAATTTAGAGATAATATGCATTCATCTTTATTGTAAAAAAATTTATTCATTGATTCATATAATGTAGGAAAATGCGTTACCAATTTAGTATTAGAGTGTAGAGTATTTTGCTTGGGTGCTAACCCAAGTATAATGCCTACTTTTCCTCCTATGCACCATTACAATGGCATGTTCAACTTCATAAGGATTTTACTGAGGTGTGTGGCCTTTTAGAGGTCTTCAACCCATTTGATCAAGGTATAGTGATTCTAGAATCTAAGCAATTTTGTAGCTAATTTCTAGAACCAATCCAAGAGAACCATGGAATCCACCACTTAACCAATCTAGGAAAATTATGACATCCACCCATTAGCCAATCTAGAACTCAATATCACTAGGTTGACCAATTGACATATGCACAAGCACACATACATATAGACACAAACATGTCTCTAACATTTGAGTCACAGTTACATTCAACATAATTTGGGGGGTTACAACCACTCCAATGGGCCCTAACACATATTAACAAGGAAATACCTTGATCACAATGTAACACCTTGCTATACCAAATCAACACTATCCAACCTTAAACAAACATAGCAATCATCCTAAGAACACCTTGATAATCAAAGCAACACCTCACTATGGAGAGACATGCTATTCAACTTGTACTAGAGATATAAAATATCCCATCTCTACTAGGATGACCATTATTTGGATTTTTGATTCACCAAAATGACCACTATGTTACTTTATGCATGAATGACCATGGAGCTATTGTCTCTGTAAATTGGTGACTATACAACTCCATTGAGGCCTAAAGGATGATCAACAATTTAGTCCACAAAGTCATCCTTGTGGCTATATCAAATGCATATTGTACTACAATAGATCAAACTCATACATGATGATCCCAACATTGACATGAAACCCATGAATTCACAAACATAGAATGACATTCACACAACAACCACATTGAGAACTCTAGCTTGAACATATATCACCACAATTTAATAACGTCACTAATCACATACACATAGTGCACATCCATAATATATTATTTCACCAATTTCAACCTAAACATATACCTCATCTAAACCTTCCTCAACTCTCCTAATCTCATATACTCTTCACTAATTTGTATGATGAATTGTAATCTCATATACTCATTGCTAATTTGTATGATATACTCTTCGCTAATTTGTATGATGAATTGTAATCTCATATACTCATTGTTAATTTGTATGATGAATTATAACTACAGTAATGGTATCAAAATTACTCCAAAATTGAATCTATAGGTTTTATGAATATATAGCTACATTTTGCATACACGTCTACCAGAGCAGTTCCAAAGCTCCCATTCGGTACAAGTTGGGAGGATACTGGCAAAGGTTGTAGAATTCGGCTTTACACCAGCCAATCGCATTTGGTTGAAAGCTTCTAAAGCCTTTTCAACAAATACATTTTGTTAATAGGCGTTCCATGAGAACAACATTTCTTTGAGGCATTCTGTCAAACAGTTCTCGTGCCTTGTCTATGCTTCAAAATTTTTGCATACATGTCTACCAGGACAGTTGCAACTACAACATCTGACAGAATTCCTCTATTCATTTTCCTGGGATGAATGTCCATGCCATGTTCCAAAGCTCCCATTTTGGCGGAGGCTGGAGGAATACTGGCAAAGGTTGCGAGGTCTGGCTTTACGACTGCCAATTGCATTTAGTTAAAAGTTTCTAAATCCTTTTCAGTGAACGCATGTTGTGTATATCCTGCAATCATAGCATTCAATGAGACCGCTTTATTTGAGGCATCTGCTCAAACAGTTCACGTGTTGTGTCTGTGCTTCCGCATTTTGCATACATGTCTACCAGAGGATTTCGAACTGTAATATCTGATAATAACGCCTCTTTAGTTTGATGGATGTCCACACTCTGTTCCAAAGCTCCCATCTTGGCACAGGCCAGGAGTACACCAAATCTGCTTCAGTTTCTGCGACATGCTCTGCAGAGAAATCTTGCACTAGAAATCCTCCTGTTGCTGCTTCTGCTTGAGCGGGAGGGGCAGATTCGAAATTTAAATTCAAACTTAACCCGTCGCTTTCATTATCAAAGAGTGTGACAGCATTGGGCGGAAGTTGCAGTGATCGTGACTGTCAGAGAGTCAGAGGAGTGCAGTGGAAAAGAAAACGGGAAACGGAAGATGAAAATAAATCAAAGAATCCGACCGAACGGTGTAAGAGTGGGACCCAGAGCCACGTAGGAAGTCAAACCTTAGTGTGTGATCTTTAAGCCGGGCCGTCAGGAAGGGATTTCTTTCAAGCACCACAAAGGGCACAGGTTGTGGATCGCTATAAAGACCACACTAAATGGTGGTTGCGTGGAGATACACCAAGGGATGAAAGATCACACATTTCTCAGCAAAATCACCACTTTCTTTCCAGCCAAACACATCCTCAATATCTTCCAATACGAAGAACAGATTTAAATGCCACAAGGTGGGGTCTCCAAATTTCAGATTGTGTGATGATGTGCAAGTTGACTCCAAACGATGTCTAGGAAAGCTCTTACAAATGCCTAACCATATCCGTGCACTTGTTTAACACACAACAATCGAATCTGGTCAAATACAATAAAATTCGTTCAACATCTCCCCCTAAGCTCTGATACCATGTAGAATTCTTGTAGATCTAGGAAGATAAATGTTCAAGCACAGCGAACAGATTTACAAAAACTGGATTCTATATTGATATTGCTTTAATACAGTGAAGGATTGAATATTCTTATGTAGACTCAAATGAACTCAGCATTAGATTCCTGAATGGTAGAGTTCTAACTGAGAGAGGAGTGAGATAACATAATGCATGAATGATTTAAGTGACTTTATCTTGTGTGCAACACAAAAAATAAAACACCACTGATGGAAATGCACGATTAATGCAATAAAACTTACAATCAGAACTAGAAGACCTTTTCCTAAGTTTGCATTAAGTGCATTAAGCACTAGAGTAAATTAATGATGATTTGATTAATTTACTCCAACACTATGTTTAAAAAATTATTACTAAACTAAAAAGTGTATTTTTAACACTTTTTAGTGATTTTAAATTTAAATTACTATTTTTTCTTAAACTTAAGTTTTTTTTTTAATAATAGAGTTGGCATTTATCTTTTATCTAATTCAATTTAATATCTTTATTTTTGGCATTCCATGTTAGTTCTTCTTAAACATCATTCATTTAATAGTAACAATTAAACTTAGTCGAGTAAAATTAAGACGATTATATGCATTTTTTGGTGCAAATAAATTATAAGCTTGTTATTGATTTTTGAAAATTGAACTCAATGATATTTAAGTAGCGCTTTTTGAAAGTAATTGTCATATATTTTTTCCAATCTTGATTGAAATCTGCAATTGTATTCTTATATAAAATATATCTAAATGATCATTAGCTATTATTTCAAATACAATGTATTTAAAAACTTCCTTCCAAAATGTTTTATAAACAGAAAAAATCCTTTTTCGAATAGATCTATCGTATACATAACATGAATCACTCACTCCAAATATGGATATAGGGCAAGCAAAAATTAATCACTATGAGATAGAGATAGGGGGGCCTCGACCTCCTCCATCAACACCAACATCCTTATTAATAAAGATAGACATTTACATTTCAACTTAATAAATCTTCTAATTAAATAAGAGAAGGGGCTGCATTTAAAAGCAATATTTTTTTATTACATAAAAATTGAAGTCTTTAAAATAATAAGTCCTATTTCTTCTACTGTATAGAATAAAAAAAAATAGAATTGTTCTATTAAATTTATTTTAGTCCTACTGTCAATTTTATCTTCATGGAACACCATCTTGATGGACTTAATTTCTAGTTATGAACGGGTGAGGTGACAAAGGGGAGACCTCGTCCCCAACTTAAACATTCAACAATTACACCTCAATTAGGTTTGAAACTTGATGGTAAGAATAACACCACAACAACTTAACCATCATACTATGCCACTATTGCCAATTTCTGATTGATTCTTTGTCAATCAATAATCTAGATCAATAAAAAAAAAATATTTGACAGCAATTAAATTTTGATAAGAACTACTTGACTACAAAGAACAAAATACATGAATAGTAAGGTAAGTGGATTAGAAACGGAAACTGTAAATTCCACTCTTTTATACAGATGGGCAAATAGCCCTCGTCCAGAAACTATCCATTTCTTGGACAACATAAGGAAAAGCTTTCATTTGCACAGCAATAATCTTAACAAATTAAGATACCTTAACGGAGGTGGCTCTTAACGGAGGTGGCGGCGGTGGGGATGGTGATCCAAGTGGTGCAATATCTATTTTTGTATTTTATTTCACAGTGTGGAAAGCTCTGGAATCTTTTGTAGAGATATGTGAATAGCCCCCTACCCCAGACTATCTCTACGTTGGACAACAAACAGAAGTGCTTTTCAATGCACAGCAGTTATTTTGACAGCATGCTTTGAGTTTGGTAAGGTGGCGGCGGTGGCTATGGTGGTCGAAGAGGTGCCACCCGTGTAGAGTGCCAACCAGGTTGTTTCGCTGCAAATTTCATGAAATTCAGACTTTTAGGCTACGAAACGATAGCCAAATACAAAGTACACCGAAAGTTAGAAAATTTACATACAGGAAGAGCCCATGCTGGTGTTCGTTTCACAGATCTATAGCCTTTTGAAACTGCATATAAAACATTCATTTCACGTTAAACCATCGAAATTGTTAAAGTACTTTATGATGAACGCACTGGCTGATTAGACAGGAAGAGCTGACATGGCCGTTAAAGGAAAGTTCATTGTCAGTAATTCATCACCAGCAATTTATTATCAACAATTTATCATTATGATATATTTATCACATATACAATTTATCTTTATTGCAGTGGTATATTTGTCACGTATACATTTTTCAATATTTAAATGGTCAAAAGCATCCCAAAGAAAACAAGTACAGAGTTTTTGTTGAACCCTAAGAAAATATACACAGTGTATATACCACAGTAATGAATTGCTGGTGGTGAATTGTATAAATGATGAATATATCACAGCAATGAATTACTGGTGGTAAATTGCTGACGATGAATTTCGCTGAACCCGTCGCTTATATAAAAACCAGTTTGTACATATGATAAATAAATTAACTGTTTAAAACAATAGTCCAGGGACCCTCTGCTACCTCCAATTTTATTAACTGTCTAATTATTAAATTGGGTGATGTTTACCTCTTTCAATATAAATAAACTCAAAATATCCCACTTAAATTATATTTCTGTTATGTCTATTTGACTTATAAGTACGATTATATAGATTAACAATACTTAAGCATGCCTGAACTTTGATAAGCATGTGGAAAAGCAGGGATATTCTGATCCTCTGAGAGATATCGACCTTCACAACCATCACAGAAGAAGAAGAGCAGCAGGAAAAATGCAGATAACATCACAAAAAAATTCATTTTGAGAGCCATGGTGTTGTTTTTACAGTTCATACGAAATTCTACAGCTACTACTTGCAATTTATAGCGACAATACCGATTACAATGTCAACAGAGATGATTTGGTCATTGCACTAAATTTTATAAAAGCTCTTTTTAAGAGACACTCTTCAGTGTGTAAGGTTTTAAGTTGAAGTTATTTATAATCAAACACTGCAAAAGTTGAACGCAAGGAAACAGCTCACCTTGCCTAAAGAATCAGGTTCACAATTTCTGACGACTTCTTGTATTGAATCTGGTGTTATTCTATTGTTGAATGAATCAAAGAAGGTGATGCAGTTTTGAATATGATAAAATAAATTTTCTTCTTTCCCTAATCTGATTGACCTAAGCAGTAGCTTCGAAAATTGTAGAGGACAAGTATCTTTGTCAGGTAAGAATTTGTCAAATATAAGGAATTGACTATGATATAAGTAGTTGAGGATAGTATGGAAAAAGGAGTTTTAATATATAGAAAATTGTTATTGCAAATGGAATTATGACCTATTCACATTCATAGGACAAGTAATTATTTATCATTTGAGTGTTTGTATTAGACTGAAAATGGAATTTAGTGTATATATGTTTTAAAAAGGAACTCAATATAAGAAATATTAAAATTTAGTTGAGAAATATGAATTAGAAGGGTTTGCTTTTTTCAAATGTAAGGAAACCATCTTTTTATTTACAATCACAATCATTATCTGAGAATTATTATTCACAACAATGAATATTAATTTATGCATATGTTTAGATCTCATTAGTTAGATGGATTGCAAGATGTGTGGATAAGTCAAATTTATAGTTTGTTAATTTGGATGATAGGATTATAAGTAGATCTCATTAATTTGGGAGTTAGTATAATAAAAGATAAATATTTTAAAAATGTTCGTCAATTAAGGTAAGTATATTGAATCTTAATGGTTTTTTATGTTATTATTCTTCAATTTTCAAACTGGTAAAAGATTTGTTTGGCTGAATATGAAAAAAATGAGCCTCAATAATCTTCTTATATCTTTAACGTGTCTCTTAGTTTTAATCCCCTGATCATGTCATGCATATGCAAAATCGATAAATAATTATTCTATTAATAAATGGATCCCTAGGCATCATCCTTAACTATAAATGATTAGTTGGTAGTCTATTGCATAGACAAATCCCTAGGCATCATCCCTACCATTTTGATGTAGGAGCATCCTTGGTTATAAATCAATCCTATATCAACCAAAAACATTTATTTTCTTGCATTGCACTCAATAGCAGTTTCAATATTTCATTATGCATTCTACCACATTATCGTTTCTCAACCTGTGAAATAGGATATAGCATCCACACATCGACATCTATCACATATATAGATTTCACATTATTTACATTTGTCTACCAAAAGTTATCACTTTTGGAATTTCGTTGTATTTCACTGTCAAAGCATTTGGGGCTGACCTAGTCCAAATTTCTTAATATGGACCTATTCCAAATTGTACTGAGGGTGATCCCACAATAGTGGTTTACATTGTTTGGCCAAACTGGACACTGAAATAATTTTTTCTAACTAAATCTTCACTTTCAGGCACCTATAGCAGCTACACCGTGAGGAAATTGAAGATGATGCAAACTAGAGTTTCATGACATTTAGTTTGTAGATTTTAAATATATTTTTTTCAAAATGTTTGGAATCAAATTGCACCTCTTTTTCCATCTCCCTCGAAAACTATTTTTTTTCTAGAAAACAACATTTTTAAGGAATTGACGCTCACCATATAACGCATAACTTTTTTTATGTGAAGGATAAAATTTTAATTCTTTTGAATTTATATTTGTAACTCTGATATCTAATGCTTCCACTTGGTCAGATAATGTTTTATTGAATATTTTTTCCTTAATGAAGTTTTGAAGTCAAACCAATTGTAATTCACACATAGGCAAACCGTATAACGTATAACTCTTTTTGTATGTATCAAAATTCTTTTTTTTTTATTGGATCAAGGACTTCAATATCTGGTGCACTCATATTTTAAATTTTTTTTTGATAATATTCTATTTTTCCACATGTGCAGAACAAAGAGCTTGATTTTAGGTGAAAAACATACATTCACAAGAAATGAAAAATAAATGTAATAATAACATTGAATTTATTTAAAATTACACTTTTTGGGAAGCTTATAATAAGGACTACATACTTGCAAAAAATAAATTTTAAATGAATTAATTTGATCCTCCAAAAGGTAAATCAAAAGTGGTTTTTTATTAGTATTTTGATAGGTGTAGAGGAGACTCCGTTATAGGCATGGTTTAAAAACTAGCAGGGTTCTATCCAAGGGGGTTTGATCTAAGGTAGTTTGATCAAAGCCTCTTCAATTGGAATGATTTAAATGAAAAATTTTAAGACTTAAATCATTATATTTTCTAAAAATATGTGATTTCAACAAAAATCAAAATCTCCTAGAAATTGTAAACCAGCTTTGTGGGATCACCCCAAAGCATATTGGGACATCATACAAGTATCTTGGGTTTGTTAGGACCTATCCTAGAGATTTTCAAGTCATATTATTTCACGAAGGATTATCTCTTCATATTTTGAGGTTGACATTCATATGTGATCATTCACTAGGTTATGAACCCATATGTTCAACGTGAACCTTTATTGGAGCTTGAGAAGCATATTTTTAATCATTTAGGATTCGTTTAGATGAATTAGTACCTCATGATTAGTTAGATATTTAGATTTTCACATCAACCCTTTAGGGGATTGTAACAAGACCCTTGGCCAATTGTAATGTTGAATGCCCTTGTAATAGGCTTGTGAGCCTTGGATATTTCCCCATGAAGTATATGTTGCATGAAATATTTCCAATTTAATAAAGAAACATTTAAGTAGATCATTTTCTTGTGTTATTTTTGTTGTGTTGATTCTCAGTTGCACAATTTAGACAATTCTTTTGGAACCCTCCATCTATGACTGCACCAAGTGGTATTAGAGTGAGTTGTGAGTCCTAGAAGCATTCCTTGAGGTGAAAAAACTGCTAACTTGAGGTACAATGCAGGGATTTTCAACTAATCATTGATTATGAGGTAGTTGAAACCCTTGTAGCCAAATTGTAAGAGAGATGCCGCCAAGGAGCATGCCTACTATGGTGAATATTGCTGGAAGAATGGATGAGATGTTGGAAATGATGCGCGAGATATGAGTCGATTGGATGTGGTAGAAGAAGAATGAAGGCAAGGCCTAGAACCTAGACATGACGATGAAAGTTATAATGAACCAGATCATGTTACAAACCAAATTGCAAAAGACCTGTGTGAAGAAGAAGAAGAATTGGATCAAGTGAATATTTTGAAGGTGATTTGAAAGATTGGAAAAATACCTAGAGTGGAAATTCAAAATTATGTGGGAAATTTGAATCTTGATGAATTAATTGATTGGATCAATGAAGTGGAAGAATACTTTGCATATGAAGAAATTTGAGATCCAAAAAGAGTCATATTTGCAAAAGAAAAAAATGAAAGTTCATGCTACTTTATGGTGGAAAGAAGTTCAATTGGATAGGAACAAAAGAGGAAAAGAGAAAATCATCAAATGGGATAGAATGATGACAAAGTTGAAGAAACAATTCATACAAGTACATTATGAGCTTAAATTGTTGAAGAGATTGCAAAACTTGAGGCAAAAGGAGAGATCTATGAAGGAGTACACTGAAGAATTCTACATGACAATTAGAACTGGTCATAGTGAAGAAAAAAAAGAAAATGTTGCAAGATACATCAAAAAATGAGAAAAAATATTCAAGAAGAACTAAGCTTGGTAAAGATGACATCTATTGAAGAAGCATATCAATTTCCATTGAAAGTGGAAGAGAATTTGAACAAGAAGTTTGAAAAAAGGAAAAGAACTGCAAGAGGAAGATTTCAATCTTGAGAAGACCTTTTGAAAAGTAGAAAAAAGATGTAAAGCCCTACAAGAGTGAAGAAAAAGGATGTCAATTCATACCGTAGAGGTAGAGAAGAAAAATTATTTTATTGCAATGATAGATGAGGTTAAAATTCTTAATGTTATTAAGGATACTAAAGAGATGAAGGAAGATCTAAGAGAAGACCATTCAGAGGAACCTATTTCAAGTGTGGATGTGAAGGAAATAGAGCATTTTAGTGTCATCAAGGAAGTACCAAAAAAAAACCTGAACATACCAAAAGAAAAACTTATTTGGATGAATCATTAGTGATGAGGAGAGCTTTGATGCATGAAGAAGTGACTGTGGAACCACTGTAAAGAAAGAGTTTGTTCAAAACCAGATGTAAGTATGAGGGAAAGGTATGTACCGTTATCATTGATAGTCATAGCACTGATAATCTAGTTTCAGAGGAGATGGTAACCAAATTGAAACTAAAGTGGCACAAAAAGATTGACCTCCACTTCGATGTTCAAGCTTTATTGGTGCTCGATGCAGTGAATGGAAAAGTGGCGGCTTATTGTAATAATGAGGAAGGTACGAGTCATGAATAACAAAATTAGAAGACATAATGGGGCCGAGAGGATTCGGCAGATAAATTATTTACTTTGGCACACTTTGTGGGTCCTGCGAAGCAAAGGAACTATCTAGAACAAGTCCTCTGTCTGCTACAGTATTCGAACTAAGATCTCAAAAATGGGTGAGGAACGAAAGAGGGTTGAACCTACCAGTTTTGAGTCACACACGAAGAACACTAAAGCGTGGAGTAAAATAAGAAGGGGTGGCTTACTTCCATTCATTGAGAAACTCCATGGCCCTAAGGAGGAGATTACTGATTTCTTTGAGAAAAATTGGAATAATGGGGAAGTTCTCCTCTTTGGGAGGAAAGTTCAGATTGATGAAGCCTTGATCGTGGAGGTGACTGGCATTCCGATTGAAGAGCATAAATTTTTTAGAGACAGGAAATTCTCTGACGAAGCTGTGATGAGGTTCCCTAACTCTGAAACAGAGAAGCAAAAACTTGTCAAGATGACAAACAGTTACTATGAAGCGGACACTATAAAATCTTTATGGAGAAAAGTGCTAAGGGTTATCATGGAGTACATCACTCTCGACGACCGCTTCACTAGGGTTTATGGATATCACTTTGTGCTGCTCAATCACTTCTGACATAAGGTGCATGTTTCTATCCCTTTCTTCTTTCTCTGTTCCCTGAGAAATAGCTTTTCTGACCACAGTAGAAGCCCTAAAAGATACCTGATTCTTCACACAGGTTTTTTAAGGCTCATTTATGAGCACTTTCAGAATATGCCTGCCCTTCCATACCCTATAGCCCCTTTGGAGCTTGATGAGGATGATACTGAGCCTAGTATATCTGATACTAAAGTTTCCCCTGGCTATGTCAAGAGCTTCTCGCCTCCTCTGCCCCCCTTCTGCCTCTGGCCGTTCCCCCCAACCTTCTGGTGCCTGCTCTATTCCTATCTCTGGCTGCTCTAACCCTAATGCTAAAATGGTGGGCTCTAGCTCTCTGGTTAATAAGTTAGTCTCCTACCCTGATGACTCTCCTGTTGTGTTTGCTAAAGCAGTTAAGGTTAGTCTTGAGGATCCCCACATCCCTCAAAATATTCAACAGAAGAACTATAGCCCTCCTAGAGGTGAGAAGTCAGTTATTTTTGGGGTTTTGAATGTGACCCCCCTTTTGACTTCGTTGGAACTACCAAGAGTTGTTCTATGGACCAATTTAACTCTGCCAAATGGTTATTTAATGAAATCAATGAATTGAAAACCAAAAATATGTCTCTTCATAGTAAGTTGGGGGAAATTGAAGCTAAAGTGGTGGGGCTAATTCAGCTCAAAGCAGAGAAGAATGCCACTGTGAAGGATAACATACAAAAGGACAGCACTGTTGAAAATGATATTGAAAAAATTAAAGGAACCATGAAAAAAATTGCTGATCAAAATTGCAAAATTGCCAGACATAACTCTTTAATAATCAAAGCCATGTCCGAAAGACTAGAGAAAACCCACAAGAGAGCTGTGATTGTCGACCTTGATCAGGAGAAAGACCAGTATGAGGAAGCGGGGATCTCTAAGCGAACCAGATCTAGTACGAAAAAGAAAAGCCCTGACCACCCCAAATATGACTTAGATCTTTATGGAGGGAGTCCAGGATATGGTGGACCTGGAAGAGGTTGCTGACGAGCTTCTGAAGTCTATGGATTAGCTGTGGATAGGCCCAGCTTTGTTGGTTTGCTGGCCATTTAATGGTTTTTTGGTGGCTTTTTGTGGCTGTCGGTTTTAGCTAGTTTTTATCTTTTTGGCAACCATTTTGTCTCTCGGACCTTTATTTTGGTCTTTGCTTGTAATGTTACTTTGTGGTTTCGGGTCCCTGTAAAACCCGTTTATCCCCCTTTTATCAAAAACCAAGTTGAAACTAAAGAGATTAAAACATTTTAACCCTTATATGATAGCATGGATTCAAGATGAGCATAAGATATTAGTGAATAAGCAATGTTTGGTGAAATTTCATATTGGATCGTATAGCGATGAGGTATTGTGTGATATTATGCCTATGGATGCTTTTCATTTATTGCTAGGAAGACCATTACAATATGATAAGAATGGGATTCATGATGGAAGAAGGAACACTTACAATGTGACATCAAATGGAAAAAGAATTAAGTTGATACATTTAGAGGAAGAGGAGAAGACTGAAGTTTGTAGCACTTCTAGACTATGTTTGGTAGATGGAAGAGAATTTTTGGATGGATTGAGGCATGAGAACATGTTTTTTTCATTGATTCCAAAGAAAGGGGGTAGTCTAGAGACAACAAAAGGTAAAGATCCACCACAAAAAGAAGTTGTAGAATTGTTGACAAAATATGAAGATATCATGTTAGAGAATTTACTAGATGGACTCCTTCCAGTTTGAAGTATCAGTCATCATATGGATCTTATACCGGGATAAAGTTTTCCAAACAAGCACATATAATGAAATTGGTAGAAAATACAGATATGAACCGGTAGATACAAGAGTTTTTTAAGAAAGGATTGATTAGAGAAAGTTTGAACCCATGTGTGTTACCTGTTGTACTGACACCAAAGAAAGATGTAGAGTGGAGAATGTGTACAAACTAAAGAGAAATCAATAGGGTCACCATCAAATATAGATTCACATTTCCAAGGATGGATGATATTATGGAATTTTTGAGTGGATAAAAATATTTCACAAATATTGGCCTAAAGATTGGATATCATCAAATCAAAATCAGAGAAGGAGATGAATGGAAGACTACATTTAAGATTAATGAAGGATTATGTGAGTGGTTAACTAGTAATGCCTTTTGGGTTGACCAATGCACCGAGCACTTTCATGAGATTGATGAATGAGGTACTAAATAAATTCTTTGGTAAGTTTTTCATTGTTTACACGGATGATATTCTAATTTTCAGTAAGACTAGAGAAGATAATTTATTACACATTAGACAAGTATTGCAGAGGTTGAGAGAAGAGAATTTATTGATTAATGTCAAGAAGTGTAGTTTCATGAAGAAAAATTTGGTCTATTTGGGATTTTTTATTTCTAGTGAAGGATTGAAGATGGACCTTGAGAAAGTGAGAGCAATTGTTGATTGGCCTACATTGGTAAACATTAGAGAAGTGAGATCATTCCATGGATTAGCTAGTTTCTACTAGAAGTTTATCAAAAAATTTAGTAGCATTTGTACACCTATGACAAAGATAATGAGAGGAGAAATTTTGAATTTTTGAAGCAAAAGGTGACAAAGAAACCAGTGTTAGCATTACCATATTTGACAAAGTATTTCAAGTTGATTTTGATGCAAGCAGGAATGCAATTGGAGTAGTGTTGAGTCAAGAAGAAAAACCTATATCTTATTTCAATGAGAAGGTAAATGATTCCAAAAGGAGATATTCAAGAATTCTATGCCATAATTCAAACCCTGAAGAAGTGGAGATATTACTTGTTTCATAAGGAGTTTGTGTTGTATATAGATCATCAAGATTTACAGTATTTGAATAGTCAAGGGAAGTTGAATCAGAGACATATGAGATGGGTTGAGTTGTTACAGAGTTATACATTTGTGTTCAAGAATAGGAGTGGAAAGTCAAACAAACTTGCAAATGCATTAAGTAGAAGAAGGAATTTTTTGACAGAAATGAGGATAGCAGTATTGGGATTTAAAGAATTGAATCATATGTATGAGGAGGATCTAGATTTTGGTGAAGCTTGGAAAGCATGTAAGGAACTAGTAGTGACATACCAAAGCCAATTGTTGGACTATTTCATTCAAGAAGCTATGTTATTCATGTTAGAATCCAAGATTAGACATGCAAACCAAAAAATACCTTCCACAAGAGAAAAATGGAAAAATACAGAGCAATTTACATGAAGATGTGCAAATGAATAATATTCAGGAATTTGAGTAAATGCAAGAGATAAATTTCTTTATAAAAGCAATGTATGCATAACCCTAAAAGGAAACCCTAGTGTGCACACTTAATAATTAATAAATAATTAATTATTAATGTGCCTAAGTTTAGCTTAAGTAACTAAAGTGATAAGTGAAATAACTTAATTAAGATCTTACTCTAACATGATTAGATTAATTAACCAATATGATTAGATTAATTAAGTGAAATAACTTTACTCTAACAATTCAAAGGAATTCAGTTGCGTATTTAGTGGATTTCAATGAGGGAGAACTTGATCAAGGACAAACATATGGGAGGTTTAGTTAGAAATTTTGGAGTGGATAAGATAGTAGCTTTGGTGAGTGAACATTAATTTTGGTTCAAAATATTAAGGATGTCAGGAAGTATGTTCAAAGTTACAAAATTTGTCAAGTTGCAAAAGGGAGTAGTCAAAATACTAGATTGTATAAACCCTTTATAGTATGGATAAACCTTGGGAAGACATAAGCATGGATTTCATATTGGGGTTACAAAGAACATGTAGAGAGGATATGATTCTATAATGGTATTAGTGGAAATTTTTTCTAAAATGGCACATTTCATTCCTTGTAAGAAGGCTAATGATGTTGTGCATGTTGCTGAATTATTTTTCAAGGAGATTTTAAGATTGCATGGATTACTTAAGAGTATAGTTTTAGGAAGAGACAAAATTCATTGGATAATTTTGGAGACCTTTGTGGAATAAGATGAAGAAAACCCTAAAGTTTAGTTCCACATATTACCAACAAATAGATGGACAAATAGAGGTTGTAAATATAATTTTGGGTAACTTGTTAAGATGTTTGGTTGGAGATAAGGCAAGAAATTGGGATATAGTTCTACCACAAGAAAAATTTACATAGAATAATTTAGTTAATGAAAGCATAGGGAAAAAACCATTTGAGATTTTTATTGGAACACATCCCAAAGGAGTTGAAGAACTAAGAGATATTAGTATGGAGAATAAAAAGAGTGCGAAGGAAAAAGAGCTTGCATATTTTATGGAGACATTGCATAATCAAATCTGAAATAATTTGGAAGGCATGAATAGTAAGCAATATAGGGAGAAGGCAGATGTTCACTGAAGACAAGGAATTTTCTATTGGAGATGAAATGATGGTTTATTTAATGAAGGGGATATTTCTAGTCAGTACATACAATAAGCTAGAGATGAGGAAGTTTAGACTGTGTAAGATTCTAAGGAAGTTTGATTTTGGAAATGCATATGAAGTGGAGTTACTGGAGACATTATGTATATCACCTATTTTCATTGTTGTAGATATATGTGAGTATCATGAGGGACAATCAAGTAGTATTAGTAGTGAAGTAGATCTAAAGGAGCAATTACCACATCAAGCATAGGAGGAAATTGAGCATATTTTGGATACCAAAACCAGAAGGAGCACTAGGAACAAATAGTACAAAGAATATCTTGTGAAGTAGAAAAGCAGACCAATGGAGGATTCATCATAGATTTATTAGTCTGAGGTGGATCATCTTGGTTCTCTTAGCCCTAAAAAGTGAGGAACTCACTTTTTTTCAAATCGTGGGTGTCTAATGCAAGAGAATCCTTGGTTGTAAAGCAATCTTGTATTAACCGAAAATATTTATTTTCTTCCATTGCACTCAGTAGCAATTTCAATATTTCATTCCGTATTTTACTACATTATAATTTCTTAGCTCATAGAGCATGATATAACATCTGCACATTGACAAATATCACATTATTTTCACTTTTCTACCAAAAGTTATCGCTCTCATAATTTCACTATAAATTTAACTGTCAAAGCATTTGGTGCCAACCTGGTCTAGATTTCTTAATGATTACCTATTCCAAATCATGCAGAGCCTATTGGGACATCATACAATCTTATTGGTCTCATTGGGACCTATCCTAGAGATTTTCAAGTCATATCATTTTGTGAAGGATTATATCTTCATATTTTGAGGCTAACATTCATATCTAATCATTCATTGGGCTATGAACCCTTCTAGCTAACATGGGAAATTTTTGGAGCTTGACAGGCATATAGTTTATAATAATTTTTAATCACTTAGGATTCATTCAAATTAGTTAACTTATCTCATGATTATTTTGATATTTATATTTTTGCATCAACCCTTCACAATACTGCAATAAGGTCCTTGGCTAGTTGTAATGTTGAATTCCCTTGTGGCAAACCTGTGAACCCTGGATATTTTCCCATGAGGCATATATTGCATGTAATATTGGAAATTTAATAAATAATTATATTATCATATCATTTTCTTGTGTTATTTTCGTTGTGTTGGCTCTAAACTGCATGGTTTGGACTGTTCTTTCTGAACCCATCCATGACTGCACCACATTTCTTGAGGGGAATGCAATATAGTTTCTATTGGACTCATTTGGGAGATGAAATATATTATTAAGACTATCCTCAAATGGGTATTTCTCTTATCCATCTTCCAACCCTTTTAGTTTACCATCAGGTTCATCAACCTTCTAGGGTTCTTTGCATGGAGTAATACATTGCAAGACTAGATGGATTGATAATTAGCAATTTTGGTAAAAGATTATAGATTATTCACACTCAATAGGTTAAATACATTTCCTCAATTTAGATTCCAAAATGATAGAGGTGGGAAGAAATCTAAAATTATCTATGCTAATATAGAATCTATCAAAGACTAATTTGGATTTATCCATTGTAAAGTTTTCCATAGTTAACAACTAACCAAAGGACTCAGTGATCTACGAAAAAATGTCTCCTCATCCTAAAAATCTAGAGGGGTGCTAGGGATTTGGACCTTCATATGGGTATTTTTTTAGGTCCACTTTGGGATGAAATCTTGGCTTCCATCTATAGAGAGAAAGTGTATTCTTCCCATAGATCCAAGGCTCATGAGTTATAACTGTTGATGTGTTTTTTATGCACTTTTCAACACAAGCAGTGCGTAGGTGCACTAGCTCTCTTGAAAGAAAATCTTCCACAATCAGATTGTAGAACACTATCCCAAGGTCTCTCGGATGTCAGGTCATGACAATGCTCAGATACCTCAGTAGTTTGGTGTGATTTGCTGGAATCACAAGGCGGTCTTACAGAAAATACAAAGTATGGACATAAAGCATGAAGTTGAATCTTGAAACAGAGTTCGTAGGATAAAGGCAATTATGTGTTGGCTGTAGGTTCAAACAGCAATCTTGAACTCCATCTAGTTGTTAGATTTGGCTTTACAATGTGCAATGAACCTTGGTATTGTTCAGTTTCTAAAAAGTGGAAAAAGAGCGAAGGGAAGGAAAAGTTCCTAAGTCTAAAGCTTGCAATGAATAGTGACAATGGAGTTCCTGTAATGGACAGTTCCTCAAAACAATATCCCACTTAACCAGGGATTTCACAGTATCATGGAAATTGTGCTATCTTCTAAGGGCTGCAGATATTTCATCCTTCATCCACCACATACATGCATGAATTAAGAATGAATGTTTGGAACAGCTTCAAATAATGTCCAGGCTAACTTTGCACAGCTATCTACCTTCAGCAGACAGTAAAAAGTATGGACTAAGGGATCATCAACAAAGTAGGAATTTTCACAATCACCCAACAACATTCCTAAAATTTACCGAAATACAGTAAACAACTAACTAAACAGCAATAAGATCTAAGCTAAACATGTGAAACTAGAGAATGAATCAAATGACATGAGAGAAAACAAGGAAATACACCAAGTCAATGATATTTCTTATAAGTTTCTGCAGCATGCCTTTACAACAACTCAACTCTCCCTTTTGCAAATGAGGGGAGTGCTCTATTTATAGTTTTCCAAAAGTTAAATGAATGGCCAAGATTCATTACAATTGTGTGGCCAAGATTCATTACAAATTAGGGTTTCACCTACCCCCAAATAGATTTACAATTTAAATACATTTTTTGTCTCTTCCCTATTTCGTCATCTAGTGGATGGCACTATTGCTCTTTTATCCTATAGCTAATCGCTGTTTTCTTGGCTGTAGCTACTCTTCAGGGAGATCTTCCTCTTTGGCTGGGCTGTTCTCTTGCTCCTCGAAAGCTGCGTGTTCTACATATTTGAGGATGACGGCCTAGAGCTTGTCAATCTCGATGATCTCGCATCTTAACGCCTGGTAGCTCCATTCTTTAGCGTTCTCTTCCAGCCACTTCCAATCCTTGTCATACTTCGAGCCTTGGTCTCTGAATAGCTCTGATCGATCGAAGGCGCGGGCAGCAAAACTCAGGAACTCTGTTGTAATTTCTCTGGCTGTCCCATCCTTCATCTTCTCCTCAAAGTATGGCCTGATCTTTTCGGCATCCATTTGCACTGTGGGCATATCATAGCCCGTCATCAGCTTGAGATACTCGGCGCATTCCACCTAGATTTCTTTAATCCACTCAATATCTGAATCCACCTTGTCTAGGATTTTCTCTAACCTCTCCTTCCGGTTGATGAGGTCCCTGCGCCATACATCCACCAGCCAATGGTCCTCTGTCTTCAGCTCTAGCTTCTCCTCCCATGTGCTCTCTGGCATTTGAAGGATGGCTTCAATTCTTGGGAAGGTGGAGTCGTAGATAGCAGGAAAATTGGTGCAGAGCCTCCTCGTGCTCTCCAGGGACTGGGTCAGGTCTAGGAACTTGTTGGCTGTCTGCACAGCCTTGCTAATTCCCATGTTTCTGATGTATGCAACCTATCAGAACCAATCCTCAGTGGTCTTCTCTAAGTTCTTCCTTCTCTCCAGTTTATCTATTTGCTCCTTGGAGAGCAACTGCGGTGCGACCGTGGAGGTAGTGGGGAGGTCGTCCACTAAGGACCATTGCTGAATGTAGTCTGTTAGGGCAGCAACCTGCGCCTTGAGCTCATCCTTGGAGACCTTGTCCTGCTTGATCAGGTGCACCACTATGGCCACCGATTCTTCCAGATGTTCAACCTTTTGTTCCCTAGTTGTCGTCCCCAAGTCAATGGTGGAGATGCTGTAACTCACCCCTGCCTGCCCAACAGTTGGCGTTGCTATTTGTGCTGCTCGGGAGCCGAAAGCGTCCATGGTTATCTTGGAACAGACCTTAGGATTCTTCTCCTTCATTTTTGTGGTTAGGGATTGAGCTAAGATGGCCTCCAATCTTGCCCTTGGGTCTTTCAGCACTGGGGTTGTCTTTTCAAGCTGTTTCTCCAACCAGTCAGGCATGGCAGATTTATCTTTGGGTGCATCATGGCTGCCCTCACCTTTTTCAGTTAGAGGCAAGACTTGTTCCTCCTTTTCCTTTCAGGGCTCCCCCTTCTCTTTAGTAGCGTCCTCCTCCTCTTCGTCGGAGTCACGATAAAACAGGAGGCGTTTGACGGGCAGCCTGGTGGACAATTGCCAGGTGGGGCGGTCTCCCTTTGCTGCCTCCTCTTCTTTCTTCTCTTCTGCAGCCTCGGCCTCAGGGCTATTGATAGCATGGGTTTCGACTTCGGTGATATCTTTTATCTGTTGCTCTTCTGGCGGCTGCCCTTCTTCATCATGTGGTGACTCCTCAGCCTCCTCCTCAACGCTCTTTAACTGTTATGCTGACTCCTCCTCAAGGTCCTCATCAAATGTTTGGATAACCTCCTTGGCACTTGAGCCATCTTCTTCATCTCCACTCTCAGAAGACCCCGTCTCCTCCTCCTCATAGACCACCCTGTCGATGGTTCGGTGCTCGTACTCGGGGTGCTCATGATATTCATCGGCCTCCTCCTCTATGGGCTTCGAGGCTTCCCGTTCCTGCTCCTCCAACTCCTCCGAGATTTGCATTGTAGTCTCCATCGCTGGTGGCCCTGTTGGCGGTTGTGAAGGCTGAGTTGTTGCGAGGGCTTGGGCGAGGGATGCTTGGAGAGTGGGGTCCATCAGGATCTGTGAGAGCTCAGGAGGAAGACTCTACATGTGCTTTGCAAAGGCCTCAGGCCTAGTGGCAAGGGGAATAGGTGATGCTATTGTTGCCAGAGGGAGTGATGTAATGGGCGACATAGCAGCAGAAGAGGAAGGGGAAGTGGTCATGCCAAAAGAGGAGTCGACGCCAATTATTGACTTGGCCAGGGGTGAAGGAGCAAGATGGACAGAGATATCCACCGCCTGCGGAGATGAGGCGACTGTGGTCTGGGAGGCGGGCAGCGCACGAGGAGGGGCAGGGAGAAGCAAGGTAGGCTGCAATCCTGTTGTAGTCACTGTCTGTTTGAGCCTCTTGGGAGATGAGTCTCCCGTTTCTTTCGTTGCTTGCTCTTTGGGGTCCGTAGATTGTGCTGTCTCTGTTCCTTTTCTCTTTTGAGACCTGGTGACGGGGGCAGACTTGGAAGTCTCACCAGCTAATGTGGTGGTGGCAACATCCTCTGTGGCGCTTGGTTCACTCCTGAGTGCCTCATATGTTAGGACTACTCCTTGTTGCTTCAGTAGCGCCACCTGCCCATTGACCCACTCCCTAGTGCGAGTTATGATCGGTTGGGTGATGGTGTCTAGGTCATCGACCTCTTGCTCATCCCAGTCAATTGATGGTATTGGCAGGTTGGCAACCGCAGGGTACCTCGGGTGCATTATCATGGACTCGTCCTCCTTGAGCTGGTCTGGTACCTGGAACGGTTGCACTCTTCTTAGGAACTGTATAGTCATGCGCATGTAGTGCCTCATTCGTACCTCTTTGTCGTCTTTGCAATCTGCCCAGAAGTCTTCAATATGGTATTGGTGGGCGTACGACGGCCCCAACACTTTCCTAATATGGCCATGTGGGTCCATCCGTGGGCGAGCCGTGTACCATTCAAAATTATATTCCTTGAGCTCCTTCTCGGAATTACTGGCACATTGAGAAGTCTGTAACTAGTACATACCCTGGCCGAAGGTCATGGGATAGGGGATCCCTACTACATGTTTGTTTCCAAAGACGGCCTGGATATGTTGGAGCTACCGAGAAAGCTCTAGGAGGATGATCCTATCGTTTGGGTACCATGGCAACTTGTTTGGCCGCTCTGTGAATCCCTGAGCCCAGATGTAGGTGAAATTGGGAAACTGAATGAATAAGAAGGCATATTCCTTCAAGAGCGCCCTGGCACTGTGGGAGACTCTCCTTTCGAAGCCTCCGGCGATCAATCTGATGATATGGCCAATGAAGGCGTCATTGACCTGGTAGTACTCCTTAAAGTTGCAGTATTGGAGTTGAGGATATTTGTCAAAAGGCTTGAGCCCTCGCCTGTGCCCCTGATCGGGCGCCACAAACAACCCACTGTATTGTCTTTGACCTGCCAGGGAGTATACTAGGTAGGAGGTCATATAGAATTTAGAGCTTTTCTTGACGTTGACGAATTGTTAATGAAAGTAGTTGCTGATGATGCCTCCCCAGTCGAATGAGACGTTGGTGTTAACGTCCTCATTCCCCCGTAGGATCTGCTTAATGTAATAGGCCATCCATTCTTGAAAGTAGGCAGCTGCTGGGAGACCCATGACCCTACTCAGCATAGTTACGAGGTCGTGGTAGTCTTTGTGGAAGTCGCTACGGAACAGCTCTTGGGGAACCTTCGTAGCACTGCCCCGTTTCTCCTTAAGCCAGTAGAGGTTAATAGACTTCTTGCACCCTAACGAACTGGCATCCCACATCGCTTGGCACTGTTCCAAAGTGGGGACCTCCATATGTGGGAATGTGGGGATGTGGAATGTTTTGGTAATCCCTTTTGGTGACATGTCCGTGAGGATGTTCCCCTCCTTGTCAACAATTGTTCTAGTGTCTGTTTGATAAGCTTATCGGCAAGCCATCACTAGTTCGGGTGCTATGAGAGAGGGAGGAAAACCGGCAGCCTTGGCGATTCCACTCTGTCGTATTAGTTTGGCGTTCTTCGTGGTAGGGTTAACCTTGACCCTTTGGGTGAACTCATCTATGTCTACCTGACCAATGTTTGTATCTGAGATATCCTTCCAGTCCGTTGAGACCTTTGACTGGAGTGGCTCACCCTGGAACCGAAACTTCATCTGATCTTTATCTTCTTTTCCCCGAGCGGCTCTCCCTGATTTCTTGCCCTTATCCTTTTCGGCGGAGGCCCCTGAAGTTCCTGTAGCTGATTCCATATATTCTGCAAACAAGGGAAAAGTCAACACAAGCCTCGAAAGAAATTACATTAGTCCATATTTTGAGCATATCATCTAAATAATTAATCAAGTACATAATAAATCTTGCTTCCAGATGCTATTGATCTTCGTTTCAGGGCATTAGGACAATCCGGGCCCGGAGGGTCGGACTTCCCTGGCAGGAATGCTGTTAGTAAGGGAAAACACACTCAAAAGTTCCCGGGGACCCCCCCTTGGCTAAATTTCAATGCTTCGAGGGGCTCGTGATGGAGAAGAGCCAATTTCAGGATGTGGGTAGAAGTCAGATTCTGAATTTGAGCTTGTTTGGGTGGATCAAAGGGGCACCAGAGGTTTCAAGCCAGAAAGTAGGTAGGACAAGGCAGCTGGCAACGACGGATGGGAGGCAGAAATCCAGAGGCGGAAGTCTGACAGCCGAGGTCCGGGAGGCCAAAGGACAGCCGTCATGAGGTCTGCCATTTAGGCCTGGCAGTATTCGGACCTCTGGGGCCCGGTGGCTGGGAGGACGCAACGCGCCGACCACCGTGATATTTTCAGCAATGATTTGAATGGCAGTGGTGAAGGGCTGCCAGAGGCCCGGATGGCGGGAAGACGAGAGCTGGAGGCCGCCATAAGATATTTGCGTTGCTCGGGCGATGGCGGAAAGGATGTTCCCAGGACCGGGGAGGCAGGGAGCCGGCAGGGGTACGCCGTCGACGACGGCGGAACCGTCACGGAGTTCCGGGAACGGAACTCCAGATGGCCGGGCTCGAAAGGCCACGCGGCAGGTGAGTTCGACAAGTTGATACAGAAAATTGAGGATCAGGTCCTGGAAGCGGGGCAGATGGGTGTGGAGCACCGGATGGCAGGTGAGAGACAGACCTCCGAATACGGATGTCCAGAAGTCAGAGCCCGGGGAAGCGGGAGCTGCTTGAACGATAAAACAATGCCCAACGGCAGAGTAGAAAGCGGCCCCGAGGACCGGAAAGCACCATCGTCAGCGCCCAGAGAGTGCACAGCGGGGCCAATGGAAAAGTCGGTAGGGAAGTCCGAGGCCGGGAGCTCGAAGGTGATGAGGATGGATTAAATCTGCCAAGAGTTTCAAAAAAAAGGGCGAGCCTTCTGCACAACTCCGGGGGCTCGGTCCCAGGACGGTCAAAGGGCATAGGAGGAGCTTCAAATTCTCACGGCGGAGCTAGCATCGGGACCCGGCAGCTGGGGAGGCGGGAAGGATTGGTACCTCGAGTGCGGCTAAAGGCGCACGGAAACCCGAGGGAGGAAATCCGACGGATCAGGCCCGGGGATAAGGATTGCCATCGGCGAGAGTTTGGAGTTTGAGTTTAACGGCGAAGACGGGGTTCAAACCCGGGGTAGCGGATCGCCCCGCGCCGAGAACAGCCACAAGACCGAAAAGTTCCAGATCGGCGGCGAGGGCGACTCCAATAGGTTTTGGCAAATTCCAAGACATGGGTTATGGGCGCAATTCGCCGTTCTTCAATTTTATGCAGCTTTAATTAATTTATTCAATTACTTAAATCCCTCAAAATGATGAAAAAGGATGGGAGGGCAAACGGGGATGGCCTACCTCAAAAATGCTAAGCGGGGGTTACAGGATTCGCCGGGGGTTGACGGAGTGAGCTTGATGGTGACGATCGAGACGTTGCAGTTGAAGGCAGTGGGCTCTTGATGCTATCTTTTGCAATTCGCTAGAATCCGGATTATGAAAATGACTGGCGAGTTGGGCAATATATACCCCAACTGCCATTAATACTAGCAATTAATGCATGTACGGTAGTGCAAAAGTTGGTGGAATTCAAATTTAGGTCGGCGGCAGTGGCAAGAGCTCCGGGACCCAGCGACTGAGAAGGCGTGAGGTGACGGCCGCCGCAAGGTTTTCCGTTGATCAGGCAACTACGGCGGCGAGTAGCCCGGGGCCCGAGGGGTGGGCGAATGCCAGAGGCTCACCGTCGCAGACGGCGAGCTCGGGGCAGAAGTCCAGAGGTAGACTTCCGAGGCCCGGGACCCGAAGGGGAAGGTGCCACCCGAGAAATCTTCATCAAATTTTAAATGGAAAACAGTGGGGTGGGCCCCGCGGAGCGGAAAGGTGCCCGAGGAATGCCACAAAGGGTGGCAAATGCAAAGGGGAAGCCCGATAAGGGAACCCCGGACGACTGGGCCTGGAGGGGCCCAAGTCCGTGAGGGCCAAAATACCAAAGTGACCCCTTGAGTCCCCAAAAGGCAGTAGAAAACCCAAAAGCGGAGGCATGATCAACTTATGATGAAACTTTAGGGCAACATCGATCATGCAAAACATCAAAAAGGAGGGGCACGCAAAATGAGGCAGCCCCAAAAGACTTGATAAGGTGAAAGAAAAGAGGGTCTCCGTTTCGAAAGGGGCGTGTGTGCTAAGGGCACAACAAATGGCGACTCTGCTGGAGAACGCTCCGAAGCGTTCTAGGGATAAATATTCATTCAGGACCCAGAATCTCTAGTTTCGCAGACCAGGAGCAGCTTCCAAAGATGAATCCGGGAGAACGAGATCCTTGATTGGGTCAGCTTACAGGACATCTTCGAAGTGTGTGTGTAGTGAATTCATTACTTTCTTAGGGATAGTGACCAGGGTTACCAATTCAACCGAGTGAGTTACGTAGATTGTCTAACACCAAAAGTAACCTGGACATTGCCCCGCTACCAGTCGGGCATCCATAGCCCCGGTGGAGTTGTCGCTACAATCTCATGGATATTGCTCTACTGTCGGCCGGGCATCCATAGCCTCGGTAGAGTTATCTGAATGCCCATACGCTCATTTATTTCTTTTTTCAGAGTTTTTTTTTTCTTTTTTGCTTTGATACTTCATTTCTCTTTTACCATTTAGTTCGACCGGGTAAGCATTGAAGCCTACAATGGGTTTGAGACTGCAGTGGTCACTAGAGTAGACTTAAGATTTTTCACTCACTAGGGTGTCATAACAACCATAGTACGATCCTTCAGAATTTATTATTATGCAATTTGTGCGAGATCCGAGATGTGGGTAAAAAGATCCAACTAAGGGTCAAGTTCTGAGCAGAGTTCAAACAAGGAAATCATTCGTGGACAGCTTTGCAAAGATCGATAGTCTAGAGTGAATGTTTAGCCAAAGAACACAAAGAACGGACAGCAAAGTGAACTGCTCGTTAGGCAAGCACGGCCACCGCAAAGGAGCGGGAAACCTCTTTCGAAATAAAAACCACCGAGAGGGAGAAAACAAAAAGAGATGCAGACAAAACACAAACAAGCAAGAAAGCAACTACTCTAACCTATGCATAGGTATTTACAACGACGAGCTCGAGGGAGCTCAAGCTTGGAAGTAATGCTTCAGGTGCTACCCGTTGACTGGTAACGGGACGTTCTCACCAGTTAAGGTCTTTAGGCGGAAGGCATTATCTCCCAAAATCTCGGCTATTTGAAAGGGGCCAAGCCAAAGCTTGTCGAATTTGTTGTGTGCCCCTTTCTTCTCATGGGCTTTGTCCCGATATAGGACCAAATCTGCAATTCTAAAGGCCTTAATTTTGGCTCGGCGGTCGAACCATATTTTAACTACGCCCTAATGTTTGGAAAAATTTTCTATTGCATGGTTTCAGACTTCCTCTAAATGCAAGAGCTCAGCTAACTGAGCTTCCCTACGATCTCCTCCATAAAAATTGTTGATGAACTGAAGAGTAGGGATCTTCAGATGGATGAGGAATATAGGTTCCAGGCCATAGACAAGGTGGAATGGGGAATCACCAAGGGCAGCCTTGTGGCGAGTGCGATCATCCGAAAAGGCGAAATGGAGCTAGGTATGCCAGTCCTTAGGATTCCTATCTAGCAGCTTCTTGATCACAGTAATCAGATTTTTATTCATAGATTCGGCAAGGCCATTGCCCTGAGGGTAGTAATTGGATGAGAATTTGAGGGCAATCCCATAGTCAAACGCCCAACTAACAAATTTTAATGAAGTGAATGCAGGTCCATTATCACATACCAAAGCATACAGACAACCAAAACGATTTAAAATAAAACTTTCTAGAAAATTGGTAACTACTTCAGTTGTGCGTTGCTTACATACTATCGCTTCCGTCCATCTAGTATAATAATCATTAGCGGTAAGAATGTACCTGTGTCCCGCAGATGATGGAGAGCTTATCAGAACGATGAAGTCGAGACCCCATTGCACAAAAGGCATTACCTCCAGCACAGGCTGCAGTGGGACAACAACATTTCTCTCCCTGGTGGCAGCGATCTGGCATGTGTGACATGAATGAACATGGCGATGGGCATCCTTGAAGATGGTTGGCCAATAGTACCCTACTCTCAATATTTGATGCACCGTGGAGGAACTAGAACCGTGGCCCGTGCCAAATTTATTGTGAAATTCTTTCAAGACACGTTCTGCTTCTTCTTTGCCAAGACATCTCATATAAACGCCTTCATGATTCTTTTTGTAGAGAATGGAACCCTGTAACATGTAACCATTACTTTTCAATCTCAGGGCCCGCTTTTGGACTCCTTGCAGGTGCGGCAGACACTTATGATTCAGCCGATAATAAACGACGTCTTGGTACCATTCTCCCGGGGAGACATTTTCAAGCTGGTACTGCTGTACCGTGAGTTCAGGCCTGGCCTCTACTGCTGTTTCAACAATTGTACGGGTGAGTGCCTGCCCTCTCACTAATTTCATCGGTTGGATCTCCATATCGTACTCTTGGAGCAGGGTGACCCATTTAGCCCTACGTTCACCCAATTCATTTTGCATGAGCAGTGTCTTAACTGTTGGGTCAGGGACAATGGCGAACACCTTGTTGCATAGAATGTAGTGTCTAAATTTCTTCATTCCTCTGATGAGAGCGTATGCCTACTTTTCTATGTTGTGGTAGCGTAATTCAGCATCTTTGAGGGGAGCACTCATAAAGGTGATCAGATGCTCATTTCGTTCGTTGTCTTTCTTGGTCATCATGCTAGCACAAGAATGTTCTGAAGCAAATGAATAGATGTAGAATGACTTTAGATAATTTGGCCTAACCAACACAGGGGCCTCAGCAATGGCCCATTTGATTTCTTTGAAGGATTGTTTGGCATCCGGTTTCCATTCAACTTTGGCGTCTTGTTTGAGCATGGCGTTGAGAGGCTTGAGAGATTTTAATTCCTTTTTGTTGCCCGGGGGCTGAATCTTGAGTAAGGACTCGATGCGCTCAGGATCAATGGAGATTCCTTGTTCTGAAATGATGTGCCCAAGAAATCTGCCTTCGGTCACTCTAAAAATGCACTTCTTGGGGTTGAGAGAAACCCCAAATTCTCTGCATCTTTCAAATACCTTGCATAAGTTGGAGACATGATTGCCCCGCTTCTTAGAAAATACGGTCAAATCATCCATGTAGATGATTATGCACTTGCCAATTAGGTCTTTGAAGGCAATATCCATGGCGCGTTGGAAGGTGGCACCAACGTTGATGAGCCCAAACGACATTCTTCTGTACACAAACATCCCCCACTTAGTGGTGAAGGCCGTCTTGTGGTGATCCTCATATTGCACCATTACCTGGTTATACCCAAAGTATCCGTCGAGGAACGACATCATCTAGGAGCCGTTGACGATCTATAGCACCTCATCTAGTGAAGGCACTGGATAATTATCTTTGTCTGAGGCACGGTTTAGATTGCGGAAATCCATGCACAATCTAATTTCTCCATTCTTTTTCCTGACTGGGACCAAGTTGGCCACCCACATGGAGTGCCTGACTGGGAAAATGATCCTTGCTGAGAGTAATTTTTGCACCTCCTTGTAAACGACGGGTTCCAGCAAGGCGTTGATAGGGCGCTGGCGCTGGCGGAAGGGCCTCACTTGCGTCTTGAGAGGGATGGTGTGTGTAATGACAGAAGTGTCATAAGTTTTCAAATCTTTGTAACTCCATGCCACCATGTCATGGTATCTTTGCAATGCATCTGTGATTCCCTTCCTTTCCTCAGGCGTGCACACTTTGCCAATAAAAACATTTTGGGTCTCCTCGGCTGTCCCAAGGTTGTGAGCATTACACTGGTTGCTTATAGCCTCCTTTTTTGTTTGCCGACCTTGATCCCTAATCTGATCCAAATCAAATGCGTGCTCCAGCTGAACCATGCCTCTGAGAATCGTGTTGGTTTTAAGGTTGATGACCCCTTCTATGTCTAATTCAGCCTCCTGCAGATCAGTTTCATCAATTATTTGAGCTGTGAAGACGTCAGAACTTGTGATAAACTGGAGGATATGCTAGTCGTCATTGAAGACTTGCAAATGGGTAACATTATCTGGGACTGATGGCGTAGATGTTAGCTCAACAGTGAATTTCTTGAGCCCAAACAAAGAGAGGGGTTGTAGAGTGCTGGCTGCTTGAGCCAAGGCATCAGCTATGCGATTTTGAGCACAGGGAATCAATTGTATGTTGAATGCATCTAAGCCCTCTAGGAGATCCCAAACTCTGTGCCTATAATTCGTGAGTCTCCAATCATGGCAGGAGTATAACTTCCTGACTTGCTTGACTACGAGTGCGGAATCACCGAAGACTTGCAGCGCTTTGACATTTTTCTTCAAGGCTATAAGAAGGCCAAGGACTAAGGCCTCATATTCTGCTACGTTATTAGTGCAATAAAACTGCAATCGGTGGGCAGCAAGAAATGTCTTACCCGTTGGACTGATGAGTTTGAATCTAGCTCTACCTCCTTGCCTTGACTTTGATCCATTAAATCAGAGCGTCCAACACTCAGAAGATTCCTGGTCTTCAAGTCTGATTGAACTTCTGTTCCCTTTCGACCGGACGGCGGGCCCTGTGATCTTAGGGGGGCTTTTTGGTTTGAGGCAATGATCAACAGGCGGCTCCGCTAGTGTCTCCTTGGGTGTTTCTGTCTGAGGAGCAGCTACTTTCTTAACATGCTCCACTACTGCTTGGCACAGGCAATAATCAAATTCAGAGTGAGCAACATTGTGAACCCTACACTAGTTTAGCAATAAGAGATCCTGAAAATTCATTCGGGCCCCTAGGCTGAGCTGATCCTTAGCGTATTTTTCCATGAACTCTCAGAATCCATCGAGTAGTCCCTAGTTGTCATCCTTACCCGGCTCATCATCAGTTTCTGCCAACAGTTCGGTATCTGGGGGCATTCGCGTAGAATCTGCCGAGGGACTGCACAACACCAGTAATACTTCATCTACACGTTCTTCCTGAAGCCCGATCTCATTTTGGTAGGCAAAAGGGCGATAATTCCCCAAATCGGTCTCAACAAACAACACCTCGCTAAGATTATTATATTCCGTGATCATGTACTTCATACGGGGTTCATGGTCGATGCAGATCTGATTTGGCAACCCCTTCCATAGTAGCAACATGTGAGAAAGGTCTATGGCGGTATATCCATTTAGTGCCTTAGTGAACTCCCTCCCCAAAATAATTCCATAAGCATCAGGAATGTCTGCCACTTGGATATCAATGACCTGTTGGATTCGTGGGTCTACGAAAATCTGCATGGGGATGCGATTTATTTCACCTATGATTTTGATCTCTGTTTTGTCCAGCTAGGTCACCTTTCTCTTCGATGGCGTGGGAGTGATGCCAAGAGCCTTGCATACTACCAAGGGCATGACATTGGCCGATGCCCCTGAATCGAGTAGGCAGTTGTGCAGATTCTTCCCAAAGATCCTAATGGTGGTCAGGAAAGGGGGAGTTTCTGAACTCCCTTGGAGGATGCCCACAGGCGTGTCCGTTTGAGCTATTTGACCTTTGTTCCTTTCATTATCTATATCCCTAGTCTTCTTAAACAACTGGTCTTTGGAAGGCTGCTTATTCGCCCTTTCTGGCTCCTTTTCATTTTGTTTACTTGCTGGCTGATTCGCAGGAACATCCCTCCTTTTCCAGACATTATCTTGTATTTTTAGTTCCTTCCTAGGCTCCTCAAAGGTTACTCTCTTTGCTGCGGTCTCTTGTGTCACATTAGAGGACAGAGTCCCATTCAGAACCCTAAAGAAAGCGTGCCTCATGGCAGGAACCTTGAGTAATTCGAAGGCTGACAAACTAATTTTCACCTTCTTGAACTCTTCTGCCACATATTCACCTATTTGTTCGATTTCGGAGCTAAAAGCCTGGCCTATGGGAGAACTGGGGGTTTGGACCTTGGTTTGCCCAGGCAGATTTTGAGGTTGGCCTTGAGGCTGATTTTGTGACTAGGTTTGAGACTGGTTTTTGTTAAGGTATTGGGCAGGTATATGAGGAAGCCTAGGGTTGTTACTAGCATTTGGATCAGGCGGGGTGGCATAATTATTTGGTGGGGTAGAAGTCGTAAAGGGTCCGCCCGCTTGTCTATTTCTGAGGAAGTAGGGGCTTGATCATTGATGGAACATATGGACCTCATCTACAAATGATTCCACTTCATCTACCAAACCATTATCTACTAAATCAAAGAGCTGAGCTAAGGTTTGTTCATTACTTACCTCTTGAGCTTCTTCACCCTCAACAGGAGTAGGCTCGGCTTTGGGTTTGTTGCGGTCACCTCCCAGAAATGGTGCCTGATTGACCACCAGACATGAGGAATCGTAAGGCTCAGATGTGACGATGTCCCTGCAGTTGGCATTGTCGACTGCATTTTGTACCTCCACCTCGAAGATCTCAGTAGCTGTCTGAAATTCGGGACAATCCAGCTCAGAATGCCTGCTGGTTTTGTGAAGTTGACACCATCCGGACAATGTTGCTTCAGCCAGATACACACCGCTGGACATTTTATCGTTGCTTGCCGGTTGATCGAAGGGTGTAGAAACTCCTCCGTTATTGGGCTTGGTGTTCCATGTGTAGTTCTGCCTCTGAGAGGGTCTTCTTTTTGCATTCTAATTGGTGTTTTGCCCCCTTTCATAATTCTCCCTGGAGGAAGTGTCTGCTTCACGATTATCTCTGCCGTCTCTATTATCTCGGCTGTCCCGATTGAGATTAGCCTAGAAATTACGTTGGGAGGCCTGCAACTGGTTGTTCTGATTCTTTAGATTTGTCATCTTCGTGGACATCTTCTTGATCATCTCGGTCAGCTCCTTTAGCTTGTCTTTCTCAGTCGCACCTCTAGGCAACGGGGCCGGATTTTGGAGAAAAGTGGGCGGGGCCGCTAGCTGATTTTGATAGGCTGGAGGAAAATCTGGTCCTGATAGGTACAATGGCGCCTGGGGATGTTGGGGACATGCTTGTGGTTGTGGAGCAATCTGGGAATAGTTATACTGCTGCTGGGGCTGCAAATAGGAAGTCGCAGGAGGCGCATAATTCAACAGCTTCCCTGAATGCGACACCATAGGCAATTGGGGTATCTGGTTCATGAGAGGGGTTTAATGAGTAAATGCCTGATTGAGCCCTTAAATCTATATTAGGTGGGCTACCGGCCCCAAAGAGGGCAACGGGCCGGAGATATTTTGCCCCAAATCTGCACTAGGACAACAGCTTCCGCATAGGCAGCCAGTAGGGTAGCGGGTGGTGGTCGCATCCTTTTCACCAAGGCCGACGTGAGGTTGTCAAGGGCCGCGTAGTAGATGAGGAGAGCTGCCGCATCATTGTGGACGTACGGATCCTGAAGTTTCATGTGAGCCCGATGGAAGCGGTCATTGAAGGAGCCGATAGGTTCATTGACCTCCCTTCTGATAGACATGAACTATTGGTAAAGATCCGAAGGGTTGATAGGAATCTTGTATTTCTGAAAAAAGACATTCTTCATCAGGTTCCACGAGGTGATGGATCCCCTCGGTAGATTAATGTACCAATAAAAGGCTTCTTCCCCCAATGAATGGGGAGAAAGGCGACATGCAACATCTTCGTGGTCCACTTGCATTTCGGTGATCGTTGTCTCGAATATTTTGATATGCTCTTCAGTTGTCCTTTGCATATCGCAGGGATGAAACTTCGAACAAAAGCCCTCCAGATTCTTGGGCATATCATTGTAGGCAGCAAAATGTATCGGCGACGGATTATGTGCTAGCCAAGCCATGGAAGGCGGTGGAGGTGGCACTTACTGCTAGAAAATGGGGGTTTGGGGCTGTATTGGTAAGACCACCACAATATTGGACTACCCTTGAGCTATGGCTGCCTGGACGGTGCCTTGGGCCAGAAGGGCCGAGAGACGAGCAAACCCCTGGCTGCCGGAGGTAGGATGTGCAAATGCAGTTTGAGACGGTTGGGTGGAAGATGAAGGCCAGCCAAGTGAAGGTGAGGGTGAAACGGAGGCAGCTGGAATGGAGGAAGAGGAAGAGGCGATGCTGCTTCCTTGTGCTCGTTTTGCCCTCGTGGGAGGCTGCAACTCTTCAAATTCTCCCTCGTTTGGTGTTGATCGTAGAACTCTCTAAAATCTCTCCGGGGAGAATGATCCGATTCGATCCAGCTTTACTTTATCTCGCAACTTAGTATTTCAAGTGTTGCCCTCCTTCTAGCGCCAGTTCTGTTGATGTGTTTTTTATGCACTTTTCAACACAAGCAGTGCATAGGTGCACTACCTCTCTTGAAAGACAATCTTCCACAATCAGATTGCAGAACACTATTCCAAGGTCTCTCGGATATTAGGTCATGACAGTGCTCAGATACCTCAGTAGTTTGATGCGATTTGCTGGAATCACAAGGTAGTCTTACAAAAAATATAAAGTATGGATATAAAGTATGAAGTTGAATCTTCAAATGGCGTTCTTAGGATAAAGACAATTATGTGTTGGCTGTAGGTTCAAACAGAAATCTTGAACTCCATCTAGTTGTTAGATTTGGCTTTACAATGTGCAATGAACCTTGGTATTGTTCAGTTTGTAAAAAATGGAAAAAGAGCGAAGGGAAGTAAAAGTTCCTAAGTCTAAAGTTTGCAATGAATAGTGACAATGGAGTTTCTGCAATGGACAATTCCTCAAAACAATATCCCACTTAACCAGGGATTTCACAGTATCATGGAAATTGTGCTATCTTCTAAGGGCTGCAGATATTTCATCCTTCATCCACCACATACATGCATGAATTAAGAATAAATATTTGGAACAGCTTCAAATAATGTCCAGGCTAACTTTGCATAGCTATCTACCTTCAGCGGATAGCAAAAAGTATGGACTAAGGGATCATCAACAAAGCAGGAATTTTCACAATCACCCAACAGCGTTCCTAAAATTTACCCAAATACAGTAAACAACTAACTAAATAGCAATAAGATCTAAGCTAAACATGTGAAATTGGAGAATGAATCAAATGACATGAGAGAAAATAAGGAAATACACCAAGTCAATGATATTTCTTATAAGTTTCTATAGCATGCCTTTACAACAACTCAACTCTCCCTTTTGCAAATGAGGGGAGTGCTCTATTTATAGTTTTCCAAAAGTTAAATGAATGGCCAAGATTCATTACAATTGTGTGGCCAAGATTCATTACAAAATAGGGTTTCACCTACCCCCAAATAGATTTACAATTTAAAAATATTTTTTGTCTCTTCCCTATTTCGTCATCTAGTGGATGGCACTATTGCTCTTTTGTCTTGTATCTAATCGTTGTTTTCTTGGCTGTAGCTACTCTTTAGGGAGATCTTCCTCTTTGGCTGGGCTGTTCTCTTGCACCTCGGAAGCTGCGTGTTCTACATATTTGAGGATGATGGCCTGGAGCTTGTCAATCTCGATGATCTCACATCTTAACGCCTGGTAGCTCCATTCTTTAGCGTTCTCTTCCTGCCGCTTCCAATCCTCGTCATACTTCGAGCCTTGGTCTCTGAATAGCTCTGATCGATCGAAGGCACGGGCAGCAAAACTCGGGAACTCCATTGTAATTTCTCCGGCTGTCCCATCCTTCATCTTCTCCTCAAAGTATGGCCTGATCTTTTCGGCATCTATTTGCACTGTGGGCATATCATAGCCCGTCATCAGCTTGAGATACTCGGTGCATTGCGCCTGGATTTCTTTAATCCACTCAATATCCGGATCCACCTTGTCTAGGATTTTCTCTAACCTCTCCTTCCGGTTGATGAGGTCCCTGCGCCATACATCCACTAGCCAATGGTCCTCTGTCTTCAGCTCTAGCTTCTGCTCCCATGTGCTCTCCAGCATTTGAATGATGGTTTCAATTCTCAGGAAGGTGGAGTCATAGATAGCAGGAAAATTGGTGCAGAGCCTCCTCGTGCTCTCTAGGGATTGGGTCAGGTCTAGGAACTTGTTGGCTGTCCGCACAGCCCTGCTGATTCCCATGTTTCTGACATATGCAACCTGTCAGAACCAATCCTCAGTGGTCTTCTCCAAGTTCTTCCTTCTCTCCAGTTTATCTATTTGCTCCTTGGAGAGCAACTGCGGTGTGGCCGTGGAGGTAGTGGGGAGGTCATCCACTAAGGACCATTGCTGAATGTAGTCCGTTAGGCCAGCAACCTGCGCCTTGAGCTCATCCTTGGAGACCTTGTCCTGCTTGATCAGGTGCACCACTTTGGCCACCGATTCTTCCAGATGTTCAACCTTTTGTTCCCTGATTGCCATCCCCAAGTCAATGGTGGAGATGCTGTAACTCACCCCTGCCTGGCCAACAGTTAGCATTGCTATTTGTGCTACTCGAGAGCCGGAAGTGTCCATGGTTATCTTGGAATGGACCTTAGGATTTTTCTCCTTCTTTGTTGTGGTTAGAGATCGAGCCAAGATGGCCTCCAATCTTTCCCTTGGGTCTTTCAGCACTGGGGTTGTCTTTTCAAGCTGTTTCTTCAACCAGTCAGGCATGGCAGATTTATCTTTTGGTGCATCATGGTTGCCCTCACCTTTTTCAGTTAGAGGCAAGACTTCTGCCTCCTTTTCCTTTCGGGGCTCCCCCTTCTCTTTAGTAGCGTCCTCCTCCTCTTCGTCGGAGTCACGATAAAACACGAGGCATTTCACAGGAAGCCTGGTGGATAATTGTCGGGTGGGGCTGTCTCCCTTCGCTGCCTCCTCTTCTTTCTTCTCTTCCGCAGCCTCGGCCTCGGGGCTCTTGACAACATGGGTTTCGGCCTCGGTGATATCTTTTATCTATTGCTCTTCTGCCGGCTACCCTTCTTCATCATGTGGTGACTCCTCAGCCTCCTCCTCAACGCTCTTTAACTGCTGCGCCGACTCCTCCTCAAGGTCCTCATCAAATGTTTGGATATCCTCCTTAACACCTGAGCCATCTTCTTCATCTCCACTCTCAGAAGAGCCCGTCTCCTCCTCCTCATAGACCACCCTGTCGATGGTTCGGTGCTCGTACTCGGGGTGCTCATGATATTCATCGGCCTCCTCCTCTATGGGCTTCGAGGCTTCCCGTTCCTGCTCCTCCAACTCCTCCGAGATTTGCATTGTAGTCTCCATGGCTGGCGGCTCTATTCGCGGTTTTGAAGGCTGAGTTGTTGCGAGGGCTTGGGCGAGGGCTGCTTGGAGAGCGGGGTCCACCAGGATCTATGAGAGCTCAGGAGGAAGACTCTGCATGTGCTTTGCGAGGTTCTCGAGCATATGTCAAGGGGAACAGGCGATGCTATTGTTGCCAGAGGGAGTGATGTAATGGGCGACATAGCAGCAGAAGAGGAAGGGGAACTGGTCATGCCAGAAGAGGAGTCGACATCAATTATTGACCCGCCCGGGGGTGAGGGAGCAAGATGGACAGAGATATCCATCGCCTGCAGAGATGAGGCGACCACGGTCTGGGAGGTGGGTGGCGCATCAAGAGGGGCAGGGAGAAGCAAGGTAGGCTGCAATCCTGTTGTAGTCACTGTCTATTTGAGCCTCTTGGGAGATGAGCCTCCCGTTTCTTTCGTTGCTTGCTCTTTGGGATCCACAGATTGTGCTGTCTCCGTTCCTTTTCTCTTTTGAGACCTAGTGATGGGGGGAGACTTGGAAGTCTCACCAGCTGATGTGGTGGCGGCAACATCCTCCGTGGCGCTTGGTTCACTCCTGAGCGCCTCATATGTTAGGACTACTCCTTATTGCTTCAATAGCGCCACCTACCCATTGATCGACTCCCTAGTGTGAGTTATGATCAGTTGGGTGATGGTGTCTAGGCCGTCTACCTCTAGCTCGTCCTAGTCAATTGACGATATTGCAGGTTGGCAACCGTAGGGTACGTCGGGTGCATTATCGTGGACTCGTCCTCCTCGAGCTGGTCCGGTACCTGGAACAGTTGCACTCTTCTTAGGAATTGTACGGTCATGTGCATGTAGTGCCTCATGCGTACCTCTTTGTCGTATTTGCAATCTATTCAGAAGTCTTCAATATGGTATTGGTGGGCGTACATCGGCCCCAGCACTTTCCTAACATGGCCATGTGGGTGCATCCGTGGGCGAGCCATGTACCATTCAAAATTATATTCCTTGAGCTCCTTCTCGGAATTGCTGGCACATTGAGAAGTCTATAACCGGTACATACCCTGGCCGAGGGTCATGGGATAGGGGATCCCTGCTACATGTTTGTTGCCAAAGACGACCTGGATATGTTAGAGATGCCGAGAAAGCTCTAGGAGGATGATCCTCTCATTTGGGTACCGTGGCAACTTGTTTGGCCACTCTGTGAATCCCTGAGCCCGGATGTAGGTGAACTTGGGAAACTGAATGAATAAAAAGGAATATTCCTTCAGGAGTGCCCTAGCACTGTGGGAGACTCTCCTTTTGAAGTCTCTGGCGATCAATCTGATGATATGGCCAATGAAGGCATCATTGACCCGACAGTACTCCTTAAAGTTGCGATATTGGAGTTGAAGATATTTGTCAAAAGGCTTGAGCCCTCTCCTGTGCCCTTGATCGGGTGCCACAAACAACCCGATGTATTGTCTTTGACCTGCCAGGGAGTATACTAGGTAGGAGGTCATATAGAATTTGGAGCTTTTTTTTACGTTGACGAATTATTCATGGAAACAGTTGCTGATGATGCCTCCCTAGTCGAATGAGACCTTGGTGTTAACGTCCTCATTCCCCCGTAGGATCTGCTTAATGTAATAGGCCATCCATTCTTGAAAGTAGGCGGCTACTGGGAGACCCATGACCCTGCTCAGCATAGTTACGAGGTCGTGGTAGTCTTCGTGGAAGTCGCTACGGAACAGCTCTTGGGGAACTTTCGCAGCACTGTCCCATTTCTCCTTAAGCCAGTAGAGGTTAATAGACTTCTTGCACCCTAACGGACTGGCATCCCACGCTGCTTGGCACTGTTCCAAAGTGGGGACCTCCATATGTGGGAACGTGGGGATGTGGAATGTTTTGGTAATCCCTTCTGGCGACATGTCTGTGAGGATGTTTCCCTCCTTATCCATAATTGTTCTAGTGTCTATTTGATAAGCTTCTCGGCAAGCCATCAGTAGTTCGGGTGCTATGAGAGAGGGAGGAAAACCGGCAGCCTTGGCGATTCCACTTTGTCATATTAGTCTGGCGTTCTTCATGGTAGGGTTAACCTTGACCCTCTGGGTGAACTCATCTATGTCTACCTGAATAATGTTTGTATCTGAGATCTCCTTCCAGTTCGTTGAGACCTTTGACTAGAGCGGCTCACCCTGGAACTGAAACTTCATCTGATCTTTATCTTCTTTTCCCCGAGCGGCTCTCCCTGATTTCTTTCCCTTATCCTTTTCGGCGGAGGCCCCTGAAGTTCCTGCAGCCGATTCCATATATTCTGCAAACAAGGGAAAAGTCAGCACAACAAGCCTCGAAAGCAATAATGTTAGTCCATATTTTGAGCATATCATCTAAATAATTAATCAAGTACATCATAAATCTTGCTTCCAGATGCTATCGATCTTCGTTTCAGGGCATTAGGACAATCCGGGCCCGGAGGGCCGGACTTCCCTGGCAGGAATGCTGTCAAGAAGGGAAAACGCACTCAAAAGTTCCCAGGGACCCCCCTTGGCTAAATTTCAATGCTTCGAGGGGCTCATGATGGAGAAGAGCCAATTTCAGGATGTGGGTCGAAGTCAGATTCTGAATTTGAGCTTGTTTGGGTGGATAAAAGGGGCACCAGAGGTTTCAAGCCGGAAAGCAGGCAGGAGAAGGCAGCTGGCAACGGCGGATGGGAGGCAGAAATTTAGAGGTAGAAGTCCGATAGCCGGGGTCTGGGAGGCCAAAGGACGACCGTCATGAGGTTTTCCATTTAGGCCCAGCGGCATTCGGACCTTTGGGGCCCGGTGGCCGGGAGGACGCAGTGCGCCGACCATCGTGATATTTTCAGTAATGTATTAAACAGCGGTGGCGAAGGGCGGCCCGGGGCCCGGAATGGCGGGAAGACGAGAGCTAGAGGTCGCCGTAAGATATTTGCGTTGCTTGGGCGACGGCGGCGAGGATGTTCCCGGGGCCCAGGAGGCGGGGAGCTGGCAGGGGTCCACCGTCGACGACGACGGAACCGTCATGGAGTTCCGGGAACGGAACTCCAGACGGCCGGGCCCGGAAGGCCACGCAGCAGGTGAGTTTGACAAGTTTAGATGGCAAATGGAGGATCGGGTCCAGGAAACGGGGTGGACGGGTGAGGAGCGCCGAACGAAACGCGAGAGACAGACCTCCGAATACGGATGTCTGGAAGCCAGAGCCCGGGGAAGCGGGGGCCGCTTGAATGATAAAACAATGCCTGATGGCGGAGTGGAAAGCGGGCCCCGGGGACCGGAAAGCACCGTCGTCAGCACCCAGAGAGTGCACAGCGGGGCCAACGAAAAAGTCGGTAGGGAAGTCCGAGGCCGGGAGCCCGAAGGTGATGAGGATGGATTAAATCTGCCAAGAGTTTCAAAAAAAAGGGCAAGCCTTCTGCGGAGCTCCAGGGGCTCGGGCCCGGGATGGTCAAAGGGCATAGGAGGAGCTTCAGATTCTCACGGCGGAGCTAGCATCTTGACCCGGCAGCCGGGGAGGCGGGAAGGATTGGTACCTCGAGCGCGGCGAAAGGCGCACGGAAACCCGAGGGAGGAAATCCGACGGATCGGGCCCGGGGATAAGGATTGCCGTCGGTGAGAGTTTGGAGTTTGAGTTTAATGGCGAAGACAGGGTTCAGACCCGGGGTAGTGGATCGCCCTGCGCCGAGAACAGCCGCACGACCGAAAAGTTCCAGTTCGGCGGCGAGGGCAACTCCGATAGGTTTTGGAAAATTCCAAGACATGGGTTATGGGCGCAATTCAACGTTCTTCAATTTTATGCAACTTTAATTAATTTATTCAATTACATAAATCCCTCAAAATGATGAAAAAGGATGGGAGGGAAAATGGGGATGGCCTACCTCGAAAACTCTAAGCGGGGGTCGCAGGATTCACCAGGGGTTGACGGCTGCGCGAAAGTTGGTGGAATTCAAATTTAGGTCGGCGGCGGTGGCGGGAGCTCCAGGACCCAGCGGCCGGGAAGGCGTGAGGTGACGGCCGCCGCAAGGTTTTCCATTGATCGGGCAATAGCGGCAGCGAGCAGCCTGGGGCCCAAGGGGTGGGCGGACGCTGGAGGCTCGCCGTCACAGACGGTGAGCCTGGGGCGGAAGTTCGGAGGCGGACTTCTGGGGCCCGGGACCCGAAGGGGAAGGCGCCGCTCGGGGAATCTTCGTCGAATTTTAAACGAAAGATGGCAGGGTGGGCCCCGCGGAGCGGAAAGGTGCCCGAGGAATGCCGCAAAGGGCGGAAAATGCAAAGGGGAAGCCCGATAAGGGAACCCCGGACGACCGGTCCCGGAGGGGCCCAAGGCCGTCAGGGCCAAAATACCAAAGTGACCCCTCGAGGCCCTGAAATGCAGCAGAAAACCCAAAAGCAGAGGCATGATCAACTTATGATGAAACTTTAGGGCAACATCGATCATGCGGAACATCAAAAAAGAGGGGCACGCAAAATGAGGTAGCCCCAAAAGACTCGATGAGGCGAAAGAATAGAGGGTCTCCGTTCCGAACGGGGCGTGTGTGCTAAGGGCACAACAATAACTTTAAGGACATCCTCTTTATGATTGAATTAAAATAAGAACATTGCACCCACCATGTCCCTAATAGCTAGGAAACCCTTCAACTATCATTTATAAACAACCTATCTTGTGACAAGGTCAATTTTTTTGATGGAAAATGAAAAATTTCTCCACAACCACATTGTTCATGGAGAAAAATATCATGTGAAGTATCGAGTCTTTTCTCATGAGGACATCCTTATAATGTTTGTGACCCCTTCCTAAAAAGGAAACCAAAGCAATAGATAAACTTGTCTACACCATCCCATTAGAGCTTTGAAGTAGAGTGGAAAGGGTAGATACCCAAACACATGCACTATTTAAATACATTCAAGATTGTAAAATAAAAAATTCATAGCTCTATAAAATGATAAGGTGGAAAAATGAAGCCTTAGGATTTCAAGGTTTTTCCATGGGTACATATCATTTAAAATTCAAGATTTCCTAGGAAATTAGATTGACTTGCAACCTAAAAGGTAAGTCAATCAATTCTAAGATATGAAATGGAATACTTTAGAATGGAGTTTGTATGAAATACAATTATATTCCTAGCTAACTATGAAAATTATTTTTTCTAAAATAAATATAGAAAAACTTGAAATTGAGATATTTAAAGCCTAAAAATGGAAAGGGAAGACATGTATGCACCTATAGTTTGAATATGAGCTAATTTTGGCTAGACTATGGTGCAAGGATTCCCTAGTCTATTTGTTTGAAACTAAAATATGATTTGATAGTCCTCAAGTACCCAGTCTATAACTTCTCAATCTCAAATCCGATTTTTGGATCTTCATCTATTGGTGAGATATTGTAGTTTCATAATCTTGTTAAGTTGTGGGGTTTGAATGCATGGATGAGTGAATTGTCTTTGAAAATTCCTTCAATCCTCTTCAGATCTATATTACACATTCAAAAAGAGAGGAATTTTTGTGCCATATAGGGTCTTTCCTCAATCAAAACCTATATTGGTGTTTCCACCTCTACAATGGAAAAATTGATGAAAAGAGATCTTATCATTTTGATGAATAAAGGATAAAATGAAATTTGAATGATGAATTAACAATAGACTATAACTCACCACTCAAATTTGATTCCTTAAAGGACTAGAGTCATGCACATCTCCTCAAGGCTTGATTGCAATTTGAGTTGGCTTGCTTTGAAAACCTACAAGTGTTAGTTCTCACAAACAAAATGTACACATTAACATGAAAAAAATCACATAAAACTTGACATGATGCTTTGACAATTCGCAGAAAACTAACTAGAGGTGGCATTTATGTGGCTTCAATAGGCTCCACACAGCCTCTAGAACCCCTCACTTGCCCTTTAGCTCAATTTATTTTATAATTGGTGGCTTTGAATCAACCCCACTACAATGGCTCTATCTACCTTTCCTTTGACTCAACCTTATTCTTCACATAGTGACGTATGGTTATTTTTTGACTTAGCATATTTTGTTACATAGTAAAATTTTTAACATTACACATTTAATGTTTTCATTATCAACAAACATAACAATTAGTGGTTTATATATCATGAAGTTACCATCTAAAGCAGGTAAGGGTCATTTTTTTTTGTTTTTATATAACATGCAAATGGGGGTATTTTCTGAGGGTAAATAATCTTTGCAAAATTATTTTTGATCTAAACAAACTAGCATCAAGACATTTTGGAAATTGTACTTGTCAATCTATTTGTTAACCTCTCAAATCAATATAATTTGTGCATTTTTTGATGATGCATAAATTTCACCCCATTTGTTGAAAGTTCATAATTTTTTTTTGCTAATTCATCACAATTTTGCAAGGATTTTAGATTTGTAGTCAAATTTATGTTATGGAAAGCTCATTTTTCACTATTTGTAAAAATATTTGTGACTTATAAATATATGATTTCACTTCCAAACATAACAAAAAAATGTAAATATTTTCTTGCATCTTTCTAAGGAGGGTCTAAATTTAGATATAATACAATCTTGGGGGGTTTGGTAAGGCACAATTAAAGTTACTTTTTGTGTGTACATCATGGATCTAAGAAATTATTTGTTAACACCAAATAATTTCCACACATGGAAAGTCAAAGTACAAAATTGTCTTCAATCTAATGGATTATGGAAAATGACCAATGATGGAAAAAAAAAGACATTTTACTAGAGATTTTAAACTATTTACATATTGGAACAAGTTATATAAGGAAATGATCATCATTGGTCTCCATATCTTTGATAACTTGCAAACCCATATTTCATATGTATAACTCCTAAGAAAATGTGGGACAAGTTTAAAGATCTCTTCAAGGTATTGCTGATTAGTTCAAAATAATAGAATTGGATACTTAATTAACAACCTTGTATTTGGATTCATTTCCATCTATTGAATATTTCTTGGTATAGTACAAGTCTTTGCTTTCTAGAATTAAGGGTTGTGCTAAATAAAAGAAAGATGTTGGAATTGTGTACCTCAATCCCACAGGCTGAAACCTCTTGTGAGCAATTTGGGTGAGACTATGGAGATGTCTGGCCGACCTACTAGTTGATCCTAACTATTGTTGTGACCTCCTGAATGTCTTGGCAATCAGCATCAGAAACCTTCTGCATAACCTTGTACTGTCAGAATGATGTCTCGACGACAATAGGAAGTCTTTCCTATATCGGAGTGACCATTGGTCTGTCTGGCAGATGTAGAAATCAGTATGACTTGCTCCTATCGGCATGAAGTCTTGCCTATTGGGAGATGTCTAGCTAATGGTTTGGTATCTATCGGATATCGAGGTGACTTTGGGCGACAAGCGGTGTCGGGGAGAGTCTTGGACAGTCGGTATGTCTCATACCGACAAGGGATGTCTTGTCGATAGTTTTACACCTGTGGTCATCGGTGTAATTAATGTGTTTCAGGACGAAGTCTTGGCGACATGGAAAGTCGACAGTGTTGCTTTTAGGTCATCGGTGTGACATAAAGGTTCAATATGAAGTCTTGATGACAGGGTGATGTCTTGCCGATAGGTAACGAAGGGTTCGGTAAGGCTTTGAGCGACAAGCGGTGTTGGGGAGACCCTTGGCTGAAAGGCTTGTTTCGGTATGATGTATTAGCGATAGCTGAAGTCTTTTCGATAGCTTTCACTTGGAGTCATCGAGGTAACTTGGAAGTCTTGCCGATAAGGACAACTCTCGCTGATAGGCTGTAATGTCTTGGCAATAGCGGTATGTCTTGCTGACTGATGAACACTTCGATGTGACTTGAAGACTTCAGAGTAACATCTCAGCAAAAGCAATATGTCTTGTCGACTGGTGTTTCGGTATAACATGAAGAGCTCGTTATGAAGTCTTGGAGAAAAGCGATAGTCTTGCCGATGGGAATCTTGATGTCGGTATGACTCTTGGCGACTGCTTGGTGTTCTGTATGACTTGAGGGCTCGGTGTAATCTCCTGGAAAAAGTGATAAGTCTTGCCGACTATTGGACATTTCAGAGTGACCTTTGAACATTGTTATGATGTCTCATCGAATGGCGATTGTCTCGCCGATGAGAATGTTGAGGTCAATGTGACTTGGGAACTTTAGTTAGATGTCTTGGTGACATGGCGAGGTTTGAGCGATAGCTTTCTGGACTCAGTGTGATCTCTTGCGGATAGTGAAGACTCTTGGAAATATCGATAGTTATGACTTGTGGCATGAGGGAGACACGGTTAGTGTCTCACTGACATGCGACACAAGTTGATTGATTGTTGACTATTTGGATGACTATCCTATGTGGTGTGACCTGGATGTATTATCTTCTATGCAAGGAGTGGAAACATCTACGATTCCAAGCTAGAGATTGTGATTCGATAGTTGGAAACAAACTGATTCACAAAGCTTGTTGAGAATGAATGCAAATATGTATGCATTAGACATTCTGAAGAATAGAGTCGAGGAGAGCTAGAGAGAACAAGAGAAGAAGAGAGAGAGTCGAGTGGCTGGTTGAAAGGTGGAGGCCATGAGGTCGAAGCAAGAGGTAGAGAGAGGCAGGGTTTTACTGCTGGAATCTCTCTTGACCATGAATGCCATGGTTGATCTCTCATGTTGAGTTTGCTACCAGTTGTATCCAGAATGAACAAGATGTAATATCTAAAAAAGGCGATGAGCCTGAAATTGTATTGTAACCGTTTGTTGCTGAATAATACAATGGCTCGATCTTTTGAGTGTGGGGTTTTTTATCTGAAAGGATTTTCCTTACGTAAATCTTTGTGTTCTGGTTTTTTGTTTCATCTTTCATGTCTGTTGGTTCATGTCTAGTATAATATTTTAATGCTTCTTGTTGATTTTACATGTGCTTCTCTCAGAAGGATCAATGTGGGAAATAAACTGTCTGTTTCCACTTTAGGACATAGTTGTACATGTCTTTGAGGCAACCTGATTGAAATTAAAGTTACCAAAGGCACTACTATTCTTGGAGGTTTCTCCGAGATGCCCCTACTTTTCCTTACAAGTGGTATCAGAGCCTTCTTTTGGTTGTTGGTTCTGGGTATTTCTCCTGTGAATATTTCTTAGTTTGTTGGGCTGGAGGAAATCTGGAGGAATGGACTGATTTATTGATTCTTTGGTGAGTGGAAGTCCTATGGTATTCGGAGACAACATGCAGCTTGAAGGATGGTGGATATGGAAAAAGGAGTTGATCATGTTGTGATCTATGTCTTCTAATTGGTAGTAGTATAATTTTCATGTATGAGGTAGATTTTCTTGCTCTGTGGCTATGTAGTAGTAAAGCTTTCATAGTGGGTGTCTATCTGAGAGGCTCCTTGATGATATGGAGAAGCCTAGTTTTGTTTCTCAGCCATGGAAGAAAGTGCTAGGTGGTGTTTCTTGGTGTTGGAAGGAATTGTTTCCTGTTAACCCGGAATACGTAAAGGCTATGAAGTTAATCATTTTATGATTTGCAAGCTTCTGAAATAGCCTTTCTCTTTCTTAGATACATGTACATGTTGGTGGTTTAGATTTGACCTGAAAGGGGCCTGGATTTCTTGAACTGTTGTTTTCCTTTTAAGGATGTTAGTACTTGCATAGCTCTATGATTTTGCAGGTTTTACATGGCTAAGCAAAACTTGTGATTATGTGGAGTTTCCATTAAACTATTTTCTAGAGCCTGGTAGGGGTGTTGCTGGATGAGATAGTTGTAGTTCTGCATGGGAGTGTTGGTACGTGATTTTTCACTCAACATTCTTGTGGTGGTGCTTGGGGGTTCCTTGATTATGGTGCTTTTTTTGGACATGATTGGAAAATTAGGTTTGGCATGATCTGGTGTTTGAGTCATGTTGTCTACGTGGTTATCCTCTTTGATATCTCAGTTTCCAATGTGATAATGGGTTTGCATGTTCAATGTTTGTGATCTACAAGTTATGTGGTTGATGAATTAGCTACCCATTGGCTACAGTGAGATAACTTGGATGTGGACTGTCTCTATCCATGAGGTTGATTCATTGCTGGTGTAGATTTGTTAGCTGGCCTTGTCTTTGGTCACTTGTGCATTAGTGTGGTGCTTTGAGATGAGAGGATGGATACTGCTGACTACCTGAATAGTCGGTTATGGGAACCTATAGCAGGTGGAAATGATGCTTGGAGAGCTCAGGTGTCACGTTTCAGTGGGAGCTCTAGCAGTGACTGTGGGTTCATCACATGGTGGTGAATGGTCTTCTTTAGTGTTGCAGATGTTTCTTGGGATCCTATTGCTACAGAAGGGTTCTTTCACATTTGCATGGACATTTTTTGAAGATGTGCAACATCTTGGAACCATGGAGGACACTTGGAGTCTTTGGCTAAGGTGTTGGTGGTGCTTGACAGGTGATGTTGGTTTTGAGTCTATTTGCTTTATGTCATGGTATACTCTTGGTTGTGCACTTATGTTTTGGAATTGTGCATTGTACTTGAGACAATGAAGTCACTTGTAGCATGGTAACTCTTTAGGGGATATGTAGATCATGGTGTCATGATAAGTTCTTGATTTAGATGATTGGAGCTTTGACATTGGTCTAGTAATTCACTGTGTATTGGGTGCTTTGATTATTTGCTTGATACTTCGTGATAGTGCAGTAATGCAGCTGAAGTTTAGCATGAGATGATCGGTTGCTAGTACTCATGGATACATGAAGAATAAGGTGAGGTTGTTTTTCTCTTATGAGAGAAGTGTTGTTGATTGGTATTCTTGATGAAGTTTTTCAACAGAAAGTCTTAGAAGCCTAAACCTTAGTTGAATGTGAGTTCAATAAGAGACCTATGAGGATATTGCTCTTGGATTAGTCATGATGACTAGCATATCTTGAAAGGAGTATTGTCGTTCCCACTCTTGGTCTACTCAGAAGTTTATCTGAGAGGTATTTGGCCCATTATATTTTTCAGATGTGTTTTTTTTTGTTCACTTTCATGATATGGATCTTGAATTGTTGTTTAATGATTCTAGAGGATTCATAGTGGAAGTTGTATAGTTTCTTTTATCTCCTTGAGCTTCTGTGTTATTTACTAATGAGAATTGGTAGGAGATAATGTATGGGCTGATTTCCTGAAATGGGGAATGAACTAGCTTGATCTTCTTAGAGATGCTTACATCCATGTATTTTAAAGATTGGTTTGATCTTGGTGATTGAATAGATGGATGTTGTTAAGGTTTCTCATTTGGGTTATGAAGAAGATAATTATTGACACAGCTAGTTGTTAGAAGTGTATGTAGGAGGATGTTCTTCAAGAAGATGATGTGCAGAGTTTCTCTCTGTGCTGTGAAGGTTTGTGGTGAGAGAAATGTCTCTTGTAGTAGTTTGTTGCAAATAGTGCATATCATTGTGGATATTTCTTTGGTACTACATAGTTACATTTTCTATGTGCTGTTACTGGTAGACTTGCGATGCCTTTGATCTTTTAGATCTAGATTACTCAGGAAGTGGGAGTTCATGTATGTGTCTTGTCTTCTTTGACTGGTTGGCACTTGGAGCTTGTATTTTCCGCTAATGAGTCGGTTATGCTTTGGCATGAGTTTACTAATACCGATACCTTAGAGGTATGTGAGATTGGATGGAATAGCACGAGCTGTGAGTGCTATTTTCAATCACAAGGGTTTATCAGTTGGATGGAAGTAGTCATTCTGATTGTTGTTCTAACTAGTGTTATTTATCTTGTTTCTGGAGAATGAATTCATGGTTGTGTTCTGTTTGAGGCTTTGAAGTTGATATTACTTCTGTATAGCGTTTGAGCATGGTGAAGTGGTAACAGTATCTTGTTGGTGATATCACTCAGATCTTTTTCTTGTGTTCATTGGAATGGTGCTTATTCACCTCGGCTTGAATCTTTCTTCCACAGGTGGCATGTTGGAAGATGACAGGGTTTGTTGCCTAAATGGTGGACATCTTGGATGTTGGAGCAACATTCTTGATGGAGCATGAGAGCATGTTTGAGGTCTATGTGGTTTCCTAGAATGCTATGATCGGTTGCATTTCGATTGCTTTGTTGGACAATGAGTTGCAGTTGGATGCCTGGTTTTTTGTTGCAGATTATCTAGTGGACTAATTCTATGGAATCTTATTGATTGGGTGTCTTGAGTATTGTGGTGTCTAAACTAGTGGAGCTAGTGTGATCTTAGTTTTTGGTTTCTTTAGAGGTGCCTATGTGATCTTTTTCAAGTGGGAGATTGTTGGAATTGTGTGCCTCAATCCCACAGGCTGAAACCTCATGTGAGCAATTTGGGTGAGACTATGGAGATGTCTGGCCGACCTACTAGTTGATCCTGACTATCGCTATGACCTTCTGAATGTCTTGGAGATTGACATCTGAAAACTTCAGCATAACCTTGGACTGTCAGAATGATGTCTTGGGGACGATAGGAAGTCTTACCGATATCAGCGTGACCTTTGGTATGTCTGACCGATGTGGAAATTGGTATGACTTGCTCTTATCAGCATGAAATCTTGGTGACTAGGAGATGTCTGGCCAATGGTTTGGTGTCTATCGGATATCGAGGTGACTCTAGGTGACAAGTGGTGTTGGGGAGAGTCTTGGATAGTTGGTATGTCTCATACCAACAAGGGATGTCTTGCCGATAGTTTTACACCTATGGTCGTCGGTGTAACTCAAGTGTTTTGGGATGAAGTCTTGGTGACATGGAAAGTCTCACCGATAATGTTGCTTTTAGGTCATCTGTGTGACATAAGGGTTCGATATGAAGTCTTGGCGATAGGGTGATGTCTTGCCAATAAGTAATGAAGGGTTCGGTAAGACTCTGAGCGACAAGCATTGTCGGGGAGACCCTTGGCTAAAAGGCTTGTTTCGGTATGATGTCTCAGTGATAGCTGAAGTCTTGTCGATAGCTTTCACTTGGAGTCATTGGGGTAACCTAGAAGTATCGGTAAGAAGTCTTGCTGATAAGGAAAACTCTTGCCAATAGGCTGTAATGTCTTGGTGATAGCGGTATTTCTTGCTAACTAATGAAAACTTTGATGTGACTTGAAGACTTCAGAGTAATGTCTCAGTAAAATTGATATGTCTTGCTGACTGCTATTTCGGTATAACATGAAGAGCTCATTATGAAGTCTTGGCGAAGAGCGATAGTCTTGCTGATGGGAATCTTGATGTCAGTATGACTCTTGGCGACTGGTTGGTGTTTAGTATGACTTGAGGGCTCAGTGTAATCTCCTGGCGAAAGTGATAAGTTTTTCCAACTGTTGGACATTTTAGAGTGACCTTTGAACATCGGTATAATGTCTCATCGAATGGTGATTGTCTCGCCAATGAGAATGTTGAGGTCAATGTGACTTGGGAACTTTGGTAATATGTCTTGGTGACATGGCAAAGTCTGAGCGATAACTTTCTAGACTCAGTGTGATCTCTTACGGATAGTGAAGACTCTTGGCGATATCGATAGTTAGGACTTGTGGCATTAGGGAGACACGGTTAGTGTCTCACCGACATGCGACACAAGTTGATCAATTTTTAACCGTTTGGATGACTGTCCTACATGGTGTGATCTAGACGTATTATATTCTATGCAAGGAAGTGGAAACATCTACGATGTCGAGCTGGAGATTGTGATCCGATAGTTGGAAAAAAATTGATTCACAGAGCTTGTTGAGAATGAATGCAAATATGTATGCATTGGATGTTCTGAAGAATAGAGTCGAGGAGAGCCAAAGAGAACAAGAGAAGAAGAGAGAGAGCCGAGTGCCTGGCTGAAAGGCCGAAGCCATGAGGCCGAAGCAAGAGGTAGAGAGAGGCAGGGTTTTGCTACTAGAATCTCTCCTAACCATGAATGCCATGGTTGATCTCTCATGTTGAGTTTGCTACCAGTTGTATCTAGAATGAACAAGATGTAATCTCTCAAAAAGGCTATGAGCCTGAAATTTTATTGTAACCTTTTGTTACTGAATAATACAATGGCTCAATCTTTGGAGTGTGGGGTTTTTTATCCGAAAGGATTTTCCCCACGTAAATCTTTGTGTTCTAGTTTTCTGTTTCATCTTTCATGTCTGTTGGTTCATGTAGTAGAATTTGTTAATGCTTGTTGTTGATTTTACATGTGCTTCTCTCAGAAGGATCAATGTGGGAAATAAATTGTGTTTGTTTCCACGTTAGGACATAGTTGTACATGTCTTTGAGGCAACCTGATCAAAATTAAAGTTATCGAAGGCATTAATGTTCTTGGAGGTTTCTCCGAGATGCTCCTACTTTTCCTTACAAAAGATAGGGAATGTGTCTTCTTGACTTTGTTGAAGATAAAAGGTGCTTATCAATTTTTTTCTTCTTTCTACTATTGAATGAAGTGTCTTGGAACAACACATACAATTCCTTATTTTGAGTATTTTTGTGATAGACTCGCATGAGAACAATCCCAGTAAATATATATGGATGTTATCACCTCTTGAAAAATTAGGCATTAGTTTCTCAATCATCTAAGGGAAAGAAAAAAAAAGGTTCAATCTAAGGCATCAAAATAAAACACCACATAAGATTCATCTCCCTCATCAAAAGGGAAAATTTATAAGGATAAGCCCAAAATGTAGTTATTTTAAGAGACTCAGGCATGAAGAATACCAGTGTTTCAAAAATGAATTTGATGACTTGGAGAATCTTCTTTAAAAAACTCAAATTCAATTGCCTACATCTAGGACAAGGTCGTTCTTCCCTCTCTACATCCACATATTCAACAAAGGATAAGAATAAGGGTATGATAGTCACTTATTTTGCAAATGAAACATCACACAAGTGGTTTCTTGATTTCAAGGCATCACACCACATGGATACAACTAGAGAGTTATTTTTTAAATTTGGTCGTTGTCACTCCCACCAATATTGATGGTGAATGACACCTATATTTTAGCTCTTGGAAAAGGATATGTTGTTATTGGAGAAGGAATATTCAATGATGTAATTTATGTACCTTCCTTATTCAATAATATCCTTTCCGTTTATTATATTATGCATAGTGGCATAGGAAAAATAGTTGAGTTCACACAATATTTCACGATCATAAAATATTTTTTGAGTAGAGACATCATTAGCTTAGGACATGTTTATCATGAATCTATATTGTATTCCTTTTCTTCCTTTGGTTTTGACAAATTTGATGATGGTTTAAGTATGGATGATATTAATACCTTCAACATACATAAGGAGATATAGTTTTGTTATTTGAACCTTGGAGTTTTGTACTCCTCATTGGTTCCTTCACCTCACCTTGATATCACATATCCTTCACCTCTTTATTCTTCAATATTGAGTGTTCTTATATCATTGGTATCTCATGATTCAGGGAAACATGATATTCACTGTTGTTTTTCCACTACAATTAATTGGGATGATTACTTACATAACATATCAGATTTGTTTAGTGATTCCCATTTTATAGAGTTGGAAAGAACCTTTGATGATAGCCACATCAATGATTTTTTCAATCCATCCACATCTTTGGTTTATGTTCTACATCAACCTTCCCATATACCATTTGAGCAAATTTCAAAGATTTCACTATTATCTTTAGATACTATTCATTATTCAAATACTTTCATCCTTATCATGTGGAAAGATGTCATGTGTGCCTATCTATATTTTTTCTTCTTGCACGAGGAAGAAATGGTGTTTGAAATTCAAGTCCATCACATTTTGCATTCTTTTTTGAGAATTAATTAGCACTATAGGTTTTATGATCTTATGGGGGGATCCGTATTCTCTCTTTTTCTCTCGCATGGAAGGGAAATCTCTTGTACTTATGTGATAGAAGTAGTCATTAAGGGGTCATCATGAGTCCTATCTTCTTCACAGTTTGTACATTTCATTTTATTTCATCATTTCTCCTTTAAAGAGGAGTTTTTATTCCCCACTAGGTTTTTCTCCTTTACTCCACTTTATAAGAAACTTGTACATGAGTACCTAACATGGCCTCATAGATAGAATTGATCATTAGAACATGTACATTACTCCCTATGTTTCACTTAAGGGGGTGTTAATGTAAATATAGTCATTATCATACCTATTTAGCTAATCATCCTTTTATGATTGATTTATTCACATCTAAATTAATTTTACTTAGTTTTATTTTACATTTTTCTCACCTAATATGTTTGAGGCATGTGTCTTCATGACTTGATACACCTATTGATACTTTCTCACACACTTGTCAAGGGAGCTCATAAGTGTCCCATCTTTGGATGAATAGTAAGAGTTTCACTCCTACCTCCTCGCATCCTTATTCTTACCTATATTGTAATGCTTAATAATTGTATTTGCACACTCCTCATCATATTGATAGACATATTATTATTCATATTTTCTTAACACGTGGAATTTGTTTCATTCTCTCGATCTTGGTATTCTCCTATAGTTTTAAGTTTTCCAAATTAATTAATTGCGAGGAGTAGCTATTTGGGGAATAGGTCCACATAAATGGGGAAAATATAAAGCCAATAAATATGTTTCAAGATATAATTTCTCTATTTCTTATACTTTCCCTTTTCAAGATGATCAAAGAAGGATGGAATAAAAAAATCATAGTGAACTAAGAAAGATATCCCAATTACAAAAATAAAGACCATCAATAGCAATTATAATCTCTGTAATATGATCAATACTAAAAATGAAGACCCCCCAAAGACAAAAATTTGTCAAAGTGATAAGATATCCAAGTTCTGAATGATAGTGTTATATATGTGATAAATAGAATAAAGGATAACTAGGATTGAATTTAGAAAATGTGCTTAGATAGATCTAAAAACCTTGTCCATACCTTTGCAATATGATGATAAAAATAAAAGATAAAAAATACATTATGCATTTCTTATTATTATTTATATTCAAACTATTTGCATATTTTGTTTGTTTGCATTTTTTCGTATTTCAAATTTGAGAAATCAAAATTTATGAAATTGTTTTTATAGTTAATTGTTGATAATGAAAAGTATACAATAAAAGAATAAATTGTGTATTTAAACTTGCACAAGCTTTTAAAAGAAGATTATTTAGTTAATTGTTAGTGATTAAAAAGTATTATGATTCCTAATTTGTTGTGTATTCAACATACAAAAGCCCTTTTTTATTTTTAAGCTATATTCTATTTTTTTATCTATTTAGTTGAATTGTAATTTGTTGTGTTTCAAATTTTAGGATTCAAAATTTATAAAAGTAATGATTGGAGTCACTAAAAAAGTACACCTTTTCCCTTACTTGATTTGGGAATAATTAATGATAGATTGGACTTAATATTGCCTTGGTTTAATGTTGTGAGGTGTTTTACACATCCAAATTAGGTCTTGAGCCCTTTTCTTAAGTTAAATTAACCTAACTATGTCCTAATTTAATGTTGTAAAATGTATTTATTTACATCATCACATTAAATCTAGGAGCCTTGTAAATAAAGTGAACCTTATCTAGTGTTGTAACATGTTTTACACATTCACATGGGATTTAGGGCCCTTCTAAGTTAAATAAACTCAATTTTGTCTTAATTTAGTGTTGTAAAGTGTATTTATTTACACTTTCACATTAGATTTTGGGCCCTATTGCATTCATGACCTTTATATCATCATTAATAGGCCCCTATGACCCCATATTGTGCATCACAAGGTATGTTTTGATTAAAAAAACCCAAAAAGTTCAACATAAAAGCTTAAATTCTTCACTCCCTGACACTTTAGCATTAAAAATGGCCCATGTGAGACCCGTTCACCACCTTGGGTAAATGAGTCCCATCCAGGTGGGACTCATTCACACTAGATGGCGAATGAGTCCCATTTGGCCTATTTTTAAGGCTTTGAGTAGGAAAATTGCAATTCTAGCTTGAATTTTGATGAATGTCGACCTTGAGGATCAAAATAACGGTCATTTGAGTGCCTTACCTATATAAAAAAGTTATCAAATCATTATTTAATAAGGGTATTCAAGTTTTCAAGTCAAGAAATCAATAGTTAGGAATTTCAAGTCTTCACAAGGTCATCAAGATATCATTCAAGATCATTTCTAGGGCATTCAAGAGTAAGATTCTTCATCAATTATTGCAGCAATTCAAGATCCATCATCATGGCAAGATCTAGGTGCTTTGAAAGGCATGGGGATCATTGAATATTAGGTTTCAAACTTGTTGAAGTCATCTCCCTATCGGAAAGGTCAAAATATTCACAAAAATTCACCTACAACCGCAAAAATGGGGGTTTCGGATTCAGAAACTTGAAGGTATAGATTGAGCAGACCGAGAGCTACAGATTCCACTTCAGAGTTTCCAGAAAAGTCAAAGTCGACTCATTCACCAATAATGGTGAATGAATCCCACTATACCTATTTCTCAAATATTTTTTGGGATTTTGGATACCTAGTTGGCTAAAATAGGCTCTAGTGCAATTTTCTAGAATCAGGATTGATTCACCCAAAATGGCGAATGAGTCCCACCAGGCTTCAAAATTATCATTTTCAGAATTTCAAAGCTATTTCTAGTCTCTTCAAGGTTTCCAGGTGCACACCATTCACATCTTTACTTTTTTGTTCTACTTTATTTACATTTCTAGGGATTTTCTTAGGTCATTTAGCATTTGTTTGCATATCACATTGTGTTTTTTAAAAAAATGTTTTCCAAGTTTAAACTTAGTGGTGAACCCCTTTCTTGTCTCAATCATCTACAAGGACACCTTATAGTCAGATCTCTCACATCCTTCAATGGGTTGAGATCTTTGAGGTGTCCTTGAATGTGAATATTGTGAAATTGGATCCTTGTCCTTGTATCCATTTTATGAACAAGTGAAGCATCCATTTCCAATGTTGAAATTTTGGTGAACTTGAATTTTGATCATAATTCTAATTTGGAGTCTATCATCATCCTAGATATAGCTTACATTAACTTTGTATTAGGATTTGTATTAGCTAATTTGCATCTAGGGTTTGTAAATTTGTGCGTTAGTGAAAGTGCATATAGGTTGCATTTTTGCATCTCAAATCATAAAAAATTATCGAAAAACTACATTTTCATTTAGGATACAAATCATACAAACTAAAAAGCATAAAAATCAATTGAATTTTTTTGAAAATTTGGAAAAAAATTCCTACTATAACTCATTCACCACCTTGGGAAAATCATTCCTAGTGCAGCCCTGAAACTACCTTTATAGCACTAAAAACCTTGCTTTTGTACTTCTACTTTCTGCCATTAACCATCTATATTAGTTGGCTGAGTTTCTATTTACATGCATTTCATTATATCTAGCTTAAATTAGCTCATTTCATGCATTGCTCAATTTCAAATTTTCATTTACAACATTTCATATTTCAGGTTGTTGCATAATGTAATCAACAAATTACCTTGTTTCACATCTAAAAATTATATTTAAACATCTTACTTTAGTTCATTGCATTGCACTTTCTTTACTTTTTCATGATAGTGTGTTTTCTTTCATGAGATGTGGCTTTGATAAGGTTAAAAATGGATTGCATAAGTACAATATCCCCTCTTATGAGTTCAATTTAGATTATAGCAATGAGGTGTTGGAAAAATAAGGACAGAAAAATGAGAGGGGGGTGAATTAGTTGTCACAAAATAATAAACTTTTCAAAATTAACTTAACTTAATCTCAAATATGATGAATACGCAATTAACCATAAGAAATTAACACATCAGAGAGATAGGGAACACCAAGATTTTTATGTGGAAACCCTGTTAGGGGAAAAAACATGGTGGATGTTAGTCCACAAGATTATACCCTGCTAAAATTATAAAGAGAAATAATAAGGGGAATGCACATTCAGGAACACTTCCTAAAGCTCACTGATCAAATACAAAAGGGGCTCAATACCCAAAAATATATAAGAGGATTAAAATATGAAGGGTATAAACTGAAAGAATAGCTTCTCCACAAGCTTGATTACAGTTCCAATTAGGCACAAAAAACTCCTTCACAAACTACTTCACACTTCATTCGACCTTCACACTCTGCTCTGTAATTGAATGATATTTGCACATACACGTATAAGAGCAGACTCAACATCTTTTCAACATACAAAACTGATGAAAAAATCACTCTTAAATATCTGCTACATGATATTTCATCAATAACTTAGTCGGCCAAGAAAATAAAACATATTTGCAATGTTGGCCCATATTTACAAATAAAATTTTAATGCAAATCCACCAAGGTCATCCATAACATAGTGGAGACCCAAATTTAAAACTCTAATCACAAAAATACTTCAATTAATTTCACCTCAATGATCCACAACACACTACCATCAACATGTCGGCCAAGAATAAGAAAAACAAACATACGCAGGATTTTTTTTTTACCATGAGAACATCGATCAATGTGGACATACCACAAAGATAGAGCATGATATAGAAGTATCCAAGAGTACCAAGAAACAATAGAGAAACATTTGCATCAACTAGAATTACCATAATTATGCAAATTTCACTCAAGAACACTAAGAGAGACCACAAAAACACTGTTAGACCACAACATGATCAAATATATATGCGAACCTCTAAAAATTTTCGTAGATGATCTAGATACACTCATTAGAAAATCCTTTAGTCCACAACAACTGAACTTAAACGTAAAGAACAAAACACTTTCAAGACCTGCACAGTTCCACAGGGAACCTGAAACACTTTCTTTTACAATTTTCTCAATATCCTTGACATATACAACCTCTAGTATACCAAATTCCAATAGTGTTGACATCAATGACAACCACATATCAACAAAACGTCCACAATATCCAACAATCTCCCCCTTTGGCATTGATGGAAACACATGATTTGAAAAATACCATCAACCCAACACACTAATTTTTCTTCTCAACTGCACTTCTCCCCACCAGGCTCTTTTCCTTTGAAAGATTTTTCACATTGCACTTCTCCCCCTTCAACATCAATGGCAAAGGTAACCATGAACCTTTCCATATACACGCTTTGAACCACATATTTGCACATTTGACTACTCCCCTTGATTAGCAACCACATAAACATCAATCCAAATTATAATATAGCAATGTAGCTCTCTAATTTATGCAAGTAAATGAATCTTCTAGTTCTTATCAGGAGAGGTCATCACCCCTAGCATTCCTCTAATATAGTTTTGACATCAATGACAACCACATATCAACAAAATATCCACAACATCCAATAATCTCCCCCTTTGGCATTGATGGAAACACATGATTTGAAAAATACCATTAACCCAACACACTGATTTTTCTTCTCAATTGCACTTCTCCCCACCAGGCTCTTTTCCTTTGAAATATTTTTCACATTGCACTTCTCCCCCTTCAACATCAATGGCAAAGTTAACCATGAACCTTTCCATATACATGCTCTGAACCACATATTTGCACATTTGACTACTCCCCTTGATTAGCAACCACATAAACATCAATCCAGATTATAATATAGCAATGTAGCTCTCTACTATAGTGTTGACATCAATGACAACCACATATCAACAAAAAATCCACAACATCCAACAATCTCCCCCTTTGGCATTGATGGAAACACATGATTTGAAAAATACCATCAACCCAACACATTGATTTTTCTTCTCAACTGCACTTCTCCCCACCAGGCTCTTTTCCTTTGAAATATTTTTCACAATGCACTTCTCCCCCTTCAACATCATTGGCAAAGGTAACCATGAACCTTTCCATATACACGCTCTGAACCACATATTTGCACATTTGACTACTCCCCTTGATTAGCAACCACATAAACATCAATACAAATTATAATATAGCAATGTAGCTCTCTCATTTATGCAAGTAAATGAATCTTCTAGTTCTTATCAGGAGAGGTAATCACCCCTAGCATTCCTCTGATATACTCAAAATTATCCTTCGACAATGATTTAGTAAAGATGTCTACAATATGTTATTTGGTAGGTACATATTCCAATTTGAATTATTTCTCATTCACTTTCTTCCTCAAGAAATGAAACTTGATTGATATATGTTTAGTCTTAAAGTGTAGTACCAGATTCTTTGAAATATTTATTGCACTTGAATTATCACAGTATATGGGAATAGGCTCTTCATATATCACCCTAGTATCCTTCAACATATGTTTCATCCATATCACTTGAGTACAATTGTTCACAACAAAAATATACTCTGCTTCAATAGTAGATAGAGAAATGAAATTCTCATTTTTGCTCAACCAAGACAC
>VDFB02281492.1:238694271-238756768 GCA_007258455.2 Sequoia sempervirens | reverse complement strand
ATCATATCCATCATATCCTTCACCTACATCATCCCCTTATCCTAGTTTGTCATCACAATACCCCTATCTTGATCCCCCATCCACATCCTCTTATCTCAATCCTTCATCCGCATATACCCACTACCCCAATCTCCCATACCAATCTGCTCACCCTAATCCTACATTCACATCTTCCTATCCTAGTCAAACACACCCACCAACTTACCCTAATCCGACATCCGCAGTTCCTTATCTCCATCCACCACCTCAATCAACTTACCCTAATCCAACATCTGCATCTCCCTATATTAATCCAACACCTGCATCTTCCCATCCTAATCCACCACCCCAATACCTTTATTACAACACACCACCCATATCTTCTACCAACGATCCACCGTCCATGTCATCCTATCCTAACTCCCCATGCCCATATCCTTACCTTAATCCTCCATCCAGTCTTAATCTTCCATCTAATCCTAGTCCACTAATCCATAAACCTTCATCCACTCCTACCACACCATCTCATCCTAGAGTATGCAAGTCTCTCATTTCAGAAGTTCTCCAAGGACTTATAACAAAGAAGACATCCCCCACTCCACACATTACAGTCATGGAACCATGCCATCCCAACCCATCATCCATGGTCGTTAGTGACGAGACCCTTCTCCATCCAACACCTATCATTGATGATACCATCCCATCCCTTGAATCCATTGAGTCCCCATCTCCTACCATCGCATCCCCTAAATCTACTGAGTCCCCATCTCCTACCATCACATCCTCTAAATCTACTGAGTCCCCATCTCCTACCATCACATCTACCAAATCCATTGAACACCCACCCCCTACTCTGAGAGCCGTCGAACCTATCAACGACATCCAATCCACTTCCTCCACTCCTACTATCCATTCCCAAGAATATTTTGAATCCTCCATCCTTCCATCTTCCCCACTTGAAGAGTCCCCCCATGACTCCATTATCATGCATCCCGCACATGATGAGTCATGCCAAGAGCCTAATCCAAAGCATGCCAACATATCCCCTCCTCCAGATCAAGATCCTATCATCCCACCTAGTCTACCGCAAGATCACAATCCCCCATCCATTCCATCCCATGATCCTCTTGACATTCAAGATTCTACCACCCCATCTCCATCTCCATTGCATGAGCTTGCTACCACAAAATCAAATCCTATCATATCCCCTAATCCCTCTCCTCATACCACCCATCCAAATGCTGCTATCCCACCATCTCCTTCTCAGGATCCCCCATCATCGCCTAAAAATGCTATCCCCACACCGCTTGCATATCCCCTTGGTACTTTCACATTCTTCCATGGTGGCCTCCTTGAGAAGAAAAACATGGTGTATATACCACCCATCATCCCCTACCTAATAATGGACTCACATCATGTTTTCAGAATAACAAAAATCCTATCATGGATCAATGCTCAAGAACATGAACTATCAAGGAAAAGGTCTAGGCCTTCACGAGCAAGGTATTTTAGAGCCCATCCAAGTCAAAGAACAAATCTGCATGCAAGGTCTTGGATCTATTCCCAAGACTCACAATCTAAAGATGTTGGTACAACTTCTAGACGTCCTCAACGAGCCTTCTCCAAAAGAACTTCTGGCTCTTCGCATCCACTCTGATAGATCATATGTCGCCATCCCTCCTCCTGTATCGTATGACCTCAAAACAACCATCCATATTCCTCTTCATTTCATCTACATCCATCCATCCACCATATCCATCCATCTTGGGTATGTATATCCCAAGATCACCTCCTCCATCTCATCCTTTCACCCATCCAACACCTATACATGTCATCCATCATAAACATCCCTCTCGCATATCCCATAATCAGGATCAACAAAGGCACATACCTAAACATCCCCCATCTACATGTAATCCTCATACCCTACCTCCATCACTCCACATCATCCATCTCCTCACACCCATCCCATTGCTAGTACAAGCACTTTGGATGCCAGAGGAAAAATGCATCAATCTAAACACCCACATGAATCTAAAGCTTCCCGTGTCCCCTCTAAAAGACATGGTAAAGAAAAGAAAAACAAAATCCCAAATCAAAATCAAATATATAGCTCACAAAGAGCCAGCAAAGCAAAGATCAAAACAATGTGGATCTCAAAGAAAAAAGATGCAATGCCATCAAATGAAAAGTCTGTAAGAACATCCAAAGTTGCTAATCCAAAAGCTAACCATACCCACCTTTCATCTCCTAAGTCTGTTTTGGGTCCCTATGTCCCAAAATTCACAATTCCATCTCCTCCATTATCCCCACATTCTCCATCCATTCATCCTTTTATCTTTTCACATCCATCACCACATGTGCCAATGTTGGTCCTGAACTCATCTCCCCATCACGTATCCACCCCCTCATTCTATCCATACCATTTCCAACACCCCACCCATTATCCCCCGTATCTTCCCCATCAAATCTCTCTCATTCATCCTCTAGCATAATCCATTTATCCTAAGGTTGTACCAACATCCAATAGTCAGTTCAAACATGAGCTCTTAATACCTCATATGGAACTTGATGCTTGAGTCCTTCATCCATATACTTATTGCATGTCTTCTAAATCCACTTATTCGCCTCCCTATCCTTATATATCTCCTTCCGCATACTATCCAAAAAGTCCAAAATAAAAAAATAAATAAAAAAAATAAAAAAATCCAAAAAAATCAAAAAATCAAAAAATAAAAAAAAATATAGTAAAGAGAAATAATTCGTCCAATGGTGAAAACTTGGAAAACAGGCGCCTTGGATAAGTACCATGATGAAAACCTAGCAAACAGGTGTCATGCGTAAATCCCCATCTGCACTTGGGGGCAATTTCCTGATTTACATTCCCTCCATCCGCTATGCTTCCTACTACACTTTCGGCTATGCACCCATCTTATTGCTATACATCATTTTCGTCCATCCCCTCCATCCTATCGAGCTTACACATCCTTCTTGTCATATCTCATTTATCCCAATCCTTCCATCCTCCTTGTGATCATGATAACAATGGGGCAAACATATAAACATGCTTTGGACACCTCTTGACATATATTCCCCTCATCCGCAGACTATCCCAACTATCATTCGCCCTCCCTTATCCATGCATCCTATCTTCATCCATCTCACTCCTTTATTTTCCTATCCTTCTCTATTGCATCCTTCATGCCTCTTCGCACATGACATATCTAGAGTGGGGGCATCTATCTTCCTTTGTGATACAGTCCTTGGAGACATCATTCATTCCATCAGAACAATCATTATATCCATCTTCCCATCCATATCTTCCTATCCTGCCATCATGGCATCCATTCTCATCTATCCATCTAGTCACCTTTTCCTCATCCAAATCCTTATCCCTCTATCCAATCCACCTAAACAATCCTTTTCCTCCCTCCATCCTCTCCCCTCATCCCATCTCATAATCCCCCACACAACCCAATTCCACCTATCTCATCATCATCACGTCTGCTTCTTTTGCACATCTTTTCCATCTCCTATCCTTTCTCATCATTCATCTATCCATCTTATCATCCTCCCAATTCAGCTTTTGATGATTTGGATAACTATCCCATCCCTGAGCTTGTATGGTCACTATCGTCCAATCCAATCCAATAGGTCTCTCTTGTCCCATTATGTCGGTCCAATCATTTTATCCCCTTATCTAGGGTTGTCTCATCATCTTTCATCCATCACTTGTCTTTGGCCTTCTGTCGAACTACGTTGCCCCTGCGCTGTCATGTAGGCAAGGTCGATCATTTGATCCACCCCCGGGGCTCCTTTATCGTCTATCATCTATCGTTCCATCATCGATCTTCATTGTCCACTTTGTCCCTTTATCGCCTATCATCAATCTTTCTACTTTGTCCATCCACTCATCTATCATCTATCATCTATCATCTATCATCCATCATCAATCTTCATATCTTATTCCTATTTGTCTGTCCCATCTTTATCATCCATCGAGGTCTCCTATCTTGTGTCATGTCTCTCATGTCGCGTCATCAAGCTATGCCCTTATCTAGCTGGATCTTAACAAACAAGATCCACTTGTATCATCATATCCAATCAGTACTGAATATCCTGCATCATCTCAATCTTTTAATTTAGTATCCATCATCGGTCTCAACAGGATGCATCCTTCCTAACAGACCTCATCAATCCCACCCATCCCCTTGATTGATCCTATGGCAAAGGAAATTTGAAATTAATTGTGATCTTTTGATGTTTTTGGCTTTTGTTTATCTTTTGAGCTCCCTATCATCACTTGTCATGGTCACCTTGATCCATCATATCATGGTGTGCTTTGACTAGTCAACATAGGGGTGTATCTTGATCTTTTCTGTCTTCTCGGTTGTCCCACGTAGTACCCACCAAGATCCCTGAGGTCTTGTGTTACGTCAGCATCCTTGTGTGTTGGTGGTTATCCTAATATTGCCCAACCAAGGTCATCGTGACTTTGGGGTGTTGGGATAGCCTTCTTGTTTGTTATGTTTGTTTTATGCATTAGACATAATCAGCCTTGGTTCTTCATACCTTAATGCTTGTGTCTTATGCTATAGCAAAAATGCAGTGCTCAATGATGGAAAATGCATTAGGATTGCATTTCATTTTCCATTCTATCATCTTGCATGTATCCCCCATCCATGCATCCTTCATCACGCTCCCCTCCCAATCTTCCATCACATTGCATCATCTTCTCCAACTCCCCTTGCATCACCTCATCCATTTCAAGAGCCCACCCGTGTTCTCTTGAACCCGCATGTCCTCTCGAGGGGGCATCCTTCATCCCTAACTTTCATCTTTACCCCCACCATCTTCCTTCCTAGTCACTTCTTTGAATGACTGGGGCATCTTTTCCAATCTAACCATCTTCTTCCAGATTCTATGTTTTAATATTCTTTGAAATGATGCTACTTCGTAACACCATCTCAAAGAGGGGAAAAATGTAGATGTCTAAATTTGGACACTTAATTTATCCAAATTCATCCCCTTTCATCTTAGTTTCGTTAATTAAGTAATACTACTATTATTTAATGTTTTAATTGCCAAATCCCTAATTAATAATACCTTATCTCTTTAATCCTCCTTCCATCAATTGAATTAAATAAATATTCCATTTATTTAATTCCCCTCATGTCACATCCTCCATCATTTTTATCTTATCTTAATCCTTCTTCTAATCTCATCATTAGGATGTGCACATTCCTAATCTTTGATTAGGAGGTGTCACATCCTCCAACTTTTGCAAGTTGGCCTCTAATCTCTCTTAGCCACCTAACCATCCTCTAATCCCTCACTAACTAGACTAATCAACCTCTCAAGGAATTTTTAATTCCTTTTATCCTTCCAAGGAATATTAAATTCTTTTTCTCTTCCCCATGTCCTTTATGACATGTGTCCTTGGTCAACCTTACTAAATGCTTTTCTTTTTTGACAAGGCATCTCCCTTCCCCATGTGAATTTTTAATTCACTTTTTAATCCCCTAATGCATTTAAGGAATTTTAAATTCCTTCCCTCTTCCCCATGAGAATATTTGAGGAATTTTTAATTCCCCACTTGTCCTCTCTCCCACATGGGGACAAGGACCTCCTTTATGAGATCTTGTCCAATCCCAAGGTACTTTGTACCCCCCTCCATGTCATGTTCTTTTCCTTCCACCTCATGTCCACTTCACCTTTTAGGGCTATATCACATGCCACATGTCAAGATGTGAGGGCTTGTGAGTTCTCAACTCACCTTAGCCCTACATCTTGATATTTGGTTGCTCAATTTTGACCGTCCATTTCCCCTAGGAATTCCAAAAAATCCTATAAATGCCCCCTCTTTTCTCTCATTTTGGAGAGATCATTTTGCTAGCCAAACTCTTGCAATTTTGTTTCTCAACTTACACTTAGCCATTTTCTTGTTTTCATCCACTTGCACTCATCCTCACAACATCACTTAGCTTGTATCTACTTGCCATCCAAGGAGCATACACATCCAAGATCGAAGGGCCAACCAAAGGATCGACTCGAAACAAGGTGTAACATTCCGTTTGTTGCTTTTGTCTTGTTTTGTTTCCAACTTAGGATAATCTTGAGGTGTAGATTGTTTTGGTGTTTATTTGCACTCTTTTACTTGTTGCTTGCTTTCTAACGCTCACATTCGACCTATCACAATGGTAATTGAAAATGCCCTTATGAACAAGAGTATTTAGGAGGTACAAGGTATGAAATTGAATTTCTTCATTTGGAGGAAGGACCAAAAATGATCCCTTTATAGCAACAAGAGGTTAACTCATAGTCCTTAGTCTAAGAAATTTTTCATCCATCAAATGGTGTTGTTTGAAATACTCTTGTTTTTTTTCATGATGTGACCCATACGAGGAGATAGTGAAATCTTGTGCACTAAGAATTTTCCTATTATTTCTAGCTTGAGATAAATTACTAACCAAAAACAATCTGAAATTTATTTTTATAGTTTTCATAAAATTATAAAAATAAGGAAAAAGGTAGTACACCACCTACAATGCCTTAGAAATTGTAATATTGCATTATTCTCGTGGTGGAGTATTTCTTTAAATCTAGAAAGTTGGTTCCTTCACAATAATTCCATCATTGATGATTCATTGTAGGCCAAATCATGTCCTATATCTACCAAGCCATCGTAACATAAACCCATGGCTGTTAGGTTTTGAACCTGAGATGTCAATCATTTACAAGCATCTAATTTTTTTATTCCTATTTTGATACATTCTATATAAAAACACAATGTGAAAAAAAATTACTGATAAATCCAAAGCACACTTATAGGTCCCAATAGAACCAACCTCTAGTCGTATGATGCTCAAATATCCTACCAAAGCATCCTTGCTTTTTGTGTTCATTTAAATAGCGCATTCCATGGGTTCTACGTCGCCCAAATTATTTTAATGAATTTCTTGGAACAACATGACTGGATAACTAACATTAGGAACATGGAAAACCTTTTGAATAACCTTTGACAAATTTTCCAAATAGTAAAAGAAAAACATGTATTACTGCATAGAGAAACACTATCTTTCTCTTAAGCATTAGCTATAATAATCATTAATAAATTAAACAAAAAAATAATTTCAAGATAACAATACCTCCTAATCACACCATAGTAATGCCAAAAGTTTCCCTACATACATATGCCCATTATAGTAGATAATCATAAATCATTTGGCTTAGCAGATAGACTGATATTGGGTGTTTATAGTTGTTGTTATTCAAAGGACATTCTCGATCGTTGTAGCTATTTTGGAAAAAATATTGACTAGTTAGCTATTTTCAAATTTCTTTGAAAATGGAAGTAGAAAGCAACCTTTACTTCTCTCACCATGTTTCATACTAGCATTTTACATGGCAATAAAAACTCAAATAACTGAAACCTATTTTCTTAAAGATATAAGCATCTACAAAAACTTTATACATGTACCTATGATGTGGCATAAGGTCATTTAAGGTGTCATTTTGAGATTTGCATTTAATGATGTTTTCCCTTCTCTTGAGCCATCTTTAGGTATGCTTTTTTTTTGACAAGTGTAGAGGTTAATTTTGGGGGAGCTCTATGTGCATAGGTAGACTTGTCTTTTCTGATGGTTGATATACATCCAAGGAATCTTTAACAATACTATTAAGAGCTTGTGATATACTATGTTATATAGTATTGAAAAAAATGAATATATAGTATTGACATGGACTATATTATACAATAGTGACATTTATCATAAGGCTCTATATATGTTATTCATGGCTCCCATTCTAAGCATTTTGTTGTGTGAATTTAGTTGTAAGGAATCAAATAATATTATAATAATTAGTAATGTTCTTTAATCTTTTCTGATGGTTGATATACATCCAAGGCATCTTTAAAAATACTATTAAGATCTTGTGATATACTATGTTATATAGTATTGAAAAAAATGAATATATAGTATTGAGGTGGATTGTATTTTACAATAGTGATATTTATCATAAGCCTATAGTATTGAAATTTATCATAAGCCCTCTCTATATATATATAGTTATTACTAGCTCCCATTCTAATAATTTTGTTGGGTGAATTTGGTTGTAAGGAATCAAAATATATATTAGAATAATTAGTAATGTTATTTAATCTTTTTTCCCTTGTAAGTGATATATGTTCTTATTTATAATAAATTTTTTATCATATAGTTGAGTTTAACTTTAATTTGTAGCAATGATACTTTCTTTTTCTATTACTTTTCCTTATAGTAAATAAGTTCCTTGAATAGTGATTGAGAGCCCCTTATGTTTATGCTACAAACTACAAGTAATTTGATGTGAATTATAGTAAACATAGGATAAGTTAATATCCCACCATAATTTACATGAGTGAATCCTGTTACAATGAACAATAAAAATGTTAATGATTGTATTCGCACCTGTGTGAACCCCAATCCTAATACCTGCAAAACAATAAGAACAAACACATTAGATTAGAGATTGAAAGCAAGAACACAGATAGCCCATGAAATCCATTAACATAGCTAAAATTAGGAAAAAAAATGAAGAACACAATGAAAACAACAAAATAAAGATTGAAACCTAATTAAACTAGCAAACTTATGATCCCATGGGGGAATTGGTGCCAATTTGATGTGAAAATTGGCCCTTTCCCAACTCCTATGATGCAAGATTGATGTATGTTGATGAAAATTGATGAGTGAACCACTTTGTTGATGTTTGACGAGAGCTCCAAGCCAAAAACCTGCATAACCTAGCGAAGAACTCAATGGTGATGGATGAAATTTGATAGATATTTGAGCATGGTAACTTTGCATAATTTGCAGATGATCAAATGAGGAGATGAACTCTTCATTTATAGATGAGATTGAAGGATGGATGTCCAAAATTGAGCAATGTGGGACTAACATTCAACCAATGGCAAGATGCAATTTTTCAACCCATGAGTGGTTGAAGGATGTGCAAGTTTTGAGGATTGTGCCAATAAATGCTTATTTTTGAATTTTGAATTTTGTTGAAATGACTTGCAAGAGGGAAGAAAGAAGCATTGAATGCCACTTCGCTCAAGGAAAAGGACATGTAATATGGAGTTAAATGCCTTGTTGGATGTAAATGTCAACTTGGAATTTTGAATTCAAATTTGAAGAATATTCCAAAAAGATGCCTTGTTGAGGAAAATAGAGATTTAATAAATCAATTAAATATATCTTCATGTGCAAGTGGTAAATGCTAGAGGATGGGACATGATAAGAGATTAAATTAATCAAGGTTAATTAATTTAATGAAGGAGATTAGTTTATATGACCTATTTGACTTAAATTTATGGATTTATTTAAGTCAAATAAGAGAAGAATGTGATAAAGGCTTAATTAAATAAAGATTTTGATTTATTTAATTAAAAGAGATGATGTTAGGTTAAACTAAATAAGGTTTTTATTTATTTAATTTAATAGATAGACTTAAGATATTTAATTAAATAAAATTAATTATTTAATTAAATAGGGATAATTAGATCAGATTGATTGATTTTATTAACAAAAGAGAGAGACTTAATTAAATTACTGGTTTATTTAATTAAAAGAGGAATATTGATGAATTTAATCAGATAAGGAGATTTGATAAAATGGTTAGACCAAGGGATGATTCAGGATGAAACGATATAAGTAGTCAGGATCAGATGCATAATGTCAATCGGTACATTTTTTGTGTCTACAACACCAAAAGCCTCTTTACCTATATATAGCTATACTACAAAATAGAGCCATGGTCTGTACAATACTTTCGAAGAAGACAATTTGGATTAGTATCTTATTGTTTATTGAAAGCTTTCACCTTTTTATCTAGAAGTAATTTGATTTTATATCCCTACAAAATTAGATATACAATACACAAAAACACCTTCAAATTTTCAGTTATATTATTCTATCGATGTTTTTCTTGATACAAGTGCTAGTATATACTACATAATACTATCATATGTAGATATGTATCAATTAAAAATGTCTAATATTTGATGAAATATATATCTGAAAAATCCATGCACATACCTAGAAAATGTGTGCAAACAATTATCTCAAAACTATATAATAAAAAAGCTTATAACGTATATAATTCTTTTATAGGTAAAATTTGTGTGAACGGTGACTACTTTTCATTGGTAACGAAACCTTTTTTGACTCTATTAATGTTATGACAACGCTTTGACCGTAAGTCAAACAAAGAAAAAATAAAATGAAGGTAGTTACCAAGGTCGACATAATACCTTTGAAAATATAATAAATGTCTGATTTCGTGTTGAACAATACTTACACTCTTTTCCTGCCCTGAAAGTCATGGTGATGACAGTTGGCAAGCAGGCATGAAAGGAAAATGTATCAAATTGTGTTTCTTTCTTGCATCCATTTATATTTATGTTTAAACCAAGTAAAGTCTAGTCCGTACTCCAAGGAGTAGATGGTGTGACGACCTTTCTTTATAGGAAATTTGTGCAAAATTTGCAAATTTCATCTTCAAATTTATATTCTTATTTTTAAATTTCAAAATGTTATATTTATGTCTCATTGGTTAGTGATTTGTTATATTTTCACACTCTTAAATTCAGGATTTAATATAAATGGGCATATTTTTAGTTCTTTTGATGGAATTATAATCAAGGCCAAGATCAGTATATAACTAGTGATTAATATTTTTCATTTCAACCAATCAAAATTGATTATTTTATTTCCATACATTATATTTTTATTCTTCTAAAATAAAATCATAGTTTTTAAAATTTTGAATTTTCAAAATTATTTTGATGAAGAAAATGAAACGGGCTCTGCAAGTTTCGCACGAGGCCGCGGCTATTTAGGCTCACCCTGCATGTGGTCGAACTATGTTTGCATGTGCTTTTCAAGTTGGGGTCTATATTCTTCTTCACTGGAGCTTCACGGCGGTGGGTTCTTTATGCTATTCAGGGGGGGAGGTATCTATTTTCAGATTGGTTGTGTTTTTTTGGCATTGATTTGTTGTTATTTCCCTGGCCACACTGGTTGGATCTTGGCTCTAGTCATTCAGTTGGTGACTATTCTCCATGTGGGATTTTGGAAGGTTGGCACTGCATGGGTTGGTGTTGGCCGTTTGTTTTTGGTGTTTGGGGTGGGTTATGCCTAGGTGGTGTTTGTGCTAGGGGCCACGGGTGGGCTCCAATATTGGTTGTAGTGGTGTTCTTACCTTGGTGGATTTGGTGTATAGGGATCATGGACTGGGTGTCGGATGGTGTGTGCCTATTTTGAAGGGTTTTTGGTTTAGATTTTGTCCTTGCTAACCCGTTTCGAGTTGTGTGCTCTATGATGGCTCATGGGGAATCATCTGGGATTCCCACTTTAATGGAGTTCCATACAATGGTTGGTGGTAGGTCACCATCTCAAGTTGTGAAAGTATTTGATAACAATTTTCTTTTTTTGGTTATAGGATTGGATGGATCAGGCTCATCTGGTGGTTCTCGGATTATGAAAATCAACGGGTGCTTGGAACAGTGTAAGGAGAGGTTGAAGCTGGTGATCCCAATGGAAATGATTATGGATGACATTAAATATTATTTGAAGTACTCATTATATTGTAAGTTTATGGGGATGTGGGTTTCGCTATAATTTTTGGAATCTTGAGCCCAACGGACTTGGATGCCGGAGGGAGAGATGGAGATTATGCTTCTCGCAAAAAACTATTTCATGGTAACTTTTAATTGCATGGTGGATTGTAATAGGGTATTTTAAGGGGGGCCTTATTTCCATAACTAGATTGGGGGGTATGTGTAGGATCATTATGGAAAAAAACATGCCCTTAAGTGGCAAAAAATTCAAAAAAATTAGAGTTAGGCAACTTGATGTAAAAATTTGAATAAGTTATCTATATTATTTAAAAAATATGTAAAAATAGAATTTTTAGCAAATTGAATGAATGCAGTTTCTAAACTACAAGGTTTATTTAAGAAAAAAAACTTACTTGGTGAAAATTTAAAATTTTAATGTAGTAGCACTTAAATTTCAAGGAAAAAATAGGAAGTAGGTGTGTGTCTGACCACCCTAACTACAATAAAATGAAAATATTTTTTTATAAGGTTTTAGATATAAGTAGAGGAATCATGTTCCATTGTGATGCATAATTTTTTGTAAGTTTTTTGCAAGTAAATAATTAATTATGAATTTTTTTATTACAACTTTTTTAAAATATAAAAACTTGTATATCTAACCACCTTAACTTTGTCAAAGCTTCATGAAATTATTTTTTATTTTAATCCTATAGTATGCAAAGCATAGAATGTGACACATGTTTCAGATTCAAAAACTATGATACCGTTTGAAAGCTATAGACGTTTTTCAATCAACCTATCAATCAGGACTTCAGTCGTAATTCAAATAGAAAATGAATACTAATTATATATTAAATTCAAAGTAAAGAATAATTTATATTGGTAGAAAGCTAAGAATCTCCTTTAAAAACCCTTTTCATCTCATCAATTTTGGGTAAAAATAAAATTAGTCAGCCACATACCCTACACATACCCATCATATCGCCACTTTTTGGCCCATCATGATTTTGCACATACGCTGGGCTCTTTATTAAACCTTGGTATGCAGACTTCAATCCTACTAAGGAGATTCCAACTCAAGTTCTAGTTTGGGTTCGGCTTCCACGATTTCCTATGGAGTGTTGGCAGGAGGATGTTCTGCACATGTTGGCCTCAATGCTTGGAAACCGGTTGGCTCTTCGCAACAAACTCAGTTTGAAAAGGTGATGAATTTTGCTTGTATTTGTGTAGAGATTGATTTATGTAAGCCATTTCCAGATTCTTTGGATATGTGTGTGGGCCCTTATTCCTGGGTGCAACAGTTGGATTATAAGATTCTTCCATTTCAATGTCGTCTTTCTCATGAATATGGTCACCTTCTGCAAAGATGCCCAAGGGCTAGGCCTGTGGAACCCTAGCCTGAAACATCCTTGCAACCCACCTAGGGTTGATAAGGGGAAGGACCCCATTCCTAGTGATAGGGTTGTTGTGGATGGTTTCATCCCTATCAAAGATCGTAACAAGAATCGAGCTCAAAAAATAATGAAGATACATGATGAAGATACTTTTAATAGATTTGAGGTTTTAGATTATCTCAGCCAATAGGAGGTGAATCCAGGCTCGGTGAATCTGGATCAGGGTGTTTTGAGTTCAGGATAGGAGGGTCTTCTTTCTGAGGTGACTCAAGATATGCAAGAAGCTGGTGCTTTACAAATGGAAACAAATCTTCAAATGGAAGTCCAGTTGGAGTTAGTTCCTGTGGCTAAAGTATATAAGGGTGGTAAGGATGGTTCCCCTTTGGCTGTGAATGCAGGTAATGAAGTGGTGAAGAGTAATAGGTCTTATTCTTCTCATTTGAGTCTTTATCAAAAGGATCTAAAAAAATGTGTGGGGGAGAAGTCTTCCAAGCTTGGTAGAAAAAAGGATATGGAAAAGATTAAATTAATAGGGGAAAATTTTGTGGAGTCAGGGTCTGTGAAGACTCTAGATTCTAATTTTTTGAGTCCCTTGAAATGATTGTTCTATCCTTGAATGTAAGGGGCTTGAATAGTGGCCCTCAACAAAAAATTGTTCGTGATTTGGTTAGAATTCAATCTCCTAATGTTATTTTCCTATAGGAGACTAAGTTATCGATTGAGAGTATGTTTGTTTTGATGCCTAAGTTGTGGGGGAGTGGAGAGTGCAAGTGCGTTGGTGCTCATGGATATACTGGTGGAGTGGCTTGTTTATGGAACCCTTAGGGGATCCTCCCTCTTTGGTGGATCTCCTTTAAGTCTTCTATCTCCATGATTGCTTCTTGTTTTGAGACGGGGGAGCCTATACTCTTCTCTAATATCTATGCACCTATTGAGATTTAGGGTATGCAACTTTTGGGGGCCCATATCATGTTTGTTCTAAGCATGGTTCCTTACCATTCATGGATCATGGCTAGGGATTTCAATGTTATTTATAAATTGGAAGATAGTTGGGTGGTATTGCAAGACTGGAGCCTTCTGTGTTGCTACTTCAGGATAACATCTCAACTCTAAATCTTGTTGATATCAAGCATAATAATGACCAATTTAATTGGAATAATTAGGGGGTTGGGAAGGATTTCATTACAAAACAACTTGACCATTTTTTAGTTTCCTATTACTAGGTTGGTGGTTTGTGGTCTTATAGTTATGAAATTATGGATTGGAGGGGCTTAGATCACTAGTCTATCAAGCTTGCTATTTTTTTAGCTCATGTGCCTCAGTCTCCTTCATTCAAGTTCTAGCTTATGTGGTTGTGTGATCCCTCTCTCCATGAGTATGTCATTGAATGGTGGAGGTATAGTAGACCTGCCTATGGTATGAAAATGTATACTTTTGCTAAGTTACTTCAATTTTTCAAATATCAGCTTAAATACTAGAATCAACAATGCTTTGGAAACATTTTCTATGCTATGGCTACTACTCAGGCTGAGTTGGATGGTATTACAAGGATGATTAGGGAGGATGGGGTGACTGAAGATATGCTTCGAGAAGAGACTAGGGCCTTGAAGGCATTGGAGGAGTGTGAGCTATGGGAGGAAGTTATTTGAAAATAAAAGGACCAGATTGAGTGGCTTCAGGAGGGAGATAAAAATATTGTTTTCTTCTTCAATTCCATGAAATCCAGGAGACATGGAAATTCTCTTTTTTTTTTAGTGAATGCAAGGGGTGAGCATCTTTCCTCTTTCTAGGAAATCTCGAGTGAAGTTGTCCAGTATTTTGCTTCTTTATTTAGGGAGGTCTCACAAGGGGGTTCTTATGAGGAAGCTTAGGTCCTTTTGTGTATCCATTATTTGGTTTCTAGGGAGATGAATGAGCATCTTATGGGTGATATCTCACTTGTAGAGCTAGAGGGGACTGTTTTTCAGATGAAGAATGGGAAATCCCCAAGCCTTGGTGGTTTCCCAATTGATTTCTTTCAAGAATTATGGGATATTATCAAATTGGACTTATTGGGAGTTATGCAAGAGTCTCAGTTGAATAAGTAGATGTTACAAGATTTGAATTCTACCTTCCTTTCTCTCATCCTCAAGTGTGATGGGCTAGATATGTTAAGTCAATTTCATCATATCTCTCCTTCTAATGTGATTTATAAAATTATCTCTAAATTGATTGTTGATAGGTTGAAAAAGTGGCTCAAAGTTTTGATCTCTGAGGAACAAAGTGGTTTTGTGGCGAGTCAATAAATTCTAGATGGGGTGGTTATCGCAATGAAAACCATTCACTCTATAGCCAACTCTAAAGATAAGGTGATGTTTATCAAGCTAGATATTGCTAAGGCATATGATAGAGTTTGGTGGTCCTTCCTTCATAGGATTCTTGGACCTTTTGGTTTTTGCAATGAGTGGATTCAGTGGGTTATGATTTGTGTTACTTCAGTTTTCTTTTATGTGTTAATAAATGGTGAGCACTTTGAGCTTTTTGGTGCCTCTCAGGGTTTGCGGTAGGGAGACCTCCTCTCTCCTTGTTTCTTCTTCTTATTGAAGGTATGGGACATTTGATGAGAAGAAATGTGGAGCTAGGTCTAATTTTGGGATGGAGATGGGGAGGTGGTTTACCACCATAGTCTCATTTGTATTTTGTGGATGACACTACTTTGATGGGTATGGCTACAATTAGGGAAGCTTCAAATTTGTGCAAGGTGTTGGATGTTTATCTTATTGCCTCAGGTCAATTGATTAATGAAGATAAGTCCTCCATATTTTTCTTCAATACTCTGGGACCCATTCAGAGGAGGATTGCTCATATCTTGAGATTTCATATTGGGACTCTCCCTTTTACCTATCTTGGTATTCCTATCTCTATTGGAAGGTTGTCGAGGGATTCTTGGCAGAATATTCTGGATAATTTTTTTGTGAAAGTTAATCATTGGACGACCCATAGATGGTTGTCTTTTGTGGGTCATGTTTAGCTGTTGAATTCAGTGGTGCAAGCTCTCCCCATCTATAGATGCATGATTTAAGTGGCCCCTTTGGGTTTTGTTAAGGAATTTGATTATGTTGCAAGGAAGCTCTTATGGGTTGGTAGTTTGTTTCCCTCTAAATGGTGCCTTGTCAGATGGGACATTGTTTGTAACCTGAAGCAGTTTAGAGGTCTTGGGTTAAGGCAACCATCTTTGTCTAGGGTGGCGCTGGCTACTAAATTATATTGGTGATGGTGTGTGGAGCAAGATCAACTTTGGGATAAGATATTATCTCATAAGTATTTCTCTGGGATCCCACAGATGGATATTCCTCACTATCCCCTAGTGGGAAGTGGTTTGTTGATTTGGGGTACACTCAAGAAAGGGGTAGCACTCGTCAAGGATAGCTTATTTTGGATTTGCAAAAGGGGGAAGGAGGCTCATTTTTGGTCTGATTCTTGGGATGGTTTTCTTCCCATTGTTTCTTAGTTTCTGATTTTTTTGACTTTGTGGTAGAGGTTCCTTGACGCTAGATGGTCAAGGGTGAGTGACTTTAAGTCCTCATCTTCTCATGATTAGTTAGTGGTGGTGAGATGGAAGAATCTTGATGAGTGGCCTAATGTTAGTATGGAGGAGGAGTGTGTTGAGTCGCACAGTATCCTTTCTAGTAGACAGTGTAGTTCCCTCCAGGATGGGGTTGTTCTTTCTTGGTCTCCTAATCCTAAGGGTGTCTATACTATTGCTTCTGGATATTAGGGGCTGTTATCTCATAGGTTGGATGAGGTGGAGGTTCACTGGTGGATGAGAGTGTGGAACAAGTTCTCTTGGCCAAAGTGTAATTGCTTTATTTGGACTTTGGCCTAGAATAGGTGCTTGACTTAGGATAATATTTGGAAGCAGGGATTCCAAGGCCCTTCTATTTTTGTTTTGTGTGGGGCTGAGGAGGAGGACTCTTCTCACTTATTTTTTCATATCCCTTTACAACTTTGGAATTTTTGGTGGGAAGTTTGGAGAAGCCCCTACGTTCATGCTTCCTCCCTGGTGGATTTTTGGAGAAGCTTAGGTAGACCTCCTTCTATGACATATTTCTTGCAGGATGTGTGGTATGTTGGGCCTACCTTCATACTATGGAAAAATTGGTTGGAACAGAATCACAGAATATTTCATGGTGAAAAGATGTTGATTCAACAAGTTTGGAAAAGAATTAGGGGTATGATTCATGAGATGGTGGAAGCTATGTGTGGTGTGGTGTTCCCTTTAGATAAAATGGATGCCAAGATGGTGCATATACTAGGGATCTAGGGGTTCTCTTTAGCTTTAGCTTCTGTCAGGCAAGGAAGGCGAGTGAAACCAAAAGTTCAAAGGGTGGGTAGGTGGCTACCCCGTCTGACTATAATTTTGAAGATCAATACTGATGGTTCCTCAAGAGGAAATCCTAGGCCTACTAGGATTGGAGGGGTTGGAAGGGATTTTTTAGGTTTAGTGGATTTCTTCTTTTCTATTCATGAAGTGATGCAGTCTATCAACCTTATGGAAGGTTTGGCAATCCTTTACGCTTTGAAACAGGCTTATGCTTTAGGATGGCACAAGGTTATCTATGAATCTGATTCATGGGTTCTTATTTATTTGATAAATAAGTGGACAATGTTTGATGTTAGTTTCCAGTTGGCTATGATGGTGTAAATTTTTTTGAAGATTAGTTATTTGATGGAGATGGTGTCTTTTTTCCATATTCTAAGAGAGTGGAATAGGGTAGTAGATTGTTTGGCTAAATGGGATTCTGAGCATCAAGATGGTTGGAAGATTGATGAGTGGGAGTAGGTTTCCCAAGAGCTCCATCATGATTTGGAGGGGATTCTTTCCGAGGAGGGGGATGGTAATGGTGAAGGATGATGATTTTTCTTGATTTGTTTGATGGCTTCTTGTGGGTTTTTGGGGCCTTGGCCCTTGTATTTTATATAATGCTCTTTTCTAAATTTCAATAAATTTTTTACCCCTTTTAAATATTAAAAAAAATTCAAAATTATTTTTCTTGATTATCATTGGCTAAAAAATTGATTATGCAATAAGCATAACCTTTTTGTTTTGCATCTTTATTGGCACTTTTTTAGGAAAATTTTCATCACTTCTCATTAATGTTGTGCAATGGTTATGAGAAAGTTAAAACAAAAAATTTCAAAAGAAAATAATTTTGAAAGAGTTAAAAATAATGATTAAAAAAATTGTATAAGAAAAGTTAAAACATATCAAAATATAATAAAAAAATTATAATTTAATATAACTAAATTTATATGCTCCACATCAATTTATTTATGTTAACAATAAATATTATTCTTTTAAACTTGAAGATAAAAAAATTGTTGCTAATAAATAGAGTTTTAGATTTTGATAATAATAAATATTATTTTATATATTATATTATAGTATGATATATTATGTTATATTATAATTTATCATTTAATATACTATAACATATTATAGTGTATTATATAATAAACTACAACATAATAATATTATATTTTAATTCTTAATCTTTTAATATACTGTATTTTTGAATAATTAAGTATAATTATTAATATTATAATCTAGGTTTTATTTTTACTTTATGTTTTACTTCGTATTCCTATTTTTTATTTGTCACATATTTTTTCTCTATAATTTATATATATTATGGATTTTAATTTTCAAATTGATTTTTTTTATTAAATCATATAAATATATTTAAATAATTCAATTTGTTAATTAAACTCTTTTTTTTTCCAAATTACTACGAATAATTCAATAAAATACTCATTCATCTACTAACTTTCTTATAACTCTAAAGGTTAACAATTAATATTTTTTTATACTTAATATATAGGAAATAGCAAACTGACGTACATATCATGTGCATTATAAGATGTCTTTAGTATAGTATTTGGGCATTTTCTATCCCAAATTACATCCTTTTACCTTGCTTTATCACATTTACATCATCAATGAAAAATTACACCATATACTTAGGAATGTAATACATCAGATATACAAAATATGCCATAGCTATGCTATACTAATTGTAACCATATGATGCTTTCAATCTTCATTGGGGCCACCCATGAATCCTTTCTTCCTTGTTGCATGTTTCAAGTTTACCAGAGTCTCTACCACTTCTTGATTTGCTATAGTGAAGTTCTCAATCAAGGAGTTACTATTACAAGTCCCTTCTGCACTGATCCTTGATCCTTCCTTTAGCTCTTTATTGAATGTTTGTAGATCTCTTAGGAATATGTCTACCCTAGGGTGCCCTTCCTACCAAGTGTGACCATATCTTGCCTCTTGAATGCCCATGTCATTTGTTCTATCCTCAAGGAACCTCCAAAATTTCTCTTTTGACAATTCAACTTTTATGTACACCTACAAAGCAACATTGTATATTGTGAGTCTCTTACAAGAATCAATAAGAACCCTTATGTACCCCTTAAACTTATCTTCATTCTGAGACTTCTAGATAGCCCGTAGAATTTCAGTGGAAAGGCATAGCCAAAATAATGAAATATCATTTTGCATTTTAATGTCTTTCTCAAAGATGATTTTATTAGGCATAGGTTCACGATTATTACCCCATATATTTTGATTATTACAAAAAAGATGCTAGATTTCCTTATCAAAGATGCAATAAAAGAAAATATGATTAATTGTTTCAGCAACCCTCCATATATTGTAGATATCAATATCATTGTGCTCAACTTTGAAAGGAATATTCTAAAGAATCAACAACCACCTAAAATAGGATTTGTTTGGCTCCAATTATTTTATCCAATTCTTTTGAAATATTTTTAGGTATGTGCAGGATCATGATGGGCCAAAAAATGGCAATATGATGGGTATTTGTAGGGTATGTGGCTGACGACTTTTAATTTACCCAAAATTGATTAAGTGAAAAGGGTTTTTAAAGGAGATTCTCATCTTTCCATCAATATAAATTATTCTTTAATTTGAATTTAATAAATTATTATTATTCATTTTCTATTTGAATTACGACTAAAGTCTTGATTGATAGGTTGATTGAAAAAGATCTATAGCTTTCAAACGGTATCACTTTTTTTGAATCCAAAACATGCGTCACATTCTATACTTCACATACTATAAGATTAAAAAAGATAAAATTGAACTTCATGAAGTTTTGACCAAGTTAAGGTGGTTAGACATATGAGTTTTTATATTTTTTAAAAGTTGTAATAAAAAATTCATAATTAATTATTTAATCGGAAAAAAATTACAAAAAAATATGCATCACATCTAGACATGAGTCCTCTACTTATATCTAAAATATTATAAATAAAATATTATCATTTTATTGTGGTTAGGGTGGTCAGACACACACCTACTTCTTATTTTTTCCCTAAAATTTAAGTACAACTGCATTGAAATTTCAAATTTTCACCAAATAGATTTATTTATTTTTTAAATAAACCTTGTGGTTTAGAAACTACATTAAATTTGCTACAGATTCTATTCTTACATATTTTTGAAAAAATATAGATAACTTATTCAATTTTTTTACGTCAAATTGTCTAACTCTGATTTTTCTGTTTTTTGCCACTTAAGGGCTATTTTTTCCATGATGATCCTGCACATACCCTTTTCCCATTGATATTTTTTAGATTAATTCCCCATACTTTTCAGTTATATCAACTTAGTCTGTTAGCAGACAATATATTGTTTTAGTGTTTTTCTACATTAATGAGTTACCATCTTGCCATTGAAATTCTTGTTACTATAGGTTGTTAGCTTTGATCTCAATGGGAAATTCTAGGATGTGATTGCAATCCTCTTTTAAGATAGTATACATCCTCCAATTGCTTTGGGGGAGGCTAAATTTATAACTTAATTCATTCCATTCCTTTAATTTACCATCTTTTATGATATCATTGAAGCATTTGATTCCTTTTTGTTCCCAACTCTTGGTTGAACAACCTTGAATTAAGGAAAGGGGTTTATTTTTATACTCAAGGTTCCACCAGATAGACGTATGAGCCATAAGGGTTCTATTACCATTTTTGATCAATTTGTAATTAGTTATATTCTTCTTAATCACCTCCCATGCCTTCCAAATAGTTTTGAAAACATTAGAGCATGTAGGTGATATATAGGAAAAGCACTGCTAAGGATATCATTGAATGGAAGAAGTTTCAATGATTTGGATTACTTTGGAACCACATTCAAAATGTTTTTCCAAATCAGAACCTTCTAGGGTTCATCCCCATCCAAGGCTCCAATTATCCATTTCGAGGCTAAATAAATTCCTTGTAATCTTAGGTATTTCAAACCCAATCCCCCTTTTGTTTTGGCTATGGAGCACCACTCTCACTTAACAACATGTGTTTTCCTATTCCCATTCCCATCATACCATAAAAATTTCCTTACCCTTTTCTAGATCTCATTAATCTGATAGGAGCTAAAGAAACAAACTAAAGCAAATTAGATATTGTAAGATGATAATATCTTTTGGCACACTTGTATCCTTCTTGCCAAAGATAGGTATTGCTTGTTCTACCTGTCATTTTTTCGTTCAATCTTTTTTGTTATCCACAACCACATCCCCTTCAAGTTTAGATCTATGGAAAAATGGATACCTATATATCTTAAAAATTTCTAAGGTCCTCCTCATTGAAGATAAAAATTCCTTAGCCAATCTAGGGGGTATCCTTCCATCCCAATATGCAAGATTTAGCAGGTGCAATTTTTGCACCTGAAGCTTTCTAGAAAGTTTCCACCTTATTCATAAGATTATCCATGTTTTCCTCCTCTTGGTTAATGAAAATTGAGGTATCAAGCAAACTATATGTTAATGAGCTCCTTATTGTCACACAGGGTGATACCTTTTACCATAGTAGAGGAGATTTTATCCCTTAACTAGCATATAATGCAATTAATCTGAAGCAATAACAAAGAGTGCGGGTCAAGGGGGCTCCCTTGCCTTGTTGACCTCTCTAGTGTGAACTCTTTTGTGAGATTCCCATTGAAATCAACTTATGCAATTGCATCCCTAAAAAGGGTTTTAACCATGTGGAAAAAGAAGCTAGGGAACCCAAAAGCCTCTAGAACCAATATTACAAAATACCATTCAATTCTATCATATGCTTTCTCAAGAATAAGAAGGAGCATTGTAGCCTCTTGCTTCATCTACTTCACCCTAAAAATTAATATATATAAAAAATCATCAACAAAAGAATTCAAATAAATTTTTCTATCCATTTCTCATTCCATCTAAATATTCCACTTTAAAATAAAAAATGAGCTTAAATAAAATAAACTAAATTTGAATTAAACTCTAAATCCACCACTTATTCTAATTTCTTAAATTAAATTGACTAAATTCTAAACATGAATAAATACAAACTAAACATTACAATAATTCACAATATTTAATTGAAAATAAATAAATTTATGCAAAAGCAAAATAAACATATAAAGAACCGTTTATATTTTTTAATGAACTTTTTTCTATTTTTACTTGTGAGAAGAATTGAAATAAAAAAAAGCCTCTCTAAATAAAAACATTTTTAAGGTTTATTATTTACTAGGAATTTGATTCATTTTTTTCAAATAAAAATATAGATTTTTTTACATTATTACATTTACTCATTTTGTAAAAAAATATATTTCTTCATATATTTTATTTTAAGAAATTAATAAAGATCTCAAATTGATTATATATTTTATGAATCACACTAAATAGATTTATCCAATCAAATGCATGAATAATGTTTATCTTTTCTTTTTCTTTTTTTTTGATATATATAATATAATATAGCTTGATTATTTTTAAAGAACTCACAACCTCTATAAAGGAGTCATTCATCCCCTATAGAAAATAAAACTTTATCATATATATTATTTTTGATATTTAATTTATTACAATCTTAAAGAATTAAATAATTTAAAATTAAAAGTTAATAATATTTTTCAATTCAAATACATATAACTCAAAAAATAAATTTTATTATATATATATATAGTTTTGATATTGCAATTAAATAATTTAAAATTAAAAAAAATTAATCATATTTTTCAATTCAAACACATATAACTCTCAAATTTCCTCACTTTTAAAAAATATAAATATTTACAATTAAACAAGTTTTCAAGTATGCAGATTAATTTACCAAAATTAGCCAAACACTTCATTTCTATCTTTTTTTAAATAAGACAAAAAAACTCATGATGTAATAAATTTTGTTACAACATAATACCAATAATGTACTTCAAGAATTATTTGATTTTATTTCATTTTTTATAAATAGATCTATGAGGCTATACAAGAATAATAAGTATAGTTAATGTATTATAAATATTGAAGAACTTTTTTTAAACATTGCAATATAACACGACTGACATTTATAAATTTCCTACACTATTACTTTCCTCCATCGTAAACCAAATTCAAATATATATTATACATAAACAAGTAAACAATTATATAATTTCCCAATAAGAATCTTGTGCACATTTTATTTCCCAAGATGAGGGTTTCATAACCCATCCAAAAAAATTATCCGTGACACATGTTACCAAAATTTCAAATTTGCACAATTTTATAAACAAACCTCACATCCATGACCAAAAGATATTTTCCCACCTCCCATCACAAAATTTTCTCTTAAGCACACCCCTAAGATAGGAGGTCTTCATAGAAACAAAGCTTCATGACATAATTAAAAGAATCCATAAATAAGAATACAACAATATCCAAAATATTGAAACACCACATATGAATCAACCAAGATTTATAGAAAGGATGGAATCATTGAAGGTTCTCAGAGCTCTGTGTAGGCCATGCCTTGCATGAGGTTGGGCTTTGGTGCATGCCTTTGATTCTCTTGGGAAGACCATTTTATGTCTTGCTATTGGTGATTATTGGGGTTGGGGTGTCTAAGGCATGTGGGGTGGAGGTTTTGGTCGTCAACTGGGGTTGATTTTGGCTTCAATATTTCTTTGTGGCTAAGCTTTTCCTTCTTCATTTTTTCTTTCTTCTAGGTTCCTTTGTTTTTCTTTCGATAGTGTGGGTTTTTGTGTTGTTTGGGGCTCTAAGTGTTGGGGTTTGAGTTTGTTTTGTCATCTCAATTATGGCCCCAGGGAGACATTAGGGGTCAAAATTTCTATTGATTTTCAAGTTGCACTTGGGGATTCCTCTCCAAATTGTTTGTTGAGGGTATTTGATAATAATTTATTTTCAAATGATTTGGGAAATAAAGGTTTTGTTCCATCTAAAGGATCTTGTTTTTCAAAGATAAATGGATGCTTGGAATGTACCAAAGATAGGTTGGTATTGGTAATTCAACTGGAATCAATTGTAGAGGATATTGATTATTACTCAAAGCATGCTCTGCTCTAAAAATTCTTGGGAGTGATGGTTTCTATCTAATTTTTGGAATCATGGGCACACTGGACCTAGTCCCTAGAGGGTGAGATGGAAATAATGTTGTTAGAAAATAGTTAGTTTATGGTGAATTTTAATTGCATGGTGGATCGCAATAGAGTTTTTGAAGGTGGGCCTTATTTCCACAATCAGATTGATTTATTTATTAATCCCTAGCATGCGGGTTTTGATCCTTTAGAGGAGCTCTTGAATTAGGTTCCGATATGGGTGCATCTCCCTAGATTTCCTATTGAATTTTGGCGCAGAGAAATCTTGCATTGGGTTGCTTCTCTGCTCGGGAAAGTAGTTGGTCCTTCTCAGCAAACATAGGATAGAAAGGTAATGAAATTTTCTCGCATTTTTGTTGAGATAGATTTAAATAACCCTCTTCTAGATACTTTCAAAATTTGTGTGGGTTCATATTCTTATGTGCAACAACTAGATTATGATACATTTCCCTTTTAGTGTCGTTTATGTCATGAATATGGCCATCTACAAAGAAGATTCTGAAAGTCTAAATCGTTTGAGCCTCAAACTACTTAGCCACCCCACAACCCTCCTAAGGTCAACAAAGTCAAGGACCCCATTCCTGGTGTGCCTGCTACTATAGAGGGTTTTATTCCTATTAAGGCTTGTAATAGGAATCAAGGTCAAAAGAGGACTCTAAAGGAACCCAAGATGGTGATACCTTTAATATATTTGAGGTTCTGGATGATCTCAATTAGCAAGAAGTGAATTAGAGTATGATGATTATGGATCAGGATGTTTTGGAAGTGGTTTAGGAAGGAATTATTCTAGTTTACAACTAGACTTCTCAAGGTTGGTGCTTTACAAATGGGAAGGGATCTTAGTTTGATGGTTCATGGGAGGTCTGAGCCTCTGATGGATGCAAAAATGGGGGAGGGAGAGATCTCTACTCCATTGGTGAAAGTGTGGTCTGATTTGGTAAAGGTAGCAAGGCCTCTCCTTCATTGGGACTTCTTCAAAAAGACCAAAAGAAAGGGGTGGCTGAGAAGTCTTACAAAGCTGGGAGAAAGAAGGATTTAGAAAAAATAAATATGATGGGGAAAACTTTGGTGGAGTATGGACATACTAAGACCCTGGATTCCCATCTTTTTAACCCTCTAAAATGAACGTACTCTCTTGGAATGTAATGGGCTCAAACATTGGCCCTCAAAAAAAATTTGTTCATGATTTAGTGAGAATTCACTATCATGATGTTCTTTTTCTATAGGAGACTAAGTTATCTATTGAAAGTATGGTTGGTTTGTTGCCAAAGCTATGGGGATGGGGTGACTGCTAGTGTATTGGGGCTAATGGTAATGTAGGGGGTGTGGCTTGCTTGTGGAACCCATTGAAGATTCACCCTCTTTGGTGGATGTCCTCCAGGTCTTTCATCTCAATGGTTGCTTCAAGTTTGGAGTCGAGAGAAACTATTCTTCTTTCAAAAATGTATGTGCCTATTGATTTTCCTACTAAGTAGTTATTGTGGTCTCATATCAATTTCATTTGGTGCCTTGCTCCTTTTTTCCCTTGTATTATTGTGGGTGATTTTAATGCCATTATTGAGTTAGATGAGAAGAAGGGTGGTATTGTGAGGTTGGAGCCTTCTAATTTCCTTCTTCATGATAGCATATTTGCCTTGAATCTGGTTGAAATTAAGCCCCATAAAGGTCAGCTTACTTGGAGCAATAAGAGAATGGGAGAGAATTGTATTGCAGAGAGATTTGACTATTTTTTGGTTTCTTGTTCTTGGATTGGTGGTTTATGGTCTACTTGCTCTAATATTTTGGATTGGAGGGGCTCAGATCATTGGCCTATTAATCTATCTACTTCTTTTTCTCATGTTTCTCAGTCTCTATCTTTTAAGTTCCAACTTATGTGGTTGAGAAATTCTTCTTTGCAAGTCCATATGGCTGAATGGTGGCAAATGGGTAGACGTGCTCATGGAATTGCTATGTATTCTTTTTTAAAACTGCTACAATATGTGAAATATCAACTCAAATGGTGGAATAGGATGTATTTTGGATTCATGAATCATTTTTCTATAATATGTGAAGCATAGAATGTGACACATGTTTTGGATTCAAAAAATGTGATACTGTTTGAAAGCTATAGATGTTTTTCAATTAGCCTATCAATTAGGACTTTAGTCATAATTCAAATAGAAAATGAATAATAATAATTTATTAAATTCAAAGAAAATCATAATTTATATTGGTGGAAAGCCAAGAATCTCCTTTGAAAACCCTTTTTGTTTCATCAATTTTAGGTAAAAAAAAAGTCGTCAACCACATACCCTACACATACCCATCATATCACCACTTTTTTTCCCATCATGATCCTACACATATCCTATAGGAAGGTGATAGAAAAATTGATTTTTTCTTCAAATCGATGAAAGCTGGGAGACATGGTAATTCTATTCCTTTTGTTGTGAATGGCAAGGGTGAGCATTTATCTTCTTGGCAAGATATGTCTAGAGAATATTCCCAGTTCTTTGCTTCCTTTTTAAGAGAGGATTCACAAGATGGTTTGGAGGAAGAAAACCATGTTTTGTATTTTATCCCCTCCTTGGTTACTGGGGAGATGAATAAGCATCTTTTGGGAATTATCTCACTGGAGAAATTGGAGGCTACTATTTTCTAGATGAAGAAAGGGAAAGCCCCGAGCCCTAATGGCTTTACAATTTGGTTTTATCACTTGATTTTTGGGATATCATTAAGTTGGACCTTTTGGAGGTGGTTTGTGAGTCTAAGAGAAAGAAGCAGATGTTTTGAACTTTGAACTCTACCTTCCTTGCTCTCATTCCCAAATGTGAGGAGGCAGATTGGTTGAGTCAATTTTGACCTATTTCCCTTTGTAATGTAGTTTATAAAATCATCTCCAAATTGATTGTTGAAAGGATGAAGCAATGGCTTAGATGGATTATCTTAGAGGAATAGAGTGGTTTTATGGAAGATCAACAAATTCTGGATGGGGTGGAAAATTCTATAGAAACCATTCATTGTATGGAAACTTTGAAGGAAAAGGCTATGTTCATCAAGTTGGATATGGAAAAGGCCTATGATAGAGTGAAGTGGTAATTCTTGTGAAAATAACTTATTGCTTTTGATTTTGCTAAAGAGTGCCAGGTCTATTGGGTTATTCCTTGTGTCACTTGCACTTCTCTCTCGGTGCTGATAAATGGTGAGCCTTCCTCTCTTTTTAGTGCTTCTAGAGGTCTTTGTCAAGGGGATCCTCTCTCTCCTTATTTATTTATTCTACTTGGTGAATTTTTGGGGAGGCTAACTATTGTAAAACATAATGTCGAGTTGGGTCTTTTTCAAGGTTGGGTGTGGAGAGATTATTTTCCTCTTCAGTCTCACCTATAGTTTGTGGATGATACTACTTTGATGAATATGACTAAGATTAGAGAGGCCACAAATTTGCATAACGCTTTGGATGCTTATCTGGTTGCTTCTAGTCAAAGGATTATTGAAGATAAATCTTTAATTTTTTTCTTCAATACCCTATGGATTTTTTAGTAAAGGATTGCTCATATCTCGAGGTTTCATATTGGGTCTCTCCCTTTAACTTATCTTTGCATTCCTATCTCTCCTAGTTGCTTCCCTAGGGAGTCATGGCAGAATATTCTAGACAAGTTTCATGTGAAGGTTAATCATTAGAATAATAAATGGTTATCCTCTGTTGGGAATGTTTAGCTGCTTAAATCTATGGTGTATGATCTTCCTATTTATAGGTGTATTCTCTAGGTGGCTCTAGTTGGGTTTGTGAAGGATTTGGATTCTCTGGCTAGACAATTCTTATTGGCGAGAAACTTGTTCTCTTCTAAGTGGATCCTTGTGAGGTGGGATATTATGTGTAGCCCAAAGTAGTTTAGGGGTCTTGGATTGCAGTAGTCCACTTGGTATGGGTTGGCATTGGCTGTAAAGATTTATTAGAGGTGATGTGTGGAGTAGGATTATATCTGGGCCAAGAATTTATCTCACAAGTACCTACCGGGGGTTTTGAAAGAGGAGATTCCTAGGTTTCCTTTGGTGGGGAAAGGTTCTGTGATTTGGAGAAATCTTAGAAAGGATCTACTTTGATCAAGGAGGGCTTGTTTTGGATATTTAATAGGGTGTTGAGGTCCTCTTTTGGTCAGATTCTTGGGATAGTTTCCCCCCCATTTTATGCCAGTGTCCTAATTTACTGAATCTTTACCAATGTTTCCAAGAGGCTAGTTGGTCAAGGGTGATTGATTTTAAAATTTCTTATCCATGTGAGCAAATGGAGGTGGCTAGGTGGAAGGATCCTTGTGATCGTCCTATGGTTGGATTGGAGGAGGATTGTGTTGAGCTTCAAAATATTTTGGCTGGTAGACAATGTAGCTCCCTGAGGGATAAGGATATTCTTGCTCGAAGCCCAGATCCTAAGGGAGTTTTCACTAAGGCTAATGGGTATCAGGAGTTGTTGGCTTGTAATTTTGGTGGGGTGGAGGTCCCTTAGTGGAAACATGTGTGGAACAATTTTTCATGGCCAAATTCTAATTGTTTTGTGTGGAATTTAGCTTGTAATAGATTTTTGACTTGAGATAATCTTTTGAAGTAGGGATTTCAGGGTCCCTCTATTTGTTTTTTGTGTGGATGTAGTGAGGAGGATTCTTCTCACTTATTTTTTTGTTGTTCTTATTTTATGCTGCTTTGGCATTTACGGTGGGGTGTTTGGAAACACACATGTGTTCATGCTTCTTTCCTTGTTGAGTTCTGGGGAATTCTTTGAAGACCTCCTTCCCAAGCCTCTTTCCTCTAGATTATGTGATGTGTTGGTTGTAGTTTCACCCTTTGGAAAATTTGGTTTGAAAGGAATCATAGGATTATTCGTGGGGATAGGTTGATGGTTCAACAAGTTTGGCACATAATTGTTGGTATGATCCAAGAGACGGTGGAAGCCAAATGTGATGTGTCTTATCTTTTGGAAAGGAGTGATGATGAGATTGTGAATAGATTGGGAATACAGGGGTTGACTTATGTCTCTGCTTGTGTTGGAAGAGGTAGTTGGGCTAAAAAGAAGTTTCAAAGGGTTGGAAGATGGTTGCCTCCTATGGTGAATATTTTGAAGATCAATATAGATGGCTCCTCTAGGGGTAATCATGGGCCTACTAGGATTGGTGGAGTTGGAAGAGATGGTTTTGGCTCAGTTATTTTCTTTTTCTCCATTCAAAAATGGCATTATTCTAATAACCTTATGGAGGGGTTGGCGATTCTCAGGGCTATTGAGCATGCTTGTGATTTGGGTTGGCATATGATTATTTTTGAATCTGTCTCACAAATTATTGTTAATTTTTTGCATGAGCAAAAGGTCGTTGAGGCTAATTGGAATCTTGCATTGGTGGTTCGTTAAATTTTGCAACTATGCTCTACGTTCGAAGTGGTGTATTTTATCCACATTCCATGTGAATGGAGTAGGGTGGCTGAATTTTTGGGTAAGTGAGCATGCTGATGATTGGAAGATTGAGGATTGGGGACAATTATCCCCTGATTACTTTCATGAATTAGAGAGGGTTATTGTTGATAATATGGATGGTTAACGTGTTTGTGGCAGTCTGGATGATGGTTTTTGTTTTGGCTGGGTGTTTTTGTGCTTTCTCTCTTGGGAGCCTATGGGTTCCCTAATTCTTTTGTACTATTTATTTCTTGCTTTCAATAATTTTTTACCCCCTTTTTATTAAAAAAATACAAAGATTCATAGAAAAGGGAGAGTGAAGGGGACACTCTAACCCCTTAGGGAAAATAAAAAAGATCAATATCTCATCTCCATCAATAATAATAAATTTGGACTCTATCATATATTACATACTTACCTCTCTAAATATCAAAACAATGTCACCCAAAGCACCACCCAAAATATTTCCATCACAATAAACCTAATAGATCCTATACACATAGCCAATCCAATATCACATAAATTCATAGGAACTTAATACCACACCTCTCTCAACTCAAACCCATATGTGACTTGATTAACCCCAAATTTGGGAATCCAACATAACAAACCTTACTAAAACACATATATACAACAAAAAAGACATAAAATACTCACAAGGAAAAACACATACAACAACTAGCCAATATTAAATACTAATAACAACAATAACATTTTCATTTACATAACCTATAAGAGACTATGGTCCCTAGCTCTCAAAAGATTCAAAATGATGGTGAGAGATTTCTATTAAAAAAAATGTCCAAGATATCCTCTCTTATTCTCTTCCAAGCTTCCAAAATTCTCTTGCAAAAAAAATCCTCTTCTTTCACAATGCAAGAAGAAATAATTTTCCCAAAAACAAACTACCACAAAAAATTCAAGAGTTTTATAGATAGAATATACCAATATGGATGTATGAACCTAGGTAAATGAGATTTCATTACTTAAAGTGGAGCTTGCTTCATAGCCACGTTAAATCTTGTAGAATTTCTTCATATAAATTTTAGGAGGGACATATCCAAATCCCCCAAAATAAGTCCCAACATGAACTTGTCCCATAGGCATTCAACCTAGAATATTTTTCACTTAAATAATAAATAAAATATGCTAAATAACATTTTTTAAAAACTTTTAAGTTCAGGTCTAGTATTTGACACAAGAAAATTCACACCCCAATATCCTAACATAAAAACCCTATAAAAATATAAAAATAGATATCAATTTTTACCTTGCTAGATTGATCGAACCATCACTACTTTCAGTTGTCCTACAAATCAAAGAACAAAATATCATGCTCGCATTTGGTAGGAACTTTGCAGCTAACACGACCTTGTTTAAACATGATATTTTTGACATAAATTTATGATCATTTTATGTTAAGTTTCAATCATTTTATTTTTTAAAACCTTCTTCTTTTTCTTTACACAAATTTACTCTAAAATTATTTCTATCCGTGAAAATGATTTTTTTATTTCTATATATGCATTCACATGAATCATTTAATATTATTTTCGACAATTATTCATAATATGCCCAATATTTTTATTTCCCTTATCCCCGCCAACTTTATTCTATTCTATGTGACCATAATAATTATTGGATCAAACTATTTCTATAATACTTTTTTTATTTAATTGATTTTCAAATTTTTTATTCAAATTAAATTAAAATTCTTTATTTTAAAAATTAAACATACATTATTGAATGACATCTTTAACACCTCTTGTGCATTTCAAGTCATATCTTCCGTACCATATAAAATATCAAGTATTAAATTATATTTACTATTATTTTCAATATTTTAATTTTACTCCCTAAGGTTAGGGTATACTCCTAAATATGATTATATTGGTATTCAATAATAGGGTTGAAAAATGTATAAGTGATATATATATTCTGATTATGCTGTTATTTTATTTACCTGACTAAGAGTATGTACCTATTCATAGTATTCTAGAAGAGGACTTTACTTCTCAATAACCCAAAGCTATAATGTGAGGAGACTATAAGGAGCAAAAGAACAAGCTCCTCTCAAACTAAAAATGTCCACCAGATTGGAGGGTGAAGCCATAATAGTGGTTTACAATTTGATGGAGGAAGGAAAATTGAGAAAAAATGACACCATGGCAAAAAAATTGGTTTTAGGGGTTCGCATGAACCTACATGTTCGACCGAACTAGGGTTCGAGCGAACCCATTAACTATTGGGCCCACATTTCCCGCCCAAAAAACAAAGGAAAAATGCATATTAGTGGGGGTTCACTAGAACCCAGTTCTAGCGAACCCCCTTTTTCCCTAATTTTTTAATTTGTTCACACAAAAAACCTAAAATTTTACGCTTTCAAGCTCCGGTTGGGGATGAAAATGGGGGAATATTTAGAAACCAAACTTGGAATCAGTAGCCTTCAGAACGAGCTATCCAATGAATATAATTTTAGTATGTTTTGGTTTTATTATCTATCTATTTTTTAAGTTTTATTAAATATAGGTTTTCATCAAAACAAAAATCTTTGTTCTGCACAAGTGGAAAAATAGAAGATTATAAAAAATAAAATTTAAAAATATGAGTGCACCAGATATTGAAGTCCTTGATCCAACAAAAAAAAAAGAAAGAATTTTGATACAAACAATAAAAGTTATGCGTTATACGGTCGCGCTATGTCTGAATTGTCATTTGATTGACTTCTAAACTTGATTAAAGAAAAAATATTCAATAAAAAACTATCTAACCAAGTGGAAGCACTAGATATCAGAGTTATAAATCTAAATTTGAAAGAATTGGAATTTTATCCTTCATGGAAAAAAAGTTATGCCTTATACGGTGTGCGTCACTTTTTAAAAATGCTGTTTTTTGAAAAAAACCAATTTTTGTGGGAGATGGAAAAAGAAGTGCAATCTAATTCCAAAAAAATTAAAAAATATATTTTTAGAATCTACAGACAAAATGTGACAAGACTATAGTTTACATCATCTTCAAATTCCTTACGGTTTAATCGCTATAGGTGCCCGAATGTGGAGATTGTGTTAAAAAAAAAATATCAGTGTCCAGTTAGGCCAAAAAGTGTAAACCACTATTGTGGGATCACCCTGGATATAAATTTATTGTACATTGTACACATGTGAATTTTTGATTCTTATTGAAAGAAAGTGATTAGTTGAAAAATGGATGCTTTATGGTTTAAGACATAGAACATCACTTTTCTCCAACTAACATAAAAGGATGCCCTAGAGACCTCAACCCAATGAAGAATGAAGAGATATGACAATAGGGTATCTTTGGATATGATTTAAAATTACAAGAGGGTTTCACCACCAATTTTAGACTTGGAAAGTAAATGCAATGAAGGATGAAATGAAAAAACCTATTTTGATGCAATGCTTCAATGAATGACCTAGAAATGACCATGAAACAAAACAAAAAGCTATAAAAATGAAAGTGTTCACCTAGAATCTAGAGATAGATGGAATGGAGCTCTAGAATCCTAAAATTGCTAATTTTTAGGCCTAGTGGGATTCATTCACCATTCTGCGAAAATCAATCCTAGATCAACATTTCTGTATGGGAACAAGTTTCTCGGAAAAAGGGTATCAAAAATGAAAAATCTCAAAATTGACCCAAAATGGGACTCATTCGCCAATCTTAGTGAATGACTCCACTCAAGTTTTTCTAAAACTTGAAGGTCTAAATCTAGTCTTTAATGTCTACTCTTCTTGTTCCTCTTGATTTATGGATCTAAAACTGCCAATTTTGGACCTGTACGTGAATTTTTGTGAATATTATGACCTTGTAGATAGGGAGACAACTCCAACAAACTTGTAACCTATTCTTCAATTCTCTTCAAGTCTTCAAAGCTCCTAAATTTGCAATCACAAAAAGAAAGAGACAAGAAATATTGATTGGTAGGGAATAGGGGTTTTCCTAGGTCAAACCCCTTTTAGGTATTTAAACCAAATGATGAAATAAGATTATGAAGCATGAACATGAAATAATGAAATTAGAACCTTTCTATGATGATGTATCTTGAATTTCTGCAACAATTGATGAAGAATCTTGCTCTTGAATGCCTTATGATTAATCTTGAAAGCTATCTTGATGACCTTGTGAAGACTTGGAATTCTTAGCTCTTGAGTGCTTGACTTTAAAACTTGAATACATGATGAAATAATTATTTGAGAGATTTTTAATATAGGCAATACACTAACATGACCGTTAATTTGATCCCCAAGGTCGACATTCGAGAAATTTGAACTTAAAACCCAGTTTTTACTACTCAAACTTTGAAAATAGCTCAAATGGGACTCATTTGCAATCCTGGGTGAATAAGTCCCACCTAGATAGGACTCATTTTCCCAAAGTGGCAAATGGGTCCCACAACGGCCATTTTCCTACTAGAATGTTGGGGAGTGAAAAAATTAAGCTTATATGTTGATCTAGTCAAGTTTCTGATTAAATTATGCCTTGGGATGCACAATATAGGTTCATAGGGGCCTATTAATGGTGATATAAAAGCCATAAATGCAATAGGTCCCAAAATTCAATGTGAAAGTGTAAATAAATACACTTTAAAACACTAAATTAAGGAAAAATTGGGTCTATTTAGCTTAGAAGGGCCCTAAATCCCATGTGAATGTGTAAAACACATTGCAACACTAGATTAGGTCCACTTGATTTACAAGCCTCCTAAATTCAATGTGAAGATGTAAATATATACATTTTATAACATTAAATTAAGGTACATTTAAGTTAATTTAGCTTAAAAATGGCGCAATACCTAATGTGGATGTGTAAAACACCTCACAACACTAGATCAAGGTGAAATTAAGTCCATTTTATCATCAATTATTCTGGAGTTAAGCAAGGGACACTTTTTGCTACACTACATTTAGTAGCCACTTTAGTGAGAGGATGAACTTGCTTCAAACTCTCACTAAATTAGACATTCAAGAGTGGTCCAATCATACCAATATGGATGACAAAGGATGAAAAAGATTGAGGAAGCAACTTCAAGCTCCTAGGATCCAAGATCCTAAGTCAAACCAACATGAGCACAAAAGGACACACACAAGATGTATAATATGCAGCAAAACAAGATACGAAATCATGCAATGTCAAAGAGATAAAAAAGAAATAAAAAGAATAAGATAGTTGGATCTAACTTCAAAAATGCACTCACTTTGGGGCCATAGAACTTCAGGTCATCTACGGGGTGAGTTGTCCCAAAGAAGTGGTTTAGTGAGAAAGTCATGACAGTGTGTCAACTTTCCATTGTATAATGAGAAAGTCATGCCATTGTGTCAGCTAACCATTATACAAACCATACCAAAGTTATCCTCCTAATAATTTTGATAAGGAACCATAATGAAAATGCTTTTGAATGTCATGTAAAAAATTTGTTAAAGGGTATTTTTTGTTCATGTAAAGGTCTTCTTCTTAGGGAGCATTGTGCCTAATGTCTCCAAGAGAGGACAAGTCAAGGTGTTAGATTGTTGCCCATGGGATGCCTCATTCGCATCATGTCATGTTAGTAGATTGTACACTCTTGGATGACATCAAACCCAATGACAACACCAAGAAGAGGACACATCAAAAGAAAAAAGAAAAATCATGCCATGCAATTTTCCAAAAGATGTCATCTATGTATGCCCCCACTTTAAAGCGGTTGCTACACCATCACTATGAGAAATTTCTTTGAAGTAGCTAATGATAAATGAAAGAAGACATGAGATCAAACTTGGAAAGCCCTATGCCAAGTCATATGTTTCTGAATTGAGCTACATCATGAATAAGTATGTCACACATGAGTCAACCTTAAGGCATGTCGTCCACATCCTGAGTTTTCTCTTGTATATACATGAAAGGTGGTCAACTAGCCAAAAGAGATGACAAGTGACATACGAGGATAAGGCTTTCTAACCTCCTTTCCTCCACTTAGCGCAAGACAAGGGTGATTTTGGAATGGTTGATGATATACCGTTCCTTGCGATGAATATAAAACGTGCAATAGTGTGTATGCTATGATCCTACAACTATTGCATGGAAAGGAGCAACAACTAATGTTATTTATTATGATGAGTAAAGAAGATGTCAACTTGATATATATTTAATGAGATATCTTTTAGTTTCAGATGCATCAAAGTTAAAGTTGTCTTGGAAGAATTGAATAAAGGATTTTGTTTTGAGGGACAATAACCAAGATCATTAGTCATTTCTTGCATTTTAGGCTTTATAGGGACATGGATACCTTGTTGTATAGCATCACATCCTTTCCCAAGTTGCTCTATAAGTTCAAAACCTATTCCATAGAGTTTTTTCACTTTTTTCGGATTCAATGGTTGTTCAATCTCATCAATTTTTATCGTGTATGTCATCATTTCTTCTAAAGTGGTTGAAGAATTTTTTTGAATTTTTTTATTGTCATTACAAGTTTATCTTTTCCATTTTTAGACTCTTTTGTTATGATCTTGTATTCTCTCATGAATATAGGTATGAAATCAAAGGTTTTCAAAGTATGTTCCAATGACTTTGTGGCTTTCTCAATTTTCTTTTTGTTTTTCTATCTTTTGTATGGGTTCAACATGTGTGCTTGGTGTTAAAAGGGATATATAATGTCTAAAGTTTCATCATTTCTTAATGAAGAGGGTATGTGCAGGATCATGATGGGCCAACAAGTGGCAATATGATGGGTATGTGTAGGGTATGTGGCTGATGACTTTCTCTTTCCCTAAAATTGATGAAACAAAAAGGGTTTTTAAAGGAGATTCTTAGCTTTCAACCAATATAAATTATGCTTTATTTTGAATTTAATAAATAATTATTATTCATTTTCTATTTAAATTATGACTAAAGTCCTAATTGATAGGTTGATTGAAAAACATCGATAGGTTTCAAACGATATCACATTTTTTGAATCCAAAACATGCATCGTATACTATAGGATTAAAAAAAATATAAAAAATCATGAAGTTTTGACCAAGTTAAGGTTGTTAGACATACAAGTTTTTATATTTTTTAAAATTTGTAATAAAAAAAATCATAATTAATTATTTACTTGGAAAAAAATTACAAAAAAATATGCATCACATCAGTTAATGAGTCCTCTACTTATATCTAGAATCTTATAAAAAAATATCATCATATTATTGTGCTTAGGGTGGTCAGATAGACACCTACTTCTTATTTTTTCCTTGAAATTTAAGTACTAGTGCATTGAAATTTCAAATTTTCACCAAATAGATTTTATTTTTATCTAAATAAACCTAGTACTTTAGAAACTAAATTCAATTTTCTACAAATTATATTCTTACATAGTTTTGAAATAATATATATAACTTATTCAAATTTTTATGTCAAGTTTCCTAACTCTATTTTTTCTGAATTTTTCACCACTTAAGGGCCTATTTTTTCCATAATGATCCTGCACATACCCAAGAGGAGTCTAATTTAACTTCATCATCTTCATCTAAGGAGGCAATATTACTATTGTTTGAACAAAATGCATCAATGTTATCATTTTCTTGCACCATGGTACTTTCCCTAGTAGGAGAGTTGTTAGGAGAAGAAATTGGATGTTCATGAGATTCAAAGGTAGGTTCCTTTAGAACAACTTCATCACAATTAAGGGGGTACTCAATATTTAGATTGTTTTGCATGTAAATGATGGAATTTTCTTTTTCAATAATGTTTTCCTCATGATTCTCATCAATTGGATCTTGTAAGACCATAATATCTTCTTCACCAATAGGATAGATATTAGGAGAGATATCAAGAGAGGGAGAAATTTTATTGTTGTCCATAATGTCATCCTTTTTCTCTAAGGTCTCACTCTATTGTTCCATAGTTTCTACCATAGTAGGAGAGCTTTTAAGAAAGTGACAAACAATAGGTTCATTACATTTCATGGTTAGATATTGTAAAGTAGCATCATCACATATAGGAGAGGCATCAAAAGAAGGATAACTATGATTTTCATGGTTACCAATAATTGGAATGTTTTGTTCAAATAGGTCTTCCCAAATGGTAGGGGCATTAGGAAAGGGAGGAATAATATTCTCATGAGTCTCAATAAAGGATATCTTCTAACACTAAACTATTTTCTTCATGTCTAGTGAAGATATTAGGAGAAGGAAAGGTTTGATTGTCATGATTATCTATATTTACATCCCCATGTCCTATAATTTATTCCCAAGGAGGAGGAAGACAAGCAATATTTTCATGATCTTCAATGATTGTATCATCTTTCACCAAGATACCTTCGTCACCAATGGGACAGATATCGGGAGAAGAACAATTATGATTATCATGATTATCGATACTTGTATCCTCTTGTGTCAAAGCTTTAGTGGATGATCTAGGAGACATGAAGTCATCAAGGGCTTCATATAACATTGAAAATTCATCACTACTAAAGGGTTTGAATGATATGTTTTCTCTAAGGTTAACCATTTTTTCATTTGTTTCTTTTGATGTTTTTAGTTTTAGTTTTTTCGTTTTCTAATGACTATTGAATGCAATTTAATCTAAGTGAACTAGGAACTAATGCTGAAAATGAAAAGTGCAAGAATCTAATTCTATCCACAATTTCCATGAATGTAAATTATGTTAATTCTAATGATTGGAATGTAACAAAAAGTAGAAAAGCAATAACAATAAACATAAGCTCTTAAAAATAGGAAATTAAACTCTGTAAAATGTATTTCAAAATATGCAAAGGGACTGATTCACCCAAGGTGGCGAAAGAGTCCCAGTAGGGATTTTTGTTTTCAAAATTTTCTATTTTTTTTAGTTGATTTTTGTGTTTTATATGCTGTATAATCTAGATCTGAGATACAAATGCATATTTTGAATTATTTTCAATGAAATTAGATGCAAAAATGTAAGCTATATGAGCTTTCAGTAATGCAAAGATTTTAATCCCTAGAATGTAAATTAACTAATGCAAACCCTAGTGAAAAGTTAATGCAAGCTAAATCTAGGATAATGATGGAATCCAAATAAAAAAGAAGGTATTCTAAATACAGGTTCACCAAAATGATTAGTTGAAAATGGATTCTTTGTGGTTTAAGACATAGAATATCACTTTTCTCCAACTAACATTCAAGGATGCCCCAAAGACCTAAAACCAATGAAGAATGAAGGAAGAGATGTGACAATAGGGTATTTTTGTCCCTATGATTTCAGATTACAAGAGGGCTTCACCACCAAGTTTAGAATTGGAAATACTATGCAATGAAGGATAAAATACAAAACCCTAGTTTGATGCAATGCTTCAATGAATGGCCTAGAAATGACCATAAAAAAAATAGAAAGCTACAAAACTAAAAGTGTTCACCTAGAATCTAGAGAGAGATGGAATGGAGCTCTAAAATACTATTTTTTTTTTTTAGGCCTGGTGGGACTCATTCGCCATTTTAGGTGAATCAATCCAAGATCATGGTTTCTATACAGGAACAAGTTTCTCAGAAAAGGGTATTTGAAACTGCATTTAAAATCTCAAAATTGATCCAAAATGGGACTCATTCACCAATATTGGAAAATGAGTCTACTTAGGGTTTTCTTAAACTTGAAGGTTTGAATCTGGTCATTAATGTTTTCTCTTCTTGTTCCTCTTAATTTCTTGATCCAAAACTGCCAATTTTGGACTTGTAGGTGACATTTTGTGAAGATTATGACCTTGTAGATGGGGAGATAACTCCAAAAACCTTGTAACCTATTCTTCAATTCTCTTCAAGTTTTCAAAGAACCTAGATCTGTAATCACACAAAGAAACAAAGAGGAAATGTTGATTGTTAGGGAATAGGGGCTTGCCTAGGTCAAACCCCTTTTAGGTAATTAAACCAAATGATGAAATTAGATAATGAATCATGCGCATGAAGTAATGCAATTAGAACCTTTCCATGATGATGGATCTTGAATTGTTGCAACAATTGATAAAGAATCTTTCTCTTGAATGCCTTAGAATTGATCTTGAAAGCTATCTTGGTGACCTTGTGAAGTCTTAGAATGCTTAAATCTTGAATGCTTCACTTGGGAATTGGAATACATGATGAAATAATGATTGGAGAGCTTATTTATATAGGAAATGAACTCACGTGACCATTAATTTCATCCCTAAGGCCAACATTAGAGAAATTTGAACATAAAATTCAGTTTTCCCCACTCAAACTTTGAAAATAGCTCAAATGGTACACATTTTCCATTATGGGTGAATGAGTTCCATATGGATGGGTCTCATTTACCCAAATTTGTGAATGGGTCCCATAGGGGCCATTTTTCCTGCTAGAATGTCGATGAGTGAAGAAATTAAGCTTATATGTTGATCTAGTCAGATTTTTGATTAAATTATGCCTTGGGATGCATAAAATAGGGTCATAGGGGCCTATTAATGATGATATAAAAGTAATGAGTGCAATAGGGCCCAAAATACAATGTGAAAGTGTAAATAAATACACTTTACAACATTAAATTAAGGAAAAATTGGGTCTATTTAGTTTAGAAGGGCCATAAATCCTATGTGAATGTATAAAACACATTACAACACTAGATTAGGTCCACTTGATTTACAAGCCTCCTAAACTCAATGTGAAGATGTAAATAAATACATTTTACAACATTAAATTAATGCAGACTTAAGTTAATTTAGCTTAAAAAGGGCCCAAGACCTAATGTGGATGTGTAAAACACCTCACAACACTAGATAAAGGTGACATTAAGTCTATTTGATCATCAATTATTCCTGTGTTCAACAAGGGACACTTTTTTCTATACTATAGAAAGGATTTATGATTATTTATAAACATGGAAACATAAAAATCTTATAGGATAACTTGGAAATTTCCATGAGAAATGGAGAATAATCAAAAGGTAATGTTCATGAGAGAAATCATATTTGTTTGATATGCATGTTTGTAGCATTTGATGGTAATAGTCAAATAGTCACAACTAGAATATATTATTATAATGTCTAGGATATGTATGTGAAATATATGATGGAATAAAGTGTAATGTTGGGGAATTGTATGACATAGAAGTGTTATATTATAAATTCTATTTTTTGATGTTATCTAAACCTATATATGGTTTGGGGTTTTCTCTTGGGATTAGGATACCTAGATGATTTGTTAGATAACAAAATACCTTATCCTATGGGATGGAATCATGTTATGGAATAAACTTGTAAAGAGTTAGTATGGACATATTATTTACCAAATTCAGTAATAGGGTGGGTGAATATATGACGTCCACTTCATAGAGGTGAGACACCACTCCTTAAAAAGTGATTTTGAATGTAATGATCAAATATTTGACCAAATTAGTGTAAGTTTCTGTTGATTACACTATTATTTCATTGTGGGATAGGGTTACATAACTAGGCTAGGAAACACCATGCATGTAGGCGGACATCCAATATATGGTAAGCTCTAGATATTTAGGATGCACCACCAAGCTCAAGTAGGCTATTGTTATTATGATGGATACTGGACCAAACTCTTTATTGAAGGGTAGGTCCATATTACCAATTAGGTAGATGTGCAGGGGACCACACAATAAGCATGTATTTGTAGGAAAGACACTTGGGTGATGCTCTCCCTCATGCAGTAGGTAGCCACAATTTGAGGATGTATGCCAACAAGGATATTTGGACCAATTGTAATTTATTTCCTTGAGCTATTGAAAGCTATGTATGTAATCCTTATCTTATATCTTTATGAAATATGCTCATGACAATGTAATCATTACTTGGGATTATGTAATGTTACTTTATTGGAATGCAGTGGAAATTTGAAATGGGATTATTTCAAATATGCATCTTTGTTATTAAAATGAAATGGAAATTTGAAATGGGCTTATTTTGAATATGCATCTTTATTATTGAAAATGGAAAATATGGAAACAATTTATTGCTATGTGGTGGTGAACTTAAACTATTCAAATATGGGTTAAGCTTACGTAAAAACAACATATAAAATATCAAGCTTGCTACATGTTTGTTCAATTAAAGTTTTTAAAATTAATATAATATTGATATTTATGGGGAATATGACTAAATACTAAGCATGGAGAGCTCTTTGAAATATTTCTACAAAGGATAAGTGACATTATAGTTTGAGGAATGACATTAAAGCTAGGTGTGATGATGTAGAATTATTTGATATAAATGAAGGTTTAGTGGCTAATAAAACACAAAGAAATATACCATGTTAATAATGAATGCACAAAGTAGGTAGTGATTTAGTACCCCTATTTTGAAAGACTGGTAACCATGCCAACTACTATCATTACTATAAATTACTAGAGATATGTTTTCCTGTACAATAGGTATTTAAGTCATTTTAGGAATTTTGATTATGAAAAAACATGACCATCATTCCACTTTAGAAATTATTAGATGTTGACATATTTTTTAGAATTTAGTAATAATAATACATATTTAAATTAGGAATTATTGGTACATTAGGTTTATTTATAGATGAAATTATTACAATTTCTAAAAGTATTCCCTAGGTTTTATGCAAAATATTAGGGAATTGGTGAGACTCAAAATAAGATTCATATTAAATGACATTATTTAGCTGGAAATAAAACACCTTAATTATTATGCCAAGTCAAATTGTGTTGTTTATAACATATCCCAGGTTCTATGATAAGATATGCTAAGGTAGATGAATTTAATATTTATAGTTTTCTCATTATTGTAATTTAGAAGCTTTAAGATTGTCAATAAGAGCTTAAGAAAGTAGGAAAATCATATTTTTGGGCATTTTATTTATATTTTTTATAATTTCCTTTTTTACTATTTGGTAGATTTTTCTTTCAAGGCGAATTATTTAAATTAGGTGGCAATAATCATTTGGTAAGTTTCCATTACTTTATAAATTAACCCTATCCAATTCAAGTAAGCTATCACTATTGTGGTATGAGATTATTTTAAATTACATACCTTAATAAGAACTTAAGTGACAAAGTGTTAGATGTGGAACATAAGTATAATGATATATTATGACCTATTAATGAGAAGAGCAATGCATTATTGAAACATATCCCAAATATTTTATTACCATTGCATTTTTTTTCTTTTTTCTAGGAGAAAAGTAGTTTCTCTTCTTATTGAGATATTGAAATCTTGAGTTAGATTCACATGTCTTCTTTCTAGTGATGGTCATTTTTTTATTACGCACCATGATGTTTTTAGCTCAAGTTCTTGTATTTATTCAAGGAGTTAGGTTTTTCGATACATAGGGAATATATCACCAAGCGTATATCATTTTCTGGCCTACAAGTGTACAACCTCCAAGTTTAATCAATAATATAATTAAATATCATATATATATTTTCCATTACTCATTATTTACCTCTTTTACTTGATCTATTATCCAATTTCAATTAAAATTTGACCTATGTATAAATGAAACTTAGAATCATAGGAACTCGTGCATATTTTTTAATATGTAGAGGAAGAGGGAAGTTTTTATATGAGGAGATGCAATGATCAAAAAAAATATTTACACATTTTTATCTTGTATTTATTTTCTCTTCAGCCACATGTGTGGTTTATAATACTTTCTTATTTTTCCTTCAGTTGATTTTTAACTAGTTATCTAATGACTTCAAGACATGATATAAATGTCTCAATGCACATGGAAAGTAGGTAGTAGCGAACTCACATTTTCATGTTGTGGCAAGTGATTCCCTTGATAGTACCCCTTCAATGCTAGTTGTAGCCAATTGAAGGTTTTCCACATTTAACATAGATCATGGTAAGAAATAATCACTTTATATTCCATCACTAATTTGATCAACTCATATTTGTAGCATTCTCATTCATTGGCAAGGCTAGAGGTTCAATTATCATCATAGTCTTTTGTGCTACTCTCAACCAAGGAGAAATTTTAACATAAACATCTACATCCTCCCTTTTCTAGTTATATGTTTCCCCTTCTCATTGTTTGGTCACATTTAGCTTACTTCATTTTAGCCAAACCCTCTTTGAAGATTTTTTTAACCTTTTTCTTTGACTATGTTCTTTCATGTCATAATATTTCACAATATTCTCATTGTAAATACCCAACTTATTCAATTTTATTATAATAAATTGCTCTCACCAATTGAGTGATATATATAGATTATTTTATTAAAATTAAAAATAATAGAGAAATGGAATTTGTTGTCCTCAAATAAGCCATTTTTAGCAAATGAATAAAGCTCAATATCATCTTTATTTATTTTGTAGGGAAATTACCACTATTTTTTATATCTTTTGGACATCAAATGTTTCAAAATGTAATATATTATTTTCATTTGTTTCAAATTTGTAATCAATTCGCTAGTATTGGCATGGTGTGATGGTTTAAAGGTGGCATTGTTGTTTGTGCCACCAAGGTTCACACCCCATTGGGGTGGTATTGTTGAATGTTGTAATCTGGTTCATAGCTCCAGTCAAAAGCATTTACCCCTTGAATAAAAAAATTTGTAATCAATTTAAGGATAAAGTTTGTGGTTTTTATTAAAATATTCAATGCCAAACATCCATCTATTCCTTTGAATTTCCAATGTTAATTTCATTCTTACATTTAATATTCTTTGAGAACATTGGCTTAAAATAATTTAAAGTTTATACTAAACTTACTTTTTCCAATAATTCCTTTGTCCTACCATGAAGAACTTGTGTCTCTTATGTGGAAAGTAAATTTAGACCACTAAACTTATATCCTTTGAATTGATTAAATACTATGCATCACGTGATAAGCACTTCCATTCACAATTAAAAGGTCATTTTTTTCTTATTAATGTTTATGTTCTTGAATGGTAAATGGCATTTCTGCTTCATTGAGTGTCTTTGTCCAACAATTATTCAAATATATAATTATTTGATGGTAAGAATTCATCTAAAATTAAAAAGTCAATAAAGATTGTTTTAAGACCTATTCTATAATGCTAGGATTCTCTATCAAAGCCACTTTCAAATGTATACAATATTCTATATAAATAAAATTAATGTAACCATTCAACCTTTGCCTAATGGAAGTGATAACTAGTTGTTAAGTTTATATAGAATAATTATATACCATTACTTTTTATTCAACTTCTTGTCTTTTGTTTTCACAAATTTAACATTGTTGTAAACATGATATTAAAAACTACTTCAAGTTATCTCAATAAAATATTGAAATTTTAAAACAATTAATTAACTTAGATATACAATAATTATAAAATTGCTAAAACATAAATGTAGAAACAATTCAAATTTAAAAAATGGCCAGTCAATAATTAAAACATATACTATCCAATCGATATGGAAAATTTCAAAGTCTTCATATTGTCTACCGAACATTATGATTTTATATACGAATATCCATCGAGAATGCTAAATAGACGTTGCCCAAAATCTTATGGCAACTACCTCTAACTTGGACAGCAGAAGGAAACGCTATTCTTTGCACAGCAACTATTTTGGCAGCATGCTTTATACTCTGGAGGTGGAGGAACGAAAGGAGGAGGCGGCGGTGGTGGAGGCGGCGGTGGAGGAGGATACTTAAAACCCGGACGTTTTTCTGCACACAATGAAATCCCGATTTAGACCATATTATCAAACCAAAGTTGTGCTTAACCATTAATCTGTTTAATGCAAACATTTAGAATTATTATAAGATAGGTTGAAAGCATATTTTTTAAATAGTAAACTGCTAACAGATAAATGGGTATAACTTTTTTTTCAATCTAAAATTGTCTATTGACTGCTAAAACATCATGTCTTTCAAGTATATAGTCTATTGATAGTAATGCATTCTATACAAGTACGTACGTTGTTATTTTCTTGACTAATCTAAAATCATCTTAGTTTTGATCTAGACTTGTACCATGGGCTAGTTAGTTTTACAGATCCATAGCCTTCTGAAGCTGCAGACAAAACACTATTTCATATTTAACCACAGAAATTGTTAAAGTTAAAGAGTCTTTGCATATAGTCTACGCACTGATCCATGACCTTTTAATAATTAGCCACAAAAATTCTTAGATTTAAACAGTCATATTTTTTATCAACATACTGACTGTTCAAATGGGAAGAGCTTAAAGAGGAAGACCAAAATACATATGATGTTTACATGCAGAACAGAGTCATTACAAAAAAAATTGTGGGGCTTCTGATGCCTTATGGAAACAGTTTGCAGTCATGATCAACCGACTGGCTGGTTATGTAGGATTAAGTTTGTAGGTTCGCAAATTAATAGAAACAAAATATTGGGTTGTTATCTCTTTAAAATAAATCTACATAATTTTGAAAAAAATATGGGAAATATGCAGTTTATGAATAAACCTACTACCTAATTAACATTTTAGACACATATGCAATCAATCCATATTTGGCCTCTTCAAGTTGGGCGGTTTACCCAGATGAGCTGCTTCCTAAATATTAGGTACAGTCTGCTGCTTGTTAAAGCTCTTAGAGAGATATAACCTCTATAACACATAGGAGAGGAGAAAGTATACAAACTATTAAAGATATAAATAGGATCACATAGATTAAAAATGCGTAACGTACCTAAACTTCGATAAGAATAGGAGAAAGTAGGGAAACGTTGCTCTTGTGAGAGATATCGGCCTTCACAGACAGCAGAGAAGAAGAGCAGGAACACAAGAATATGCATTTTGAGAGCCATGGTATTTTTATCACTGGCCATGGTATTTTGAGTCTATGGATTACAATTATAAAGGGGAGGATGGCTGTTTGCACAAAAAATTGTATACGTTGGATATGATGTATGCATTGGCCTGGTCAATTAATATTTAATGAAAGATTATTTCATGGAAAGAGAGAAGGAAAGCTCCCGGTCATTTGATTATTTCTGATTATCAAAGTGGCAGGTAGGAATGTGTAAACGCCCAGGTTGATCACGCCATTGCAGATTGAAGTCACTGCTTACGAATTTGTCTTATAAGAACAGTATTCATTGTGGTCAATAAGGGTATCATGGAACACGTTTACACGAGGACGCGTTTTACCATTATGACGATATGAAGAGTTTTTCTTAGTTGAGGAACAAATTTTATTTATTTTAAATAGGAAAATTATATATTAGTAAATTACCTTATAATGATATGTATTATTATAAAGCTACTACGATGTAATTGTGAGAGTAATTTCTCTTTTATACGTATGTGATTTAATTATTTTAAGTTAATTTGTACGAAGTAGATTTGGTTAAATGAAATTACAATATAAATATTTTTTATGTTTAATATATATAGAAATATTAATTGTTATTTTATTTAGATGTGTGATTATAAGAATTTGATGTTTGGTTTCAATAAAGTGATGTTATCTAAAAGAATGTAATTATATTAAATTTGAAAAGGGTGTAATGACAGAAATTGACCCCCCCTTCTTGGAGATAGGGAAATTTCTCATTTAATCTGAACCTCTTTTAGTATATTTGCATTGACTACCCCTTTAAATCATCATTAACAGGCCCCTAAGACCCATTATTTTAAATCTTAGGGCTTATTTCAGCTTAAAAACCTAACAAAATTATTTAAAACATCCAAAATCTCAAAAACCTAGCTAAAAAAGCTAGGGTGGGACTTGGGTGAATGAGTCCCCCTAGGTGAGACCCATTTGCCATCTTGGGCAAATGAGTCCCATTTGAGGCCTTTTTCAAATTTGAGGGGGAAAATCACCTTTTTAATTCAAATTTTTTGTTGATGTCAACCTATGAGATCCACATAACAATAAATTAGGTGTTAATGCCTATATAAGCAAGTTTCTAAGCCATTTTTATCATCTAAGCAATCTAAGCAATCTAAGCAAGCATTTTCAAGAGCAATTTCAAGAGAGAAGCATCAAGAATCTTCAAGTATTCTTTCACAATATCATTCAAGTTTCAAAAGAAAACAAAGTTGAAGTCTTAGAGCAGTATTAAAGTGTTTTTATAGGTCTTCAAATTCACTTTCATTCAAGATCTAGCATTGCCAAAGGTTGATCATGGTTGTCTATAATAAATCATGACAGATTCTAAGTTGGGGAGATACAACTAGCCATCAAACCAAGCCTAAGGACTTGTTTCCTAAGTGATTCCATCCTCCATTTTCACTCTACATTCAGCCTAAGGAAGGTAGAAGCATAAGCTTTATTGAGGCTCATTTGGGTGATTAAAGATCTCTCAAAGTGAGTCATTCATTGTCACATTTCCATTCATGCATCCCATTCTTACACATTAGAATAGTGTTACATTATGTTTTAGACATCCTAGTCTTATGTTCAAGTTCCATTATTTCCATCAAGGTTTAATTACCATAGTAGGGGTTTGACCGAGGAAAACCCCCAATAAGCAGATCAAGTCTATATTCTATTTTGTAGGTATTTTCTTAGATTTAGATTCCGAAATTAGTTTGGAAGAAAAGAGTAGGTGTTGAAGTGCAGATCTAAAGTTTGAATTCCCGAAAAAGCAGAATGGGTCCCACTACAAGTTTTTGCAAAACTGTTTGCAGACTTAGATATCCTTTTTCTCGAAATTGGTTCCTGTGTAGAAATCCAAATCTCAAACTGATTTGCCCAAATTGGTGAATGACTCCCAGTAGGTCAAAATGTCATATTTTTCAACATTTAAGAGCTCCTCACAATCATCTCCTAATTTCCCAGGTGCACATATTCCTTTATGTAGTTTTCTATATTGTTTCATTTGTATTTTTAGGTCATTTTGTAGGTCATTGCATTGAATTAGGGTTTAGTGTTGTATCTTGCATTTTATTTGTCTTTCCAATTTCTTACTTGGTGTTGAACGCCTATTGCAAGATCTCATTCTCCTTTGCATTGAGATTTCTAGGGTTACCCTTGAATGAAATTGGAGAAGTGGGTGTGCTCTATGTCCTAAAACCATATGATAGCTGTGACCAGGTGAAAATACTGTTCTAGAAATGAGCAACAACAAGAAATGAACAAAACACTGTAAAATCACATAACACCTCAAGATTAGCCTAGTTAAATTCAAAACAAAATGAGATAACAAATAGCAGATTTACCTTGTCTTGAATCAATCCTTTGGTTGGCCCTTGATGGTTGATTTTGTGTATGCTCATTGGATGAAAAAGGATGTTGATATGAGATGCAAGATAGATGAGAAATGAATTAAAATGGTATGATGGATGCAATGAATGCAAGTTTTTTTGCTAAGTATGGCTCAAATTTTTTTTTTGCAAGAGTTTGGTTAGTACAATTATCAACCCCCTAAATAAGAGAAAAGAGGGGGTATTTATAGAGGAAGTTGAATTCCCTAGAGAATTCAATGGTTGAGATTCATCCAACAAGGTCAAGATGAAGGGCTATGGTAAGTTGAGGACTCACAAACCCTCACATCTTGACACATGGAATGTGGGATGGCTTAGGAATTGTGATGTGTAAATGAGGTGGAAGGAAGGTCCATGAGGTGGAAGAAGGACAAGTGTTTTGCAAGTACCTTAGGGAATGAGAAGATTTCTTCAAAAAAGAACTTCTTGTCCCCAAGTAGGAATGAAAGTCACTTTTGAAGAATTTTAAAATTCCTCAAAAATTTCCATGGGAAAAGGGAAAGTAGTTGGAGAAATAAATGTCAATTAAAAATTTACATACCTGCAAGAATCTCATGGACAAGAAAAGGTTCCAAAAAGGGAAGCCTTTTTCCACATGTGACTTGATGTGACAAGTCAAAAAATTTAAGAAGATGCATGGGAAGAGGAGATTCTAGGAGGAATAAATGTGAATTTAAAATTCACATAGGAAAGAGGGTCAATACCAAGAAAGGAAAATGAAAAGGTTGACTAAAAAGGCATGCTAAATGTGGCTAACGACCTTGATTAAGGTTGTGCAAACACATGATTAAGATAATTAACTAAAGATTAGAAGCAAGTGACAAATGTTGGAGGATACAACATATCCTAACCATTAATTAATTAAACTAATTATGATTAGAAGAGGATTAGATGGCTAAAAGGAATTAGAGACCAAATTGTAAAAGTTGGAGGATGTGACAATGAGAGAAAAAAAGAAGAATTAAAAATTGGCTTAAATTCAAAAAGGTTACATAACTAAATTAAATAAAGTGGTATATTTATTTAATTTAGTTCAAGAAGATAAAATTATTTAATTATTAAATTAAATACTTTAGGAATCTTATACAAATAATGAAATATTAATTAAATGAATGATTTAATTAATACCAGGAAGGTAGACGAGTAAAGGGATGAATAAGGAGGTGACTTTGACCATATGGAAGTGGTCAAATTTGGATGTCTAGATTTCACAACTCTTTGAAATAATTTTAGGATAATAGGGTTTCAAAGAAAATAAAATGTAGATGACTATAAAGGAAGCAACTAGAAAAGAGATGCCCCAGCATAAGGGAGACTAGACGAACCACCCAAATAGAAAGAAATGGATGGAGATGCCCCAGTCTCGTGAGAGAAGTCTCATGATTGAGGAATGGAAGAGAATGGTAGGGTATGCCCCCTTGAGAAGGCGGACAGGGAAGGAAAAGGGGTCCTGAGAAACTTCTCAAAAGTATAAAGTGGTATATGTCATTATAAAGAGCATGAAAAACCAAGAAGATTGGCTATTGAATGGAGTCAAATGGAGGCTCAATGTGCCAATGGTGGCCCTAGGAAGATAGAGAATGGAGGAATTAGTTGAGTTGGAGGAAAAAGTTTTACTAAATAAAGAGAATAAATTCCCTTCATTTAAAAAGGTGAAAAAGGGGGGAAATTTTATATAAGGTAATTGCAGGAATTACCTCTCCTCATTTGAACAATAGTCAGTTGAGGAAGGAAGAGGAGAGAAGGAGAGTACTAGAAGACATGATGTTGGAGTACGACATCGACATTATCCACCAACCAAATGAGGTGTGGCAGTTCTTCAATGAGTGCATCATTCCATGCCAAGTCAACCTCAAACCCAATTTTGTGATTTTTTCCATTTTGTTTGAGTTTTAGAAAATTTGAAAATATGGGTTTTTCTAGGGGAGAGGGAGGAAAAATTGGTAGGAGGAAAAACTAGGACATTTTTTTTTTGGTTGGGGAGGGAAAAAGGAGCTAGGTTGGGGAGGCAGATAGGCATGCCCTATAAGAGGGCGAGGTTGCATGTGAAGGGGCGGTTACAAAGTCGGGTCTTGTGGAGGGATGGGTCTGCCTGTGCTCAGGTGGTAATGCACGTACCTAGGCAAGTCCACCCGCACTTGGGAGTGTCCACCCATGCACGGGGCATGGGATCGCCTGAGAGCTCAGGTGGGTCTGCTCGCTTGTAGGGCATAGGCACACCTACACTCGGGTTGGTCTGCCAACACACGAGGCCTAGGCTCACCCAAGAGCCCAAGTGGGTTTTCCCAAGATCGAGTAGGTCTACTTGCGCTCAGGTAGGTATACCCACGCTCGGGTGGGTCTGCTCGCACCCAGGTGGGTCCACTCATGGGCTCGCCTAGGAGGCCTAGGTGAGTCGACTCGTAGGCTCGGCCAGGGGCTTAGGCGGGTTCGCCCATGCCTAGGGGCAGGTCCGCTCGTAGCTAGGGTAGGACTGACAAGGGGGAAAGAGGGAAAAGAGAGGAAAAAAGAAAGGATAGGGAACAAGACCTGGGATAGGTGAAAGGAACAAAAAATTCGAGAGATAGAGAAGATGGGAGAGAAAGATTGATAGAGCTAGCATGTCATGGATTTAGGATTTTGGCTGATTGTGGATGCAGGAGAAGTGGTTTGAGGTACTGAGGAGATGTATAATAGTCATGATGGGTGTAGATCATCAATTGCTAGTGGAGGCAGGATTGTTGCACATGCTATCATATTCAATGATTAAGGTCCATAGGGCCATGTTGATAGTGTTCATAGAGCGTTGGGACTCAGCCACGCTGATATTTCTTTACCCAAGAGAGGAGATGACAATGAATCTAGAGGACATATGGAGGATTCTGAAGCTCCCTATGGCAGGGATTCTTGTCAATGAACACACAGTAGAGGACGAGGCATTGGACGAGTCCCTGGAGATTGTGCTTGGTGATGACGAGTTACTGATTCAGTGGTAGCAGCTCGACGTGGAAAGATGTTTGTCTTGTAGGGTACCGACATTATCATTATACCTAGTAGGGTTGATTAGTAGGATCTTGCTAACGGACAGGAGTAGTCAGTTCCTACCTCTGAGGTATGTGGGAGTTATTTAGCACATTATCGGGGGTTGATATGGTCAATTCACATGGGGGACCTATCTGATGGCACAATTGTATTGAGATATGCATGTTATACGCTATTAGGAATCATTGAGTGTGACACACGTCACATTGCTATAGGTATGGGCCTGGGAGCATATAAGAGTTACCAAGCCGATTGTGTTGAGAGTAGGAGTGTATGATGGTAGAGGACCAGTGACCTTAGGATGGGGGACAAAGGTGATAGTGATATTACAATATCAGGAGGTTGGAGATGTGGATGTTTGGAGGAGACAATTTGATGAGGTGCAAGCTGAGATAATAGTATGGCATCTATATATGTTGTGGCAATTCAGGGACAAGTGGAAGGATGAGGAGAGACACATCGAATACTTCTACACCCAATGTTATATCATCGGGAAGGATCCGTACATAGTTGAGTTCCACAAGATAGATCAGATGATGAGACAGTTTGGAGTGAGGCAGGATATTTCCATGGGGTGAGTGACATTCCAGCGACTAACACAAGCGCAACCATGGGGGGATGAGTTGGATCTGGTGGCAGTGAGGGAGGAGTTGGAGACACTACGATTGGTGCCATACCCCAGCAGGAGGGAGGGGTTTAGAGATGCAAGGATGATAGATCGATATGGTCAGTGGTTTCGATGACATCCACCTCCACAGATTACACCAATGATGCATATTGAGGCACTAGATTTCAAGTCAGAGGATGAGAGACAACTGAGGCCCGAGAGAGAGGGATAGGGTCCACGAGGACAATAGAGATGAGGACATGAGAAAGGAGGAAGGCAAACAAGAGGACAGGAGGTAGCTACAGTAGCCAAGGAGCCTGTGGGGGTAGGTAGGAGGAGGAGACGATGGTAGAGAGCCCATGGAGGAGATGGAGTAGAGGAGGGAGAGGAGGAGGCTAGGGTTGTGGTGTAGCAGAATAGGGGACATGAGGCCTAGAGGGAGAGGACCGAGGAGGCTCATGAAACGACAAGAGTTCGGCAAAAGGAGAGACAGGAGGCACATGCTACCACAAGAGGTTGGCAACAAGAGAGACATGAGGCACATGCAGCCATAGGAGGGCAATAGTGGTAGAGATAGGAGGAGGCTAAGACTAGTGAAGAGCAAGAGAGGATGATGAGGGGAGGAGGGGAGCCCTAGTGGTGATTGAAGTGGATGAGGTTGAGGCGATGACAAAGAGTGAGGGGTATGAGCCACAAGAGATGGACATTAATATGGAGGTACATGACATCTCACCACTATCGATGGCACTATTTAGAGGGGCCCTAGAGAAGCTGCAACTTAGCTAGCAGAGGTTATAGTAGTCAAAGCAAATTAGAGGTAGAGATGAGTGAGCAATAGGAAAAATTTTACTAGAGTGAGATGGACTACTCAGATCTGGCCACAATGGTGACAGAGGTGCAGAGGAGGTTGCAGAGAGAGAGAGATGAGGCACGAGATGAGGTGGTTGACTTGTAGGTAGAGGTAGAGAGGTTACGAGTAGAGGTGGCCAGGAAGCATGAGGAGGGGGATGCAGTGAGATGGGAGAGAGACTGTTTGGTGGCTGAGGAGGTGATACGACAAGTTGTTCGAGTAGGGACAAGGTAGGGGCCTACAAAGATTGGGGCAGGCACTACATGAGAAATAGAGGGTTTGCAGAGATAGATAGAGCGGTTATGGAGAGAGAGAGCATATCTGCATCAGGAGTGGGATGAGCTTAGGGATAGAGTGTACTATTTAGAGTAGATGGTTGGAGATATGGGATTGATGTAGCAAAGAGAGGAGGAGATGAGGGTACAAATACACGTGTTGCAGATAGAGACGTGGCACAGGCATAGGCACAAGTTATGGAGGTAGAGAGAGATGTATCTCTAGCATGGGTTTAGGTGTCGTAGAGTGAGCTAGAGGTGGTAGGGGAATAGGTACAATCTCTTCAGAGAAAGAGGGATGTAGCAGTGTCACAAGTATTAGCTCTTCAAAGAGAGCGTTATGCAATCGAATTGAAACTTTAGGCACTATAGATGGATAGGGATGCAACATTGGCTCATGCACATGCTACACATAGGGAGAGGGATGCCACAAAAGTGCGGATGCAAATGTTGTAGAGTGAGTGGGACACAACACAAGCTTAGCTGTAGGCAGCATAGGTCGAGGAGGGGGAATTAGGGGTAGAGGTACAAGGATTGTAGGCACAGTTATAGGCTGCATAGGTTGAGAGGGATAGGGCCATAGATCAGGTACAACAATTGATATTAGCACAAGAGGCTTGGAGGCAGGAGCAGAGAGCCATTAGTGCAAATTGAGATAGGTACAAGAATGAGTAGAATTTCGCTAGATATCAAGTTGGGTAGAGAGATGATTATATGTAGGAGGAAAGCTATTGGAGGTGTGCCTATGACCAAACAGTTCCAGATGTAGCACAACACATAGCATGCTCCATCAGATAGGTACCTTAGATGTTAGTATCGTCCTAGTCATTAGGGACATGTACCAGGGTGTATAGTTACTATCAGCAAACTCCTTCTCCTTACAGTGGTTACCAGGGGACTCCCACCCCTGAGTACTAGGGGACCCCCACGCACAAAGGGCCAATGCCTAACTATCCTCAAAGATTTGACGTGGGCAGATCATAGTAGAGAAATTAGAGAGTAGATGGAAGGATACCAGTTTTTTGACAGGTGCAGGATGGGGGTTTAGTACATGTCAGTAGAGATTAGATGTGATCTATATCTCTAGATTTTGTACCTCATTTGATGATATACATGATGGATATATATTTGATTATTTTTGGTACATTATGATGAGATGTACATTGTATTATTTTGATTATGATATGTGATAGCCCTTATTGATACCATGCATTATGTTTTATGTCATGGATGATTTAGTTTATGTATGCACATGTATATGATATTTTGTGTTTATGTGGAAGAATGATTTAGTTTATGTATGCACATGTATGTGATATTTTATGTTTATGTGGATGGATGTGATCATGCATGTATTAATGTTTATAATGCAAGATGAGATGAATATTTGGTATGAAATGTAATTAGGATGGATCTAACAATATTTTTTGTAGGTAGTAATGCATATATTATGTGAATGTTAATATGGACATGTATGGGTTAAATGAAACTAAGATTCTTAATCTAATCATTCTATGAAAGATAAAACATGTTGTATGTACAATGTAACATGCAATATGAATGAAACATGAATTCCTATAATGCAAACCTAAACATCAATAAGGACTTGCATGGGAATGTTGGTAGACGCTAGGTGTAACATAGGTGTGATACTGAACCTATCAAGAACCATTAGTTCCCTGAGAGGAAAACCAAGGGGAAAAAAATCAAATTTTGCACAACCTAAATCATGAGTCATGGGTTAAAAACAAGGCTGAATGAAGGGTACATGCAATGAAATGAAATGCAGTTAGGAATGCAATTTTTCATCTTGAGAGCATTGATTTTTGCTATAGCATAAGATACCAAATACCATGATATATGAGACCAAGGTGAGTTGGCATCAAATGCATGAAAGAAACACAACAAACAAGGTTATCCTAACACCCCAAAGTCGTGAGGACCTTGGTCAGGCCAAGTATTAGAATAACCACAAGCACAAGGGGATGTTCCCAACATAACACATGATTCTAGGGATCCTGGTGGGTACTACGTGGGAATGACCTAGTAGAAAACAAAAATAAATGATCAAGAGATACCCATGTGGTAACTCATCAAAACCCACCATAATATGATGGATCATGGCCACTTTGATAAGTGAGAATATGGAGCTAAAAAAATAAACAAAATCCAAAAGTATGAAAAGATCATAATCAAAGTTAAACTTCCTTTTTCTTAGGATCATGAGGATGGATGGGTGATGATGTGGTCTATTAGGAAGGATGCATCCTATTGAGATGATGACGGATACTAAACTAAAGTGACCCAGGTGATGCAAGATATTTTTCATTAACTAGATCTCCTAACACTAGAGGATTTCATTTGTGAAGAACCAACTAGATAAAGGTACTCTTGACAACATGACACAAGAGACTAGACAAAGGACCGACATGCCCTATAGACCTAGGGGCTCGAGGGTTGATCAAAGATTAGCCTTTCCTATGTGAAAGTGTAGAGCCATTGTAGTTCCATAAAATTCCATGGATAAAGTGGAAAGAGGACTAATGGAGACTGATGATACAATGACAAAATAAAGCCTCGAGGGTGGATCAAAAGATTAACCTTGCCTACGTGCAAGAATAGGGGCAATGTAGTTCAAAGAAAAACAAATGATGACCGACCGTGGATAAAAGAGAAAAGAGGAAAATGGAGACAAATGATGGGAGACCATCATAGGATGATCCAAAGGCCCTGGGGGCAGATCAAATGATCAACCTTGTCTAAGTGATAGCACAGATGCAACGTAGTTCAACCAAGACCAAAGAGATCAATATGACAGGATGAGGCCTAGGTGGAAATTGACACAATGGATGATCCTAGATGATGACTCAAACCAACAGACGGAAAAACTGACAAAAGAAGCTTAGATTAGGATAAAAAGATTAGGAATATGGGTAGCATATAATCATCTAATGCTCAATCAAAATATACCAAGCGGCCAAGGATGGAATGGGAGAAGATGTCGGGATAGGATGGATGGGGTCACAAAGTAATTAGGATGCAAGTTAGATAATGATTAAGCCCTCTACGGATGATGCCTATTACTATTTTTTCACCATTCATACCTTTCCAAGGTGCCACCAAAGGTGGTTTTCACCATAGGATGAATTTATTTGTCTTTACCATTTTTGGATTTTTTGTTGATTTTTCTAAAAAAAAATTGTATTTTTGTAGGTGGGGTTACCAAATAGACTTAGGTGTAAAATTTCTTTAGATGCATGATATTGATATGCTCTTCTTCAAGGGTAGTAATTTTGTATGCCCCAAATCTATATTTAGCGGTTATGATATAAGGACCCAACCAATTTTCTTCAAATTTTCCTTTCTTATCGCGGTCCTACTGAGTACGCTGGTTCTCTTTAAGGACAAGATCACCAACTTGGAACTATTGAGGGTGAAGCTTCTTGTCGTAACTTGGAACTATTGAGGGTGAAGCTTCTTGTTGTAGTAATGCTTGAGGTGGCTTTGGTAAGCTTTTAGATAATCATAGGCTTTGATTCATGTCTTTCATCAAGTAATTCTAGCTATGCAACCCATGTGACACGAGCATCTTCCTCATTGATAAGGTTCTTCAAATAAATTCTCAATGATGGGATCTCAACTTTGATTGGAAAGGTGGCTTTGACACCATACACTAAAGAATATGGGGTGGCACCTGTAGGAGTACGTATGGAGGTGTGATATGCCCAAAGAGCAAGATGAATATGGAGGTACCAACCTCAACCAGTGTTATTGAAAAAAAATTTGAGGATGCAGATAAGGGTCTGGTTGGTAGCTTCTTCCTGACCATTACCCTAGGGATAATAAGGCATGGAACAATGATGTTGGATATGAAAGGTGTCACAAAGGTGTTTCATGGCTAGGTTTTTGAAAGGCTTTCTATTATTTGAGAGGATGGTGGATGGAATACCATATCTGCAAAGAATATGGTAAAGGATGAATTTTGAAATTTGAATACTGGGGATTTATGAGAGTGGCATTGCTTCCACCCACTTCGTGAAGTACTTAGTGGTAGTAATTATGAATTTTTGGCTATTGGAAGATGGTGGGTAAATTTTTCCAATCATGTTGAAACCCCATTGAGAGAAGGGCCACAGTGCTAGAAGAGGTTGAAGGTCTTGTGCCAAAGCATGAATCAAATTTGCATGTTGCTAGTAGGGAAGACATTTCTTCATGAATTCACAAGCATCATGCTCTAATGTAGGCCAATAATATCCAGCTCAGAGAATCCTTTTGGCCAAGGTCATACCATTTGAATGGGCCCCAAAAATACCACTATGTACCTTCGTTAGTGCAGTATGGGCTTCAGTCTCATCCAGACACCTAAGGAGGATTCTATCATACCTGTGATGATAAAGCATATCACCAACGATGATTTATCAAGCTAAACGTTGAATAAAGGATTTTCATTGGTTTTGTGTGAGTTATGGGGGTAAAATATTATCATGCAAATAAGTATATATGTCTTGGTACCATAGGGAAGTAGGACCTACAATGTCACACACCATGTCAGTCTCAAGGATATCATATGCTGGGATTAAAAGTTGTTCCACAAGGAACTCACATTCTATTTAATCCTTAGGCATGTCAATCAGGGAGCCAATAGTAGCCATAGCATCAGTTTCTTTGTTCTATACCCTAGGAATTTGGTCAAATTGTATGAAGGTGAAATACTTCTTGAAGTCATCCAACATGCGTTTGTAGGGTAACAACTTTTCATCTTTTGTTAGGAATTCATCATTAACTTCCTTAATGATCAACAATGAATCACCAAAGAATCTCAAGTGAGTTATATGCCACTGCTTGCAATTAAGAGACCTATGAGGAGGGCTTCGTACTCAGCTATGTTGTTGGTACACAAGAATGCTATCTTGAATGATTTTGGAATGTAGTCACCTTGAGGGGTAACAAACATAATTCCTGCTCCCAACCCATTATGAGTTTATGAGCCATCAAAATACAATGTCCAAGTAGGTGTTTCTATTACTGTGAAAATTTCTTCATTTGCAAATTTAGTGACCAATAGGTAAGCATCCACTAGGGGTGCCTTATCCAACTAATTAGCTATGACTTCTCCTTTATCGCTTTGCAATCCATGTACTCTATGTCTAATTCACTTAGGAGCATGGTCCACTTAGCCATGTGACTAGTTAAAGTTGTTTTGGATAACAAATACTTTAGTGGATCAATTTTTTCTATTAATTTGACTGGATGGCTGACCATGTAATGTTGGAGTTTTTGTATACTAAATACCACTACAAGGCAGGCTTTCTCCATGGGTGAATAATTTAATTCATAGCTGACCAATGTTTGGTTGATGTAGTAGATTGCATGTTCTCTTGAGGACTCATCATGGTATGCCAGTACTACCCCCAGTGAGACTGAAGTGGTGGAGATGTAAAGAAAGAGGGGTTTTCCTAGAATAGGTGGCATCAAGATTGGTGGATGAGCCAAGTGCTCCTTTATCTTATCAAAATCTAGCTGACACTATTGGTTCCATTTGAACGTGGAGTCTTTTTTTAGAAGATGGATGAATGACTAACACTTATCTAGAAGCTAGGCTATGAAGCGACAAATGGATTGAAAATTTCCTTGGAGAATTCTTAGTTGTTTCAAATTGCACAAGGGAGCAATATCTAGAATAGCTTTCACCTTGGCGGGATCAACCATAATACCTCTTTCGGAGACTATGAAATCTAACAATTTCCTTGATGTGACACCAAATACACTTTTTTGGATTGTCTTAACTTGTACTATTCTAACCACTCGAAGATCTTTTTCAGAATGGTAGGGTGCTCTTCTATGGTTCTAGATTTTCCTAGCAAGTCGTCAACATAATATTCCATGATAATATAGATGGCGTCATGGAAGATGACAATCATTGCTCTTTGATAGGTTTCCCCCGCATTTTTGAGACCAAAGGGCATAACATTGTAGCAAAAAGTACCCCAAGAGTTGTAAAAGTGGTCTTGTGTTGGTCTTCAATTGCAATTTAGATCTTATTGTACCTAGAGAAGCCATCCATAAGGGACAACATCTCATGTCCTACAGTAAGGTCAACCAACATGTCAATATTGGGTAGAGGGAAGTCGTCTTTCAGATAGGATTTGTTAAGATCCTAGAAGTCTGTGCAAATCTGAATGTCTCTATTTGATTTGGTAATAGGCACTATGTTGGAGATCCAATCAGAGTAGTCAATGGGTCTGATAAAACTAGCACCCAATAATTTCTCCAAATCCTTCTTAACTAATAATGCTACTTGTGGATGCATTTTTCAGAGCTTCTATTTGACAGGCTTGGCATCTGGGAAAACTTCCAAAATGATGAACTACTAAAGCAACGTCGAATCCTAGAATATCTGAGTAGTAGAACGATGACTAAATATTCTTGCTTTGATAGTGATTTGCCTACATAGGTGATCTTAGGGTTTTTAGCAGTACCCAACTTAACTTCTTGAGTTTCTTCAATTAGGATGGATGACTGTGAGGATAATTGAGTTCCCATAAGGGGAAGATGAATGTCTCCATCCTCCAATGCCTCTTTGAGGTTTTCACTATCGGATGCATCGTTTATTTTTAATTTTTCCAAGTTAGGAAGTGCCTTGGAGGTTTTCACTAGATGACTATTTTTTATTTTTCTTGTTTTTATTTTTGCGACTGGAGCGTTCATCGTCCCCCAATCCCATGAGGTTGACATACGTATCCAGGGAGACATTGGTAGGTGTTCTATCACATAGGTCCCAATCAATGAGTTCAGGATGGTGAAGAGAAAGGCTAATGGTAAAGATAGATAAACAGTCAAACATGGATGACAGGTCTGTGTGATCAACATCATTGTATGCATGTATGATGGATTCTTCCTTGGGTAAGTCTTCCAAGGGTCCATTGTCCACAGTAACACTATTGGAGGTATTAGATGATGTTGCAAGGCCTTTTTTCTTTTTGTCATATCTAAGGCCTGTATTCCACGGAAGCATTGATACATCAATAGGTTGCAACCGTCCATATTTTGCTTTACCTAGGCCCCTGCCTTGGTATTTATGCTTTTCTACAAACTTAGTTGACCAAGGGTATACTTCCTAAAAGCATTCCTTTAGAGGAGGATCTGGTTGGGGTTCTTCATAGTATACCCACTAACTGATATCCTCTTCTGGTGCATCTGTCTTTAAACTAAGAGATCAGAAAGTGGTAGTGGGAATGTTTTTAGCACTGAAGGTGATGGTCTTAAAGTGTCTTCTTTTGGTGTAGACTACGAAGGTTGGTCATACATCTGTGATGACGATGGCATGGTTGCCACATTTAGAGCTATATGCATTTCATATTCACCACACCCCTTGTCAATGATTTGGACTTTGGTGACGATAAGATTGGTGGCAGGAGATGGAGTGGCTGTCATGGTGGATGATGGATTGGAGGATGATGACTAAGATTCCTCCATTTTTGACCCTAGGACAATAATGTAAATGAGGAAATGATGTGTTTAGAGCATGACAGTATTCAAATGGTTGTGGGTCGGCATAAATGGTGATATCTTGTCCATTAAGAGTATGTGCAAGATCATGATGGGGCAAGCAGGCCCTTAAGTGGTAATGAAAATTCAGAAAAATCAGAGTTAGGCAACTTGACGTAAAAATTTGAATAAGTTATCTATATTATTTTAAAAACATGTAAGAATAGAATCTATGGGAAATTGAATGTAGTTTCTAAACTACTAGGTTTATTTTTTTAAAAACAAAATCTATTTGGTGAAAATTTGAAATTTCAATGCAGTATTACTTAAATTTCAAGAAAAAATAAGTAGGTGTCTGTCTAAACACCCTAACCATAATAAAATGATAATATTTTTTTATTAGATTCTAGATATAAGTAGATGACTCATGTCCAGATGTGACACATATTTTTTTATAATTTTTTTCAAGTAAATAATTAATTATGAATGTTTTATCACACATTTTTAAAAATATAAGAACTTGTACGTCTGACCACCTTAACTTGGTCAAAACTTCCTGAAATTCAATTTTATTTTTTTTAATCCTATAGTATGTGAAGCATAAAATGTGATGCATGTTTCGGATTCAAAAACTATGATACCGTTTGAAATTTATAGATGTTTTACAATCAGCCTATCAATCAGGACTTTAGTCATAATTCTAATAGAAAATGAATAATAATAATCTATTAAATTCAAAATAAAGCATAATTTATATTGGAAAAAAGTTGAGAATCTCCTCTACAAACTCTTTTCATTTTATCAATTTTGGCTAAAAATAAAGTCGTTAGCCACATGGGCGAAGTTCAGAAAAATAAGGTAAGTTGTTAAGCATGCTTTTTGTGTTGAATTTTTAGAATTGGCATCTCCTAATCAAATACCAAAGAAAACCTGAGACTATTCCCTAGGTAATGAATTTCGTGTCAGACATATCAGATATCCGATTTGAATCGAATATCCGATATCTGATTTGCTTACGTAGCATTTTAAAAAATGTCAAGACTTTATAACATATGATTTAACATATGCAATATATATCATTTGTAGTTTATAGTTTATTTTAATGTATTTAGTTTAGAATATATTATTTGGTTTATATATGATTTTTAAATAGTTTATAGTTTATAGTTTATGTTAATATATCTAGTTTAGAATATACAATATTATTTATAATTTAATATATAATCTCTTACAAAACTATATAATATATAATATATTATATTATTATATATAATATATTTAAATATTATTTCTATATTTTTAGTTAATATATATATATATATATATATTACTAATATATAAGATAATTTAA
>VDFB02281492.1:238645927-238686591 GCA_007258455.2 Sequoia sempervirens | reverse complement strand
TATCTCTCCCTCCCCCCTCCTAATGAACTCTCTCTCTCTCTCTCTCATTCTTCCCCTCTCCCTTCCCCTTCCTAATTATCTCTCCCTCACTCTCCTTTTTTTCCCCTCCTCCCCTCTCACTTCCCCCCTCTCTCTCTCAAGTCTCTCCCTCCTACCCTCTCTCCACCTAGTTATTGTAAAGTTATGCATTTCAAATCGGATATCCGATTTGAATCGAATATCTGTTTTGAAGCACGAAAATTGTGCCGTTGGGAGCAATAATTTTTTTTTTATTTTTAGAGTTCTGCATATCAGATATCGGATTTATTCAGATATCTGATTTGTGGGCCATAGAAAAACCCCATATGACCCCTTTTTCACATTCCAACGGACCCTACATTCATTTTGTAGGCTGTGTAGGCGACAAACATGCGGTTTCAGAGAGGAAGGGACAAATATCAACTTTTTGGAGCATCTTCCACTCAAATTTGTCATAAACTATCCCTTTTTCAGCATCTTTTATAAGGTATAATGGGGAGCAGTAGTCGTCGAAAGCATAAACATAAGAGAAACCTTACAAAAAGAAACAAATTGATGCATATAGAGAAAAAGATAAAGAGGTCACAAAGAGAGAAGATGCAAGGTATGTTAAATATTGGTGAACTGAACTGATCTTTCTAGTGAAGAGGAAATTGAAACATGCATGTGAAAATGTTGAACATGATGCTGAAATTGGGAATGAAAATGTTAAATTGATAATTCAAATATCTCGCTCGAAAATGCTGGGAATGAAATTATTGAAATTGATAATGAAAATGTTCAAGGTCAAAATGTTGGTTTCGAAGATGTTGAATATGGTGCTAAAATTAGGAATGAAATTATTCAAATTGAAGGTGAAAATGTTGGAAATGAAGATGTTCAACATAATATTGAACTAAGTGTAAATTATGTTTCACCAAATTACATGAGAAATGAAGAACCTTGTGTGGAAGAAAGACATTCCAAACTCAAGACCTTCAAAAACCCCTAAATGGTTAATTGAAATTGATGAGAACATTATAAACAATTTTGAAGGCAAGAGGTCAACACGAACCATTCGGTGGTGGGCTAGTAGACTTTTCATACAATATTTTAGCGATAAGACATTCACGAAGCAATGCAAACTTTTTGTACAATTGTTAAAGATGCAAAAGATGAGACCTTTGTTGCCAAATTGAAGATTCATGCACAAGAAGACCTAAAAAAAATAATATTATTAAGCTGCAATCTTTTTTAATGCTCTCTCAAGTCTATTTGAAAAACTATCAAAGGAAAAGAAAAGAGAGCGGTTCTAAGAGGCATTTCACATAAACCGCCCTAGTAAGCCATCAATTGAAAAAGGCTCACTTTATGAGACAAACTTGTATTGATTTTGACATAAATCTTAAAACTTTGGATAGAGCACTTGCAAAAAGAGAAAGAATAGATGATCCTCTTCAAAGTGATACATGGGCTTTTGCCGGGAGGCTTCCACGTGTTGATAAGAAGCTAACTAATAATGTAAAACAAGTAATTCAACAATTTTGGCATGATAACTCTAGAGTATCACCCAATGCAAAAGATGTTTCAAAGTTAAGAATTGGAAATCAAGACTATACACCACATCCTAAACATTTCTTGGAATCAAGCCAAACAATGTTGTTCAAAAAATTTATTGAAACACATCCAAATATTGAAATATCGCTAGGAATTTTAGTTGCCTTGAAGCCATTTTATTGTATGCCTCCTTAAAATCTTAATAATTTGTTGTTGTAAACACCATGTGGAGCCTATGAACTATTATGCTATATCCGTTCTAATTTTCATACTAATGAAATGTTGTAGGAGTGTGGTGCAATGCATCTTCCGAAATCATCAAGGGACTTGTTAGATCTTTTTTTTATGTTCTAGAGATGATGGTTGTTTTTTCTATAGAAATGATTGTTTAAATGAAAAGTGCTCACAATGTGGTGGCTTGTCCAAGTTTTTTCAATGTTTTCATGAGGGTTCCGAACATGAATTTGGAAAGAAGCTTTTTGAGAAAAAGAGATATGATATAGTCAAACATACTTTGCAAAGTGGAGGTGAAGGTTCTAGATGTGATTTTGTTACAAAATAATGCAATGTTGCTGATTTTATTTCAGATTTTAAGGACAATCTTTTCTACAAGTATGAACATAGGTCTGGTTGACTTCAACAATTTAGAATGTGTAAGGACTCTTTTCTGATTGGCACTATTATATCAGTGGTTGATTTTGTAGAAAACTACACATTGCAACCACAAAATGAGGTGCAATCTCAGTATTACAATTCCATTCAAATTGCTATATTTGTCGAAATAACATTTAGACATGCACTTGATAGTACAAAGGAGGATCGAAAGATAATAAGAGAGTATCATTTTTATATGAGTGATGATAGATGTCACTCATCCAAGTATGTACAACATTGTTTTGAGAATTTTTTTGAGTTCTTGTAGGAGCATGATATAGCAATGGGCCGAGATCTCATTTGGTCAGATAACTGCATAGGTCAATTCAAGAATGCTCATATGTTTTATTGGTTGAGTAGAATGCATGTAGAGAGGGGTGTACCTCACATTTGGAGTTTTTTTGAAGCTAGGAATGGGAAAGGGGAGCACGATAGAGCAGGTGCATGTGTAAAAAGAGCTCTAGTTAAGGAGCAATTGAAGATTTCAGGAGAAAAATTTAGTGATGCACATTCTATTGTTGATTGGTGTAGTTCAGCATTGTCATAGGGAGGGACACTTGATTCAATAGTGCACGGATGCTTTTGGTTGGTTGAGGAGGGTACAATGGGAGGCAGATTGGATTGTTATACAATCAAAGAGTCTTCAAAGATGCGTTCATTTCGAAGCTTAGATGCAAGAACATGGACCATTTGGACATGAGATTTGGCTTGTTTTTGTCAGAGTTGTATTCAATACGAGTGGGATTAATGCGAGTCAAGTGAGTGGGTGGATACATGGGTTCCATAGTATCTAACTCCATTATCTCAAACAATATCCATGAGAAATGATATAATGGAAAGTTTAGTTGATTACGACTGACTTTCAGATCTACTATAGGCAAGACATGTTTTTGCAATTGTTGCACCATAGGGGAATGAAGAGAGATCAGAATATTGGTTGGATCGATGTGTGCAGGTAAAGAATAAGATAACACAACTAATGGAAGATGATGATGGGTTCATGTATCCTGCAGGTTTAGTTGTGGTTGCAACAACTTGGTTGCGAACATATATGGTTAGAAAGAATGGCATACCTGCATTTGAAGACTATGAGAAACACAAAACCATTCTCATGTATTCGCACCTTGTTATAGCAACAAATGTTAAGTTGTTCAAGCATCATGCCAGACCAAAGAATAAAAAACTATGCACACTTAGTAATGTTGATCATGAAGCAAAATTGGATACTCTTAAGCAAAGAGATGACCCTTCAGGCACACTTGAATAGAATTTTCAAGAATGGAAGGTACAATGCTTAGGTTCATTATGGTTAATTTCATTATAATTTAATATAGATTTGTTAGTCTAACCATATTTTCTATTGTGACAATATAGATTTCTCATTTGAAAAATTTTGTGATATTTTTGGCACGATTGATCATGGACTTGTTGCTACAATAGCCAGCTTCGATCCTTTCAGAGAGGTATGCGAAATATTACAGTAATATAGATTGGTTATTCTAAGCATTTTTTATAGTTTTCATTACCAATTCATCATCATTCAGGTTGTTTAGATTAATATCTAGATTTGTTAGTCTAACCATCTTTTCTATTGTGACAATATGGATTTCTCATTTCAAAAATTTTGTGATATTTTTGGCACGATTGATCATTGACCTACTGCTACAATAGCCAACTTCGATCCTTTCAGAGAGGTATGTGAAAGATTACAATAATATAGATTGGTCATTCTAAGCATTTTTTATAGTTTGCATTACCAATTCATCATCATTTAGGTTATTTAGATTAATATAGATTTGTTAGTCTAACCATATTTTCTATTGTGACAATATAGATTTCTCATTTGACAAATTTTGTGATAGTTTTGGCACGATTGATCATGGACCTACTGCAACAATAGCCAACTTTAATCCTTTCGAAGAGGTATGCGAAAGATTACAGTAATATAGATTGGTTATTCTAAGCATCTTTTATTCTAAGCATCTTTTCTATTGTATGTAGTTTAACTACTAGCTTGATAGTTTGTACAGGTGGTTGTCAGTTTAGAATGTGAACATACTACTCTTGTGGAAGACTATGCCCTGAATGCCTCTAACAGGAAAATTTTGAAAAATTTCAATTTTGAAATGTGAAATGTAAGAAGGCCATAACTATGTATTGAGACAATTCTATAGTAACTTATTGTAACTAATTAAGCTACAATCAGAGGTTTTCTTCCTGGTTCTTTCCTACCGGTATGCTTGTTTGAACCAAGTTTTGTAATATCTCCTATTTATATATAATAAATTATAGTGGCTTGCCACTTTTTCCCAAAAAAATTAAAAAATGTCATGTGAAGGTCATTTCCAATGTAATTGAGTCTTTGATCTAGCAAACTGGAAACAAGGTATTTGGGTGTGCATAATGTTCAAGCTGATTCAGTCAGAGTTTTTTGATGCATGATCCAGGTGGCTTTAAACAACACAATTACAATTAAAGATGACGTTGTTATAACCTGTACAAGCTTGATCCAACCTTTTAGCACTTACAATTACAATTACAACACAATATTGCTACCTTTTAGCACTTTTGACTCGTAAGGGAAATCGTTGGTCCAATGTAGCTTGGAGTGATTTGGAGTATTTGGGTGCAAAAGAGGACCATCCCTAGCGTAAAAATACCCATACAAATGTGTTGGAATAGTCTATTTAGTTGTACGAGTTGCAGAATGAAAGTTGCACCAATTTGCAACTTTACACTGCTTGCATCTGACAACTTTTACCTCCACTGAAAAGTCATCACCATAGGAAAATACCTCCGAGATAGAAAAAACTGAGAGAGGTTTTTGTAGATGGTCCCAACACGATCCCGAAGCCTTTGACGGAGAGTCTATATGCCCCATGGTCCCTAAGAAATCGCCCTTCAAATATTTCTGCCTTTTAGCACTTTGGACTCTTAAGGGAAATCACTGGTCCAATGTAGCTCGGAGTGATTCAGAATATTTGGGTGCAAAAGAGGACCATCCCTAGCATAAAAATACCCATACAGATGTGTTGGAATAGTCCATTTGGTCATGCAAGTTGTGGAATGAAAGTTACACCACTTTGCAACTTTACACTGCTTGCATCTGGCAATTTTTCCCTCCACTGAAAAGCCATCACCACAAGAAAACGCCTCCGAGATAGAAAAAAATGAGAGAGGTTTTTTTAGACGGTCCCAACACAATCCTGGAGCCTCTGACGAAGAGTCTGTATGCCCCATGGTCCTTGAAGCCAGCCAACTAAATATTTCTGCCTTTAGCACTTTGGACTCATAAGGAAATCCGATGGATCCAATGTAGCTCGAATTGATTCGGTGTGTTGGGTGCAAAGGGATGCATCTAACGCCATACCCATCTGAGACATTTTGGAATAGTCCATTTGGTCATACAAGTTCGGAATGAATGTTACACCCTTTGCAACTTTGCTTTACTTGCATCGGCGGCACCTACACTAAAAAGAAACCATCACCATGGGAAAAGCACTTATACGAGATAGCAAAACTAAGAGGTTTTTGTAGATGGTCCCAACATGATCTCGTAGCCTCTAGCAAAGAGTCTGTATGCCCCACGGTCTCTAAGAAATAGCCCTTCAAATATTTCTTCCTTTTAGCACTTTGGACTCTTAAGGGAAATCACCGGTCCAATGTAGCTCAGAGTGATTCGTTGTATTTGGGTGCAAAAGATGACCATCCTTAGTGTAAATGTACCCATATAGACATGTTGGAATATTCTGTTTGGTTGTATGAGTTGCGGAATGAAAGTTGCACTTTTGCAACTTTACACTGCTTGCATTTGGCAACTTTTCCCTGCACTGAAAAGTAATCACCACATGAAAACGCCTCTGAGATAGCAAAAATCGAGAGAGGTTTTTGTAGATGGTCCCAATACAATTTCGTAGCCTCTGACAAAGAGTCTGTATAACCCACGGTCTCTGAGAAATAGCCCTTCAAATATTGTTTCCTTTTAGCACTTTGGACTCTTAAGGGAAATCGCCAGTCCAATGTAGCTCAGAGTGATTCAGAATATTTGGGTGCAAAAGAGGACCATCCCTAGCGTAAACGTACCCATAAAAATGTGTTGGAATATTCCATTTGGTTGTACGAGTTGCGGAATGAAAGTTGCACCACTTTGCAACTTTACACTGCTTGCATCTGACAACTTTTCCCTCCACTGAAAAGTCATCACCAAAGGAAAACGCCTCTGAGATAGCAAAAATAGAGAGATTTTTGTAGATGGTCCCAACACGATCCCATAGCCTTTGATAGAGAATCTGTATGCCTCACGGTATCTGAGAAATAGCCCTTCAAAAATTGTTTCCTTTTAGCACTTTGGACTCTTAAGGGAAACTAGTGGGCAACAGAGTTAACTTCTTCACAAACTTGGTTTGAAGCAATTTCATTTTTTTTTGTGCATTTTAGAGACATTTTGACAGGAGGTCAGTTTATGAGCCATGTTCTATGATATTACAAAAAGGTATTGTGGGCCTATATTAAGCTACCACTCTCAATATCATACAAATTGAACCCTGGCATCAATAGACTCTGTATATCAAGCTACCACAATTTTGTTGATGTTAGCAGCTTCGTCAATCTCTTCCAGCCATTCCAGCACATGATAGAGCTTGGAAAAGAGAGAAGGAAGTCTGCTAGCAAAGAGGAGAGTAGAGTATGCTTCAAGAGTAAAACATGGCACTTGCTAAGACTAAGCCCACCCAGCCATACAAAAGTGGCATACAATATAGCCAAGTCCGCTCCAAGGAAATAATCAATGGCTTGGTATAAATAAAAGTTTGCCCTTGTTTCTTGGCACAAACACTCAGCAAAGCTCGCCCATGTTAAGAAAGGGATGTGTCAAACATGATTGAAGTCCGCCACATGTCTTGGCCATGAAACTGTAGACATCCAAATTTGGACACTTAATTTATCCAAATTTATCACTTTTCATCTAAACATCATAAGGTTTGGAGACTTAACTCGGTTACAGAACGTGTTGTAGTGCGGAATCACAAAGAATGTTAATAATTAAATACCGCCTGCTAATCCTCTTTTCATCAAATGAATTAAATAAATATTACATTTATTTAATTCCTCACATGTCATTTTCATCTAATCCTAATCCATCTCCTAATCTCTTCATTAAGGATGTGCACATACCTAATCCTTGATTAGGATGTGTCACATCCTCCAACTTTTGCAAGTTGGCTTCTAATCTTTATTTATCCTCTAATTATAAATTAAGCTTAATCATTCTCCAAAGAATTTTTAATTCATTTTTATTCTTCCTAGATTTCCCTCTTTTATATGTGAATTTTTAGAATTCACATTCCAAACTCAAAGGCTAGAACCTTGGACTTGTCACAATCTCCACATGTGACCAAGTCCCACCTTTTTGAGCCCACCTTTTACCCTCTAGATCATCCTATGAATGTGAATTTTTAATTCACATTTATATCCCCAACCACCTTTCTTTTCCCATGTAGATTTTTGAGGAATTCCAAAATCCTCAAATGTCTCTTTCACTCCCACTTGGGGACAAGAAATCTCTTTTTGTGGAAATCTCCTCACTCCCCAAGGTGCATGTCCTTTTTCCACCTCATGTACCTTTTTGACACCTCATCTCCATCTCATATCCCCTTGTCCACTTCACCCTCCACATGTCAAGATGTGAGGGCTTGTGGGTTCTCAACCCACCATAGCCCTTCATCTTGGCCTTCTTGGGGCAATCTTGGCCATTGAATTCTCTAGAGAATTCAAATTCTCCTATAAATACCCCCTCCTCAAAGGCATTTAGAACACTTTAGATTTGAGCAACTACATGCTACCCATTTGCTTTCTCAAACACTTTGCATTGTGATAACTACATGCTATCCATTTGAATCCTCAAGCCTTTTCAATCATTTAACCATCTTTGTTAATCATTTTGCATATTGAATCTTGCATTTTAGTCACTCAATCCATCATCTAAGGAGCATACAATCAATTCCAAGCAAGGGCCAATCAAGGAGAAATCAACAGCAAGGAAGGTGAAATCGTTTGGGTTTTATTTAGTCCATTTTCCTTATTATTTATCACTCTTTTGGCTAATCTTGAGGTGTCTTTGGTATTTTATCACTTGCATTTTAAGTTGTTTTGCACATTTAGAGTAGGATAGATATCAAGGTATACATTTCTGGCACACCCGGTGGGACCCACACACGGGTCTTGCATTTAATGTTTCTTTGAGTTAAGAATTTTGCAGGAAAAGCTCGCAGAAAGGCGGTAGCGCCCCCGCAGAACCGCGGCAACGCCCTTCACAGAACTGTGGTAGCACCCTTCATAGAAGTGTGGTAGCGCCCTTCACAGAACCGCAACAACGCCCTTCACAGAACCACGGTAGCGCCCTTCACAGAAGTGCAGTAGCGCCCTTCACAGAACCGCGGCAGTGCCCTTCACAGAACTGCGACAACGCCCTTCACAGACCCGCAGCAGCGCCCTTCACAGAAGCGTGGCAGCGCCCTTCACAGAAGCGCGGCAGTGCCCCAAAACAGCACAGTTCGAAAGGTAAAATAGGCGTTTTGGCTTCATTTTTGTTCTAGTTTTTTTACAACTTTTACGTAATAACTCTCTAACATTGTGGTGGCAAGGATATTGTTGTTTTTCGCTAACGTTTTGCAACATATTGTGGCAAAATTTGACCAAAGACGAAAAAGAGGACAACTAACATTTGTTTGCAGGGTCATCTACATAATCAGACTTTCAAAAAATTATCTCTGCTATTTTCAAACATAGTCTAATTAGGGGGATTAAACCTCACTGTTTGCTGTGGTTGCTTATTTTTGTGTTACCCAAGGGGGCATTGATTTGTTTTCACTTTCCCCTTGCACTTTGTGTGAGCCTGGGGAGTAGTTGGAAACAGTTAGTGTCTTCTTTTTACTGGGACCTGCTTGGGGATTTCATCACCCCAAGGGACGATTCCAACCACGTGTACCGGAAGGGGTATATAAAGGGGGGAGAACGAAAGTTGTACCCCAATCCAGTTGCATCGTAATTGGCGAAGCGTCGAAGCTAGGGTGATACCTAGATAGACGTGAAGAGTTGGTCCGAGCCTTTCAGTATCTTGCTGGGGTTCCCGACTCACACTTGTGACAGACTGGTGTTCACGGTTGTGCCTCACGTACCGAGAGTATATCGAGGACTCCCTAGAAACCTTGTGCATCCTAGATTAAGACTTTGCCTTGCCATACCCGTAATATTAATCATAGGATTGTGCTTTCTTGAGGTGTTATCTCGTAAAAAATCTATCAAATTTTTGATACTTTGGACTTGTTTTATCATTCTGTATCTTTGCCATAGCCTTTGCCATCAAAAACCAAGCTTTGTCCCCATAGAAACGCGGTAGCGCCCTACACAGAAACGTGGCAGCGCCCTACACAGAAACGCGGTGGCGCCCTCACAGAAATGCGGTAGCGCCCCTGATCTACTGCAGAAAGGCGGTAGCGCCCCTGATTTACTGTAGAAAGCTGGTAGCGCCCCTGATTTACTATAGAAAGGTGGTAGCGCCCCTGATTTACTGTAGAAAGTTGGTAATGCCCCTGATTTGCTGCAGAATGTTGGCTACGCCCCTTTAACTTCCCAGGGCTATCATTTACAAACCGTGCGTCGGATCAACTTCATTCGAAAACCAAAATTGCTGAATTTTTCAAGCTCTATCTAGTGGTACCTTCCATTTCTTTCTATCCAATCACACCAATCCTATCAAATTCATCCAATCATCTACCCGATCCAATCATCCATCTACCAAATCCCATCAAAATCAAAAGCAATCCCATCCAATCATCCTAATCTGAGCTTTTGTCTAATCTTGATCTGAGCTTGACTTAAATCCCAATTTGAACTTTCATCCATCTCAATTCAAAATCTTTGATCCATTCTATATATGCTTTCACCATCATGAATCCTCATCCTCCATCAATAGTAGTCAAGGGAAACCCTAATTATGTGGACGACGATAACGAAAGTCTTGTCGATCAAGAAGAATATGACATAGATCCCCTTGACGCTATCATCACTAGTAAGATCTCTCCATCCACTTTCCACAATCCAATCACCCCTTCCAGTTATCCTGTTATGTCTTCATCCATGCCTAATCATGCTCCTTATGCCACCTTTGACAATGGATATCCAGTATCTTCTTCATCCCCATATTTTCCATGTCCTTCATCTACATCATCCTCTTATACAACATCTACATCCTCTTATCCTAATTTTCCATCCCAATACTCCTATTACAATTCCCCATCCATGTCCCCCTATCCTAATCCTCTTTCCCAATCTTCCCATACTAATCCTACATCTGCACCCTTTTACCTTAATCCTACATCCCTGTCTCCTCATCCTAATCCATCATCCTAATACCTTTATTATAATCCATCCCCCACATCCTCTTGTCCCACTACACCACCTATATCCTCTTGTCCTTATCCATAATCCATGTCCCCCTATCTTAATTCACCACTCCAATATCCTTACCTTAACCCTCCATCCAATCCTAGTCCTCCATCTACTCCTAGTCCTCCATCCAATCCTATTCATCCATCTACTCCTAGTCCTCCATCCAATTCTAATCCCCCATCTACTCATAGTCCTACATTCAATCCCATTCCTCCATCTAACCCCAGTCCACCAATCCATAATCCCTCATCCATTTCTACCACCCTAGCCAAGCCAACCATATGCAATTCTCTCGTTTCAAAAGTTCTCCAAGGACTAATTACAAAGAATCCATCCCCAACTCCACATCTTGAAGTCATGGAACCATGCCATCTAGATCCATCATCCACGGTCACTAGTGATGAGACCCTTCTCCATACCACACCTATTATTGATGTTACCACCCATAGTGCTGATCAAACCATTGAAACCATTGAACCCACTAAATCCATTGAACCCCCATCTCCTACTCCAAGAACCACCAAATCCATCGAAGACAACCAAGCCCAATCCACTCCCTCTACTCCTAGATCCACCCAAATCCAATCCACTCCTCCCACTCCCAGTAGCACCAAAACCCATTCCAATGAGCCTCATGAATCTTTCAGCCCTCCATCTTCCCCGCTTGAAGAGTCCCAACAAGACTCCATTACCATGCCTTCCGCACATGATGAGTCATGCCAAGAGTCTAATCCAAAGCATGCTAGCATATCCCCTTCTCCAAATCAAGATCCTACCATCCCATCTAGTCCACCTCAAGATCACAGTCCCCCGTCCATTCCATCCCATGATCCCCTTGTCATTCAAGCTTCTACTGCTCCATCTCCATCTCCATCGCATGAGCCTAGTACCACAAATCTAAATCCTATCATGGCCCCTACTCCCTCTTCTGATGTTGCTATCCCATCATCTCCTTCTCATGATCCCCCATCATCGCCTAAAAATACTATCCCCACACCGCTTGCATATCCCCTTGGTCCTCTCACATTCCTCCATGGTGGTCTCCTTGTAGAAGAAAAACAAAGCATATACACCAACCCTCCTCTTCCACCTAATAATGAACTTGCATCATTCTTCAAGAATAACAAAAATCTTGTCCTAGATCGAATACTCAAGAGAATGAACTATCAAGAAAAAGGTTTAGGCCTTCATGAGCAAGGTATTATAGAGCCCATCCAAGCTAAAGAACATTTGTATCCACAAGGTCTTGGATGTACTACTCATGACTTGCAATCCAAAAATGTTGGTACAACCTCTAGACGTCCTCAACAAGCCTTTTCCAAAAGACATGTCGGATCTTCTCATCACCCTACCAGATCATATGTCGCCATCCCTCCTCCTCTATCATATCACCTCAAAACAACTGTCCATCTTCCTCCTTCATCTGCTCCATCCATATTGGGTCCTTATGTCCCCTCGTCCCCCATCCCATATCCTCCAAGTCCTAATTCTATTTTGGGCCCTTATATCCCAAAATCACCTCCTCCATCTCATTCTATCCATCCTTTCATCCATCCATCACCTATCCATGTCGCCCATCCCACTCTCATATTCCCTAATCAGGATCAACAAAGGCACGTACCTGTACATCATCCATCCACATATCATCCTAAAAATCCTACCTCCATCCCTCCATTCATGTGTCCTCCACATCATCCATCCATTCACACCCATCCCATTGCTACTAAAAGCACTTTGGTTGTTAAAGAAAAAATGCATCAATCTAAACATCCACATGAATCAAAAGCTTCCCATGTCCCCTCTAAAAGACATGTTAAAGCAAAGCAAAATCAAATCCAAAATCCAAATCGAATTTGTACGCCACAAAGGCCCACCAAAGAAAAGATCAAAACCATGTGGATCCCAAATAAAAAAGATGCAATGCCATCACATGAAAAATCAGTAAGAACATCCAAAGTCGCTAATCCACAAGCTAATCATACACCCCTTTCATCTCCTACGTCTGTTTTTGGTCCCTATGTCCCGAAATTCACCATTTCATCTCCTCCATTATCCCCACATTCTCCATCCCTTAATCCTCTTATCTTTTCACATCCACCACCACATGTGCCAATGTTGGTCTTGAATGCATCTCCCCATCACATATCCACCCCATCATTCCATCCATACCCTTTGCAGCATCCCATCCATTATCCCATGAATCTCCCATCTCAAATCCCCCTAATTCATCCTCTTACATAATCCATTTATCCTCATAAGGTTGTACCAACATCCAATAGTCAGTTCAAACATGGCCTCTTAACACCTTGATCCTTATCACATGTCCTTACCCATCTCCTTCTGCATAACATCCAAAAAGTCAAAAAAGTCAAAAAAGTCAAAAAAATTTAGAAAAAGTCAAAAAACAAAAAAAAAAGGAGAAAAAGAAAAAGTAAAGAGAAATAATCCATCCAATGTTGAAAACTTGGAAAACAAGCGCCTTGGATAAGTACCATGATGAAAACCTGGCAAACAGGCGTCATGCGTAAATCCCCATCTGCACTTGGGGGCAACTTCCTGATATGCGTTCCCTCTATCCACTATGCTTCCAGCTATGCACCCGTCTTCCTGTTATCCGTCCTCTTCATAAATTCCCCCCATCCCACCTATCTGCCGCATCCTACTATCATATCCCATTTATCTCCCATTCACTCCATCTTTCTTGTGATCTTGATCAAAATAGGGGCACCTATCTATGCATGCTTTGGACACCTATTGGTATACATTCCCTTCATCCATGCTCTATCATATTAGTCACCCATCCTATTCTCATATAGTTCTCTCCTTTATCTTCCCATCCACTTGTCTTCCATCCCTTATGCCTCCTCATATATGACATATCTAGAGTGGGGGCATTTGCTTCCTTTGTGACATAGTCCTTGGAGAACATCCCTTCATCTCCCTATCCATCTATCATAGCATCCCTTCCATCTCCCCATCTATATCTTTGTATCCATCTATCCTGGCACCCCTTTTATCTCCCAATCCTTCTGTCCCTATCCATCTATCACAACATCCCTTCATCTCCCTATCCATCTATCATAGCATCCCTTCCATCTCCCCATCTATATCTTTGTATCCATCTAATCCTAGCATCCCTTTCATCTCCCAATCCTTTTGTCCCTATCCATCTATCATAGCATCCCTTCCATCTCCCCATCTATATCTTTGTATCCATCTAATCCTAGCATCCCTTCCATCTCCCCATCTATATCTTTGTATCCATCTAATCCTAGCATCCCTTTCATCTCCCAATCCTTTTGTCCCTATCCATCTATCATAGCATCCCTTCCATCTCCCCATCTATCCTAGCATCCCTTCCATCTTTCCATCTATCCTAGCATCCCTTTCATCTCTGAATCCTTATATTCCTATCCATCCAAACAATCCCTCCCATCGCCATCCCTATATCTCTATCCATTCTTTCCTCCTTGTCCTCATCCCATCTCACAATCTCTTGTCATTGGTATCTGGCTATAGGCCTCCCTCCATGCAACCCAATGCCATTTATCTCATCGTCATCACCCCTGCTTCATCACTTTTCATCACTCATCTATCTATCATATCATCCTCCCAAGTTATTTTAATGCTTTGGATAACAATCCCATCCCTGAGCTTTATGTGATTGTCATCATCTTAGCCAATCCACCAAGTCATCCGGGGCACTTTTAGATCAACCTTGTTTTGGTCCTCCATCGCTTTATCTTCCCTAGTCTCTTTCCGCTTTTATCCATGGTCTTTTTGTCGAACTACGTTGCCCCTGCGCTTTCACATAGGCAAGGTTGGTCATTTGATCCTCCCCTGGGGTAGTTGTCGATCACGTCTTGTGTCCGTCATCGGTCACCATTGTCCTCTTTCCATTTTAATCCATAGTCCTTTTCCATGAACTACGAGGGCTCTGCGCTTTCACGTAGGCAAGGCTAATATTTGATCGGCCCCCGAGCCCCTAGGTCTTTAGGGTGTGTCAGTCCTAGGTCTTGTCTTCCTTGTGTCGTGCCATCAAGCTATGCCCTTATCTAGCCAGTTCTTCACAAATGAGATCCACTTGTATCATGAGATCCAATCGATTTTGAACATCACGTGTCATAACGATCTTTTAGTTTAGTATCCATCATCATCGGTCTCAACAGGATGCATCCTTCCTAACAGACCTCATCAATCTCATCTATCCCCTTGATCCTATGGCAAAGGACGTTTGAAATTGATTGCGATCTTTTGATGCTTTTGGCTTTTGTTTATCATCTAAGCTCCCTATCATCACTTGTCAAGGCTGCCATGATCCATCGTATTATGGTGTGTTTTGACTGGTCAACATAGGGGCATATCTTGCTTTTTTGTTCGCTTGTGTCTTCTTGGTTGTCCCATGTAGTACCCACCAAGATCCCCAAGGTCTTGTGTTATGCTGGGGCATCCTTCTGTGCTTGTGGTTATCTCAATACCTGGCCCGACCAAGGTCTTTGTGACTTTGGGGTGTTGGGATAGCCTTCTTGTCTGTGGTGTTTATTTCATGCATTAGACACTATTACGCCTTGGTTCCACATACCCTGGCACTTGTGTCTTATGCTATAGCAAAAATCAGTGCTCTGAAGATGGAAAATTGCATTAGGATTGCATCTCATTTTCCATTCTATCATCTTGCATGTATCCCCCCATCCATTCATCCTTCATCCTTATCTCTATCCAATCTCCCTCCATTCCACTTAGCCTGCATCATCTAATCATATCCTCAGTCTTGTTACCAGCCTTGATCATCCATTTGTATCCTTCCCTATCCCTTTGGTGTTGTTTTGGGATGTATCCTTCCCTCATCAAAAACACTTTCATCACCATCATCGGGAGGTATTCTTCCCTATCCCTTTGGTGTTGTTTTGGGATGTATCCTTCCCTCATCAACAACACTTTCATAATCATCATTGGGAGGTATTCTTCCCTATCCTTTAGTGGCGTTTTGGGATGTATCCTTCCCTATCTTCATGTTGTTTTGGGATCTTTAATTCCCTCATTGACAACCCTCCATCCATCATCAACCCATTTTGGCTTGTACCTTGACTGGGGCAACATCACCTTTTGTCCTCAAATCCATTTGTGCTTCATCCATTTCCATATCACTTACTCTCTTCCCCATGACCTTGCATCATCCTCCTCATCTCCCTTGGCATCACATCATCTATTTCGAGAGCACACACGTGTTCTCTTCAACCCGCATGTCCTCTCGGGGGCATCCTTCATCCCTATTTTTTTTTCATCATTTTCTTTTCCCTTCCCTGGTCACTCCTTTGGATATTTGGGGCATCTTTCAATCTAACCATCTCCTTCCGGGTTCTATGTTTTAATATTCTTTGAAATGATGCTGCCATTAACACCATCTCAAAAGGGGGAAAAATGTGAACATCCAAATTTGGACACTTAATTTATCCAAATTTATCACTTTCATCTAAACATCCCCTCTTATCTAGGTTAATTAAATTATTATTATATTATTTAATTGTATCCTTGAATACATGCCAAATTCTAAAGGTGTTTAATTAATAATTAAATGCCTTGCCATCATAATCCTCTTTTCATCCAAATAAATTAAATAAATATTACATTTTATTTAATTCCCTCACATGTCATTTTTCATCTAAATCCTAATCCATTTGCTAATTTCTTCATTAGGGATGTGCACATTACCTAATCCTTGATTAGGATGTGTCCACATCCTCAACTTTTGCAAAGTTGGCCTACAATCACTTGTTATCCTCTAATTGATTTAATTAAACCTAAAATCATTCTCCGGGGATTTTGTTGTTTATTTCTTCGTTTTGCTCGCGTGACGTTTTGAATTCCCGTTTTCATCCGGAACGCCGGATGCAGATATCATGCGATAATGCCGGTTTGCGTAGATGGATGCGCTGCCGGGCCGCTGCGCATCCGCCTGAATGGCATCCCTCTTGGATGGTGCCGTTGAACATCCCAACTCGCCTTTCGCTGCGGATTTTGGTGCCCTCAGAATATTCCGCAGGGACAAAGAAAGTCACTTTGTGAAAATCTCCTCACTCCCCAAGGTGCTGTCCTTTTCCACCTCATGTACCTTTTGACACCTCATCTCCATCTCATATCCCTTGTCCACTTCACCTCCACATGTCAAGATGTGAGGGCTTGTGGGTTCTCAACCCACCATAGCCCTTCATCTTGGCCTTGTTGGGGCAATCTTGACCATTGAATTCTCTAGAGAATTCAAATTCTCCTATAAATACCCCCTCCTCAAGGGCATTTAGAACACTTTAGATTTGAGCAACTACATGCTGCCCATTTGCTTTCTCAAACACTTTGCATTTTGATAACTACATGCTGTCCATTTGAATCCTCAAGCCTTTTCAATCATTTAACCATCTTTGTTAATCATTTTGCATATTGAATCTTGCATTTTAGTCACTCAATCCATCATCTAAGGAGCATATAATCAATTCCAAGCAAGGGCCAATCAAGGAGAAATCAACAGCAAGGAAGGTGAAATTGTTTGTGTTTTATTTAGTCCATTTTCCTTATTGTTTATCACTCTTTTGGCTAATTTTGAGGTGTCTTTGGTATTTTATCACTTGCATTTTAAGTTGTTTTGCACATTTAGAGTAGGATAGATATCAAGGTATACAGAAACTTGACAAGGTCCGCACTTACCAAAGAGTGACATGGCTTAAAAGATGGAATCTTGCAAATCCACTTCAAGAGGATAATGAGTGTCCACACTTAGAAGAATATGAACATGGAAAGTGAATGAGTGAAGTCTGCTCAGCATGTTAAGTCTAAAATGGCAAGAGAAAAGAGGAAGTCTACCAGCCTTAAAGTGAAATTGAGCTCACCCCTCATTTGTAAAGGGTGGAGACAGTGTATAGAATTATGGCGATAGACTATTTCTAATAATAAAAGCTCTGATGCATGATTTGATTTGAACCACTTTTATTGTCAAATAGTGTGCATGGTTGCATAACTTCTTCCACCATAGATTGGAGATAGATTAGAATTAGATTACATTTGGAATAAATTTTTCTTTGAAAGTTTGTTAGATGAATGCAAGATTTGATAAGCATTGATTTATGGTGGAACTTTTGCTCATACTTTCTTTGAACGTATGATTTTCATTCAATGTGTAAAGTTAGCTTGAGCCTACTCTATGGATTCTTAACTTCTATCTGGATAAATATTGTTCAATTGGAAGGTAGTTATTCATGATATAAAAACCATAAGCACATTTCCTTGAAGATTGCAATGGATTTGCGTAGTTGGCATGATTCCTGCGTGGCGAAACAAAGTTTGCTTTTGTTTCACCAAGTCAATACCATCTCTTGAATTCTTAGGAAGTAGATTACAACTTCTGACCCCTTGTCTCCTTTTTCAGTTTGTTTGATCTGCAACCCAAATAAAAGAGCTTCATTGTCCAGACCTTCATTGTGAATTGAAAAAATCCAGTGTAAGTCCCCTTGTGTTTACTAGAAAATCACAATTCCCATTGAGCTTACCACACGTCAAGACTTGACATAAGAAACTTTGGAATCGCCATATGATCTTCTTGCAATCTTAGCATATGTGGTGGTTTTTCAAGAGAGGATAGGGTGTCTCTAGGCATTTTTATTCTGATGTACGAGTGTGTCATAAAACATGCATCAACAGGTTAAAGATAAGGATTTGACAATGCTTGCCCTCAACGGTTTGCCATTGTCTTGGGAGTCCTATATTCAAGGAATTAGTGCAAGGTCCAAACTCTCAAAGTTCGATCATTTGAGGGACGATTGCATTCATTATGCATCAAGATTGATGGTTAGAGGTGTTGGCCAAAATTCTACTAATGAAGAGATTCATGTTCTTGCCGCCTAACCTTCGAAAAAGAAAGGAAGAAGTGGAAATAAGGGATTCTTCAAGAGGAATCGAGACAAGGAAATGATGGTGCTCCCCCTTCCAAGAAGAAGTGAGACTTGTCCAAGATTCAATACTTTAGGTGTGATAAGTTTGGTCACTTTTCCAAACATTGTTTAGAGAGACCTAAGCCTCAAGCCTCTGTTGCAAATGTAGATGATGTTTCTCCACAGAAGAATAAATATTTATTTTGCTCAGCATTGTCAAGCAATGTACCCACTAACACCAACACTTGGCTGATCGATAGTGGTTTTCTCAGAAAGAGGGAGTTGATTATGAAGAAACATTTTCTCCTGTTGCTCGTTACACTTCTGTCAGAACTATCATTGCCCTTGCTGCATCAAGAGGATGGAAGATTCATTAAATGGACATGAAGACAAATTTTCTCAATGGTGTGATTGAGGAAGAAGTTTACGTCGAGCAACCTAATGGTTTTGAGGTTCATGGGAAGGAGTCACATGTGTGTAAGCTAAAGAAGGCATTGTATGGTCTTAAGCAGGCTCCTCGTGCATGGTACGAAAGGATTGATCGGTACCTGTCTAGTTTGGGCTTCTTGAAGAATGATGCTAATTCAAATCTCTACTTAAAGGTAATCAATGGTGATGAATTAATATTGGTACTAATTAATGCTTCTAGGCTGCATATATATATATATATATTTTTATTTTATTTTTACATGTTTTCTCCATTGTTCGGCCCCTACACTGCAAGTAAATGGTTGCATAGTGTGTGGAATGAGGGGGCAGCAAGCCTGTAATTGAAATATTTTCATCTATCAGCATCTAGTTATTACTTATGCAATGTGAAGTAATGCTTTGAGTTTGAAAGATGTGAAATGCAATGTAATCAATAATATGAATAAATTTTTAATTATTAGTTATGTAATGTGAAGTAATTGCATAACTTCTTAGGTTGAATTTGTAAGAACTATATTGTAATTGAATTTTTTTCATCTATCAGCATCTAGTTGTTACTTATGCAATGTGAAGTAATGCTTTGAGTTTGAAAGATGTGCAATGAAATGTAATCAGCAATATGAATAAACTAGACATAATATAACCATTCTTTTTATGCTATTGTACATCAAGATATTTAACCATTGCTCACTTGATTAAATTTTCAAAGAGTTTAATTATGCATATGAGGAGGCAATTAAATTTTGATTATCAACTTCTATATATCAAATTATCCAATAATCAAGTGTATGTCCATATACAAAAATGGCATCAACACCAACTCAAACAAAATTTTACAATATGTGGCATATGCCATCTCGGTATCTATTCAATATTTACATGCCAAAATGTCTATCTCATCCTAAACTACTGGTGGATCATCAAAATGGAGCCTCTTTGAATCACTCATTGCCTCTAAAGGTAGTTGCACAAGAAAAAGTCAAACCACAATTGAGATTAGTTATACTATATAATTTAAAATTGAATAATTAACATCAAAATCAATATACATTAAATTATGATTGAACTCTTAAATTGTAATCTTGATTACCTAAAATATCCATCTCTTCAAAGGGCCAGTAATAGGAACAAAAACATAAAAGTGATCCAAGTTAGCATACAATTGTCAGTAATAGGAACATATAAATACCAAACACAAAATAAAATGAACACATACTTCTTTAGGTTGATCTTTTCTTTATCTCCTTTAGGTGTTTTGAGACCTCCTCCTTGAGGTGCTTACACACCTAGTCCTTCAAGTGTTCCAATACGTACTGCTTCGGGCATTGTGGCACCTATCAACAAGGACGTATAACTCATAATTCCTTGCACATAAAAATGACAACTACATATGAAACTACCAATCTATGTCGATGTATGTATAATCAATATAAGATCTTAAAATTCTTAATTCAATCAAATTTGAGTTCAATTACCTTCCCCTTATCCAACATTGCACTTCCATAATCTGGACAAGGCTGCACCTTGCTCCCACTAGGTATTTCCTACAAGAGGAAAATAAGATAAAAATATAAGTTATTATATAATGTCATTAATGACAATTCAAATGACAAGAAAGTATATAATAAGTAAATGTAAATGAGTGAGTGCAAAAATATATACTGTGTGTGTGTCGAGGCCAAATGAAATGGCCCTCCGGGTGCTATCTGTCACTTGTGTTAGCTCCTCCTTGAACATCAACCATTAAATAGACCATGTAAATAAATATTAGTACATTATACTATCTCTTATTAATATTCATTTAAAAACAAATGCAAGTTATGAATTCACAACTTAAATTTTACCTATGTCACTATTCCAATGTCCCCCTCTCTAGCAGGAGAGGACTCTGTACGGTGTGCTCCACTCCCCTATGTCTGATCTATAATGTCCACATCATGGAAGTCATGTCGAGTGTCAAGGGATGCTTGACATGGTATACAAAGGGACCCAAGCATGTCACGGGGGCACATGGAGCAAGTATGTGGTACACAAATATGTGGACCTGATGAGGATGACACAGCAACACTCGATCCATCACCAACATCACTAGAATGTGGCTGAGCTACTACAGAAGCATGCGAAACTAAAAGACCACTCAAAGAGTGAATAGCATGGATAGTCTGTGTGGCCGCATCCTGCATAATATATGGATGACATAATAAAGGTGGGGGAGGAGGGAGGGAACATATGGTGGGGGTGGCCTCTAAGCGCCTGGTCTATCACAGGGCATGCACCTCCTGCTTATACAGGAAGGGTTTAGTAATAAAGTAATTGACATGATGTCTAACACAAGCTTCGACATCTAATTTTTTATAAGTAAAATGGTATATATCTGAATTGTTGTTGATGGTTCAAAAAAAACCATACACCAATGATCCCAAAGAATTTCTAATGTCTCTATGAGTGCACCATTTATAGAAATTTTGGTTTATGCTATTAACCGGGGAAAACCAGTGCGGGGGTTAACAAATAAAGAGGCTATTTGGGCTTTGGTTATTCCGAGATCTTTCACATCATCATAGGACAATCCACATGCATAATATTCTCTCATGTCTTCTCGCCATGAATGAAAGGAATTATGTTGCGAGGAGAGGGTTTCTATGTTTTTAATTATTTCTTTCATTGTGTTTGACATCTCAGATAATCAAGGGACTCTCATATAAACTTTAGAAATGCCCCTTGTTGCAATTTTTCACAAATTAATTCTTCAATTGATGGCTGTGGAGGTGGTGGAGCATTTGGCATTTGTGCATTTTCATTGTCAGAAGCCATAATGCATGATTAAAGTTAAAAACAAATTAATCTAATTAAAATTAGACAATATAAATGAAAATATTATAAAAATACCCTAGTTTTAAAAAAAAAATCCAACAAAAACCTTAGTTTTTAACAAAAATCTATAAAATTCTCTAATTTTTAATCCAAATACATAAAAAACACTTTTTTTAAATCAAAATCCATTACAAACATTCAATTTTCATCAAAATTCATACTAAACTCAATTTTTTCATAAAAAATCTATAAAAAACCCTATTTTGAAAAAAATCTATAAAAAATTAACTAAAATTACACAAATCTAATTGAAAATTTTATTAGAGCAAAGAAAAACCAAGAATCTAACCTTTTGAAGATGGATTTGCACGAAATTGGATATCTGATTTGCGGAATGAAGTTTTCACTATGCGCCCATGGTTAAACAAATGTGAAATGAGTTTTAATTAGGCCAAAATGAAATATATGTGTGTCGCAAATCAGATATCTGATTTGGATCGAATATCTAATCCAAATCAGATATCTGATATGGAAATCTAGGTTTGCGCTTTGCTTTGGTAGTGTGTACTGACACCCAAGCCACATAAAGTAAACTCAGCATTTTCGCATTTTTGAGTCGATGAAACACGTAATTTTTTCTCCATTGCCACTTTTTGGCATACCATGATCCTGAACATACCCTTAACCAAGAACTTTAGGCATTGATGGTACATGGAGGGGATGATGGTACATGGAGGGGACGACTTGCATGGCATGGAGCCATGGGTGGCTGAGGAGGAGATTATATGGTAAGTCCATATCAAGGACATGAAAAGTAGTGTATTGAACTATAGGTCCAACCTAGATAGGAAGACTGATAATCCCTTTAGAATTTCTTTCTGCATTATCATAATCCTTCATCATGATGATTTGATTACTCAAATCCACTTGAGTATACCCTACCTATTTTATGAACTTCAGAGTGCATAGATTGAGAGCAAAGCCATTATCTACCAGGACCCTTTTTTATTTTATGATAAGAAACCAAGACTTTGATGTGTAAGGGACTGTTGTGATTGGCATCAACATTTGGCATGGCATTCTAGTTGAAGTGTAGTTGGTAAGATAAAGCCAAGTGTCCTACTTAAGCTTGGAACCATGTGGGATTGATGTCATTGGGTACATGAGTTTCTAGTAAAGCTTGGTTGAGTATTTCCTGATGCACGGGAGAAGACTTAAGTAGATCCAAGATTGAGATCTAAGCAGGGATCTTTCCTAAGTGATGAAGAATGTTATACAGAGAGTTTATAGGATTTGGCTAGGAGGGTGTGGAGGCTATAGTGATAGTAATGTGGGATAATTGGGTAGCAATAGTATATTGGAGATCTTTAGCTTTAACATGTATTATAGACACACGAGATTCTACCTACTCAATGTAATGGACACTACCATCATAATTGAGGGGTACATTCTTATAACTTATGCTATTTGTGCTATTGTCCTAAGGATTGTTGTTGGAGGTGATTGAGCCTTGATTATGGTTAGGGAAGGAATTTTGATAGATCTGCAATTGAGCATTGGATGATGACGCTCGACTAGTATCAAATTTGATATCTCCTTGATCGATAAGATCTTGGACATAGTTTTTGAGACCTTGAAACTTATTCAGAGTATTCCCTTTAATCTTATGGAATTCACAATATTCATTCTCCCTAAACCAGGCTAGTTTGGGCTTGGATTCATCAAGTGGTTTGGTGACAAAGATATGTGATCAGATAGTTGACCTGTAACAACTTATTGAAGATGACACTCAAGGATTCTCCTAATTGAGTATACTGGCATTTGTTGTTCCTTTTATTTTTTTGGTTTGGCTATTGAGGAGGATGAGATGCCCCTTGTGGCATGGATATGGCACTAAGTATAGATGGTTGTTTCCTCTGGGACGTATTGGCCACCTAAACATGTTTAGTGTTAGTGACACCGTCATTCACTGTGTTTTTGTTCTTGTTCCAAAAGCGTTACCTATTGTCAAATGGCCTTTCTTTGTCATGGTTGTGTATCTTGATGTGCCCTTTTGCAATAAGGGTGTGTTCAAGGATGGGTCCTTTTTCCACTATTTCACTAAAAGTGGTGACATAGTGTAACCTAAAATTAAGAGCCATGTCGGGATGTGAGTTCTCAACAAAGAGAGTGACCATTTATTTCTCCTTGAGAGGGCTTTTCATTTGGCTTGACAATGCACACCACCTTGGAGGTATTTGATAAAGGTTTTACTATCACACTGCTTCTCCTTATGAAGGTCCAAGGTATCATTGTCCTTTTCTAGATTGAAGGAGAAGTAAGAAACATTTTTTTCTAAAAGATCTGTGAAGGTTTTGATATTGGACCCTCATTCAACACCCATGAACCAATCCAAGGTGTATCTTGTCAGGCTTCGTGGGAACAAGCACAAGAGGTAGTTGTCATTGTGCATAACCTCCTGAAACTGGGAGTAAAAATCTTGGAGGTGGGCTTTAGGATCTTTGTTTCCCTTGTATCTGTCAAACTTTTGTATCTCAAAGTGCTTCAGGGAGGGAATCAGTGAGATGGATGGATCGAACAGATAGGGACATATATCTTCAAATTTGAAGGATTTTTTTACTAGTCCCTACTTGGAGATCTTTCAAAGCAACTTTGATTTCCAACAAATCTGCGTTGACCAGTGGCATAGGAGTTGAGGCAGATGGGTTGGATGGATATGGGTGGTGGGATGACGAAGGATCCTATTGAGATAGTTTTTGAAGGTTGACATATGGATTTTGATAATGAGATGATGATATCCCTTGTTGGTATGCCAAGGGAGTTTGTTGGTACTGGGGTTGTTGTTACGAGGTATAGTACAAATTTGTTTGATAATAATGTGTGACAGAATGTTGAGGAGCTTGAATGGGGTGTTACAAATTGGTCTATCAGTACTAAAGGTACTAATGCGACTATTGGGAGGCCACATAGGGTGGTTGTTGCTATAATTGTTGTTGGTTATGATAGTAAAGGTTTTGGGGAGATTATTGATGTGATGTCAGTTGTTGTGTGGGCCGAGATGGGATGTGGTGTTGTTGTTGAACTTGTGGACATAAAATGGATGCGAGGAATAGGGATGTGGTCTGGGTGAGAGGTTGGGATGGATTACCTTTCAATTGGTGTGGTGGTTGTTGTGAGGAAATTAAAGGATTAGGGTATGTGTAGGATCATCATCGAAAAAACATGCCCTTAAGTGGCAAAAAATTTAGAAAAATCAGAGTTAGGCAACTTGACGTAAAAATTTGAATAAGTTATCTGTATTATTTAAAAAATATGTAAGAATAGAATCTCTATCAAATTGAATTTAGTTTCTAAACTACTAAGTTTTTTTTTTTTAAATCTATTTGGTGAAAATTTGAAATTTCAATGCAGTGGTACTTAAATTTCATAGAAAAAATAAGGTGTCTGTCTAACCACCCTAACCACAATAAAATAATAATTTGTTTTTATAATATTTTAGATATAAGTAGAGGACTCATGTCCCAATGTGATGCATATTTTTTTTGTAATTTTTTTCCAAGTAAATAATTAATTATGAATTTTTTATTACAACTTTTTAAAAAATATAAAAACTCGTATGTCTGACCACCCTAACTTGGTCAAAACTTCACGAAATACATTTTTTTTTTAATCCTATAGTATGTGAGACATAGAATGTGATGCATTTTTTAGATTCAAAAAATGTTATACCATTTGAAAGCTATAGATGTTTTTCAATTAGCCTATCAATCAAGACTTTTGTCATAATTTGAATAGAAAATAAATAATAATTACTTATTAAATTCAATGTAAAGAATAATTTATATTGATGGAAAGCTAATAATCTCCTTTAAAAACCCTTTTCATTTCATGAATTTTAATTTATATTCATCCATCATTATGTTAGCATTAATGGTGGAGGTTGCAGAAAATTTTGTGGCATGTCGTAGGTGAAAGGATTATTGCGATTAGATACTTGAGGAGCCCCCATGACTGAGATTATGGCATGTGGGGGATTGTTAATGTGATAAAGAATGGTGTTGCCAAATTTAGGTCCATGCCAACCCTCCACTAGAGGCACATTGGGGATGTATGTACTACCTGGTGCATTTTGTGAACATTGGGGTATGTTAGATGTGGAACTACTATATTTGGATTGGTCGATAGCTAGTGGAGGTTTGAAACCTTTTTCAATTAGGTGGGCTGATATTTTTTACCCATGTTTTCTGAAGGTGATATTTCATTTGCACATTGGTGGGGTTACTAGATTTTTCCTCAAATGTGAGTTTGAGCTAATTGACCATGTTCTCATCTCTAGGTGGCGATGTTTTTTGATCGTCAGTGTTGGACTGTGATGATGTACTATTCTAGGGATCTTGAGTGATATTCATACCATTATTGGGATCTTGTGAGACATTTTTTTTGTTGTTGGGATCTTGAGAGATATTCAGTTGGGAATTTTGGGCTTGTTGCTCGGCCATTTTCCTTCTTTGTGACTGGGTTTCAATGGGCATGCAATATGATAGAACAGACTAGGATGCTAGGATGATCTGTATTGATCTTATTAGATGATGGATTAGCTAACAAGGATGTAGCTTGATAGGATTGGATTGGATGATTGATAAAGGATTCAATTTGATAAACAATTGATGGGATCAAATTGGATCGATTGATGAAATGGTTGGTAAAATCGGATTGGACCAAACTGATTGATAAGATGATTGATGAGATAGGGGTTGGATTGGATTGATAAGTGATTGATAAGACCAAGATGGTGAAGGGGTTCTAAACCAAGTTTATAAATTATCATTGGTAATGTAAGGTTTTGGTTGATCGATTAAGAGATGAATGTATGATGACAGTGCCAAATCTAACTTGAGATGGAAATGGATTGATAGGGCTGATAAGGATGACTGACTTAGGATGGATACCAATCCTAAGCTAGTTTCAAAGGATTATGATCAATATTATACACCTAGGTCAAGTCGGATAACTACTTCAAATGAAGTTTAGTGGAATGGGAGAATGATTTCCAAAATGAGGGAAACAATAATCCAAATTGGATGAGTGTCCTTTTGGAACAAGGATACAGGAGCCCAAAATGAGAGAACGACTATCGAGATGGATGGATGGAGTCCTAAACTGGGTAGATGAAAACTTGAAATGGAGAAACAACAACCTAGAATAAAGGAATAGTTATTAGAACAGAAGAACGACTATCAAAATGAAAGAACGACTATGGGTGAGCATAATTCTAAAAGAATGAATGGATACTCGGATTGGATAAATGATGACTCTGAATAGATAAATGGATGTTTGATCAGGGAAATAGGCCTTTAGAATGGGGAGATGAATGCTCAGAATGGGTGAACACTCACTTAGAATAGTAAAGAAGGTGCTCAAAATGATGAAACAAGAGTTTAAAATGATGAAATAGGGTGACACAATTGACTGTTCAAGGGTTAGGTCTACCCCTAGAGGTCAGGTACGCCCCTACAAGAGGTTGGGTTCACCCCTGCAAGAGGTTAGGTATGCCCTTGGAAAGGTCAAATTCACCCCTGGATAGGTCAGGTATGCCACTGGATAGGTCAGGTACACCCCTGAACAAGTTAGGTATGCCCCTGGATAGGTCAAGTATGCCTGTGGACTAGAGATTGATCAAAACTAATTGAAATAGGCTAAAAAGGGGCTAGTTCAAAGGTCAGGTATGCCTCTCTATTGGGTCAAGTACACCTGTGGACAAATCTAAGCATGTTTTTTAGACAAAAGACTAAGGAAAAGGACCCAAAACATAGCAAACAACATTCATAAGATAAGGCTGACTCGATTGAACATAAAATTATTGGTTTTGCACAAAGAAAATATTTTAGATAGAATGATCCTAAGTGTATTAGAAATGGGTATGGCCAATAGAGTCTTCTATTCTAGGATGAACATGGTTGCTAAGGTGTCCTCGATATACACCTGGTATGTGAGGCCCAAACCGTGAACATGAACCAATCACAAGCATGAGTCGAGAACCTTAGCGAGATACTAAAGGCTCAAACCAACTCTTCATGTCATCCTAACGCTTCGCCCATTACGATGCAATTGGATTGAGGTATATATTTCACTCTCCCCCCTTTATATACCCTACTAGTACACGTAGTTGGAATTGTCCCTTAGGGTGATGAAATCTCCAAGTAGGTCCCACTAAGAAAATTAAAAGGGTGACTTAAAGGACTTGGTAAGCTACAATTTCTCATCACCTGGGATCACAAAATGTTGCAAGGGGATTGGATACATCAAATATCTTACCAACAAGCACAACACACAAGGTAAATTGACAATCCTAGTTAAGCTATGTGCCTAAGTTATCAAGAAACAAGAAGCAACAATTGATAAATAAATAGCCTTGCAAGGAAACTTGTTAGTGATTTTTCTTCTTGTTCCTTGCCAAATTTTGATTATATTCTTGCATAGACACAAATAGGACATATTAGGGGGTCAAAACACTCAAAATAGTAAAAAAAACTACTTAAATTTCATTTTTTACCTTTTGGAAAAAGTTGTTTTTTGTTAGGTTTGTTTGTCTGTTGGGTTAGGTGCGCCTCTAGAGGTTAGGTACAACCCTAGATAGGTCAGGTACACCCCTGGATAGGTCAAGTTTTCCCTTGGATAGGTCAGGTATGCCCCTAGACAGGTCAGGTTCACTACTATAAGAAAACTACAAATTTTAGGTCTCTGTGCAGGTCAGGTTCGCCTGTCTACTGGGTTAGGATCACTCCTGAAGGTCAGGTATGCCCCTGGATAGGTCAAGTTTTCCCTTAGAGGTTAGGTATGCTTTTATGATAGGTCGGCTTCACCCCTCTATAACCTGCACCTACAAATAGTAAAATAACAGAAAACATGAAAGAACAAGACTCGTCTGTGGGTCCCACCGGGCATGCGAGAAATATGACCAGGCGAAAATACTATTATGGAAATGAGCAGCAACAATAAATGTATAGAAAAATAATAAAATCACCTATCACCTCAAGACTAGCCTAGTTAGATTCAAAACAAAATGAGATAACAAACAACAAATTTACCTTGTCTTGAATCGATCCTTTGGTTGGCCCTTGATGGTTGATTTTGTGTATGCTCCTTAGATGACAAAAGATGTTGACATGAGATGCAAGATGGATGAGAAATTAATGAAAATGGCATGATGGATGCAACGAATGCAAGTTTTTCAGCTAGGTATGGGTCAAATTAAAATTTTGCAAGAGTTTAGTTAGCACAATGATCAACCCCCTAAATGAGAGAAAAAAGGGGGTATTATAGAGGAAGTTGAGATTCATCCAACAAGGTCAAGATGAATGGCCATGGTGAGTTGAGGACTCACAAACCCTCACATCTTGACATGTGGAATGTAAGATGGCTTAGGGATGGTGATGTGTAAATGAGTTGGGAGGAGGGTACATGAGGTGGAAGAATGACAAATACTTTGCAAGTACCTTGGGGAATGAGAAGATTTCCTCAAAAATGAACTTCTTGTCCCCAAGTGGGAATGAAAGTGACTTTTGAGGAATTTTATAATTTCTCAAAAATATCTATGGGAAAAGGGAAAGTAGTTGGAGAAATAAATGTGAATTAAAAATTCACATATTTTTAAGAATCTCAGGGACAAGAAAAGGTTCCAAAAAGGGAAGCCTTTGTCCACATGTGACTTGAAGTCACAAGTCAAAATATTCTAGAAGATGCATGGGAAGAGGAGATTCTAGGAGGAATAAATGTGAATTTAAAATTCACATGGGAAAGAGGGTCAATACCAAGAAAGGCAAATGAAAAAGGTTGACTAAAAAGGCATGCTAAATGTTACTAATGACCTTGATTAAGGTTGCGCAAACACATGATTAAGATAATTAACTAAATATTAAAATAAATTGACAAATGTTGGAGGATGTGACACATCCTAACAATAAATTAATTAAATTAATTATGATTAGAAGATGGTTAGATGGCTAAGAGGAATTAGAGACCAACTTGCAAAAGTTGGAGGATGTGACAATGAAAGAGAAAAAAAAGAATTAAAAATTGGCTTAAATTCAAAGAGGTTACATGACTAAATTAAATAAAGTGGTATATTTATTTAATTTAGAGAGGAAAGAAGGTAAAATCTTATGTAAATGATGAAATATTAATTAAATGAATGACTTAATTAATACCGACAAAGGAGATGAGTAAAGGGATGAATTAGGAGATGAATTTGACCATATGGAATTGGTCAAATTTGGATGTCTACAATAGCACCATACCAATTTTTCATCATTTAAGGGAGAAATACAAACACTTATTCTAGTTCAAGAATGAAATTCATAGAAATAAGAACAATTAACAACATATGTGCAGAATCATGATGGGCCAAAAAGTGGCAATATGATGGGTATGTGGGTGACAACTTTTTTTTTACCCAAAATTGATGAAACAAAAAGGGTTTTTAAAGGAGATTCTCAAGTTTCCACCAATATAAATTATGTTTTACTTTGAATTTAATAAGTAATTATTATTTATTTTCTATTTGAATTATGACTAAAGTCTTGATTGATAGGTTGATTGAAAAGCATCTATAGCTTTCAAATGGTATCACATTTTTTGAATCCAAAACATGCATCACATTATATGTTTTGCATACTATAGAATTAAAAAATAATAAAAAATTGAATTTCATAAATTTTTTACCAAGTTAAGGTGGTTAGACATACGATTTTTTATATTTTTTAAAAGTTGTAATAAAAAATTCATAATTAATTATTTACTTAGAAAAAAAATTATAAAAAATATGCATCACATCGAAACATGAGTCCTATATTTACATATAAAATATTATAAAATAATATTATCATTTTATTGTGGTTAAGGTGGTCAAACATATACCTACTTATTTTTTTCCCTAAAATTTAAGTACTACTGCATTGAAATTTCAAATTTTCACCAACTAATTTTTTTTTTTTTTTAAACCTAGTAGTTTAGAAACTACATTCAATTTGATATATTTTCTATTCTTACATTTTTTTGAAATAATATAGATAACTTTTTCAAATTTTTACATGAAGTTTCCTAACTCTAATTTTTTTGATTTTTTTCCACTTAAGGGCATGTTTTTCCATGATGATCATGCACATACCCAACATATACTTAATATTATATAATATAAATATATTCCTTCTACCATTTTCTTAAAAATAAATAAATATAGATAATATTATAATTTTTAAAGGTTAATTGCATTTATATATACATATTATTGGATTATCTTAGACTAATTCTTAATGTAGAAGCCTATGTAAGGTAGAAGACACATTGTTTCTCACTAATGAGAATGAAAATACAAGGGTAGATGTGAAATTATATACAAACAAAAGAAAAATAACAAAAAATGGAAAGGAATTTGTGGCAAAACATATTCAAAAAATCAATTAGATTCTAAAAGATGCAAGTAAGACATTGAACAAAGATTGTAGAAAATATGGGTTCTCAATGTTGACATTGAACTTCAAATAAATATCCCAAACATCATCTTGAATAATCTACTCCATTTGGTGGTGAAATTTCTTACATAAATGAAGTTAATTGTGAAGTTTATTGCTACTTAGTCACCATGGGATAAGATTAAAACAAGAATGGCTCAATTTTCAACAAGATTCTTGTGCCCTGATATCAATTTATTGGCCATTGTTTTACATTACATCATTCTCAAATCATATGATAGGTGATAAGAGTACGTTTATTAATCTTGTGAAGTATGATGGTGGTTTTGTTAAGTTTGGTGATGACACATTTTTTAAGATCTGTGGAAAAGGTTCAATTAGTTTTGATGGAAAGAATAAGATAGATGATATTTTTTATGTCAAGGGTCTCCGACATAATCTTCTTAGTGTAGGAAAATTGTGTAGAAGAGGAAACAATTTAGTTTTTTAGGATAATGGTTGTAAAATTAGTAAAGGAAGCTCTAGAACCTTGGTTGCAGTAGGAACAAGGATGAAAGGAAATGTTTATCAACTCAAAATTGTTAGCATTGGTAAGTTATTTTTTACTCAAATTAATGAAATTTGGCTATGGCATAGATGAATGTGACATATATTTTGATAGCCTAGTGAAGATTAGTTCCACTGATGCCATAAGAGATCTGCTAAGGATTACGAAGCCTATCAATATAATTTGCAAAGAATGTTAGTTTGGAAAGGAAATAAGGAAGAGGTTCATAAGTAAAGAATATTCTATCACAAGACCTTTGGAGTTGGTGCATATAGACCTATGTTGACATACCAAAACAAGAAGCTCTCAAGGTGATAGGTATTTTATTTTGTTAATAAATGATTACTCTAGAATGACTTGGGTGACCTTTCTTAGAGAAAAATCATAAGCTCTAGATAATTTTAAAGAATTTAAATCTATGGTTGACAATGAAATGGATTTGAAAATCAAGTGTTTAAGGTTTGGTAGAGATGTTGAGTTCACTTCAAATGATTTTAGTAGTTTTTGTGAAAATCACGAGATTAATAGATATTTATTAGCTCCTAGGACTCTGCAATATAATGGATTTGTGGAAAGGAAGAACATGATAGTTCAAGAGGTAGCAAGAGTTGTGATGAAGGAAGAAAATCTACCAGATTTCTATTGGATGGAATCTATTCATATCATACTTTACATACTCAACAGAGGACAAGCAAGAGTAAACAATTCAAAGGCTCCCTATGAGCTATGGTATGGAAAAAATCCTACTATTAAATATTTTAGAGTTCTTGGAAGTAAATGCTATATCAAGAGGGATGATGAAGGAATTTTCCTTCGATATTCAACAAAAAGCAATATAGATAGGTGCTATAACATAAGGCTAAAGAAGATAGTTGAGAGTGCAAGTGTCAAAGTAGATGAGGAACCACATTAGAGCTCAATGTAGATAGAAGGATATGAATTTGATGAACCCCCTTATACAAAAGAAGAAAAATAAGAAGAAAAATAAAAAGAGATGCTAGTAGAAGAGGAAGAAGATCTGAAAAAGAATCCTAAGACTCCATTAGTTTAGAAACATCATTTTGAGGATAAAATCATCAAAGAAAAGAGAAAAGGTGTGCTAACAAGAAGTAGAACTACTATGGTAGAGGAACAGGTAATTTTTTTTTTACTTTCTGAAGTAGAACCTAAAATAGTTATTGAAGCGTGCAAGGATGAAAATTCGATCAAAGCTACAGAAGAAGAATTGAGGTAGATTGAGAATAATCGGGCACGGGAACTAGTCCCAAGACCAACAAACGAAAATGTGATAGGAACTAAATGGGTTTTTAGTAGTAAATTGAATGAGAATGAAGAAGTTATTAGAAAAAGGCTAGACTTGTGTATAAAGGCTACTCACAAGTGGAAGGAATATATTTTGCAGAGATTTTTTCTCCAATAGAAAGGAGGCTATTATGATATTTTTGTCTTTTGCAACATATAAAGACATCAAGGTGTATCAGATGGATGTAAAGTCTATATTTTTTAATGGTGAGTTAGAAGAATAGGTATACATTGAATAACCAAAAGGTTTTTAGTTATGAGAACATCCTAATATGGTTTATAGGTTGAAAAAGGAATTGTATGGGATCAAAAAGGATCCTAGAGCTAAGTATGCCAGATTAGACAAATACTTATTACATCAAGGATTCAAAAAGGGTATGGTAGATATTAACCTTTATTTTAAAGTTGAGAGAGATGAAATCCTAATCATGGTTGTGTATGTTGATGACATAATCTTTGGTGAAAATGAGGCAATGTGTAAGAAAATTACAAAGGAGATGCAAAATGACTTTGAAATATCAATGTTTGGGGAGATGACTTTCTTCCTTGGGCTACAAATCAGTCAATCAAAAAAAGGTATATTCATTTTGAACAATACAAATCTATCAAGAAAATGCTAAAGAAGTTTGGAATGGAGGATTCTAAACTAGTATGTACTCCCATGGAACTACTGGTTGTAAATTGAGAAAAAATGGTGAATCTCCTAAGACAAATCAGACCAAGTATAGATCAATGATTGGTGGATTACTATATTTAATTGCAACTAGACCTGATATTATGTATGCAATATGTCTTGTGGTAGATTTCAAGAAGATCCTAGAGAATCACATGTAGCAACAATAAAAAGGATATTTAGATATTTGAAGAGCACTCTAGACTATGGTATATGGTATTCTAAGGATATTGACTTCTATTTGAGTGCTTATATAGATAGAGATTGGGTAGGCTGTATGGATGACATAAGAAGTACAAATGGAGGTTCTTTCTTCCTTATAAATAGACTAGTTTCTTGATTAAGTAAGAAACATGAATTAGTGTCGTTATCTACTGTATAGGCAAAGTATATTGCTACAACATCTTGCTACACATAGGTGTTGTGAATGAAGAAAAAATTGAAAGATATAATATTATCATATGATGAACCTATTTCTATCTTGTGTGAAAATGCAAGTTGTATCAACATTTCAAAAATATCAGTAATACATTCAAGATAAAAACATATTGAAATGATGAAAAATAGGGGTGTCCCTAAGGTTTTCCAAAATGGAAAATCTGATCCAAAGAAGGAAACGAGGGTCCTATATTTACTCAATTCATTAGCACATGAGATCCACACAATGAAATGACTATCAACCTCTAGGTGAATCAAGTCAAAGCGTGAATCTACAAATTTCTCTTTTTTGTAAGGACAGGGGTCTAGAGGTCAAATAACACTTTGGGGAGAAAGATTAAAAATAGAAAATAAACTCCAAAATACAATAGAAAAAGTGGATCTAATAGATTTAGCATAAATCTAAAGAAACCAACAGAGTTTGTAGAAAAAAAAGAGAGTAATAAATGTTGTGCACCTTTCAAAAGTTGTTCCTGTGGGATGAACAAGGATTCATTCACCCTAGCGTGAATGGGTCCTGGAAGAATTTCATAGAAAATTTGAATCTAACAATGAAGTTTGAGATCTATAATTCTTCCCTATAGCTTGATACCTCTGCTCTTAGATATGGATCTAGGAAAAATTTGCAAAAAAAATATTATTTTTTGTTGGTGAATAGGGGTTTTCCTTGGTCAAACACCAAGTTTGGTAGTTAAACCTTGATGAAAAACATAGATCTAAAAAATGAAATATATGTGCAATCCTAACCTTATGTGTGTTTAAGATTAAGACTTCTAGCAATGCAAAGAAACCCTACTCAAATGTGTTAGAATATTATCCCTATATGAACATGCACAATGATGAAAACCTACTTTAAGAGATCTCAAATCACCTGAATAAGTCACAAATCCATTTATACCTTCCATGAGATTGAAAGTGTAGTACCCCTCCATTTTTCTTATATTTTTTGTTAGCATGTTTTCACTTTGATAGACCCTGGTTTTTTTTTGGTGTATTGATCACTAACATTAGAGCACTGGTGGATTTATTTTGTGATGTGATGATACATTGTATGGTGGTAATTATTTCTGACATGCTTTATGTTAGCACAGATGTTTACTTCAGATGTTACTGCTATATATATGCTTATGGTAGATTAATTGTTATTTATTTTGTCAGAATGATGTGATATGTATTGGTGTGGAGAACGGAGTTGCATCACTCGCTTGCGAGTGCCTTGTGATTTCTGTGATTTTCTCCTCATGGTGTGTTTGAATCATGGATTATATATATGTATGTTATTTGTTTGATTGTAGGATTGCAGGTACATGACACTAACTCCACCTGGTTTCATAGGTCTGAGCATGTGCAGACTCAACGGTAATGTTGATTGGGAGGTAGTAACGAGGTTTTTCTTAGTCTAGCCTTAAACCCAGTCATAGTATGTCGTCAGCTTAGGTCTGGTGTGTTTGGTTGTCACGTTTAAGTTTTCGTTGTTATATGTTATGTAAGGTTTATTTTGTGAATTTAGTGTTAGATTAATGTTCTTTAAATTTAATGCTTATTTAAATTAATTTTAAATAAAGTAAATAAAAGCTTCATACTTTATTTAATTGATTAAATTAGTTTATTGGTAAAATAATTTAGTCATTGAGATTAAATTTATTTTATTAAATAAATAAATTAAGTAATTAAAGTTACTTTTATTGTGAGAATAGATTAAATATAAACTAAATGCTTTTGGTATGAAATGGAATTTTAAATATGTGTTAGAAATTAAATTAGTTTTTTGAATTTTTAATTCTTTAAGATAAATTGAATTCTTGAAAATTGAGAGAAGAAAGTATCTGTGAGTTTGTCAAAAGATATTTTTCTTCTTTGCCATGTGCATTAGTTGAATTTATTGCAAATTTCTTGTTGAGGATTCTCTCGGAGAAGATATTATGAGATTTGGGGAAAACAAGAAAACACTTCACAGGAAATGAGAAAGAACAGAGAACTATTGGAAAATACTATATTTTATTGGGTTTTTTATTTAAATTTCTGGAAGAGATTCTCAGATAGATATTTGTTCAGTATTTTGCAATCTTTGGAAGTAGGATATTTGAAAGGGCTTTGCAAGTTGCACGCAGTAGGCAACGCTTTTTCTTCAACAGTCAATTTTCAAGCTACAGGAAATAGGTTCCTTACTGTTTATTTATTTAGTTTATTTTCTTTTGACAAGATTGCCTATGTAAAGAATTACTTTTGTGGAAGTTTTGTTAAAAGTTGTAATTTAAAAGATTGCCTAAGGAAATTATTGTGTTTGTAATCTTCTGTTCTTCTCAGTAGATTTTTTTTGATAATATTTTGTAGAAAATTTGTTACCTCTCTATGCATTTTACAAAACAAGATTTTATAGTGAAATCAGAGGGAAACATAGAAGAATTTGTTAAACAATAGAAAATTCAAAAGAAACCTCTGGGAATAACTTTGATAAACATTACCTGTAGAAAATATTTTGGTATTTTGAATTGAAAATCCTCTATTGTTGAAATTGAAGATTCTTGACAAAATTGTATTAAATTGATAGTTTTCTCAATTTCCTGTAGATAACTTCTTTGAAAATTATTTGCCTGGTTATAATATAATTGTTGATTATATTATATATATATTATATATATACATGTATATGATGATACATATATATATATAGAAATATATATATATATATATATATATATATATATATATATATATATATATATATATATATATATATATATATATATACTATATATATATATATATATATATATATATATTTGAAATAGCTTTGAAGAATATTATTCAATTTTAAAATTGTTTAAAATTTGTAAGTGAATTTATCCAAATCGTAGGGTTTTTGTTTATGAGAAATTTTATAAAAGAAATGATTTTCATTTAAAATCGTTGTACTTGCGAATTGGGGTTTTCTTTTCAAAAATATCGAAATTAGAAAAAAAATCCGTTAAACGGATTTGTGAAACTGTCAAAATATTCATATCATTGGGAGCCACAGGGGTTACTGTCCCCCACAACCAACTCCCATTAGGGAGGCACTATGGAGGGCAGCGCCCTGCGCTGCCACCCATAGCCGAGCCCTATGGGGAGGGCTGTGAGGGCAGCCCCACCCACAGTAGTCATGGTTGTGAAGCTACGGTGGCTAGAGGAAAGTTTTATAAAAGTGCTTTATTATCTATAATTCTAATTTGTTCTTTTATTTGTCTTTTATATATTATTTTATATATAATATTTATAATATATATATTATATATATATATATATTGTATATATATATTCATAAAGTTTATAATTTGTTTAAATCATAGCATTGATAAATTTATTTCAGTTAAAATATTTATATATATTTAAATAAATATTCAAATATTATGATTTGAATGTTCATTTATTTAAATGTATATTATATTTTTTATTAGTGTAATGAAAATCATAATTGGTTATTGTTATAATGAAATGTATTAAGTAGAGAAATCAAAATTTCATTATAATGCATGATTATGGAATTGGGTAAATTTTTGCTTTGATTTTCATATTGAATGGAAGATGAGTTATATTTAAGTTGAATAATCTCATGCTTAAAGTTATTGATTTGATTGGATTTATTAAATCCTAAAATTAGATTTTTATTATGCCTGAATTACTTTAAGTTGTTTTTTTATTCTTGTTGGGAAAATTGGGGTTATATGAGATTTCAAGTCTTCAAGATATATTTATTTATTGAGGGAATTGTTATATATGATGGTTTCATATTTTGAGTAAACTAGGGTAGTGCACATGGTTTTGTATGGTTTTTAGACACCTAGTTTTATGAACAGGATGTGATGTCCATTGTGATATGTTTGGTATTATATGTTGATTTATGTGCACCTTGCCTACCTTAGTTAGTGAACTTAGATTCCTTGTGTTATTTTTAGGGGAGTGGCTCTTGATGAAGGTCGACACAAAAAGTGGTGCCTGGATAACTCATGTAGAGTTAGATAAACAATGAAAACTAAATCAACACATTAGTTAGTTTAAAACCTTTAACTAGATTAATTATACCTCATTCATGGACTCAAGGCCTAGTACAAACTTGAGGATGAGTCAAGAAAGCCCGGAATGGCAAATTGATAACTAGACATATTGAAAGATATTTGATTCCGCAACATATTGCATGAGGGGTCAGGTTTCGTAAGAGGTTACTAGGGTAACCCAAGTTGGGGGCCAAAACCTAGGAAGAGGCACTAGGGTAACCTATGGAACATTGTGACGACACTCCACCTATAATAATAGTGACCTTGTGAACTTAGTATATTTGATCATTTTATTCTGGAAGCAATGTAACCATAAGTTAAGTTTGTAATTGTATAGTTTTCCTATGGTTTTACTTGTGTCTAGGGTTTGTAGGTTATGTCTAGGGAACCATTTTACTATCTTCTAGCATGGGGGTGGGCCTAAGGGTACCACATGGTTTGGTGGAACGTGCACCTTACTTCATTGGGTCCCTAGTTCTTGTTCGTGGCAACGAGTACTTCTTGGATGGAGAGCTCGTGAGCGGAAATGTATTTTCTTATTTGTATCAGTGGAAACTTTATATTTATATCACTCCTCAATTGTTAATGAGGTGAACATTTGTAATATGTAATTGTACATTTTTATATGACCTACCTCATTTGGAAAATGAGTATTGTAAATGTTATTTCAAATGCAATGTAAGAAAGAATCTTTTATGTACATACACCTTCATTGATATAATTTAAATGTTATTCAATGTATGCTCTTAAGTTTATGTGAATTAAATATATGCAATGTTAAATACTATTGTCATCTATGGGATTTTCAAGTAATGTGTCTTCACGTATCTTAAAGAATTTTTGCAATTAGTATAGTTAATGTTTACACTTTAAAATTTTTTTATTACACTATCGTAGTCAATGCAACATTCTTTAGGTTACAAGACGAGGCATTACAAAAAGTAGGGTTACAATAGAATATGGAATCACTTACGAAACAAGTCATTAGGCTTTGTTGAATGTCTTGTGAATCTCCTGAAACCTAGAATCCATCATGATCATCTATAGGCATCAATCATCACTTCTTTGATAATGCTTGATCTTGATATCAAAATGAGCTTGAAGACCTACACAAATAACTCAGATATTGCTCCAAGACTTCAATTTAGAATGTGTCTCCTTACTCTTGAATTGGAATTCTTTATCTCATGTGAAATGCTCTTTCTTGCTTAACTTGCGTAGTATAAAATGAATGCGAGACTTAGTTTTATAGGCCTCCTATCTAATTTTCCAATTACCAGATCCCAAAAGCCAACATGTGAAATTTGAATTTTAGAGATTGAAATTCTACCAAAAACGTATCCAAATTTGAGTTTAAGACAATTAATGAGAAACCATTCACCCACAAGTGAATTGGTCCTAACCTAAAACTTTGGGACTCCTTAAATTTTGGGGTATTAATTTGGTTCATAAAATTTATTCAATATGGGTTGTCGTGTTTGGAATTAAATAAAATTAAGTAAAATAAGCCTTGAGATACATGATAAAGGGGTATTAGGGGCCTATTAATGATATTTTAAAAATACATTAATGAACAGGTCACCAAAATAGGTCCAAATGAGTGTGAATTGTACTTTCTCTTAGAAAGGGGTAAAATTTTCTACACTACACATATCTCTATCTAGTATCACTTTCTAAGAGAGAAACATGTTGAGAATGAAGTAAAATTGGAGTATGTGGCTACAAAAGATAAAATAACATACATTTTCACAAAGGCTCTTCAAAAAGGCACATTTGAGTATCTCAGATAGAAGCTAAGGGTTATTGCCCCTCCTTCTTTCAACTATATGCATAAGAGTGTGCATCTATCCAAGGGAAAAATTCAAGATGTATTCTTGGTCTTCAACTAGTGTAGGCTACCCCTCAACGGGAGTAGGTAGTGGTGTTTTTGGTTGTGCAGTCAAGGGGAGCATATATTGTGCCTAAAAGAAATAGATAAGTGAAGAAAGAGTACTATGCAGTTTCCCTTTTTCATTTATGTCAGAGTGGGAGAGAGAAGTCTAAAAATCATAGGGAAATAAATGTAATTAATGTGAAAGGGAGAGAGTTGCTTGAGTGTTGGAGATGTAGAGTTTCTTTTTGTTGTTGATGGTTTTCTAGTAGGTGCTGCCAACAATGAAAAAGGGGGATAATGTTGCACTATGTAGTCATTAGTGTTGTCATTGATGCCAACCCCACTATGGTCATGATGAGAATGAGTTGTGGTGTTGAGAAAGTTTTTAATAGGTAACAAGTTCACTTGGTTTCCAAGTTCTCTCGATAAAATTTGTGTAAAGGTTGTACAAGGTGACAAGAAGTCTTATGCATTGTGTTCCACATTTCTTCATGATTAAAGATGTGCTT
>VDFB02281492.1:238589998-238645827 GCA_007258455.2 Sequoia sempervirens | reverse complement strand
TTTAATCCTTTCGAAGAGGTATGCGAAAGATTACAGTAATATAGATTGGTTATTCTAAGCATCTTTTATTCTAAGCATCTTTTCTATTGTATGTAGTTTAACTACTAGCTTGATAGTTTGTACAGGTGGTTGTCAGTTTAGAATGTGAACATACTACTCTTGTGGAAGACTATGCCCTGAATGCCTCTAACAGGAAAATTTTGAAAAATTTCAATTTTGAAATGTGAAATGTAAGAAGGCCATAACTATGTATTGAGACAATTCTATAGTAACTTATTGTAACTAATTAAGCTACAATCAGAGGTTTTCTTCCTGGTTCTTTCCTACCGGTATGCTTGTTTGAACCAAGTTTTGTAATATCTCCTATTTATATATAATAAATTATAGTGGCTTGCCACTTTTTCCCAAAAAAATTAAAAAATGTCATGTGAAGGTCATTTCCAATGTAATTGAGTCTTTGATCTAGCAAACTGGAAACAAGGTATTTGGGTGTGCATAATGTTCAAGCTGATTCAGTCAGAGTTTTTTGATGCATGATCCAGGTGGCTTTAAACAACACAATTACAATTAAAGATGACGTTGTTATAACCTGTACAAGCTTGATCCAACCTTTTAGCACTTACAATTACAATTACAACACAATATTGCTACCTTTTAGCACTTTTGACTCGTAAGGGAAATCGTTGGTCCAATGTAGCTTGGAGTGATTTGGAGTATTTGGGTGCAAAAGAGGACCATCCCTAGCGTAAAAATACCCATACAAATGTGTTGGAATAGTCTATTTAGTTGTACGAGTTGCAGAATGAAAGTTGCACCAATTTGCAACTTTACACTGCTTGCATCTGACAACTTTTACCTCCACTGAAAAGTCATCACCATAGGAAAATACCTCCGAGATAGCAAAAACCAAGAGAGGTTTTTGTAGTTGGTCCCAACACAATCCCGTAGCCTTTGACGGAGATTCTATATGCCCCATGGTCTTTGATAAATAGCCCTTCAAAAATTGTTTCCTTTTAGCACTTTGGACTCTTAAGGGAAATCACCGGTCCAATGTAGCTCTCTGAGTGATTCAATATTTGGGTGCAAAAGAGGACCATCCCTGGCGTAAAAATACTCATACAGATGTGTTGGAATAGTCCATTTGGTCATGCAAGTTGTGGAATGAAAGTTACACCACTTTGCAACTTTACACTGCTTGCATCTGGCAATTTTTCCCTCCACTGAAAAGCCATCACCACAAGAAAACGCCTCCGAGATAGAAAAAAATGAGAGAGGTTTTTTTAGACGGTCCCAACACAATCCTGGAGCCTCTGACGAAGAGTCTGTATGCCCCATGGTCCTTGAGAAATAGCCCTTCAAATATTTCTGCCTTTTAGCACTTTGGACTCTTAAGGGAAATCACCGGTCCAATGTAGCTCGGAGTGATTCGGTGTATTTGGGTGCAAAAGAGGACCATCCCTAGCATAAAAATACCCATACAGACATTTTGGAATAGTCCATTTGGTCATACAAGTTTCGGAATGAATGTTACACCACTTTGCAACTTTACACTGCTTGCATCTGGCAACTTTTCCCTACACTAAAAAGCCATCACCATAGGAAAACGCCTCTGAGATAGCAAAAACTAAGAGAGGTTTTTGTAGATGGTCCCAACATGATCTCGTAGCCTCTAGCAAAGAGTCTGTATGCCCCACGGTCTCTAAGAAATAGCCCTTCAAATATTTCTTCCTTTTAGCACTTTGGACTCTTAAGGGAAATCACCGGTCCAATGTAGCTCAGAGTGATTCGTTGTATTTGGGTGCAAAAGATGACCATCCTTAGTGTAAATGTACCCATATAGACATGTTGGAATATTCTGTTTGGTTGTATGAGTTGCGGAATGAAAGTTGCACTTTTGCAACTTTACACTGCTTGCATTTGGCAACTTTTCCCTGCACTGAAAAGTAATCACCACATGAAAACGCCTCTGAGATAGCAAAAATCGAGAGAGGTTTTTGTAGATGGTCCCAATACAATTTCGTAGCCTCTGACAAAGAGTCTGTATAACCCACGGTCTCTGAGAAATAGCCCTTCAAATATTGTTTCCTTTTAGCACTTTGGACTCTTAAGGGAAATCGCCAGTCCAATGTAGCTCAGAGTGATTCAGAATATTTGGGTGCAAAAGAGGACCATCCCTAGCGTAAACGTACCCATAAAAATGTGTTGGAATATTCCATTTGGTTGTACGAGTTGCGGAATGAAAGTTGCACCACTTTGCAACTTTACACTGCTTGCATCTGACAACTTTTCCCTCCACTGAAAAGTCATCACCAAAGGAAAACGCCTCTGAGATAGCAAAAATAGAGAGATTTTTGTAGATGGTCCCAACACGATCCCATAGCCTTTGATAGAGAATCTGTATGCCTCACGGTATCTGAGAAATAGCCCTTCAAAAATTGTTTCCTTTTAGCACTTTGGACTCTTAAGGGAAACTAGTGGGCAACAGAGTTAACTTCTTCACAAACTTGGTTTGAAGCAATTTCATTTTTTTTTGTGCATTTTAGAGACATTTTGACAGGAGGTCAGTTTATGAGCCATGTTCTATGATATTACAAAAAGGTATTGTGGGCCTATATTAAGCTACCACTCTCAATATCATACAAATTGAACCCTGGCATCAATAGACTCTGTATATCAAGCTACCACAATTTTGTTGATGTTAGCAGCTTCGTCAATCTCTTCCAGCCATTCCAGCACATGATAGAGCTTGGAAAAGAGAGAAGGAAGTCTGCTAGCAAAGAGGAGAGTAGAGTATGCTTCAAGAGTAAAACATGGCACTTGCTAAGACTAAGCCCACCCAGCCATACAAAAGTGGCATACAATATAGCCAAGTCCGCTCCAAGGAAATAATCAATGGCTTGGTATAAATAAAAGTTTGCCCTTGTTTCTTGGCACAAACACTCAGCAAAGCTCGCCCATGTTAAGAAAGGGATGTGTCAAACATGATTGAAGTCCGCCACATGTCTTGGCCATGAAACTGTAGACATCCAAATTTGGACACTTAATTTATCCAAATTTATCACTTTTCATCTAAACATCCTCTTATCTGAGTTAATTAAGTAATATTACTATTATTTAATTAATATCCTTAATTCTGCCAAATCCCTAAGGTATTTAATTAATAATTAAATACCTTACTCTCCTTAATCCTCTTTTCATCAAATGAATTAAATAAATATTACATTTATTTAATTCCTCACTTGTCATTTTCATCTAATCCTAATCCATCTCCTAATTTTTTCATTAGGGATGTGCACATGCCTAATCCTTGATTAGGATGTGTCACATCCTCCAACTTTTGCAAGTTGGCTTCTAATCCTCATTTATCTTCTAATTACATATTAATTAAGCCTAATCATTCTCCAAGGAATTTTTAATTCTTTTTTATTCTTCCTAGATTCCCCTCTTTTATATGTGAATTTTTAATTCACATTCCATCCTTCCAAGGCTTCTAGAACCTTGGACTTGTCACAATCTCCACATGTGACTAAGTCCCACCTTTTTGGAGCCCACCTTTTATCCTTTAGATTCTCCTAAGAATTTTAATTCACATTTATGTTTTCAACCACCTTTTCCTCTCTATTACGTGAGATTTTGGAGGAATTCTAAATTCCTCAAATGTCCCTTTCTAAATTCCCACTTCTGGGGACAAGCAGCTTTTTGTGGAAATCTCCTCATTCTCAAGGTGCATGTCCTTTTTCCACCTCATGTACCTTTTTGACACCTCATCTCCATCTCATATCCCCTTGTCCACTTCACCCTCCACATGTCAAGATGTGAGGGCTTGTGGGTTCTCAACCCACCATAGCCCTTCATCTTGGCCTTCTTGGGGCAATCTTGGCCATTGAATTCTCTAGAGAATTCAAATTCTCCTATAAATACCCCCTCCTCAAAGGCATTTAGAACACTTTAGATTTGAGCAACTACATGCTACCCATTTGCTTTCTCAAACACTTTGCATTGTGATAACTACATGCTATCCATTTGAATCCTCAAGCCTTTTCAATCATTTAACCATCTTTGTTAATCATTTTGCATATTGAATCTTGCATTTTAGTCACTCAATCCATCATCTAAGGAGCATACAATCAATTCCAAGCAAGGGCCAATCAAGGAGAAATCAACAGCAAGGAAGGTGAAATCGTTTGGGTTTTATTTAGTCCATTTTCCTTATTATTTATCACTCTTTTGGCTAATCTTGAGGTGTCTTTGGTATTTTATCACTTGCATTTTAAGTTGTTTTGCACATTTAGAGTAGGATAGATATCAAGGTATACATTTCTGGCACACCCGGTGGGACCCACACACGGGTCTTGCATTTAATGTTTCTTTGAGTTAAGAATTTTGCAGGAAAAGCTCGCAGAAAGGCGGTAGCGCCCCCGCAGAACCGCGGCAACGCCCTTCACAGAACTGTGGTAGCACCCTTCATAGAAGTGTGGTAGCGCCCTTCACAGAACCGCAACAACGCCCTTCACAGAACCACGGTAGCGCCCTTCACAGAAGTGCAGTAGCGCCCTTCACAGAACCGCGGCAGTGCCCTTCACAGAACTGCGACAACGCCCTTCACAGACCCGCAGCAGCGCCCTTCACAGAAGCGTGGCAGCGCCCTTCACAGAAGCGCGGCAGTGCCCCAAAACAGCACAGTTCGAAAGGTAAAATAGGCGTTTTGGCTTCATTTTTGTTCTAGTTTTTTTACAACTTTTACGTAATAACTCTCTAACATTGTGGTGGCAAGGATATTGTTGTTTTTCGCTAACGTTTTGCAACATATTGTGGCAAAATTTGACCAAAGACGAAAAAGAGGACAACTAACATTTGTTTGCAGGGTCATCTACATAATCAGACTTTCAAAAAATTATCTCTGCTATTTTCAAACATAGTCTAATTAGGGGGATTAAACCTCACTGTTTGCTGTGGTTGCTTATTTTTGTGTTACCCAAGGGGGCATTGATTTGTTTTCACTTTCCCCTTGCACTTTGTGTGAGCCTGGGGAGTAGTTGGAAACAGTTAGTGTCTTCTTTTTACTGGGACCTGCTTGGGGATTTCATCACCCCAAGGGACGATTCCAACCACGTGTACCGGAAGGGGTATATAAAGGGGGGAGAACGAAAGTTGTACCCCAATCCAGTTGCATCGTAATTGGCGAAGCGTCGAAGCTAGGGTGATACCTAGATAGACGTGAAGAGTTGGTCCGAGCCTTTCAGTATCTTGCTGGGGTTCCCGACTCACACTTGTGACAGACTGGTGTTCACGGTTGTGCCTCACGTACCGAGAGTATATCGAGGACTCCCTAGAAACCTTGTGCATCCTAGATTAAGACTTTGCCTTGCCATACCCGTAATATTAATCATAGGATTGTGCTTTCTTGAGGTGTTATCTCGTAAAAAATCTATCAAATTTTTGATACTTTGGACTTGTTTTATCATTCTGTATCTTTGCCATAGCCTTTGCCATCAAAAACCAAGCTTTGTCCCCATAGAAACGCGGTAGCGCCCTACACAGAAACGTGGCAGCGCCCTACACAGAAACGCGGTGGCGCCCTCACAGAAATGCGGTAGCGCCCCTGATCTACTGCAGAAAGGCGGTAGCGCCCCTGATTTACTGTAGAAAGCTGGTAGCGCCCCTGATTTACTATAGAAAGGTGGTAGCGCCCCTGATTTACTGTAGAAAGTTGGTAATGCCCCTGATTTGCTGCAGAATGTTGGCTACGCCCCTTTAACTTCCCAGGGCTATCATTTACAAACCGTGCGTCGGATCAACTTCATTCGAAAACCAAAATTGCTGAATTTTTCAAGCTCTATCTAGTGGTACCTTCCATTTCTTTCTATCCAATCACACCAATCCTATCAAATTCATCCAATCCAATCATCTACCCGATCCAATCATCCATCTACCAAATCCCATCAAAATCAAAAGCAATCCCATCCAATCATCCTAATCTGAGCTTTTGTCTAATCTTGATCTGAGCTTGACTTAAATCCCAATTTGAACTTTCATCCATCTCAATTCAAAATCTTTGATCCATTCTATATATGCTTTCACCATCATGAATCCTCATCCTCCATCAATAGTAGTCAAGGGAAACCCTAATTATGTGGACGACGATAACGAAAGTCTTGTCGATCAAGAAGAATATGACATAGATCCCCTTGACGCTATCATCACTAGTAAGATCTCTCCATCCACTTTCCACAATCCAATCACCCCTTCCAGTTATCCTGTTATGTCTTCATCCATGCCTAATCATGCTCCTTATGCCACCTTTGACAATGGATATCCAGTATCTTCTTCATCCCCATATTTTCCATGTCCTTCATCTACATCATCCTCTTCTTTATCCATCCTCTTCCATCCATCCACCTTCATTCCATCCATGTCCCCATCCCTCTTTATGTCCACTGTCCCTTTGTCTCCTCATCCATCCATCCATCCCTATCCTTTATTTTATAATCCATCCCATCCTCTTCCACTACACCACCTATATATCCTCTTGTCCTTATCCATGTCCATGTCCCCTGTGCCCAATTCCTACTCAATGTCCTTGCACTGTAACCCTCCATCCAATCCCTAGTCCTCCATCTGCTCCTAGTCCTCCATCCAATCCTATTCATCCATCTACTCCTAGTCCTCCATCCAATCCAAATCCCCCTTTTACTCATAGCCCTACATTCAATCCCATTCCTCCATCTAACCCCAGTCCACCAATCCATAATCCCTCATCTATTTCTACCACCTAAGCCAAACCAACCATATGCAATTCTGGTTTCAAAGGTTCTCCAGGGACTAGTGAAAAGAATCCATCCCCCAACTCCCACATCTTGAAGTCAGCAGAACCATACCATCAGTCCATCATTCACGGTCACTAGTGATGAGACCCTTCTCCCTACCACACCTATTATTGATGTTACCACCCCTAGTACTGCTCAAACCATTGAAACCATTGAACCCACTAAATCCATTGAACCCATGTCTCCTACTATGAGAACCACCAAATCCACCGAAGACACCCAATTCCAATCCCCTCCCTCTACTCCTAGATCCACCCAAATCCAATCCACTCCTCCCACTCCTAGTAGCACCAAAACCCATTCCAATGAACCTCATGAATCTTTCAGCCCTCCATCTTCCCCGCTTGAAGAGTCCCAACAAGACTCCATTACCATACTTCCGCACATATTAAGGTCATGCCAAAGAGTCCTAATCCAAAGCATGCTGCCTCCATCCCCCTTCAAGATCCACCATCCCATCCCTGACCCACCTGGTCAGTCCCATTCCATTTCCATCCCATGATCCCCCTTGTCATTCAAGCTTCTCACTCCATCTCCATCTCCATCGCACATGAGCCTAGGCCACCACAAATCTAAGTCCCTAATGGCCCCCACTCCCTCTTAGGTGTTGCTATCCCATCATCTCCTTCTCATGATCCCCCATCATGCGCTTCAAAAATACTATCCCCCACGGCTTGCATATCCCTTGGTCCTCTCCCACATTTCACTCCATGGTGATTGCTCCTTGGGAAGAAAAACCAAAGCATATACACCAACCCTCCTCTTCCACCTAATAATGAACTCGCATCATTCTTCCAAAATAACAAAAATCTTGTCCTAGATCGAATACTCAAGAAAATGAACTATCAAGGAAAAGGTTTAGGCCTTCATGAGCAAGGTATTATAGAGCCCATCCAAGCTAAAGAACACTTGTATCCACAAGGTCTTGGATGTACTACTCATGACTTGCAATCCAAAAATGTTGGTACAACCTCTAGACGTCCTCAACGAGCCTTTTCCAAAAGAAATATCGGCTCTCCCCATCGCCCCACCAAATCATATGTTGCCATCCCTCCTCCTCTATCGCATCACCTCAAAACCACTGTCCATATTCCTCCCTCATCTGCTCCATCCATTTTGGGTCCTTACATCCCTCCATCTACCATGCCCTTATTTCTTCTAGGTCCTACATCTATTTTGGGCCCCTATATCCCAAAATCACCTCCTCCCATCTCATTCCCATCCATCCTTTCATCCATCCATCACCTATCCATGTCGCCCATCATAACTATCCCACTCTCATATTCCCTAATCAGAATCAACAAAGGCACATACCTATATATCATCCATCCACATATCATCCTAAAAATCCTACCTCCATCCCTCCATTTATGTGTCCTCCACATCCCCATCCCATTGCTACTAAAAGCACTTTGGTTGTTAAAGAAAAAATGCATCAATCTAAACATCCACATGAATCAAAAGCTTCCCATGTCCCCTCTAAAAGACATGTTAAAGCAAAGCAAAATCAAATCCAAAATCCAAATCGAATTTGTACGCCACAAAGGCCCACCAAAGAAAAGATCAAAACCATGTGGATCCCAAATAAAAAAGATGCAATGCCATCACATGAAAAATCAGTAAGAACATCCAAAGTCGCTAATCCACAAGCTAATCATACACCCCTTTCATCTCCTACGTCTGTTTTTGGTCCCTATGTCCCGAAATTCACCATTTCATCTCCTCCATTATCCCCACATTCTCCATCCCTTAATCCTCTTATCTTTTCACATCCACCACCACATGTGCCAATGTTGGTCTTGAATGCATCTCCCCATCACATATCCACCCCATCATTCCATCCATACCCTTTGCAGCATCCCATCCATTATCCCATGAATCTCCCATCTCAAATCCCCCTAATTCATCCTCTTACATAATCCATTTATCCTCATAAGGTTGTACCAACATCCAATAGTCAGTTCAAACATGGCCTCTTAACACCTTGATCCTTATCACATGTCCTTACCCATCTCCTTCTGCATAACATCCAAAAAGTCAAAAAAGTCAAAAAAGTCAAAAAAATTTAGAAAAAGTCAAAAAAAACAAAAAAAAAGGAGAAAGAAAAAAGTAAAGAGAAATAATCCATCCAATGTTGAAAACTTGGAAACAAGCGCCTTTGGATAAGTACCATGATGAAAACCTGGCAAACAGGCGTCATGCGTAAATCCCCATCTGCACTTGGGGGCAACTTCCTGATATGCGTTCCCTCTATCCACTATGCTTCCAGCTATGCACCCGTCTTCCTGTTATCCGTCCTCTTCATAAATTCCCCCCATCCCACCTATCTGCCGCATCCTACTATCATATCCCATTTATCTCCCATTCACTCCATCTTTCTTGTGATCTTGATCAAAATAGGGGCACCTATCTATGCATGCTTTGGACACCTATTGGTATACATTCCCTTCATCCATGCTCTATCATATTAGTCACCCATCCTATTCTCATATAGTTCTCTCCTTTATCTTCCCATCCACTTGTCTTCCATCCCTTATGCCTCCTCATATATGACATATCTAGAGTGGGGGCATTTGCTTCCTTTGTGACATAGTCCTTGGAGAACATCCCTTCATCTCCCTATCCATCTATCATAGCATCCCTTCCATCTCCCCATCTATATCTTTGTATCCATCTATCCTGGCACCCCTTTTATCTCCCAATCCTTCTGTCCCTATCCATCTATCACAACATCCCTTCATCTCCCTATCCATCTATCATAGCATCCCTTCCATCTCCCCATCTATATCTTTGTATCCATCTAATCCTAGCATCCCTTTCATCTCCCAATCCTTTTGTCCCTATCCATCTATCATAGCATCCCTTCCATCTCCCCATCTATATCTTTGTATCCATCTAATCCTAGCATCCCTTCCATCTCCCCATCTATATCTTTGTATCCATCTAATCCTAGCATCCCTTTCATCTCCCAATCCTTTTGTCCCTATCCATCTATCATAGCATCCCTTCCATCTCCCCATCTATCCTAGCATCCCTTCCATCTTTCCATCTATCCTAGCATCCCTTTCATCTCTGAATCCTTATATTCCTATCCATCCAAACAATCCCTCCCATCGCCATCCCTATATCTCTATCCATTCTTTCCTCCTTGTCCTCATCCCATCTCACAATCTCTTGTCATTGGTATCTGGCTATAGGCCTCCCTCCATGCAACCCAATGCCATTTATCTCATCGTCATCACCCCTGCTTCATCACTTTTCATCACTCATCTATCTATCATATCATCCTCCCAAGTTATTTTAATGCTTTGGATAACAATCCCATCCCTGAGCTTTATGTGATTGTCATCATCTTAGCCAATCCACCAAGTCATCCGGGGCACTTTTAGATCAACCTTGTTTTGGTCCTCCATCGCTTTATCTTCCCTAGTCTCTTTCCGCTTTTATCCATGGTCTTTTTGTCGAACTACGTTGCCCCTGCGCTTTCACATAGGCAAGGTTGGTCATTTGATCCTCCCCTGGGGTAGTTGTCGATCACGTCTTGTGTCCGTCATCGGTCACCATTGTCCTCTTTCCATTTTAATCCATAGTCCTTTTCCATGAACTACGAGGGCTCTGCGCTTTCACGTAGGCAAGGCTAATATTTGATCGGCCCCCGAGCCCCTAGGTCTTTAGGGTGTGTCAGTCCTAGGTCTTGTCTTCCTTGTGTCGTGCCATCAAGCTATGCCCTTATCTAGCCAGTTCTTCACAAATGAGATCCACTTGTATCATGAGATCCAATCGATTTTGAACATCACGTGTCATAACGATCTTTTAGTTTAGTATCCATCATCATCGGTCTCAACAGGATGCATCCTTCCTAACAGACCTCATCAATCTCATCTATCCCCTTGATCCTATGGCAAAGGACGTTTGAAATTGATTGCGATCTTTTGATGCTTTTGGCTTTTGTTTATCATCTAAGCTCCCTATCATCACTTGTCAAGGCTGCCATGATCCATCGTATTATGGTGTGTTTTGACTGGTCAACATAGGGGCATATCTTGCTTTTTTGTTCGCTTGTGTCTTCTTGGTTGTCCCATGTAGTACCCACCAAGATCCCCAAGGTCTTGTGTTATGCTGGGGCATCCTTCTGTGCTTGTGGTTATCTCAATACCTGGCCCGACCAAGGTCTTTGTGACTTTGGGGTGTTGGGATAGCCTTCTTGTCTGTGGTGTTTATTTCATGCATTAGACACTATTACGCCTTGGTTCCACATACCCTGGCACTTGTGTCTTATGCTATAGCAAAAATCAGTGCTCTGAAGATGGAAAATTGCATTAGGATTGCATCTCATTTTCCATTCTATCATCTTGCATGTATCCCCCCATCCATTCATCCTTCATCCTTATCTCTATCCAATCTCCCTCCATTCCACTTAGCCTGCATCATCTAATCATATCCTCAGTCTTGTTACCAGCCTTGATCATCCATTTGTATCCTTCCCTATCCCTTTGGTGTTGTTTTGGGATGTATCCTTCCCTCATCAAAAACACTTTCATCACCATCATCGGGAGGTATTCTTCCCTATCCCTTTGGTGTTGTTTTGGGATGTATCCTTCCCTCATCAACAACACTTTCATAATCATCATTGGGAGGTATTCTTCCCTATCCTTTAGTGGCGTTTTGGGATGTATCCTTCCCTATCTTCATGTTGTTTTGGGATCTTTAATTCCCTCATTGACAACCCTCCATCCATCATCAACCCATTTTGGCTTGTACCTTGACTGGGGCAACATCACCTTTTGTCCTCAAATCCATTTGTGCTTCATCCATTTCCATATCACTTACTCTCATCCCCATCACCTTGCATCATCTTCCTCATCTCCCCCTTGCATCACATATCATCTATTTTGAGAGCACACACGGTTCTCTTCAACCCACATGTCCTCTCGAGGGGCATCTCATCCTATTTTTCATCATTTTCTTTTTCCCTTCCTAGTCACTCCTTTGGATGACTGGGCATCTTTTCCAATCTAACCATCTCCCTTCCTGGGTTCTATGCTTTTGATATTCTTTGAAATGATGCTACTTCAGAACACCATCTCAAAGAGGGGAAAATGTAGACATCAAATTTGGACACTTAATTTATCCAAATTTATCACTTTTCATCTAAACATCCTCTTATCTGAGTTAATTAAGTAATATTACTATTATTTAATTAATATCCAATGCCAAATTCTAAGGTATTTAATTAATAATTAAATACCTTACCTCCTTAATCCTCTTTTCATCAAATAAATTAAATAAATATTACATTTATTTAATTCCTCACATGTCATTTTCATCTAATCCTAATCCATTTGCTAATTTCTTCATTAGGGATGTGCACATGCCTAATCCTTGATTAGGATGTGTCACATCCTCCAACTTTTGCAAGTTGGCTTCTAATCCTTATTTATCCTCTAATTACAGATTAATTAAGCCTAATCATTCTCCAAGGAATTTTTAATTCCTTTTTATTCTTCCTAGATTTCCCTCTTTTATATGTGAATTTTTAATTCACATTCCATCCTTCAAGGCTTCTAGAACCTTGGACTTGTCACAATCTCCACATGTGACCAACCTTGGACTTGTCACAATCTCCACATGTGACCAAGTCCCACCTTTTTGGAGCCTTTTATCCTCTAGATCATCCCATGAATGTGAATTTTAATTCACATTTATATCCCCAACCACCTTTCCTTTTCCCATGTAGATTTTTGAGGAATTCTAAATTCCTCAAATGTCCCTTTCACTCCCACTTGGGGACAAGGAAATCCCTTTTTGTGGAAATCTCCTCACTCCCCAAGGTGCATGTCCTTTTTCCACCTCATGTACCTTCTTGACACCTCATTTACATCTCATATCCCTTGTCCACTTCACCCTCCACATGTCAAGATGTGAGGGCTTGTGGGTTCTCAACCCACCATAGCCCTTCATCTTGGCCTTGTTGGGGCAATCTTGACCATTGAATTCTCTAGAGAATTCAAATTCTCCTATAAATACCCCCTCCTCAAGGGCATTTAGAACACTTTAGATTTGAGCAACTACATGCTGCCCATTTGCTTTCTCAAACACTTTGCATTTTGATAACTACATGCTGTCCATTTGAATCCTCAAGCCTTTTCAATCATTTAACCATCTTTGTTAATCATTTTGCATATTGAATCTTGCATTTTAGTCACTCAATCCATCATCTAAGGAGCATATAATCAATTCCAAGCAAGGGCCAATCAAGGAGAAATCAACAGCAAGGAAGGTGAAATTGTTTGTGTTTTATTTAGTCCATTTTCCTTATTGTTTATCACTCTTTTGGCTAATTTTGAGGTGTCTTTGGTATTTTATCACTTGCATTTTAAGTTGTTTTGCACATTTAGAGTAGGATAGATATCAAGGTATACAGAAACTTGACAAGGTCCGCACTTACCAAAGAGTGACATGGCTTAAAAGATGGAATCTTGCAAATCCACTTCAAGAGGATAATGAGTGTCCACACTTAGAAGAATATGAACATGGAAAGTGAATGAGTGAAGTCTGCTCAGCATGTTAAGTCTAAAATGGCAAGAGAAAAGAGGAAGTCTACCAGCCTTAAAGTGAAATTGAGCTCACCCCTCATTTGTAAAGGGTGGAGACAGTGTATAGAATTATGGCGATAGACTATTTCTAATAATAAAAGCTCTGATGCATGATTTGATTTGAACCACTTTTATTGTCAAATAGTGTGCATGGTTGCATAACTTCTTCCACCATAGATTGGAGATAGATTAGAATTAGATTACATTTGGAATAAATTTTTCTTTGAAAGTTTGTTAGATGAATGCAAGATTTGATAAGCATTGATTTATGGTGGAACTTTTGCTCATACTTTCTTTGAACGTATGATTTTCATTCAATGTGTAAAGTTAGCTTGAGCCTACTCTATGGATTCTTAACTTCTATCTGGATAAATATTGTTCAATTGGAAGGTAGTTATTCATGATATAAAAACCATAAGCACATTTCCTTGAAGATTGCAATGGATTTGCGTAGTTGGCATGATTCCTGCGTGGCGAAACAAAGTTTGCTTTTGTTTCACCAAGTCAATACCATCTCTTGAATTCTTAGGAAGTAGATTACAACTTCTGACCCCTTGTCTCCTTTTTCAGTTTGTTTGATCTGCAACCCAAATAAAAGAGCTTCATTGTCCAGACCTTCATTGTGAATTGAAAAAATCCAGTGTAAGTCCCCTTGTGTTTACTAGAAAATCACAATTCCCATTGAGCTTACCACACGTCAAGACTTGACATAAGAAACTTTGGAATCGCCATATGATCTTCTTGCAATCTTAGCATATGTGGTGGTTTTTCAAGAGAGGATAGGGTGTCTCTAGGCATTTTTATTCTGATGTACGAGTGTGTCATAAAACATGCATCAACAGGTTAAAGATAAGGATTTGACAATGCTTGCCCTCAACGGTTTGCCATTGTCTTGGGAGTCCTATATTCAAGGAATTAGTGCAAGGTCCAAACTCTCAAAGTTCGATCATTTGAGGGACGATTGCATTCATTATGCATCAAGATTGATGGTTAGAGGTGTTGGCCAAAATTCTACTAATGAAGAGATTCATGTTCTTGCCGCCTAACCTTCGAAAAAGAAAGGAAGAAGTGGAAATAAGGGATTCTTCAAGAGGAATCGAGACAAGGAAATGATGGTGCTCCCCCTTCCAAGAAGAAGTGAGACTTGTCCAAGATTCAATACTTTAGGTGTGATAAGTTTGGTCACTTTTCCAAACATTGTTTAGAGAGACCTAAGCCTCAAGCCTCTGTTGCAAATGTAGATGATGTTTCTCCACAGAAGAATAAATATTTATTTTGCTCAGCATTGTCAAGCAATGTACCCACTAACACCAACACTTGGCTGATCGATAGTGGTTTTCTCAGAAAGAGGGAGTTGATTATGAAGAAACATTTTCTCCTGTTGCTCGTTACACTTCTGTCAGAACTATCATTGCCCTTGCTGCATCAAGAGGATGGAAGATTCATTAAATGGACATGAAGACAAATTTTCTCAATGGTGTGATTGAGGAAGAAGTTTACGTCGAGCAACCTAATGGTTTTGAGGTTCATGGGAAGGAGTCACATGTGTGTAAGCTAAAGAAGGCATTGTATGGTCTTAAGCAGGCTCCTCGTGCATGGTACGAAAGGATTGATCGGTACCTGTCTAGTTTGGGCTTCTTGAAGAATGATGCTAATTCAAATCTCTACTTAAAGGTAATCAATGGTGATGAATTAATATTGGTACTAATTAATGCTTCTAGGCTGCATATATATATATATATATTTTTATTTTATTTTTACATGTTTTCTCCATTGTTCGGCCCCTACACTGCAAGTAAATGGTTGCATAGTGTGTGGAATGAGGGGGCAGCAAGCCTGTAATTGAAATATTTTCATCTATCAGCATCTAGTTATTACTTATGCAATGTGAAGTAATGCTTTGAGTTTGAAAGATGTGAAATGCAATGTAATCAATAATATGAATAAATTTTTAATTATTAGTTATGTAATGTGAAGTAATTGCATAACTTCTTAGGTTGAATTTGTAAGAACTATATTGTAATTGAATTTTTTTCATCTATCAGCATCTAGTTGTTACTTATGCAATGTGAAGTAATGCTTTGAGTTTGAAAGATGTGCAATGAAATGTAATCAGCAATATGAATAAACTAGACATAATATAACCATTCTTTTTATGCTATTGTACATCAAGATATTTAACCATTGCTCACTTGATTAAATTTTCAAAGAGTTTAATTATGCATATGAGGAGGCAATTAAATTTTGATTATCAACTTCTATATATCAAATTATCCAATAATCAAGTGTATGTCCATATACAAAAATGGCATCAACACCAACTCAAACAAAATTTTACAATATGTGGCATATGCCATCTCGGTATCTATTCAATATTTACATGCCAAAATGTCTATCTCATCCTAAACTACTGGTGGATCATCAAAATGGAGCCTCTTTGAATCACTCATTGCCTCTAAAGGTAGTTGCACAAGAAAAAGTCAAACCACAATTGAGATTAGTTATACTATATAATTTAAAATTGAATAATTAACATCAAAATCAATATACATTAAATTATGATTGAACTCTTAAATTGTAATCTTGATTACCTAAAATATCCATCTCTTCAAAGGGCCAGTAATAGGAACAAAAACATAAAAGTGATCCAAGTTAGCATACAATTGTCAGTAATAGGAACATATAAATACCAAACACAAAATAAAATGAACACATACTTCTTTAGGTTGATCTTTTCTTTATCTCCTTTAGGTGTTTTGAGACCTCCTCCTTGAGGTGCTTACACACCTAGTCCTTCAAGTGTTCCAATACGTACTGCTTCGGGCATTGTGGCACCTATCAACAAGGACGTATAACTCATAATTCCTTGCACATAAAAATGACAACTACATATGAAACTACCAATCTATGTCGATGTATGTATAATCAATATAAGATCTTAAAATTCTTAATTCAATCAAATTTGAGTTCAATTACCTTCCCCTTATCCAACATTGCACTTCCATAATCTGGACAAGGCTGCACCTTGCTCCCACTAGGTATTTCCTACAAGAGGAAAATAAGATAAAAATATAAGTTATTATATAATGTCATTAATGACAATTCAAATGACAAGAAAGTATATAATAAGTAAATGTAAATGAGTGAGTGCAAAAATATATACTGTGTGTGTGTCGAGGCCAAATGAAATGGCCCTCCGGGTGCTATCTGTCACTTGTGTTAGCTCCTCCTTGAACATCAACCATTAAATAGACCATGTAAATAAATATTAGTACATTATACTATCTCTTATTAATATTCATTTAAAAACAAATGCAAGTTATGAATTCACAACTTAAATTTTACCTATGTCACTATTCCAATGTCCCCCTCTCTAGCAGGAGAGGACTCTGTACGGTGTGCTCCACTCCCCTATGTCTGATCTATAATGTCCACATCATGGAAGTCATAATCGGAAGTGTCCAAGGGATGCTTGACATGGTATACAAGAGGACCCAAGCATATCTGGGGGCACATGGAGCAAGTATGTGGTACACAAATATGTGGACCTGACGAGGATGATGCAGCAACACTCGAGCCATCACCAACATCACTAGAATGTGGCTGAGCTACTAAAAAAGCATGCAAAACCAAAAGACCACTCAAAGAGTGAATAGTGTGGATAGTCTGTGTGGCCACATCCTGCATAATATATGGATAGTATAATAAAGGTGGCGGAGGAAGGGGAGGAGGGGGAACATATGGGTGGGGTATTACTCTAACTGCCCCTGGTCTATCCTGGGGCATACCTCCACCAACGCCCTGGAAGGGTTTAATGTCAAAGTAATTGACATGATGTCCTAACACAAACTCAGCATCTAATTTTTTTATAAAGTAAAATGGTATATCACAATTGTTGTTCAGTGGTTTCAAAAAAACCATACACCAATGATCCCAAAAAATTTCTACAATGTCTCTATGAGTGCACCATTTTATAGAAATTTTTGGTTTATTAACATTAACCGGAAAACCAATGCGGGGGTTAACAAATAAAGAGGCTATTTGGGCTTTGGTTATTCCGAGATCTTCCACCTCATCATAGGACAATCCACATGCATAATATTCTCTCATGTCTTCTCGCCATGAATGAAAGGAATTATGTTGCGAGGAGAGGGTTTCTATGTTTTTAATTATTTCTTTCATTGTGTTTGACATCTCAGATAATCAAGGGACTCTCGTATAAACTTTAGAAATGCCCCTTAATTGTTGCAATTTTTCACAAATTAATTCTTCAATTGATGGCTGTGGAGGTGGTGGAGCATTTGGCATTTGTGCATTTTCATTGTCAAGCCATAATGCATGATTAAAGTTAAAAACAAATTAATCTAATTAAAATTAGACAATATAAATGAAAATATTATAAAAATACCTAGTTTTAAAAAAAAAATCCAACAAAAACCTTAGTTTTTAACAAAAATCTATAAAATTCTCTAATTTTTAATCCAAATACATAAAAAACACTTTTTTTAAATCAAAATCCATTACAAACATTCAATTTTCATCAAAATTCATACTAAACTCAATTTTTTCATAAAAAATCTATAAAAAACCCTATTTTGAAAAAAATCTATAAAAAATTAACTAAAATTACACAAATCTAATTGAAAATTTTATTAGAGCAAAGAAAAACCAAGAATCTAACCTTTTGAAGATGGATTTGCACGAAATTGGATATCTGATTTGCGGAATGAAGTTTTCACTATGCGCCCATGGTTAAACAAATGTGAAATGAGTTTTAATTAGGCCAAAATGAAATATATGTGTGTCGCAAATCAGATATCTGATTTGGATCGAATATCTAATCCAAATCAGATATCTGATATGGAAATCTAGGTTTGCGCTTTGCTTTGGTAGTGTGTACTGACACCCAAGCCACATAAAGTAAACTCAGCATTTTCGCATTTTTGAGTCGATGAAACACGTAATTTTTTCTCCATTGCCACTTTTTGGCATACCATGATCCTGAACATACCCTTAACCAAGAACTTTAGGCATTGATGGTACATGGAGGGGATGATGGTACATGGAGGGGACGACTTGCATGGCATGGAGCCATGGGTGGCTGAGGAGGAGATTATATGGTAAGTCCATATCAAGGACATGAAAAGTAGTGTATTGAACTATAGGTCCAACCTAGATAGGAAGACTGATAATCCCTTTAGAATTTCTTTCTGCATTATCATAATCCTTCATCATGATGATTTGATTACTCAAATCCACTTGAGTATACCCTACCTATTTTATGAACTTCAGAGTGCATAGATTGAGAGCAAAGCCATTATCTACCAGGACCCTTTTTTATTTTATGATAAGAAACCAAGACTTTGATGTGTAAGGGACTGTTGTGATTGGCATCAACATTTGGCATGGCATTCTAGTTGAAGTGTAGTTGGTAAGATAAAGCCAAGTGTCCTACTTAAGCTTGGAACCATGTGGGATTGATGTCATTGGGTACATGAGTTTCTAGTAAAGCTTGGTTGAGTATTTCCTGATGCACGGGAGAAGACTTAAGTAGATCCAAGATTGAGATCTAAGCAGGGATCTTTCCTAAGTGATGAAGAATGTTATACAGAGAGTTTATAGGATTTGGCTAGGAGGGTGTGGAGGCTATAGTGATAGTAATGTGGGATAATTGGGTAGCAATAGTATATTGGAGATCTTTAGCTTTAACATGTATTATAGACACACGAGATTCTACCTACTCAATGTAATGGACACTACCATCATAATTGAGGGGTACATTCTTATAACTTATGCTATTTGTGCTATTGTCCTAAGGATTGTTGTTGGAGGTGATTGAGCCTTGATTATGGTTAGGGAAGGAATTTTGATAGATCTGCAATTGAGCATTGGATGATGACGCTCGACTAGTATCAAATTTGATATCTCCTTGATCGATAAGATCTTGGACATAGTTTTTGAGACCTTGAAACTTATTCAGAGTATTCCCTTTAATCTTATGGAATTCACAATATTCATTCTCCCTAAACCAGGCTAGTTTGGGCTTGGATTCATCAAGTGGTTTGGTGACAAAGATATGTGATCAGATAGTTGACCTGTAACAACTTATTGAAGATGACACTCAAGGATTCTCCTAATTGAGTATACTGGCATTTGTTGTTCCTTTTATTTTTTTGGTTTGGCTATTGAGGAGGATGAGATGCCCCTTGTGGCATGGATATGGCACTAAGTATAGATGGTTGTTTCCTCTGGGACGTATTGGCCACCTAAACATGTTTAGTGTTAGTGACACCGTCATTCACTGTGTTTTTGTTCTTGTTCCAAAAGCGTTACCTATTGTCAAATGGCCTTTCTTTGTCATGGTTGTGTATCTTGATGTGCCCTTTTGCAATAAGGGTGTGTTCAAGGATGGGTCCTTTTTCCACTATTTCACTAAAAGTGGTGACATAGTGTAACCTAAAATTAAGAGCCATGTCGGGATGTGAGTTCTCAACAAAGAGAGTGACCATTTATTTCTCCTTGAGAGGGCTTTTCATTTGGCTTGACAATGCACACCACCTTGGAGGTATTTGATAAAGGTTTTACTATCACACTGCTTCTCCTTATGAAGGTCCAAGGTATCATTGTCCTTTTCTAGATTGAAGGAGAAGTAAGAAACATTTTTTTCTAAAAGATCTGTGAAGGTTTTGATATTGGACCCTCATTCAACACCCATGAACCAATCCAAGGTGTATCTTGTCAGGCTTCGTGGGAACAAGCACAAGAGGTAGTTGTCATTGTGCATAACCTCCTGAAACTGGGAGTAAAAATCTTGGAGGTGGGCTTTAGGATCTTTGTTTCCCTTGTATCTGTCAAACTTTTGTATCTCAAAGTGCTTCAGGGAGGGAATCAGTGAGATGGATGGATCGAACAGATAGGGACATATATCTTCAAATTTGAAGGATTTTTTTACTAGTCCCTACTTGGAGATCTTTCAAAGCAACTTTGATTTCCAACAAATCTGCGTTGACCAGTGGCATAGGAGTTGAGGCAGATGGGTTGGATGGATATGGGTGGTGGGATGACGAAGGATCCTATTGAGATAGTTTTTGAAGGTTGACATATGGATTTTGATAATGAGATGATGATATCCCTTGTTGGTATGCCAAGGGAGTTTGTTGGTACTGGGGTTGTTGTTACGAGGTATAGTACAAATTTGTTTGATAATAATGTGTGACAGAATGTTGAGGAGCTTGAATGGGGTGTTACAAATTGGTCTATCAGTACTAAAGGTACTAATGCGACTATTGGGAGGCCACATAGGGTGGTTGTTGCTATAATTGTTGTTGGTTATGATAGTAAAGGTTTTGGGGAGATTATTGATGTGATGTCAGTTGTTGTGTGGGCCGAGATGGGATGTGGTGTTGTTGTTGAACTTGTGGACATAAAATGGATGCGAGGAATAGGGATGTGGTCTGGGTGAGAGGTTGGGATGGATTACCTTTCAATTGGTGTGGTGGTTGTTGTGAGGAAATTAAAGGATTAGGGTATGTGTAGGATCATCATCGAAAAAACATGCCCTTAAGTGGCAAAAAATTTAGAAAAATCAGAGTTAGGCAACTTGACGTAAAAATTTGAATAAGTTATCTGTATTATTTAAAAAATATGTAAGAATAGAATCTCTATCAAATTGAATTTAGTTTCTAAACTACTAAGTTTTTAAAATCTATTTGGTGAAAATTTGAAATTTCAATAAATTAATTGCCAAATTTCATAGAAAAAAGCAAGTCAATACTGTCTAACCACCTAACCAAATGAAATGGCAATTTGTTTTATAATATTTTTAGATATAAGTAAGAGGATAGCCCAATGTGATGCCATATTTTTTTTTTTGTAATTTTTTTTTTCCAGTAGTATTAATTATGAATTTTTATTACAACTTTTTAAAAAATATAAAGCTGTGTAAATACGACCACCCTAACTTGGTCAAAACTTCACGAGAAATACATTTTTTTTTTTAATCCTATGGTATGTGAGACATAGGGATAGTGCATTTTGAGTTCAAAAAATGTTAGCATTTTGAAAGCTATAGATGTTTTTCAATTAGCCTATCAGTCGAGACTTTTGTCATAATTTGAATGAAAATAAATAATATTTACTTAATGAAATTCCAATGTAAAGAATAGTATATTGATGAGCTAATAATCTCCTTTAAAAACCCTTTTCATTTCATGAATTTTAATTTATATTCATCCATCATTATGTTAGCATTAATGGTGGAGGTTGCAGAAAATTTTGTGGCATGTCGTAGGTGAAAGGATTATTGCGATTAGATACTTGAGGAGCCCCCATGACTGAGATTATGGCATGTGGGGGATTGTTAATGTGATAAAGAATGGTGTTGCCAAATTTAGGTCCATGCCAACCCTCCACTAGAGGCACATTGGGGATGTATGTACTACCTGGTGCATTTTGTGAACATTGGGGTATGTTAGATGTGGAACTACTATATTTGGATTGGTCGATAGCTAGTGGAGGTTTGAAACCTTTTTCAATTAGGTGGGCTGATATTTTTTACCCATGTTTTCTGAAGGTGATATTTCATTTGCACATTGGTGGGGTTACTAGATTTTTCCTCAAATGTGAGTTTGAGCTAATTGACCATGTTCTCATCTCTAGGTGGCGATGTTTTTTGATCGTCAGTGTTGGACTGTGATGATGTACTATTCTAGGGATCTTGAGTGATATTCATACCATTATTGGGATCTTGTGAGACATTTTTTTTGTTGTTGGGATCTTGAGAGATATTCAGTTGGGAATTTTGGGCTTGTTGCTCGGCCATTTTCCTTCTTTGTGACTGGGTTTCAATGGGCATGCAATATGATAGAACAGACTAGGATGCTAGGATGATCTGTATTGATCTTATTAGATGATGGATTAGCTAACAAGGATGTAGCTTGATAGGATTGGATTGGATGATTGATAAAGGATTCAATTTGATAAACAATTGATGGGATCAAATTGGATCGATTGATGAAATGGTTGGTAAAATCGGATTGGACCAAACTGATTGATAAGATGATTGATGAGATAGGGGTTGGATTGGATTGATAAGTGATTGATAAGACCAAGATGGTGAAGGGGTTCTAAACCAAGTTTATAAATTATCATTGGTAATGTAAGGTTTTGGTTGATCGATTAAGAGATGAATGTATGATGACAGTGCCAAATCTAACTTGAGATGGAAATGGATTGATAGGGCTGATAAGGATGACTGACTTAGGATGGATACCAATCCTAAGCTAGTTTCAAAGGATTATGATCAATATTATACACCTAGGTCAAGTCGGATAACTACTTCAAATGAAGTTTAGTGGAATGGGAGAATGATTTCCAAAATGAGGGAAACAATAATCCAAATTGGATGAGTGTCCTTTTGGAACAAGGATACAGGAGCCCAAAATGAGAGAACGACTATCGAGATGGATGGATGGAGTCCTAAACTGGGTAGATGAAAACTTGAAATGGAGAAACAACAACCTAGAATAAAGGAATAGTTATTAGAACAGAAGAACGACTATCAAAATGAAAGAACGACTATGGGTGAGCATAATTCTAAAAGAATGAATGGATACTCGGATTGGATAAATGATGACTCTGAATAGATAAATGGATGTTTGATCAGGGAAATAGGCCTTTAGAATGGGGAGATGAATGCTCAGAATGGGTGAACACTCACTTAGAATAGTAAAGAAGGTGCTCAAAATGATGAAACAAGAGTTTAAAATGATGAAATAGGGTGACACAATTGACTGTTCAAGGGTTAGGTCTACCCCTAGAGGTCAGGTACGCCCCTACAAGAGGTTGGGTTCACCCCTGCAAGAGGTTAGGTATGCCCTTGGAAAGGTCAAATTCACCCCTGGATAGGTCAGGTATGCCACTGGATAGGTCAGGTACACCCCTGAACAAGTTAGGTATGCCCCTGGATAGGTCAAGTATGCCTGTGGACTAGAGATTGATCAAAACTAATTGAAATAGGCTAAAAAGGGGCTAGTTCAAAGGTCAGGTATGCCTCTCTATTGGGTCAAGTACACCTGTGGACAAATCTAAGCATGTTTTTTAGACAAAAGACTAAGGAAAAGGACCCAAAACATAGCAAACAACATTCATAAGATAAGGCTGACTCGATTGAACATAAAATTATTGGTTTTGCACAAAGAAAATATTTTAGATAGAATGATCCTAAGTGTATTAGAAATGGGTATGGCCAATAGAGTCTTCTATTCTAGGATGAACATGGTTGCTAAGGTGTCCTCGATATACACCTGGTATGTGAGGCCCAAACCGTGAACATGAACCAATCACAAGCATGAGTCGAGAACCTTAGCGAGATACTAAAGGCTCAAACCAACTCTTCATGTCATCCTAACGCTTCGCCCATTACGATGCAATTGGATTGAGGTATATATTTCACTCTCCCCCCTTTATATACCCTACTAGTACACGTAGTTGGAATTGTCCCTTAGGGTGATGAAATCTCCAAGTAGGTCCCACTAAGAAAATTAAAAGGGTGACTTAAAGGACTTGGTAAGCTACAATTTCTCATCACCTGGGATCACAAAATGTTGCAAGGGGATTGGATACATCAAATATCTTACCAACAAGCACAACACACAAGGTAAATTGACAATCCTAGTTAAGCTATGTGCCTAAGTTATCAAGAAACAAGAAGCAACAATTGATAAATAAATAGCCTTGCAAGGAAACTTGTTAGTGATTTTTCTTCTTGTTCCTTGCCAAATTTTGATTATATTCTTGCATAGACACAAATAGGACATATTAGGGGGTCAAAACACTCAAAATAGTAAAAAAAACTACTTAAATTTCATTTTTTACCTTTTGGAAAAAGTTGTTTTTTGTTAGGTTTGTTTGTCTGTTGGGTTAGGTGCGCCTCTAGAGGTTAGGTACAACCCTAGATAGGTCAGGTACACCCCTGGATAGGTCAAGTTTTCCCTTGGATAGGTCAGGTATGCCCCTAGACAGGTCAGGTTCACTACTATAAGAAAACTACAAATTTTAGGTCTCTGTGCAGGTCAGGTTCGCCTGTCTACTGGGTTAGGATCACTCCTGAAGGTCAGGTATGCCCCTGGATAGGTCAAGTTTTCCCTTAGAGGTTAGGTATGCTTTTATGATAGGTCGGCTTCACCCCTCTATAACCTGCACCTACAAATAGTAAAATAACAGAAAACATGAAAGAACAAGACTCGTCTGTGGGTCCCACCGGGCATGCGAGAAATATGACCAGGCGAAAATACTATTATGGAAATGAGCAGCAACAATAAATGTATAGAAAAATAATAAAATCACCTATCACCTCAAGACTAGCCTAGTTAGATTCAAAACAAAATGAGATAACAAACAACAAATTTACCTTGTCTTGAATCGATCCTTTGGTTGGCCCTTGATGGTTGATTTTGTGTATGCTCCTTAGATGACAAAAGATGTTGACATGAGATGCAAGATGGATGAGAAATTAATGAAAATGGCATGATGGATGCAACGAATGCAAGTTTTTCAGCTAGGTATGGGTCAAATTAAAATTTTGCAAGAGTTTAGTTAGCACAATGATCAACCCCCTAAATGAGAGAAAAAAGGGGGTATTATAGAGGAAGTTGAGATTCATCCAACAAGGTCAAGATGAATGGCCATGGTGAGTTGAGGACTCACAAACCCTCACATCTTGACATGTGGAATGTAAGATGGCTTAGGGATGGTGATGTGTAAATGAGTTGGGAGGAGGGTACATGAGGTGGAAGAATGACAAATACTTTGCAAGTACCTTGGGGAATGAGAAGATTTCCTCAAAAATGAACTTCTTGTCCCCAAGTGGGAATGAAAGTGACTTTTGAGGAATTTTATAATTTCTCAAAAATATCTATGGGAAAAGGGAAAGTAGTTGGAGAAATAAATGTGAATTAAAAATTCACATATTTTTAAGAATCTCAGGGACAAGAAAAGGTTCCAAAAAGGGAAGCCTTTGTCCACATGTGACTTGAAGTCACAAGTCAAAATATTCTAGAAGATGCATGGGAAGAGGAGATTCTAGGAGGAATAAATGTGAATTTAAAATTCACATGGGAAAGAGGGTCAATACCAAGAAAGGCAAATGAAAAAGGTTGACTAAAAAGGCATGCTAAATGTTACTAATGACCTTGATTAAGGTTGCGCAAACACATGATTAAGATAATTAACTAAATATTAAAATAAATTGACAAATGTTGGAGGATGTGACACATCCTAACAATAAATTAATTAAATTAATTATGATTAGAAGATGGTTAGATGGCTAAGAGGAATTAGAGACCAACTTGCAAAAGTTGGAGGATGTGACAATGAAAGAGAAAAAAAAGAATTAAAAATTGGCTTAAATTCAAAGAGGTTACATGACTAAATTAAATAAAGTGGTATATTTATTTAATTTAGAGAGGAAAGAAGGTAAAATCTTATGTAAATGATGAAATATTAATTAAATGAATGACTTAATTAATACCGACAAAGGAGATGAGTAAAGGGATGAATTAGGAGATGAATTTGACCATATGGAATTGGTCAAATTTGGATGTCTACAATAGCACCATACCAATTTTTCATCATTTAAGGGAGAAATACAAACACTTATTCTAGTTCAAGAATGAAATTCATAGAAATAAGAACAATTAACAACATATGTGCAGAATCATGATGGGCCAAAAAGTGGCAATATGATGGGTATGTGGGTGACAACTTTTTTTTTACCCAAAATTGATGAAACAAAAAGGGTTTTTAAAGGAGATTCTCAAGTTTCCACCAATATAAATTATGTTTTACTTTGAATTTAATAAGTAATTATTATTTATTTTCTATTTGAATTATGACTAAAGTCTTGATTGATAGGTTGATTGAAAAGCATCTATAGCTTTCAAATGGTATCACATTTTTTGAATCCAAAACATGCATCACATTATATGTTTTGCATACTATAGAATTAAAATAATAAAAATTGAATTTCATAAATTTTTACCAAGTTAAGGTGGTTAGACTATCACGATTTTTATATTTTTTAAAAGTTGTAATAAAAATTCATAATTAATTATTTACTTAGAAAAAAAATTATAAAAAATATGCATCACATCGAAACATGAGTCCTATATTTACATATAAAATATTATAAAATAATATTATCATTTTATTGTGGTTAAGGTGGTCAAACATATACCTACTTATTTTTTTCCCTAAAATTTAAGTACTACTGCATTGAAATTTCAAATTTTCACCAACTAATTTTTTTTTTTTTTTAAACCTAGTAGTTTAGAAACTACATTCAATTTGATATATTTTCTATTCTTACATTTTTTTGAAATAATATAGATAACTTTTTCAAATTTTTACATGAAGTTTCCTAACTCTAATTTTTTTGATTTTTTTCCACTTAAGGGCATGTTTTTCCATGATGATCATGCACATACCCAACATATACTTAATATTATATAATATAAATATATTCCTTCTACCATTTTCTTAAAAATAAATAAATATAGATAATATTATAATTTTTAAAGGTTAATTGCATTTATATATACATATTATTGGATTATCTTAGACTAATTCTTAATGTAGAAGCCTATGTAAGGTAGAAGACACATTGTTTCTCACTAATGAGAATGAAAATACAAGGGTAGATGTGAAATTATATACAAACAAAAGAAAAATAACAAAAAATGGAAAGGAATTTGTGGCAAAACATATTCAAAAAATCAATTAGATTCTAAAAGATGCAAGTAAGACATTGAACAAAGATTGTAGAAAATATGGGTTCTCAATGTTGACATTGAACTTCAAATAAATATCCCAAACATCATCTTGAATAATCTACTCCATTTGGTGGTGAAATTTCTTACATAAATGAAGTTAATTGTGAAGTTTATTGCTACTTAGTCACCATGGGATAAGATTAAAACAAGAATGGCTCAATTTTCAACAAGATTCTTGTGCCCTGATATCAATTTATTGGCCATTGTTTTACATTACATCATTCTCAAATCATATGATAGGTGATAAGAGTACGTTTATTAATCTTGTGAAGTATGATGGTGGTTTTGTTAAGTTTGGTGATGACACATTTTTTAAGATCTGTGGAAAAGGTTCAATTAGTTTTGATGGAAAGAATAAGATAGATGATATTTTTTATGTCAAGGGTCTCCGACATAATCTTCTTAGTGTAGGAAAATTGTGTAGAAGAGGAAACAATTTAGTTTTTTAGGATAATGGTTGTAAAATTAGTAAAGGAAGCTCTAGAACCTTGGTTGCAGTAGGAACAAGGATGAAAGGAAATGTTTATCAACTCAAAATTGTTAGCATTGGTAAGTTATTTTTTACTCAAATTAATGAAATTTGGCTATGGCATAGATGAATGTGACATATATTTTGATAGCCTAGTGAAGATTAGTTCCACTGATGCCATAAGAGATCTGCTAAGGATTACGAAGCCTATCAATATAATTTGCAAAGAATGTTAGTTTGGAAAGGAAATAAGGAAGAGGTTCATAAGTAAAGAATATTCTATCACAAGACCTTTGGAGTTGGTGCATATAGACCTATGTTGACATACCAAAACAAGAAGCTCTCAAGGTGATAGGTATTTTATTTTGTTAATAAATGATTACTCTAGAATGACTTGGGTGACCTTTCTTAGAGAAAAATCATAAGCTCTAGATAATTTTAAAGAATTTAAATCTATGGTTGACAATGAAATGGATTTGAAAATCAAGTGTTTAAGGTTTGGTAGAGATGTTGAGTTCACTTCAAATGATTTTAGTAGTTTTTGTGAAAATCACGAGATTAATAGATATTTATTAGCTCCTAGGACTCTGCAATATAATGGATTTGTGGAAAGGAAGAACATGATAGTTCAAGAGGTAGCAAGAGTTGTGATGAAGGAAGAAAATCTACCAGATTTCTATTGGATGGAATCTATTCATATCATACTTTACATACTCAACAGAGGACAAGCAAGAGTAAACAATTCAAAGGCTCCCTATGAGCTATGGTATGGAAAAAATCCTACTATTAAATATTTTAGAGTTCTTGGAAGTAAATGCTATATCAAGAGGGATGATGAAGGAATTTTCCTTCGATATTCAACAAAAAGCAATATAGATAGGTGCTATAACATAAGGCTAAAGAAGATAGTTGAGAGTGCAAGTGTCAAAGTAGATGAGGAACCACATTAGAGCTCAATGTAGATAGAAGGATATGAATTTGATGAACCCCCTTATACAAAAGAAGAAAAATAAGAAGAAAAATAAAAAGAGATGCTAGTAGAAGAGGAAGAAGATCTGAAAAAGAATCCTAAGACTCCATTAGTTTAGAAACATCATTTTGAGGATAAAATCATCAAAGAAAAGAGAAAAGGTGTGCTAACAAGAAGTAGAACTACTATGGTAGAGGAACAGGTAATTTTTTTTTTACTTTCTGAAGTAGAACCTAAAATAGTTATTGAAGCGTGCAAGGATGAAAATTCGATCAAAGCTACAGAAGAAGAATTGAGGTAGATTGAGAATAATCGGGCACGGGAACTAGTCCCAAGACCAACAAACGAAAATGTGATAGGAACTAAATGGGTTTTTAGTAGTAAATTGAATGAGAATGAAGAAGTTATTAGAAAAAGGCTAGACTTGTGTATAAAGGCTACTCACAAGTGGAAGGAATATATTTTGCAGAGATTTTTTCTCCAATAGAAAGGAGGCTATTATGATATTTTTGTCTTTTGCAACATATAAAGACATCAAGGTGTATCAGATGGATGTAAAGTCTATATTTTTTAATGGTGAGTTAGAAGAATAGGTATACATTGAATAACCAAAAGGTTTTTAGTTATGAGAACATCCTAATATGGTTTATAGGTTGAAAAAGGAATTGTATGGGATCAAAAAGGATCCTAGAGCTAAGTATGCCAGATTAGACAAATACTTATTACATCAAGGATTCAAAAAGGGTATGGTAGATATTAACCTTTATTTTAAAGTTGAGAGAGATGAAATCCTAATCATGGTTGTGTATGTTGATGACATAATCTTTGGTGAAAATGAGGCAATGTGTAAGAAAATTACAAAGGAGATGCAAAATGACTTTGAAATATCAATGTTTGGGGAGATGACTTTCTTCCTTGGGCTACAAATCAGTCAATCAAAAAAAGGTATATTCATTTTGAACAATACAAATCTATCAAGAAAATGCTAAAGAAGTTTGGAATGGAGGATTCTAAACTAGTATGTACTCCCATGGAACTACTGGTTGTAAATTGAGAAAAAATGGTGAATCTCCTAAGACAAATCAGACCAAGTATAGATCAATGATTGGTGGATTACTATATTTAATTGCAACTAGACCTGATATTATGTATGCAATATGTCTTGTGGTAGATTTCAAGAAGATCCTAGAGAATCACATGTAGCAACAATAAAAAGGATATTTAGATATTTGAAGAGCACTCTAGACTATGGTATATGGTATTCTAAGGATATTGACTTCTATTTGAGTGCTTATATAGATAGAGATTGGGTAGGCTGTATGGATGACATAAGAAGTACAAATGGAGGTTCTTTCTTCCTTATAAATAGACTAGTTTCTTGATTAAGTAAGAAACATGAATTAGTGTCGTTATCTACTGTATAGGCAAAGTATATTGCTACAACATCTTGCTACACATAGGTGTTGTGAATGAAGAAAAAATTGAAAGATATAATATTATCATATGATGAACCTATTTCTATCTTGTGTGAAAATGCAAGTTGTATCAACATTTCAAAAATATCAGTAATACATTCAAGATAAAAACATATTGAAATGATGAAAAATAGGGGTGTCCCTAAGGTTTTCCAAAATGGAAAATCTGATCCAAAGAAGGAAACGAGGGTCCTATATTTACTCAATTCATTAGCACATGAGATCCACACAATGAAATGACTATCAACCTCTAGGTGAATCAAGTCAAAGCGTGAATCTACAAATTTCTCTTTTTTGTAAGGACAGGGGTCTAGAGGTCAAATAACACTTTGGGGAGAAAGATTAAAAATAGAAAATAAACTCCAAAATACAATAGAAAAAGTGGATCTAATAGATTTAGCATAAATCTAAAGAAACCAACAGAGTTTGTAGAAAAAAAAGAGAGTAATAAATGTTGTGCACCTTTCAAAAGTTGTTCCTGTGGGATGAACAAGGATTCATTCACCCTAGCGTGAATGGGTCCTGGAAGAATTTCATAGAAAATTTGAATCTAACAATGAAGTTTGAGATCTATAATTCTTCCCTATAGCTTGATACCTCTGCTCTTAGATATGGATCTAGGAAAAATTTGCAAAAAAAATATTATTTTTTGTTGGTGAATAGGGGTTTTCCTTGGTCAAACACCAAGTTTGGTAGTTAAACCTTGATGAAAAACATAGATCTAAAAAATGAAATATATGTGCAATCCTAACCTTATGTGTGTTTAAGATTAAGACTTCTAGCAATGCAAAGAAACCCTACTCAAATGTGTTAGAATATTATCCCTATATGAACATGCACAATGATGAAAACCTACTTTAAGAGATCTCAAATCACCTGAATAAGTCACAAATCCATTTATACCTTCCATGAGATTGAAAGTGTAGTACCCCTCCATTTTTCTTATATTTTTTGTTAGCATGTTTTCACTTTGATAGACCCTGGTTTTTTTTTGGTGTATTGATCACTAACATTAGAGCACTGGTGGATTTATTTTGTGATGTGATGATACATTGTATGGTGGTAATTATTTCTGACATGCTTTATGTTAGCACAGATGTTTACTTCAGATGTTACTGCTATATATATGCTTATGGTAGATTAATTGTTATTTATTTTGTCAGAATGATGTGATATGTATTGGTGTGGAGAACGGAGTTGCATCACTCGCTTGCGAGTGCCTTGTGATTTCTGTGATTTTCTCCTCATGGTGTGTTTGAATCATGGATTATATATATGTATGTTATTTGTTTGATTGTAGGATTGCAGGTACATGACACTAACTCCACCTGGTTTCATAGGTCTGAGCATGTGCAGACTCAACGGTAATGTTGATTGGGAGGTAGTAACGAGGTTTTTCTTAGTCTAGCCTTAAACCCAGTCATAGTATGTCGTCAGCTTAGGTCTGGTGTGTTTGGTTGTCACGTTTAAGTTTTCGTTGTTATATGTTATGTAAGGTTTATTTTGTGAATTTAGTGTTAGATTAATGTTCTTTAAATTTAATGCTTATTTAAATTAATTTTAAATAAAGTAAATAAAAGCTTCATACTTTATTTAATTGATTAAATTAGTTTATTGGTAAAATAATTTAGTCATTGAGATTAAATTTATTTTATTAAATAAATAAATTAAGTAATTAAAGTTACTTTTATTGTGAGAATAGATTAAATATAAACTAAATGCTTTTGGTATGAAATGGAATTTTAAATATGTGTTAGAAATTAAATTAGTTTTTTGAATTTTTAATTCTTTAAGATAAATTGAATTCTTGAAAATTGAGAGAAGAAAGTATCTGTGAGTTTGTCAAAAGATATTTTTCTTCTTTGCCATGTGCATTAGTTGAATTTATTGCAAATTTCTTGTTGAGGATTCTCTCGGAGAAGATATTATGAGATTTGGGGAAAACAAGAAAACACTTCACAGGAAATGAGAAAGAACAGAGAACTATTGGAAAATACTATATTTTATTGGGTTTTTTATTTAAATTTCTGGAAGAGATTCTCAGATAGATATTTGTTCAGTATTTTGCAATCTTTGGAAGTAGGATATTTGAAAGGGCTTTGCAAGTTGCACGCAGTAGGCAACGCTTTTTCTTCAACAGTCAATTTTCAAGCTACAGGAAATAGGTTCCTTACTGTTTATTTATTTAGTTTATTTTCTTTTGACAAGATTGCCTATGTAAAGAATTACTTTTGTGGAAGTTTTGTTAAAAGTTGTAATTTAAAAGATTGCCTAAGGAAATTATTGTGTTTGTAATCTTCTGTTCTTCTCAGTAGATTTTTTTTGATAATATTTTGTAGAAAATTTGTTACCTCTCTATGCATTTTACAAAACAAGATTTTATAGTGAAATCAGAGGGAAACATAGAAGAATTTGTTAAACAATAGAAAATTCAAAAGAAACCTCTGGGAATAACTTTGATAAACATTACCTGTAGAAAATATTTTGGTATTTTGAATTGAAAATCCTCTATTGTTGAAATTGAAGATTCTTGACAAAATTGTATTAAATTGATAGTTTTCTCAATTTCCTGTAGATAACTTCTTTGAAAATTATTTGCCTGGTTATAATATAATTGTTGATTATATTATATATATATTATATATATACATGTATATAGATGATACATATACATATATATAAATATATATATATATATATATATATATATATATATATATATATATATATATATATATATATATATATATATATATATATATATATATATATATATATATATATATATATATTTGAAATAGCTTTGAAGAATATTATTCAATTTTAAAATTGTTTAAAATTTGTAAGTGAATTTATCCAAATCGTAGGGTTTTTGTTTATGAGAAATTTTATAAAAGAAATGATTTTCATTTAAAATCGTTGTACTTGCGAATTGGGGTTTTCTTTTCAAAAATATCGAAATTAGAAAAAAAATCCGTTAAACGGATTTGTGAAACTGTCAAAATATTCATATCATTGGGAGCCACAGGGGTTACTGTCCCCCACAACCAACTCCCATTAGGGAGGCACTATGGAGGGCAGCGCCCTGCGCTGCCACCCATAGCCGAGCCCTATGGGGAGGGCTGTGAGGGCAGCCCCACCCACAGTAGTCATGGTTGTGAAGCTACGGTGGCTAGAGGAAAGTTTTATAAAAGTGCTTTATTATCTATAATTCTAATTTGTTCTTTTATTTGTCTTTTATATATTATTTTATATATAATATTTATAATATATATATTATATATATATATATATTGTATATATATATTCATAAAGTTTATAATTTGTTTAAATCATAGCATTGATAAATTTATTTCAGTTAAAATATTTATATATATTTAAATAAATATTCAAATATTATGATTTGAATGTTCATTTATTTAAATGTATATTATATTTTTTATTAGTGTAATGAAAATCATAATTGGTTATTGTTATAATGAAATGTATTAAGTAGAGAAATCAAAATTTCATTATAATGCATGATTATGGAATTGGGTAAATTTTTGCTTTGATTTTCATATTGAATGGAAGATGAGTTATATTTAAGTTGAATAATCTCATGCTTAAAGTTATTGATTTGATTGGATTTATTAAATCCTAAAATTAGATTTTTATTATGCCTGAATTACTTTAAGTTGTTTTTTTATTCTTGTTGGGAAAATTGGGGTTATATGAGATTTCAAGTCTTCAAGATATATTTATTTATTGAGGGAATTGTTATATATGATGGTTTCATATTTTGAGTAAACTAGGGTAGTGCACATGGTTTTGTATGGTTTTTAGACACCTAGTTTTATGAACAGGATGTGATGTCCATTGTGATATGTTTGGTATTATATGTTGATTTATGTGCACCTTGCCTACCTTAGTTAGTGAACTTAGATTCCTTGTGTTATTTTTAGGGGAGTGGCTCTTGATGAAGGTCGACACAAAAAGTGGTGCCTGGATAACTCATGTAGAGTTAGATAAACAATGAAAACTAAATCAACACATTAGTTAGTTTAAAACCTTTAACTAGATTAATTATACCTCATTCATGGACTCAAGGCCTAGTACAAACTTGAGGATGAGTCAAGAAAGCCCGGAATGGCAAATTGATAACTAGACATATTGAAAGATATTTGATTCCGCAACATATTGCATGAGGGGTCAGGTTTCGTAAGAGGTTACTAGGGTAACCCAAGTTGGGGGCCAAAACCTAGGAAGAGGCACTAGGGTAACCTATGGAACATTGTGACGACACTCCACCTATAATAATAGTGACCTTGTGAACTTAGTATATTTGATCATTTTATTCTGGAAGCAATGTAACCATAAGTTAAGTTTGTAATTGTATAGTTTTCCTATGGTTTTACTTGTGTCTAGGGTTTGTAGGTTATGTCTAGGGAACCATTTTACTATCTTCTAGCATGGGGGTGGGCCTAAGGGTACCACATGGTTTGGTGGAACGTGCACCTTACTTCATTGGGTCCCTAGTTCTTGTTCGTGGCAACGAGTACTTCTTGGATGGAGAGCTCGTGAGCGGAAATGTATTTTCTTATTTGTATCAGTGGAAACTTTATATTTATATCACTCCTCAATTGTTAATGAGGTGAACATTTGTAATATGTAATTGTACATTTTTATATGACCTACCTCATTTGGAAAATGAGTATTGTAAATGTTATTTCAAATGCAATGTAAGAAAGAATCTTTTATGTACATACACCTTCATTGATATAATTTAAATGTTATTCAATGTATGCTCTTAAGTTTATGTGAATTAAATATATGCAATGTTAAATACTATTGTCATCTATGGGATTTTCAAGTAATGTGTCTTCACGTATCTTAAAGAATTTTTGCAATTAGTATAGTTAATGTTTACACTTTAAAATTTTTTTATTACACTATCGTAGTCAATGCAACATTCTTTAGGTTACAAGACGAGGCATTACAAAAAGTAGGGTTACAATAGAATATGGAATCACTTACGAAACAAGTCATTAGGCTTTGTTGAATGTCTTGTGAATCTCCTGAAACCTAGAATCCATCATGATCATCTATAGGCATCAATCATCACTTCTTTGATAATGCTTGATCTTGATATCAAAATGAGCTTGAAGACCTACACAAATAACTCAGATATTGCTCCAAGACTTCAATTTAGAATGTGTCTCCTTACTCTTGAATTGGAATTCTTTATCTCATGTGAAATGCTCTTTCTTGCTTAACTTGCGTAGTATAAAATGAATGCGAGACTTAGTTTTATAGGCCTCCTATCTAATTTTCCAATTACCAGATCCCAAAAGCCAACATGTGAAATTTGAATTTTAGAGATTGAAATTCTACCAAAAACGTATCCAAATTTGAGTTTAAGACAATTAATGAGAAACCATTCACCCACAAGTGAATTGGTCCTAACCTAAAACTTTGGGACTCCTTAAATTTTGGGGTATTAATTTGGTTCATAAAATTTATTCAATATGGGTTGTCGTGTTTGGAATTAAATAAAATTAAGTAAAATAAGCCTTGAGATACATGATAAAGGGGTATTAGGGGCCTATTAATGATATTTTAAAAATACATTAATGAACAGGTCACCAAAATAGGTCCAAATGAGTGTGAATTGTACTTTCTCTTAGAAAGGGGTAAAATTTTCTACACTACACATATCTCTATCTAGTATCACTTTCTAAGAGAGAAACATGTTGAGAATGAAGTAAAATTGGAGTATGTGGCTACAAAAGATAAAATAACATACATTTTCACAAAGGCTCTTCAAAAAGGCACATTTGAGTATCTCAGATAGAAGCTAAGGGTTATTGCCCCTCCTTCTTTCAACTATATGCATAAGAGTGTGCATCTATCCAAGGGAAAAATTCAAGATGTATTCTTGGTCTTCAACTAGTGTAGGCTACCCCTCAACGGGAGTAGGTAGTGGTGTTTTTGGTTGTGCAGTCAAGGGGAGCATATATTGTGCCTAAAAGAAATAGATAAGTGAAGAAAGAGTACTATGCAGTTTCCCTTTTTCATTTATGTCAGAGTGGGAGAGAGAAGTCTAAAAATCATAGGGAAATAAATGTAATTAATGTGAAAGGGAGAGAGTTGCTTGAGTGTTGGAGATGTAGAGTTTCTTTTTGTTGTTGATGGTTTTCTAGTAGGTGCTGCCAACAATGAAAAAGGGGGATAATGTTGCACTATGTAGTCATTAGTGTTGTCATTGATGCCAACCCCACTATGGTCATGATGAGAATGAGTTGTGGTGTTGAGAAAGTTTTTAATAGGTAACAAGTTCACTTGGTTTCCAAGTTCTCTCGATAAAATTTGTGTAAAGGTTGTACAAGGTGACAAGAAGTCTTATGCATTGTGTTCCACATTTCTTCATGATTAAAGATGTGCTTGTGAATTTTATATGTGATGATCAATAGTCTTTGAAGGTATTATATCTATAGTTTCAATTTGTGGATCATATGATAGTAGTAGATATGTTTGACAGTGTCTAGCTTGTGAAGAACGATATTTGGGAGAACATAATTACTCTATATTTCTCTATGTTGAATTTTCATATCTTGTAGATTTTGGGAATGTGCTAATATTGTCTGTATCTACCTTCCCTTGGACTATTTATTTTTTATTTTTTCTACAAGCTTGGTTCACGTGTTGTATCTCTATGGTAGTTTGACTAGTTGCATTTAACGAAATAGTATGTTCATTCTCATGTGTTTTCCCTAGCATTGTTGAATATTATAATGATGTTAGAATACTCTAGGATGTTGTGTGATATTGGTACATGGTTTGTACAGGATGTTTCGAGACTTGGATAAGTGTGAATTGGTTTCTTGTTAGCATTAATACTAGTTTGGACAACCTAGCGTGTTAGTGTTGTTCAATGCAGATGTGCTTTGTAGTTTGTGGAAGCTTGGTGTACCATTTTGATGTATATTCAGGTCTTGGTTAACCCTTGGTGTGGTCTTCCTTCACTTCTTTCCACTGTAGAAGTGCTTGGTGCTAGCCTATTTGGTAGTTGCACATTTGAGGTGCATACATTTCATTGAGGACAACCTAGAGAAGGTTATTGAGGTTGCAGAGGATATATATACAATGTCATTTGCTGGATAATTTTATGGTGTGAAATGTGGTGTGAGATGGTGCGAATAGGATTTTTTGTGTGTAATCTGAGTGGGAGCATGAATTCCTAAGTCTACCAGAAGTAGTGAGTAGAAGGTTGCTATATTTCAATGTGCCAAATTTTTTTGGAGGCAATGAGCCAAAGGTTGTAGATGGTGGAGTGATTGTGGTGGTTTCTATTGTTTCTCTAGGGTAGTGAACCTCCTTGTAACATATTCTTTTTAATCTCTTTATTATAGGAATTGATCCCTTTGTAGCGATCTTTTCTCTTTTGGACAATGAGTCCTCCAAGCAATGAGCCCTTGGAAGTGAGCCTTTTGTAATTAGTGTTGATATATTCATATAGTGATTTAATCCTGACCATGTTTTTTCCTTGATTAGGGGTTTCTATGTAAAATATGGTGCTCTATTATGTATGGTTGTGTTTGTGTTGTCGTTTCATTTATTTACATTCATCCTAATGCTTAATAAGAGTTTGAAAGTTAATGAGGGTTTGAAGTTTTAATGCACAACTGATTCACCGCCCTCTCAATTGTCCTATGTGTCTAACATCTATGTATAGGCTTGTGTATCTATTGATTGTGATTGTGATTCATGTTATGTATGAATTTACCAAGTTTGAACCTCTAGGATATTTGTGTAGTGATAGGTAGTCATTGGACTGTGGCAATGACTGATGCCAAGTGTTACCTGGGATATTGAAGAAGATATCTAGAAATACCACTAAGGGCACAAGGTGGTATATGTCAAGAGCTACTTCTTCCTAGTTGGAAAAACTTATCACTAATATCCAATAGGTAATTGAATTTTTAATCCACCAAGCTCCGTGGTAGATTCACTGCTTGTATAAAGTCTTGGAATGGAGGACAAACCTACAGTGTAGTGTGAGATGCACAAAATCCCCTCCCTAGTTTTTAGATTGTATTCTTATCCTTGTTGGGTTGAGGATAGTCTCATGGTGTAGTATGGGATGCACCAAATCCTCTTCCCATTTGTCTAGCACTTGGTGTAGAAGACCTGAGGAAAGGATGGGACCCATGGTATAGTGCATAATGAATTGATATTTTTTTCTATCTATTATGCATTAGGGACATGTGTTAGTTAGCCATTGTGGATGTGTTAGCCAATCATTGTGTATATGTGATGTATGTTGGAGCTTTTCACCATGTATGTGATGTATGTTGGAGCTCGTCACTATGTATTTGTGATGTATGTTGGAGCTTGTCACTATGCATTTGTGATTTATGTTAGAGGTTGTTACTATGTATTTGTGATGTATGTTGGAGCTCATCACTGTGTATCTGTGATCTATATGTTGGAGCTAGTCACTGTGTATGTGAAGTATGTTGGAGCTTTTCACTATGTATTTGTGATGCATGGTAGATCCAATCACTAATGTAATTATGATATATGTATGACCTAGTCACTATTGTATTTATTATGTATGTATAAGCTAATCACCACTGTACTTGTGATCTTTGTATGATCTAGGCATTGTTGTACTTGGGATGTGTGTGGGATAGTCAACTTGTGTATATGGAGGTATACTTCTAATAGTCATTATGTATGATTTGGCATTAAGGCATGATATGCCCCTTGTTGGATATGGCAAGTACTCAGAATCCACATGCATGAGAATTGAAAATATACTCATCAAAGATGACACAAGATATACCCTAGGAAAACCCTCAAGGGGGAAAAACCCAACCTCCAAAAGTATCCATACTCCATCTATTATTCAAAAACAAAAAACCATTAAAATACATCTTCAAGGACTCCATGAATACTTCTAAATCACAAGCTAACCATGCACTCCATGTGACCAAGCATGTAACCACACATCCCATGTCACGATTCAAACCCTCACACATGCACTAGCTCAACTTGTCCCACCATAGGAAACTATCATGTGGTTTCTTTATAGAAGCAAGCTCTCAAAAAAACACCAAGTGGTATTACATAAACCATGTACCCAAAACCGTGAACTTATAAAATCATGTAACCCCAATAACTCCTAGTGATGCATGTCCATCTAGGTACCCCTAGGTGCACCACACACATAATAATACATTAGACATTATAATCATTATGCAAGTTGTACAACACCTAATTCCTAATACCCCTTGAGAATATTGTGAATGTTTGTACAATATTTCTTGGTAACATTTCGTATGGACTGATCACTTGATGGGAAATTTATCCATTATATTACTAGCTAAGTGGATAGCTTACATGTATTAATGAATAGTCATGGTTTAAGTGTGGTACTGGAGATCTCATTCGAGAGGAGGGAATGAACTCCCTCTAACATAGGTGGGGCGAACTACAAAGCCTCTTATTCCCATGAGGGGATACATAGGTAAGGTCACCATGAAATCTTGAGATTTAGGTCTAGGTCTAGGAATGACCCTAGTTGTAGAAGCTTATCATTTTGAGTGTAACCATATAGGTGGTGATGTTGATTTATTCTCACCAGGATGAACGAATTTTTTTTAAAATTAGTAGTTTAACTTTTGATGATAGAAGCTTGGTCAGTTAAGATGGTAGTGGTGGTGAATTGAAAAAAGAAATTTATTGTCCAAGGGGTGAATTTTACAAGCCTCTCATGTATTAGAATTTCATACCATAGACCAAATAAATCCTAGCATTATCAAATACTTGTTTATCTTTTTCCTTTAATGGAATTAGAGTATGTTTCTTTCCATCCTTCATCATAGTGTAAGTATTCTCTTTATACAAATTTATGAATTTATTATGAAACTACCATGACCAAGATTCCCAACAATAAATGACATATGTCCTTTAATATGATGCAATACTTCCACATGATATATGTGCCTATCTTAAATTTTAAGAAACATTGCTCACTTACTAGCACCTTATGTTATTTCTACAATTGTGAAATTTAATATGGATTTGGATATTTTAACCTTTTCAATTTTAACTTATCTAGGAGATGACAAATACAAATATAGTTTTTCAAACTGGGCAATGTAAAAGAGGTTAATTATTTTAACTATTTTGCGTCTATTTTTGGTTAGTTTTTATTTATCTATTTCTATATGCTTGACTCATGTAGATTCATATGTGCACTAAAGTTAGATAAAACATAATCATAAAAAATGCATACACTATACTCTTATTATTTATTTTATGCCCCTTTATGTGGGTGTTCCAAGTACTTGGTCTTGTTGCAAGATTTTGACTAATTGAACACCCCCTTTGATACAAATTCCTAACTATTAAAAAAAAAGAATTAAATTAATTCCTATACATTTATCAACTCTTAGATTACTTATTCATTTGCAAGGTGCATTTTGCATTGATAGATTTCACCTATTTTAAATTAAAAATTTATCATAGATCTTCACCAAATCCCTCAAATTTATGAATAATATATCATTTCTAACCCAAAACTTTCAAATTGAGTGTCTAAATCAATATCATTATGTTGTTCTTTCATAAGCATGACATGAATGACTATAAGCATATACCTAGTGAATTCTAAGAAAAAGTTATCTTCGATACACCTGATTTTTCCAATCAATACTAAAAAAAAATTAGAAAATAATTAGAAAAACCAATTAATAAATATGTTGAAATATGGAAAATGTGTTTGCATTTACTTTTTGCCCTTTGTACCGAATCCCATGGAGATGATGAATAAATGCAATGTGGAGTATGCCAAACTAAACAAATGGACCATCGCCCCTGCTCTGTGGTGGACGCGGCATCATAACAGAAAAGAGGCATGATAACATCGTAAACAAGATAACAAAGAATATCAGATTTATACTACAATGAATCTTGTGAGCAGTAGAGTTTGAATCCAAATAATAAGTTGAGAGCAAGGTGGGCTTTTGATTGGGGTCATTTCTTTACCTTTGGCCAAGAGGGCACATTAATTTTTATATGTAATTGCGAGAATCACAGTATCTAACCCCTCTTTCCCATCTACGAATTTGGCTCAATGAGATGTGAAATTTTCTATTGCTCGCAATTCTTGTAAAAATACACACAACCATAAAAATCAGATAATCTGAGAGAGAAATGGACATTCTGTGTACCTTGATTTCCCCTTTTTAAATTTTGGCAAGAGTTCCAATGTCGATCGCAGGCGCTTTCCCACACTTGTTCTTGAGCTCGAGAGGGCCTTTAGAAAGCCTTCTGAGACCATATTTCAAAGTGTCGCCCAACATCACCCAAGCCACTTAAAGCAACAGAAAATCCACTACCCAAAGCGGTGGCCATTTGAGAAGCCACATTGCCACTTCAAACATCGATCTCCCAAGCATTTCTCGTGGCAACATATGGACCTGAACAATTAGAAACCAAAACAACTGCCGCTTGTTCATAAGACCATTAGAACAAACATAAAATCGCCAGAATCAACCAATTTTATAAACCCATTTTGTACTTACAGAATTGCAGATGACAATGGAGGGTTGGCATTGTTGCTTGATAGATCAAGAGACATTTAGTCTTTCAAATTCCTCCTCAATTTTATACCCGCTTGGATGGAGAATGTATTCTTGGAAGCACTCGCTGTCAGAGAATTCAGGTAGTACAACTTCCGCATTCTCCTCGGTAACCACAATCAACCACTGGCAAATATACTCCGGCAGGATTATTCAAAACCCGTCCTCCATCGTTTTTAAAATAGGCGAAAGTGGCAAAATGCAAAACGAAATTAATAATGGCGTTACCATTCCGTCATCCCTCCCGTCATTTCTGCTCCTAGTCTGATGGGTCCCTGGTTACCATTTTGTATAATGCTTTATGGATGTTTTATGTATGTTATATGCCTCTGACATGCATATTTGTAGGTAGAATAGCCGCATCCTATCAAATATGCTTGAATACAAAAATCCACCCCTCAAAAAAGATGAGCTAGCCTTTATAAAATAGGAATATATGATGATATAACTAACTAAAATTAACGCTCTAGTTTGACTACAAAAGAGAAACAATGATTTATCCTCGTTTCTGAACTCTTTGTCAATGCTATTGTCCGGTCAAATTAAATGACTAATACAGCATGAGCAACTACGTAGATATTGCCAAACCAATAACGTATTGCTTTTTCGACTTTTTTATTTGTTTCTTGTCAACATCCCTTATCTTATTATTTTGTTATTTTCCTACTGGTAATGTTTTATGTTAAAACTCAGCGAATTAATATGACTGGTATGAGAGAGATCTCTTCCTAGCGAGCAAATGAAGTGTGTGAACAGGGAAACATGATGCTCCTAAATCACTGAAGTTAAACTGTTGACAGTTGTACCTATATAATATTTATAAATAGATGTTTTGGAAGCATTGTCAGCGAGCCAACTACCAATGCCGCCGACAATATGGAATGTCAACTATGAAGTTTAGTTACATTTAAATCTTAAACTTTAGTTGACCCAGACAGGGCCTCCAGCGGGCGTTGAAGTTTCGGTGAAGCCAATAAAATAGATGTTGTAATATAAGAGAAGATAGTCGGATCTTCATCTTTGCATTTACATCCTGGGGGAATGATACTCAGTTCGGCAAGATGCATCCCCTGTTCGGACTGTGTTTTGTTCTCTTTCTTTTTATATTGCCATGCACCTCTGCAATTACTGATGAGCAAAGTCTTATAGATTTCAGGAACTCCATCACCTTAGATCCTCTAAATGTGCTTGCCAATTGGGTTACTACTGTTCACTTCTGCAATTGGACTGGAGTTACATGCGATTCAGCCAGAAATAGAGTGCAATTGCTTGAGTTGGCAGATATGCAATTAGAAGGTTCCATCTCCCCTTCAGTTGGGAACCTCTCATTTCTTACACAACTTGATCTCCTTAACAACAGTTTTGTAGGACAAATTCCACAGGAAATAGGGCGAATTCGTGGCCTAAAGGCTCTCTATCTTTCAATCAATAGATTACAGGGCCCGATTCCAGAGAGTTTGACTTCCTGCAAGGAGTTAGAAGAATTGTCCCTGGCTGTTAACGAATTGACTGGAACAATTCCTGCAGAGTTGGGTTTGGTTACCAATCTCCGACTCCTTAGACTCGGCTCCAACAATCTTTCTGGTAACATCCCCTCCTCCCTAGGAAATCTCTCTCACCTAGAAATATTGTATATGGGAGATCTTGACCTTGAAGGTCACATTCCACCTGAACTGGGAATGCTATCTAGCTTGACCTCTTTTCTCCTGTTTGAGAATCCCCGTTTAACCGGCCCTATTCCCTCATCAATATCAAACAATTCAGGCTTAGTAGAATTGGCCCTTTATAGCAACAGTTTGACTGGTACTATCCCACCAGAATTGGGCAAGCTATCTCGCCTTAAAGTTCTATATCTATGGGACAATCAGCTAAAAGGCACCATCCCACCGACAATTGCCAATTGTACACAACTGACTGACCTTGATTTGGAGCTAAATCATCTCAGTGGAGAAGTGCCATTGGTTCTGAGCAGGCTTTCAAAACTTCAATCGCTTAGCCTCTCATCTAATCAACTTGTTAGCGGCAGCTCTGTCACAATCCCCATTCTTACTGCTCTCCGCAATTGTACCGTCCTGAAAAGCCTATTGATTCATGACAATTATTTGGCTGGATACTTGCCAGAGCAGCTTCCATCAAATCTTACACTGTTGTCACTATATAGTAACAACATAACAGGAGTTATACCTTCACTTATTGCCAACATAACGAACTTGAGGGACCTTGATTTGTCTTCCAATCTCCTTACAGGCCGCATCCCATCCTCTCTGAGAAGCCTCGGGAATTTGCAAAGATTAGTGCTGGACAACAACAGGCTAGAAGGAAACATACCCAGTGAGATTGGTGAAATAGAAAGCCTTGGTAAGCTATCGGTGAGCCATAATATCCTTTCTGGAGAGATCCCTGATACAGTTGGTCGCCTTCAACAGTTAACACATCTTCTGCTTAACCACAACCAACTATCCGGGAATATAACTGCAAGTTTGGGAAAATGTTACAATTTGCAACTACTGGATCTCTCTAGCAATCAATTCAGTGGACGCATACCCCGTGAAGTGGTTAGTCTTGCTAATTTACAGTTTTATTTCAATTTATCCAGAAACTCCTTGCAAGGAGCTCTGCCTCTGGAGATTGGGAAGATGATTCATGTTCAAGCTATTGATGTTTCAGCTAACAGGTTTGTAGGTCAAATTCCAGCTACTCTGGAAAGCTGTGTGCAACTTGAATATCTGAACCTTTCTTCAAATGAATTGCAAGGGCCAATACCAAATTCTCTCAGTGGATTGAAAAGTCTTGTCAGTATGGATCTGTCTTTCAACAATCTTTCAGGTTCGATCCCTGTGTCTCTTAGGTCGCTGAATATGCTTCAGTATTTGAATTTGTCTTTCAATAACTTAAGTGGAGAGATCAGAAAAGAAGGCATCTTTACAAATTTGACGGCTGCGTCATTTATGGGAAATGCGTTTCTCTGTGGAGAATGGATCCAATTACCTTCATGCTCTGTTCTCAATACTCGGCAAAAAGACCACACCAACATTATTAGAATATTAGCACCAGTGGCTGGAACCATTGCCTTCCTATTAGTTTGTTTATTGATCTTGGGACTAATTTACAGGAGGCGTAAGGTCAAGTCCGATTCTCACAGTGACATTCTGCCCCTGAAACTCATGGATGACAGGGGGATTTCCTATCAAGAAATCATTAAAGCCACTGATAGATTCAACCAGAAAAACTTGTTGGGGACTGGCAGCTTTGGCTCAGTGTACAAAGGCATTACGGGTGATGGTAGAGTGGCTGCATTCAAGCTTCTAAATTTGGAAAATGAGGAAGCCAGCAAGAGCTTCATCAGGGAATGCAAAGTGTTGGCAGAAGTCAGGCACAGGAATCTGGTAAAAATCATATCCTTCTGTTTAGAATTTGGACACAAAGTACTGGTTTTAGAGTTCATGTCCAGAGGGAATTTGGACACAGTATTGCATTCCACGGGTAACTCGTTGACCTTCAAGAAGATATTGAACATAGCAATCGATGTTATACATGGATTAGAATATCTGCATCATGACTGTTTTCTACAAGTTGTACACTGTGATATAAAACCAAGCAACATTCTTATGGACGAAGATATGACAGCACATGTAGCAGATTTTGGCATTGCTCAAATAATTTGTGGGTCAGACACCAGTACCATTGACTCAGGAAGTACTTCCACTCTAGCTCTGAAAGGATCGATGGGCTACATTGCACCAGGTACTTGCTTTCAGTTATGTAATTAGCTTCTCCCTTCCATATGCTGTGTCTATTATCAAATGGCTCCTGTACATGCTCTAATCAAATTTCTTCTTTTGCTTTCGTAATGCAGAGTATGGATTTGGTGGAAAGGTATCCACCAGGGGCGATATTTACAGTTATGGCATTATGCTGTTGGAGATGGTAACTGGAAAGAGTCCAACCAACCATATGTTTGTGGGAGGATTGAACCTCCGCAACTGGGTAAGCACTCATTTTGATAACAAATTGGAGGAGATTATTGACATGAGAATGATGAAGGATACAGGAGAATATGAAATACATCAGTGTCTCATTCCTTTCTTACTTGTTGGTCTGGAGTGTTCAAGGGAGTCCCCCAGTGAAAGACCCTCAGCCAGAGAGGTGGCAGAAGTACTGGAAACTGTTAGGAAAACTCTCCTTGAATCCCGCAACTGTGCACCTATTGAAAATTTGTAGAGTGTGGATTGTATGTTCGGAAGTTACTCCAGATTTATATGATTTGGTTCCAATGTTTCTTACACGGATAACTGTTTTGTTGAAAGCCATTGTTTAGTTGGATTTCACGATTTTAAGTAGCTGTTATTTTTTAATTATTTATTAGAAACCATGGAAGATATTTACAGAACGGAAAACTCTATCCGTTACCTAGTCTATTGACTATAATGCACTCCCTATGACTAGGTAGGAATGTGTAAACGCCGATGTTGATCACGTCATTGCAATTTGAAGCCACTCAAGTTGACATTTTTTCGATAAGCATGGGCGTAACACTTAAAAAAAATTGTCTTGTACGAACAGTATTTATAGTGGTCAATAAGTGCATCATCGAACGCGTTTACGCAAGCACGTGTTTTACCTTTATGAGGATATGAAGAGTTTTCCTTAGTTGAGGAGCTAATTTTATTTATTTTTAAATAGGAAAATTATATATTATTAAATTAGCTTATATAATGATATGTTTCTCATTTAGATGTATTTGATTTAATTATTTTAAGCTAATTTATATGAGGTAAATTTGGTTAAATGAATATTTATAATATACAATTTTATGATGTTTAATTATATATAAAAATATTAATTGTTATTTTATTTAGATATTTGATTATAAAAAGTTGATGTTTGGTTTCAATAAAGTAATTTTATGTAAAAAAATGTAATTATAACAAAGTTGATAAGGGAGAAGTATAAACACTTTTCGTTAGTTTAGGAATGAAATGCATAGACATAAGTACAATTAACATAGATATAATATTTTTATTTTTTTTAGGTTAATTGTGCTTATATATACATATTATTGGATTATCATAGACTAATTCTTAAGGTAGAAGGATGAAAATGGTAGAAGAAACATTGCTTCTCACTAATGACAATAGCAGGACAAGAGTAGATGTGAAATTGAAGACAAACAAAATAAAAACAACAAAAAAATGCCAAGGACTTTGTGGCAAAACATAGTGAAGATATTAATTAGATTCTAAAGTATGCAAGGAAGACTTTGAACAAAGATGATAGAGAATATGAATGATCAATGTTGACATTGAAGTTTAGATAAACATCCCAACCATCATCTTGAATAATCTACTCCATTTGGTGGTGAAAATTCTTACAAAGTTTATTGCTACTTAGTCATCACAGGATAAGATTAAAACATGAATGGTTCAATTTTCAACAAAATTCTTGTACCCTAGTATCAATATATTGGCCATTGTTTTACTTTACATCAATTTTCAATTGGAGGAGGATAGAGGCATGCTTCATAGAGAATTCAGGGACGTACCTTAGAGGTTGGATAGTTGGTTTTAGTTTGAGAAGAAATTGGTTGAGGAGGTGGAAATATACTAAAACTATTATTTTAGGGGTATTCAAATAAATTTTAAATACATTAGGGGAATACATTTATGATTATGAAAACATAAGAAAAATATTTAATAATGATTTAAATTCAATTGGGAATTCAAGTAACAATACCTCATTTGAGAAACTATGGTATTGTGAGAGTATAAATGAATAATATTATAATCTTGTGAAGAGATAAATATGCCCCCAAAAGCCATCCTTTTTCATTTCCAAAATGAAATATTTACAAATACATAGAACATCAATAGTCATCACATCCATTAGAATTCAAAATTAACAACTAGATGTGAGAAAATAAAAAATAAAACTAGATTTACAAAAAAATAAAAATATTTACTTGGAAAATGATTAATTAAAAACTATTTTATTGGCATTTTAGAAAGAAATAATTACGAAAGAATAAATAAAATAAAGTGAAAGTGAAATAGGAAAACAAAAGGGAAAAGAGATAGAAAGGAAAAATACAATTTCTTTATTCATTCTTGTCTTTCCTTAAAAATGCTCTCTTAAACCCTCTCCTCAAAAAATTGGAAGTTGTATAAAATGGATTGGTTTGCATGGGAATGGATTCGTTTGGCTAGGAATTGGATTTACATGGGAATGAATGAAGGTTGCATAGATTGTCATTTAGATTCACACTTCAAGTTAGAGGCAATTGATATTTTTTTGTGAGTTCATAATTTATGTAATTCTTCTCATTTTCTCTTGTTTTGACTTATTTTATTGAATATTTTCCATGGTTATCTTTAAGGAAGCATAAGACCCCCATATTAGATTCAATTTCTACTTTTAATTGTATAGATTTTTTTTTGAATATTGCCCAAATAGAGCCATGGTTATAACAAAAATTTCCTAAAATTCATGAAATGTGAAATTGACTTCAAAATTGTGTTGTTTGCAATTTAGAACAAAAGGGAACTTCTAGAAAATTTAAATTTTGAAGCTTTTCTTCAATGGTAGATTTGGGAATTTTGTGGGTTTTCCTTTGTAAATATTATAAAAAAAAATTGAATCTCTAAATTGTTTTGAATAAATTTTAATGTGGGGTAAAAATATCTCCTTATTTAATTTTTATATAAAAAATTATGAGGTCGTGTTCAAATTTTGTAAGAAATTTTTTTATGCCATATTTTATGCCTTGTTTTCTGTGCATGCCTAAATAGTGAATTGGCATGATGAGCCTAGGACTTGAGATGTAGGGTGTAGGAAATGTGTGGCTCCTAACATTTGATGGGGAAGAAAAGGGCCCAAGAATATCTTGTAGTGGAGTTTTCTTAATAAGTGATAACTAATGACATTGGGGAAATAAAATTAACCAAGATAAAAATTCCTATTGCATAGCTAGAGCGCTAGTAGAAGATTGGTATGAGCATAGAAGGTATGCTCGCTAATGGAGCATTAGAACTTGTAGTTTGGGTTTCTATATGTGTGTTAAGAGTTTGTAAGTGTGTCTTAGTGTGGAATGAAGGTTGGGGCAGTGTAGGATCATGATGGTCCACCATGCCCACTATTTGCACAAATTAACAATAGCACAACTACCAATTATTTTTATAAAAAATACAACTAAATACAACTTTTAATGAAATTCACTACACAATTTTATATTTGGATATAGAGTTGTAGCACTTGGTTTTTTCATTTTTGGGAAAAGTCAATCAAATTGCAACATTTTAAGTTTTGAAATTATCATTTAAATATAGTATATTGCTCTAAAAATATAATTTTTTGCATGTGTGTACTTCATATAGAAAACAAGGTTTTCATGCATTTCCAAAATTTATGTACTTCTAGATCTGGACCTCTGCAACCTAAGACCCTCAAATGTTGTAAGAGATTTTGAGATTCTTCAATTAATAATTTTTTCCTCTCTAGACTAGGGAACAATCAACATTATATTTGATAAGATTAAATAAGGTATAAAAATATAGATAGTTTAAACTTAACCAAAATAATTATATTGAAATTAGATTGCTATTAATTATTTATGCCTAGGAATACTAATTTGTTGTATGCTATACAATTTTTTTTCACAAACTTATAACAAAATATCTAGGGTTTCGACCTAATATTGTTTACATTGGGTTTTTCATTTATATTCTTTATGCCCAAGAATGTGAATCTATTGTATGCAATGTAAATTTTTCTCACAATAACCTATAACTCAATATCTAGGGTTTCAACTTTTACTGTTTATGAATGTCAATGCATATATATTCTATACAATGTATTTTTTTCACCTACTCTACTCTAAGTGTACTATATCAAGTGATTTCAATTCAATTCCTAGGTTTTTTATTTTTATTTAGGAAGGTGCACAAAGATGGGGGGCCAAAACGTGGCCACTCCACTTTTTGAACCCGAAATAGAGAAAACACGAGCATGTTATAACAAAACACACTCACGTTATGGGTTGGTAGTGATTGATCCCGGGCTCAGTCATTACCAATCCAAAATGTGAGTGTGTTACACACTCACATGATGGTTTGGTAATCACAAAACACGAGCATTGAAATTGAAATTTTCTTGCATTGAATTTTTTCTTTCTTTTTTCTCTCTTTTTTCTTTCTTTCTTGTCTTTGTCTTTTAGGGAAAAAATATACATGAAACAAACATTTACATATAGACATTTAATTGTTTATAATTTAAGTTATATTTCATGTATGCAGTTTCAAGATGTTTGATAGTGGTTTCAGATCTCTAGGAGTTATAATGCAAATTCTAGTTTTTGGAATATCTTATAATTTTTCAGACTTAGTCAAATTTTAGTAATCAAGAGGTTAAACTTTAGTAATTAGAAATTTGCATCATATTTCTCTCTCTCTCTCTCTTTATATATATATATATCATTCATTATTTATCCTTTAGAGAGGTGAGATAAAGAGCAATAGAGAGAGTGGTAGAGAGTGATGGAGTGGTAACCATCATTTGTATACCCTATACCATCAACCTTATACCAAATATCCTAAACACTAATCCTTATACCCTATACACTTAGCCATATACCCTCAACCTTGAACCCTATCCCTCAACCCTCAACCATATACCTTAAACCATAGAAACCCTACACCCTCAACCTTCATCCCTATACCCTATAAGCTCAACCTTATACCCTAAACCCTGAACCTTATACCCTGAACCCTATATTTAAACCATAAACCCTACAATCTCAACACTCAACCCTATACCCTAAACCTAATGCCCTCAACCCTGTACCCAATATTCTAAACCCTAATCCCTATATCATATACACTTAAACATATACCATTGACCTTGAACGCTATCCCTCAATCCTCAACCATAAACCTTAAACCCTACACCCTTAACCATCATCCCTATACCCTATACCCTCAACGTTATACTATAAACCCTAAACATTATCCTTGAACCATAAAAAATAACCCTATACTTAACCCTAAACTCTTAACCCTAAACCCTCAACCCTAAACCCAATACCCTCAACCCTATATCAAATATCCTAAACCCTAATACCTATATACCCTTGGAAGGTGGAGAATTTTCATTTCTTATGGTCTAGGACATAAAACAACAATATTCTTCACTCTCATTCAAGGAAACCCTAGAAATCTCAATATGAGCATGCAAAGTGGAAAGAGATTTGCAATAAGGATTTCCTAGGGTATGATTAGAGACTAAAAGAGGGTTCACCACCAAGCTAGGGCTTGGAAAGACAAATGATATGAAATATCTAATGATTGAATCTAATGATATGGAAAGCTTCACCAAATGACCTAGAAAGTAATGCTAAACAAAATAGAAAACTAGAAAAGCACAGAGGGGCACTTGGAAACCTGTAGTAGCTTGAATGTAGACTAGAAATGTTGAAAAAGCTTAATTCAATGCAGAATAGGACTCATATGCTAGATTGGGTGATTTAGTCCTAGATTAGGGTTTCTGGGAAAGAACAGAAATCTAGGAAAGACAATTTTGGAACTCCTGAAAACTACAAATTTGATTGTACTAGGACTCATACTCCAGAAGTGGCATATCAATCTAGTTTGGATTTTTTAGAGAATGCAGATCTAAATATGCTCTTCAACCTCTACTCTACCTATTCAACTTGATTTCCAAGTCTGAATTGCTAAATTTTGCTTTGTAGATGCCCTTTAATGCTCTTCAAAACAGGGTGACAACTTGGACAACTTGGTAGACTTGACTATAACTTCTTTCCAATATTTCTCCTTAGAAATTCTTCAACCTAGATCTACAAATCACACACTAAAGAGAGGGAAAACTGTTGTTTTTTTAGTGGAAAGGTTTTTTCCTTGGTCAAACCCTATTTTGGTAATCAAACCTTATAATTAAATCAAATGAGATAAATGAATGATGAATGAATAAAATGTAATGGTGCAACTAACCAAACCTTAACAATAGAGTGTTGTAAACATGTATGAAGTGGCTCCAATGGATGTAGATCTTGAATCTTGCTTGAATTTGATAGATCTTGGATTGAATGCTAGCTTGAATCATGAAATTGTATATCACAATTATTACCTCAAAAACAAACATGATGCATATAATGACTTTGACATGATGCTTGATGCTTGAATAATTCTCCAAAAAATTTGATAATAAACTCTTGAAGGTGCTTGAATGCTCTTGTAAACACTCGAATGCTCAAATTTTCTATAATGCATGAATACTCAAGTTGCTAGGTGTAAATGAGTGAAATAACCTTGTATTTATACTTGTTTATGCCAAATTTCTTGAAACTACAACACTACAAGACGATATCAGATCTAGGAGGATAAAATATCACTAGGAATTTCAATTAAATTTAATTTTGGGCCACATGGGAATCATACGCCTAAAGTGGCCTATGAGTCCCATTAAGCTAGGCTATGAGACACACTTTTCAAGAAATGCTTAAATTCAAGTGAAATTAGGATTGGGGCCCTGAAACTTAGGTGGGACCCATATGCCCAAGGTGGCGTATGAGTCCCAAATCACTAAATATGGGCCATAAAATCCAAAAACACTTGAATTATGATTGGATGTTGGTTTATGTCGAGATTATCCTCAAAAAGATGCATTAATTAAGGCTTGTAGATGCAAAATAAGGCCAAATAAGGCATAACGAAGCCCAATTAATTAATTAATGAAAACCCTAGATTAGTGTGAAAGTGTGATACAGTTCACTTTACAACACCTTAAATAAGGTACCATTAAGTTCATTTAGTTCACAAGGGCCCAAGACCTAATGTGAATGTGTTAAACACATTACAACACTAAATCAAGGCAACATTAAGCTCATTTTAACAAGGAGGACCCAAACAAGTGTGAAATTGTCATAGACAACATTTTTTGACACTACATTTAGCCCCCACTTTATTGAGAGGATGAACTTGATTTAAAATCACACTAAAGTATACCAACACACATCAAGAGGGGTACCAATACACCACTACTAGTAAGAGATGATGACAATGATCAAGAGTGATCAGGCCTGCAGGATCAAGATCCCATTACAAACCAACATAGGAAGAAAAGGAAACACATGAAAAAGGATATAAGGAGCAATAACAAGGTGAACCAACAATTTTGTAGGTTCTATGTACTTCTCTTACACTCTTAGGATCTTTCACCTAAAAGGAGAGAGATAAAACACTAAAATTATTGTGGTTCACTCAAATAGAGGATTGTATCATGTTATTAAGACTAAATACAATGTTGTAAGTGAAAATAAGTAATGGACTTGATAGATTATTGATGCAAAACCTATGAAATATGCAATGTTTGAAAACATAATGTGATATGCAAAAAATGAAATAGAGATGAGAACTAATGCAAACATAATTGAAAGAGGATAAATAGGGTGCACCTAGGAATTGGATGATGAATTTGGAAGGCTCTGAATACTAGTAGAAATCAATGCAAATCACCAGTGGGACTCATTTTCCACTGATGGCAAATTAGTCCTGCTACTAACAAAAGCACCTGAAAAATTGTTGTCCAATTGTCGGGAACTGTAATATGAAAAAATCACTTTTTTCATCCTTAACATGGGACTCATTCACCACTAATGGTGAATTGGTCCTCCTCCAAATTTTTTTGAAATAAAAGGTCAATTTTGTAGCTTCGGATCTGCACCTGTCTTCTTGTCGGGTTGGCGAAGTCAAATTTGTAGAAAATGGACTCTAGGTTGTCTCAAAGGTTGAAATAGGGTTTAGTTGACTTGAAACACTTTGTTGACTTCTTATCCACTTCTCGACACCTAATTACTTGAAAAATATGCATACAAAAGTCTGTAAACACATGCAAAAGGGGAAGAATGGTTAAGGGTTAGGGTATAGGGATTTGCCTTGGTCAAATCCCACTTTGGTAATCAAACCCTTAATAAAGAAATGAAATGAAATGGACAAGGAATGATGAATAAATAACATGAAAATTTACTAAACTCACCACAACCTTGTTGAAGAGATATGAAGATATGTCAATGGCTACTCCAAGATACTTGATATTTGCTCGATTGAATGATGCTTTGATGGTTTGAATGCTTGAATGAACTATTGAATGTATACTTGAATGAATGGGGGTTAAAATGAGAAGAAAAACACTTATTTATAGGGTATGTGCAGGATCATGATAGGCCAAAAAGTGACAATATGATGGGTATGTGGCTGACGACATTTTTTTTACCCAAAATTGATGAAACAAAAAGGGTTTTTAAAGGAGATTCTCAACTTTCCACCAATATAACTTATGCTTTATTTTGAATTTAATAAGTAATTATTATTCATTTTCTATTCAAATTATGACTAAAGTCCTGATTGATAGGCTGATTTTAAAACATATATAGCTTTCAAATGGTATCACATTTTTTGAATCCAAAACATGTGTCGCATTCTATGCTTCGCATACTATAGGATTAAAAAAATAAAAAAATAATTTCATGAAGTTTTGACCAAGTTAAGGGTATGTGTAGGATCATCATAGAAAAAATAGGCCCTTAAGTGGCAAAAAATTCAAAAAAATCAGAGTTAGGCAACTTGACATAGAAATTTGAATAAGTTATCTATATTATTTTAAAAATATGTAAGAATAGAATCTGTATAAAATTGAATGTAGTTTCTAAACTACTAGGTTTATTTAAAAAAGAAAAAAAATCTATTTGGTGAAAATTTGAAAGTTCAATGTAGTAGTACTTAAATTTTAGGAAAAAACTAAGAAGTAGGTGTTTGTCTGACCACCCTAACCACAATAAAATGATAATATATTTTTATAGGAGTTTAGATATAAGTAGAGGACTCATGTCCTGATGTGATGCATATTTTTTGTAATTTTTTTCCAAGTAAATAATTAATTATGAATTTTTTATTACAACTTTAAAAAAATATAAAAAATCGTATGTCTAACCACCTTAACTTGGTCAAAACTTCATGAAATTTAATTTAATTTATTTTAATCCTATAGTATGTGAAGCATAGAATGTGGCGCATGTTTCAGATTCAAAAAATGTGATATCGTTTGAAAGCTATAGATGTTTTTCAATCAACCCATCAATTAGAACTTTAGTCGTAATTCAAATAGAAAATGAATAATAATTATTTATTAAATTCAAAGTAAAGCATAATTTATATTGGTGGAAAGCTAAGAATCTCTTTTAAAACCCTTTTCATTTCATCAATTTTGGGTAAAAGAAAAGTCATCAGCTACATGGGCCATCATATCACTTTCATATCGCCACTTTTTGGCCCATCATGATCCTGCACATACCCTTAAGGTGGAAAAACATATGATTTTTTATATTTTTCAAAAGTTGTAATAAAATATTCATAATTAATTATTTACTTGGAAAAAGTTTATTAAAAAATATGCATCACATAGGGAAATGAGTCATCTACTTATATCAAAATATTATAAAAAAATATTATCATTTTATTGTGGTTAGGGTGGTCAAACAGACACCTACTTATTTTTTCCTTGAAATTTTAAAGTACTCTTTATTGAAATTTTAAATTTTCACCAAATAGATTTTTAAATAAACCTAATTGGGTAGTGCACCAAGATATGGTTCCCCAAAAAGGGGGCTTAAGTGGCCACTTTTTTCTGAAATCAGCAAATACTGACCTTGGACATGAAATTGAGGATAGTTACACTCAAAATTTTGAGAAGGAACAAAAACAAGGATCAAAGTGCTCTGAGTCTACTTTCTAAAATACTAATTTATTTTGAAAATGGTTGAGATTAAGGGGTTCAAAATAGGGACGTACACAAATTGGTGTTGTTTTTGTCAGAAAACATAACATAGGAACTCTTGTACGACCTGAGCACAGTGAAATTTTTTCTAGTATTTTTAAAATCGCTACAGTCAAAAGTTAGCTAACAGTATCTAGTCGATGCATGATTTTTCTGATAATTTTTTAATGCATATTTGATTTTTTACTAATTTT
>VDFB02281492.1:238553600-238589898 GCA_007258455.2 Sequoia sempervirens | reverse complement strand
AGAAATCAATCTTTTTATAATTATCACTTTGGATTTTGATCATATGTTGTTATTTGGTAACACTAATGGCATGATTAGTGACTTGAAATCTTAGCTTTCTTTATAATTCAAAATGAAATATTTAAGAGCTGCCAAGTTTACATTAGGAATGGAGATCAAATGAAATAGAGCTAACAAAAAACCTTGGTTTAGTCAAAGGAAGTATGTTGAATTTTTTTGCATTGCTTTAGCATGGCAGACAACAAACGAGCAAGATTTCTCATTTCATTGGGAACAAAGATTTTAGTTGAGCAATGTTCATCTATGCCTAGCAAGATGGAGGATATGTCCTCTGCTCCTTATGTTAGTGTACATGGGAGCCTCATGTTTGCTATTGTTTTGTCATGTCCCCGAAATTGTGCCATGAAGACAACAAGGAAGGAAATCCGAAATTTATTGAATTATAATTGTTAAAAACAATATTATAATTAAAAATAAATATAACAAGTTAAACAATAAACTAAATATATATATATATGATTAAAATAAACAAAGTTAACCCAAGACATTATTATACAATTATAAATTATAAATATAAAATTACAAATATTAACATTATATTTCAATTAGTAATAAGGGGGATGATAAGTGACCAACGCACCTCCTTTCTGAAGAGTCACGACCTTGTTTCGGGACATCACATATAGAGCCATATAAGACATTCGATGCAAAGAAGGTGAAGGATCATACAGGAAGAAAAAGAAAAAAAAGATACCCACACACAGAAATTGAAATCATCAGAGTTAAAGGAAACACCTGATACAGAGCAAGAGAGAAAGAAAACACCCAATACCAAGTCAAGAGAAAGAAGACCCCACTGCAAAGCGAAGGAAAAGAAGACTACATTCAGGTAGCACTACTTTACAGGAGTTGGAAAGTCCCCTTTAGATCCTCTAAACACTCAGATCACTCCAAGGAAGGATCCGATCATCTTCAAGGCGGAAGTTTAAGGAGTCGCACAATTGGCAAGTAAAGTCGTTATTCTTCAAGATGATATAATCGCCAAATGAACAAATTTAGAAAAAGACAAACAAAGTTGTTGAAGTTGACAGGAGATTAAAGACAATAAACCGTCAAATATTGGGAGGATAGAAAAGCCATCTGGGCAAGAATTACACTTGCATGATATTATAAGAAGCGACAGACTAAGTCATAAACTGTTATAATATTTGAAGAGTCTGAGGAAATCGTATTTTATTAGGAGAACAACCATGGGTCACAAAAGGTAATTCAACTTTCAGGATTCATGAAAGGTTCGCGTTGTTGCTGGAGATAGTTGGATTCTGATTCAAGACATTCGCTGCCATTGCCCAAGTTGGAGAAATTTATTGTATTTGCACTAGATTTGGTCTATACTGATTATACATGATTGCGTACTAGTCATGATGCAATGTTTTGATCTAAGTTGTAAGAGCATTGCTGCTAAGATAGATATTCATGAATAAGTTGAATTTCAGTTCACAGCCAAAACAAAGTGCAGTTGAGGATTGTTTGACGAAATTCTAAAGCTCCAACATAGTTTATTAAGTTCAGAATAAGTCAGGGACATTACAGTGGTATCAGAGCATCGTTCTTGCCATCTTGTAGGGTAGAAGTGAATGTGAACCTACCACAGGAAAGGAACTATGGCTGAAAAATTGGCCCAAGAACTTAAAGAATTCATGGAGCAGACAAACGAAGAGTTTGAAAGAACTAATCAGCTGATCCTCCAGGCCCTCCAAAGCATGAATCACAACAATTCCAATGGAAGAATCCATCCGAGAAAGGAACTGCACTCAAACCATTCCGAAAATGAACACTCAACCCAAAGCTCCACACTAAGGCCAACCATGCCTCCATTCATTCAAAAGGTCATTGAAGAAGAAGAAGAACCAAACACCAATAGTGCAGAAGACATTGCACTTATGTATGCTGGGTTAGACCCTACAGTTCAGAAACTCGTACCCTTCAAAGAATATTTTGAAGTCAAGACTCAAGCCAACTCAAGCAAAAAGAAGAATCATACCAACAAGGACCTCAGATCTCGAGTTAATAAGATGACATTACCTTTCTTTGATGGTTCTAAGAAGACCACAACTCAATCATGGGTTCAAAAGCTCGATGCTTATCTCTCCCTCAGCCCCATGACCGAAGAAGATGCCATTAAATTTGTTGTCCTACACCTATCCGGGATAGCCCACGATTGGTGGCACCATGGACTCATTACACAAGGACACCGGAATGTAACCACCTATAGTGAGTTTACTCAAAAACTCACTAACAGTTTCGACCAAAGGCATCTCGAATGGTATTTCAAGGTGCTAACCCAAATTAGGCAACGATGAACAATGGAAGAGTATGCAAATGAATTCCAAAGAATAGCGGTCATGGTCCTTGATTTGTCTCAAAGGAGACTCAACTATCTATTCATCGAAGGACTCAAAGAGTTAATCAAGAACATAGTAAACCAATTGGAGCCCCAAACCATGGGGGAAGCAATTCGAAAAGCCATGAAAGTAGAATCCAGCTCCCCGAAGGAAAAGGCTAAGAACCCCTTGTTCAAGTCTCAACCAAAACAAGACCTACAAGGGGAAGACAAGGGAAGAAGAGCATGTCACTTTTGCAATGAACCATGGAACATAGGCCACCAATGCCTTGACAAAGAAGCCAAAAAACAAAGGAAAGAATTAATGGACAGAGGCTTATGTTTCAAATGCAATGAACCTTGGGAACAAGACCACAAATGTAAGAAGGGACAAATACACAGGATAGAGGAAGCATCGGATGAAGAATCAAGAGAACTTCCTACTAAAAAGGAAAAGTGAACTTTGGATGTTATATTTTCGAAATAAGTTAATAAAACTTTCTTGTGAATAAGGACATTCTTAATGAATAGTGAGATTTGATTGAAAGACATTCTAGGTAAAATATAAAATTTGGATCCTCCATCAAGTACGCCAACCCCAAGGCAGGGGCCAAGAGGCCGAATGACTAGGTGCCATTTCGTGCTCTTGGGCTTGATAGGAAGGAGGAAACACATCTCCATCAAGTATGCCAACCCCAGGGCAGGGGCCAAGAGGCCGAATGACTAGGCGCCATTTCATGCTCTCAGGCTTGATAGGAAGGAGGAAACACATCTCCATCAAGTACGCCAACCCCAGGGCAGGGGCCAAGAGGCTGAATGACTAAATGTCATTACGTGCTCTTGGGCTTGATTGGAAAAAAGAAAATACATCTCCATCAAGTACGCCAACCCCAGGACAAGGGCTAAGAGGCCGAATGGCTAAATGTCTTCTGTGCTCTTGGGCTTGATTGGAAAAAAGAAAATACATATCCATCAAGTACGCCAACCCTAGGGTAGGGGCCAAGAGGCCAAATGGCTAAATGTCATTTTGTGCTCTTGGGCTTGATTGGAAAAAGAAAATACATATCCATCAAGTACGTCAACACAGGGCGGGGGCTAAGAGGCCGAATGGCTAAATGTCATTTTGTAGTCTTGGGCTTGATTGGAAAAAAGAAAATACATATCCATCAAGTACGGAAACCCCAAGGCAGGGGCCAAGAGGCCGAATGACTAAATGCCATTCCATGCTCTTGGGCTTGATTGGAGAAAAGAAAATACATATCCATCAAGTATGCCAACTCCAGGGTAAGGGCCAAGAGGTATAATGACTAAATGCCATTGCGTGCTCTTGGGCTTGATTGGAAAAGGAAAATATATCTCCATCAAGTACGCCAACCCCAGGGAAGGGGCCAAGAGCCCGAATGACGAGATGTGTGTTTTGTGCTCTTGTGCTTGATTAAAAGAGAGAAATACAGGATGAAGACCACTGTACAAACAAAGAAAATCAAGAAATTTAGAACCTTAAGAAATAAAGACCCCATGCTGCTGGAGGACGTCATCACAAACATAAGTATATGTTTAATATATTTATATTTTTTAATGGATATACAATAACATGCTTTACGCATTCAAATACAGTAATTATTATAGAACATTCTCATTTAGATTTTATATATAAACATGATTAACTTGGGTACCGTTGGTGTAATGAACCGGACCAAAATTTTTTCAAATTTTCAATAACAGTTACAATGCAACACGCACCCGTTAAGGTTAGCTCCAAAACCAAAACGTTGCGGAAAGTAACCCTAACTAAGAATGCGCCCAAGATGGAGAGCATATGGTCAAAGGATCTGATGCAAGCTGAACTGAAAGGAACTCTAACCAAGAATGTGCCTAGGAGAGGCAAGCATATGGTCAGAGGATCTTATGCATGCTGAGTTGAAAGTAACTCTAACCAAGAAATGCGCCAAGGAGTGGCGAGCATATGGTCAGAGGTTCCCTATGAGCTATTTGTCTAGAAAGTAACTCTAACCAAGGAATGTTCCAAGGAGTGGCGAGCATATGGTCAGAGGATCCCTAAGTTGTTGCAACCAAAAAGAACAATGTCTTACCAAGATAATAACATTGGCTGACAGTACTACTGATCAGCCTTACAATAAAGATAATATCCTGCAAGTACAATGCATTAGAAAAACATAACAAGCTGCAATTATGTTTATCAACTTTCCAATACTCACAAGACCACTTGGACTCGGTTCCTCACTCAACTAATGAATTCTCATAATCTGATATAACTAATTATTGATTGAAAATGCACATACCAGCAACTTAGCAACTCACTAATATGCTCACAACTCACTCAAATCCCATCCAAAACCCATGAGACAAAATACATATTACCCTAGGATGATGGCGCCCCTATTCCAATGATAGAAACCCAGCTCACAGCCCTAAAAATTTTCTTGCACAATTCCCAAGGAAATATGAAGAGGTACGGCCCTCAAGGGGGGCAACTTGCTTCCTAAAAATTTGATTCTTCATTCAAAAATCTGCAACTTGAGACAAAGGGTCGCCCCTATTGTAATAAACCAGACCAATTTTTTCCAATTTTTCAACGAACACACCAACACAAGGAGCACCCGTTAAGGTTAGCTCAACCAAAACCAGCAATTGGAAAGTAACTCTTTGCCAAGAATGCGCACTCAATCTCGAGATGAGAATGATGCTGTCATATGGCAAGAGGGTCGTCCAAAGCAACTTGAAGTATCACAATGCTGAAAGGAAATCTCAACGCCAAGAATGTGCTCTACAACCCAAGTTGGGTAGGCTGCTACCATATGGCGGAGTATCTATTGTAAATGATGCAATACATAAAATAAACTCAACGCCAAGCAAATGCACTCCAAACCCGAGGTGAGCAAAGCGTTATCATATGGCGGAGATACAAAATGCAATACAAGTAGACTAAACAAGGGCCAGTCTCTTCCACAGCCGTGGGAATACAATGTAACTTAGCAAGAAATAGGAAGGGCTAAACAGTACTACTGTAACAGCCTTACAATAAGAAGAGTTTCCTACCAAGAACACTGAATTAGTGATATATCAATGCTGCGATGAAGTTTAATGTATCTCCAATGCTCAATATGACTCCAGAACTGAAACCCAACTCCTAAAGCAAACTCTAACAATCTGATATGACTGAACATAGACTGAAAATGCATAACCAGCAACTCCGTAACTCACTAAATTGCTCACACAACTCACAATACCTCACCAAATGACTTCAAACTTGATGCATAATGACCCTAAGATGATGGCGACCAAGATAGAGTTGTGAAACTACAACAAACTAATGTTATTTATTTTTGCACGAATTCCAAGACAACCCAACAATGAAAAAACCCTCCAAAGGGCGATTTGACAAGATAAAATCCAAGACTTGCTAATAAAATTTGAAACTCACCAAAGAGGGGCGCCCTAGGGTGAGAATGACATAGGTAAAGTACCTAGAACCAAACAAAAATCGTACAATGACTTATAAGCTAAAACTACTTTCAGCCATGCTAAAATCAGCAACTGTAAAACTGGCCAATCTCTGAAATCTTCAACCTTGATGCTCTGTCTGCAAATCTAGATGAGAAGCAGTCTCTGAAGTCTTCGCTAGGTGCTATCTTTCAAGCATGAAACCAAGAGAAATGGCTAGGAGGTATGCATTCCTCGAAGCAACTCTGAAAGCATTTCAGCAACATAACAGTATGATAGAAAAAATAAGATATCAAATGAAGAATAGAAGCCTCCTTATAAAGACATTGAGAAGAGCCTCCAGAACCTTCTAGAAGATGCACCCACTCCAAGAGAATCTAGGTTTTTGACTTGACTTTTTCATACAACCTTCAATATGGCGTCCCTCTCCAAGAAATATAAAATTTGATAATAAAATAAACTCTCTTCTCAAAGTTGGCGTCCCCTTCATAAAAAGTATTTTTCAATTTTTAAATATTTTAATTTCCTCCTGATGAGGCATCCACCCTTCAAGACCCCCTTTTTAAAACAACTTGAAGTTATATTGCTAGGCCAAGGGGTTAATTTTAAAAAATAACATTATTTTAATTAAAATAACTTCTCTCCAAAAATTCATCAAAAGGCCAGAAATCAATAATACCAACTGAATTGCCTGAAGAGGAAATCCTGTTGAACTGATGCCAACCGGACTGCTGCCAAAAATAGAATTTACTAAAAATAGTAAATTTAGCAAGTTGCTCGGACCAAAGTGCATGCGATACCATTGCGAAGCTTTCTGAAAACCCAAAAAGAATCCGCAATCCAAAATCCCAAACTCCAAGATGTAGCCATCATAACTTACTAAAAATAGTAAGTCTGGAAAGGTTGCCCGACGCAGTTGCATGTCATACCTCTGCGAAGCTCTCTAAAAACCCAGAAGGAATCCAAAATCCAAACAACCAAACTCCAACATGCAAACCCCTAAATCTTCAAAAGAACCCACCAAGCAGCCGGAAACCCTAATTCTGCTTCTGACTAGCCGACAGCACACCAGGGATAGGCCATCAATAACTGAAAAGTGTAGTGCTAAAAATGGGGACATTACACCTATCAAAGACACACACTGAAGAGATACCCAGAATGAAAATATTTTTATTTTGAATATATGATTAAAACTCTCAATCAGCTACATAAACCAGCAACTCTGAAACTTCACAAACATGCTTGAAGTTGAACTGCAAATGTAAGAAATCCACTCAAATGCAAAAACCCACTACAAAACAACTCAACTACAATCTTGTTGGCGTAACAACTAACACCTCTGGAGTAAGAGTTGGTACGGACAGCTATGCACACTACACAATGAGTGCTCTTCAAATTAGGAGGGGAAGCTCCCTCGTTGTGCTTGACAAAAGTACTTGCAAAGGAAATAAACTAAACTAAATCCTGTCTTTTTGCTTCAGCTGTAGAAGTACAAGGCTTTCTCGAACACTATATACGTTGTAGCTGAGTTTTTTTGGTTTTGCAGATCTACTAACTACAACTAAACTTAATAACTTAAATTCTATCCAGTTTCCCCAAGAAAATAGAGCATGAGGAAACGGAGCAAGGTTTTGACTATCAGACGATAAACGAGTTTAGATTCTCTCCTTGAAGACAAGGTGGCGCAACTATTATCTCAATCTCAACAATGTTTATTAGGCACAAAACAGATTTAAGAATTTACCATGACAATGTAATAAACCGGACCAATTTTTTTTTTCATTTTTCACAAATGATTACAATGCAACACGCACCCGTTAAGGTTAGCATAAACCAAAACGATGCGGAAAGTAACTCTAACCAGAATGTACACCAGGATCCCGATGTGGGCAAGGTGTGAGCATTGGTCAGAGGATCTTAAAGGAAGGTGCTGAATAAGAACTCTAACCACGAGATGCGCCAGTGAACGACGAGCATTCGGTCAGAGGATCCCTATCTAATGCAATACTGAAAAATGTAGCTCAACACCAAGTATGTGCTACTCAATCCGTGATGGATAAGAGGCGACCATATGGCGGAGACTTAGGAAATTACAAAGCAAACTAAGTAAATAGGCGGCAAGCCAGCCTCTTCCACTTATTCAGTGGGCAGATACAAACATTGAATTTGCAATAATATTAAAGTTGCTGACAGTACTACTATTCAACTTACAATATCAGAAAATTCATCAGTTAAGCACATTATAAGAGAGTCTTCAACATTGCAACAATATAGAATGATAGCTTCAAGTCTTCTGAATAGCTTCCCTTCCAAATAACTCAAAAGACTAACTTAAGCTCGCTGTTATGACAGAGTAAGGACTGTTTTTCTGTTATCAGCAACACTGTAACACCAAAATATACTCACAAACCTCACACCACTCATTCAAAATGCAAGTAAATAGATGCAAATGACAACTAAGATGATGGCGCCCAAGTTCAAGACACAAAACAACCCCAAAACACTGATATTTAATTTCTGCTCAATTCCCAATGAAGGTACAATGGTACGGCCCCTAGAGGAGGGCGATTTCTTCTTAAAATTCCAACACTTGATTAAAAATCACAAAACTTTACAATAATTGGCGCCCAAGCAAGACTAATGGAAATATGCAATACCCACAATGAAATCTTTTTGTATTTTTGAATTATGAGCAAACATGCCTACAGCAATGCAACATCAGCAACACTAAAACACGACAAAATGCTTGAACATCATCACTAAATGCAACAGAACTCAACTACAATGCAAAACTACCAATAACAAGCTAACCTCTCAACTAGTTGCTATCTTTCAAGCAAGAAGATGAGCCAATGCTAGGAGGTGTGTTTTCATTTAAGCCAGTGCCCCAAGTCAATCCAAAGCAAAGATAACGGTGTAGTAGACGTAAGATCCCAAATGAAGAGTCGAGGTCTGATTATATAGACTTAGAGAGAAACATTCTCCAGAAGCTTCCAGAGGGCCAAACCCTAATTTCAATTCACTTTTCCTCCAAAGATTTAGCCCTATTCATCAACAAAACATTTCACTTTTTAAAAATAAAATCAATCTTCTGTGTTGGCCCCAATTCTTAGTCTCACATTTGACATTTACTGCACCATCTCTCAGAGGACGCTTTGACCTCAAAAGTCTCCTTTAAAACAACTAAAGTTGTATCAAGAGGCAAGGGTATAATATTAAAATAATAATATTATAATGAAAATACTTATCTTCCAGAAAAATGCTTCAAGGCCAATAACTGGCGTCGCTAAAACAACTCAAGAAGATGACCAACCGAATCAACCCTACCGCTCCATCGCTAAAATAGAATTTACTAAAATAGTAATTCGCCGGCTGCTCCTAATGCCAAACCGGAACACACGCATCGCTAAGCCTTCCAAAACCCGCAAAGAACCGCGAATCGTAATCCCAAACTCAAGCAACAACCTCCTCAAACTAGGGAAACCCCATCCTTACCATCCTCAAGATAGCCTACGGGTCTCCTCGAATTGAAAGCAACAACAATGTAGAACGACACGGCTGAAGGGGACATTACAGTCCGCCCTCCCCAAGATTGCTTGCCCTCAAGCAATCGCAAGTCTGGATGCTGTAGAATTTCCTCATCCTCCCAAGTAGCATCCTCCAATGGTAAATTCTTCCACTTTACCAAATACTCTTTGATTGTTCTCCTCCTCAAGGAACGCTCTCTGAAATCAATAATCTGTTCTGGAACCAAGGTCAACTGCCCTTCTTCATCCAAAGGAGGTAACTGTGATGAAGCCACAACGTTGTGCCCAAGTGCCTTTTTGAGGCGAGACACATGGAAGACATTGTGGACCTTACTACTCGAAGGTAGTTCCAACTCATAGGCCACCGCTCCAACCTTCCTAACAACTTTGAATGGTCCATAGAAGCTTGGTTTCAGCTTCTCAGCTCCACTCTTCTTAAGTGTGGATCTGCCCAAGGGCCGTCAAGATATACTCATATCACCAACCTCAAATGAGTGCTCTGCACACGCTGTTGACTGGGCTGCATATCTTTTGCCGATTTTGTGCCATTTGAAGTTGCTATCCTTCAAGGATTTCAAACATCTTGGTTTCACAACCACCTTGGCTTGTTGCTACGCTTAAACACTAAATCAAAGAAAGCTTACCGTGAACTATAGAGGCCATGAATGGAGCATCTTTACGGGACATGTGGAAAGATGAATTGCAACAATATTCTCCCATGGTTTCATTTTACCCATGCTCTTTGCTGCTCCGAGACATAATTCCCGAGATAGCCCTCCAACCATTTGTTCACAATCTCTGTTTGACCATCCATTTGTGGGTGATAGCTAGTGCTTGGAGTAAGCACTGTACCACTCATCCTAAAAATTTCCTGCCAAAAGGTGCTTAGGAACTTGCTGTCCCTATCACTCACAATATTTTTAGGCAACCCATGCAATCTAAACACTTCATGGAAGAACAAATCTGCAACTTGAGCTGCTGTAAATGTGCTTGTGATGGCAAAGAAATGAGAGAATTTGGTCAATCTGTCCACTACAACATAAATACAATCTTTGCCTTGAGCCCTAGGCAACCCGGTGATGAAATCCATAGAGATACTCTCCCATTTTTGATTTGGAATGGGAAGTGGCTGCAGTAGACCAGCTGGAAGAGAGTGCTCATTTTTATTCATTTGACAAGTGCTACACTCCTTGATGTAACGCTGAACATCATCCTTCAATCCCTTCCAAGAGAACCTCTCTCAAATCTGCCTATATGTCTTGAAGTAACCTTGATGACCAGCAAGTGGAATGTCGTGAAAAGTCATCAAAATCTTCTTCTTAAGTTTAGAATCAGCCACCAAGAAGATCCTTCCCTTGTAGTGTATCAACCCATCAACTACCTTGTACCTTTCATCATGAAAAGTACCTTCAATAACGCTGGTTGCAAACTGATTTTTGGCATAATCAGCAAGCAACAACTCCTTCCAATCAGCATTAAGCTCACACACTGAGCTCAAGTGAGGCCTTCTCGACAAAGCATCAGCCACAATGTTATTCTTCCCTTTGATATACTCAATGTCAAAATCGTAAGCTTGTAGCTTACTCACCCACTTCTGCTGTCTCTCATTCAAGTCCTTTTGATGCATAAAGTGCTTGAGACTGTTGTGATCAGTCTTGACCACGAATTTACTTCCCACCAGATATTGTCTGAACTTGGCTAATGCATGCATGATTGCAAGCATTTCTTTGTCATAGATAGAATAGGTCCTTTCAACCCCTCTTAATTTTCTGCTTTCAAATACAATTGGATGCTTCTCTTGCATCAAAACAGCCCCAATACCTTCCCCTGATGCATCACACTGTAACTCAAAGGGTTTGGAGAAATCTGGTATGGCCAATACAGGACAAGAACTCATGATTTTCTTGAACTTATCCAACACACTCTGAGATTTTTCTGACCACATGAAAGCCCCCTTTTTAGTGAGGTCAGTAAGAGGAGCAGCACTTTGAGAATACCCCTTTACGAACCTTCTGTAGAAGCCACAAAGACCCAAGAATCCCTTCAAATGAGTCAAATTTTCTGGAGGTGGCCAATCTACTATAGCCTTGATCTTTTCTGGATCAACCTTCACCCCTTCAGCGCTGATTATATGGCCAAGGTAGAGCAACTCCTTCATTCCAAATTCACATTTGGACTCTTTTGCAAACAAACTTTCTGATTCAAGAATGCTAAGCACTTCCTCCAAGTGCTTGAGGTGTTCTTCCCACGTCTTGCTGAAGATGAGAATATCATCAAAGAAGATTAACACAAATTTCCTCAACTGCTTTTGGAAAACTCTGTTCATGCAAGACTGGAAAGTGGCTGGAGCATTAGTCAAGCCAAAGGGCATGACTAGGAACTCAAAATGACCATAGTGGCATCTGAATGCCGTCTTCTCAACATCTAAGCCCCTCATCCGGATTTGATAGTAACCCGATCTCAAATCAATTTTGGAGAAGAATTTAGCACCATGTAGCTCATCAATGAGCTCATCGATCCGAGGAATAGGATACCGATTTTTTATTGTGCTTTGATTCAAGGCACGATAATCCACACACATGCGGATGGTGCCGTCTTTCTTCTTCACAAGAACCACCGCTGAAGCAAAGGGACTCTTGCTAGGGCGAATGAAGCCCATCTCCAGGAGTTCTCTTATGTTCTTCTCAATTTCATCCTTTTGCTTCTTAGGATATCTATACGGTGTTGTAATGACTGGTTTGGCCCCTTCCTTAAGTTCAATAACATGCTCAGCACCCCTTTCTGGTGGTGGCCCAGGTGGTAGATCAGCAAACACCTTACTCCTTTTGGTGAGTATAGATTGAATATCAGGAGGATATTCCCTCTTGGCCTCCACTGGACTAGCAGGAAGAACCATGCATTCCGCAGCCCACTCCACTTGGTCATGTCTAATCAGCCTTTCCATCCTTTTGAAAGAAACTATACGAGGACCACCATTAGACATTCCTCTCAAAACAACCCTCTTGCCATCAGATTGGAACTTGAGCTCCATTGTTTGTAGGTTGAGAGAGATTTCACCCAATGAACGTAACCATTGTATGCCCAAAACTGCATCTGTGTCTCCAATAGTAACCACATAGAAGTCATCTTTGACTTCATAGATTCCCAACTGCAAAGACATGTTAGGGACTCTTCGGGTGCAAGAAATATGAAAACCATCAGCCACCATGACTTTGAAGCCTTCAAATTCTTCGGTTTTGAGACCTCTCTTTGCAACCACACCTTCATCAATGAAGTTATGCGTTGCACCAGTATCAATTAATGCCACAATACGATGACCTCCAACTCCACCACAAACCTTGAAAGATTCATTCTTTTGGAAACTAGAGAGTTGGGCAATAGGGCCTCCAACTCCTTGCTCATGATCGGACTCTTCTGTGGCTCTTTCATCTTCGCTGTCCCCAAAATAAGACTGCTGATCAGACATATCAGATGCTGATTCATAATCAGAATAAGTCCCCATTTGATTATAACGCCCTCTTCCAGGACATCTATGGCCTTTAGTCCAAGGCTCTAGACATGTGTAACACTTGCCCTCCTTTCTGAGCTGTTCACGTTGCTCTTCAGTCAACTTAGGTGGGAACTTCTTGTGCTGATTAGAAGAATGTCTCTTATCCTTATCCTTCTTATGGCCAAAAGGCTTAGGCAGAAATTTAGGCCTAGGGGCTGATAACTCCATACTGCGAGCCTTCTTGATTGCCTCATCAAGACTTGGTGGATCGAAAGCTTTAACCCACCCTTTCAAGGGTTCAACCAAACCTTCAGAAAACAACACAACCAATCTTCTTTCGGTGATGTTGGGCACCATCACAGAAAGCCTCTGGAAATCAGCAATGTAAGAATCCAAGGAGCCATGCTGCTTGAGTTGTGCAAGCTCGTGAAATCTTACTTCAAGATCCTTAGTGTCGAACCTTTCAATCAGCTTGTTGGTGAATTCTCCATAGGTTCGAATAAGGTTATGGCCAAGAGTGACCAAACCATGGTACCACCACTCATGGGCAGCTCCCTCCAAATGAAGTGTTGCAAACTTGATGGCATCTTCTTCTGGCATGGGACGAAGTGAAAGGTAATTGTCTAACTTCTGAACCCATGATCTTGCCGAACACTTGTCACTTCCATCAAAGTGAGCCAATGTTACCTTCCCTAAAGCTTGATGAAAATCAGTTCTAGGAGCCATATAAGCTCGGTTATCAACTCTTCCTCTGTGTCTTCTGTTTCTCTGATTCAAGAATTGATCAAAGGACCATTGGTCCCTAAGATCAGGTGGTAGGGTGGAGTACTCCATGTAGGCTTGCCTAGCATCGTCTACCAAAGGAACGGTAGCTTCAACTTGATGTTCGTCCCTTGGAGTGAATGTAGGGAAAAGCGGTCTAGAGGCTGCTCCACTAGAGATGGTATCATGCTGTCCAATAGTTCTGCTGCCTCCATTACCATTGTTCCCATTATTCCCATTGCTTCCATTGTTCCCATTATTCCCATTGTTTCCATTGACACCACTGCTTTCTCCTGTAGCATGGTTTTGATTCGGAGTATGGTTCTGAGATGCTTGCTGATCCATTTTAGCAAGTAATCGAGACATCATCTCAATCATTCCATCAAACTTCTTTTCCATCCTTGCGTCCTTCTCTTCCATGGCTGTCCTAAGATTGTCTGACATGTTCTCAACTGTTTTACCCGTATCCACTGCTATTCCTGTTTCTCTCAAAGCCTCTAACAAAGTATCTGCTTCTGGCACCGGCGGAAACTGTGTCTGTTGTCTTCTGGCCTGACCTCTGGTGTAATATTTGCAACCACTGTCACTCATCGGACAACTGAATCACTGTAGGGCACAGGTTGGCAGAATCATGGCTCTGATACCACTGTAATGAACCGGACCAATTTTTATTTTATTTTTTCAGAAATGATTACAATGCAACACACACCTGTTAAGGTTAGCATAAACCAAAATAATGCGGAAAGTAACTCTAACCAGAATGTACACCAGGATCCCGATGTGGGCAAGGTGTGAGCATTGGTCAGAGGATCTCAAAGGAAAATGTTGAATAAGAACTCTAACCACGAGATGCGCCGGTGAACGACGAGCATTCGGTCAGAGGATCCCTATCTAATGCAATATTGAAAATTAGCTCAACACCAAGTATGTGCTACTCAATCCGTGATGGATAAGAGGCGACCATATGGCGGAGACTTTAGGAAATTACAATGCAAAACAGTAATAGGCGGCAAGCCAGCCTCTTCCACTTATTCAGTGGGCAGTACAAACATGAAGAAATTGCGGAAATGTTAAAAGATGCTGACAGTACTACTGTACAGCTTACAATATCAGAAAATTCATCGGTTAAGCACAATATAAGAGAGTCTTCAACATTACAACAATATAGAATGATAGCTTCAAGTCTTCTCAATAACTTTCCTTCCAAATAACTCAAAAGATTAATTTAAGCTCGCTGTTATGACAGAGTAAGGACTGTTTTTCTGTTATCAGCAACACTGTAACACCAAAATATGCTCACAAACCTCACACCACTCATTCAAAATGCAAGTAAATAGATGCAAATGACACCTAAGATGATGGCGCCCAAGTTCAAGACACAAAACAACCCCAAAACACTGATATTTAATTTCTGCTCAAATCCCAAGGAAGGTACAATGGTACGGCCCCTAGAGGAGGACGATTTCTTCTTAAAATTCCAACACTTGATTAAAAGTTACAAAACTTTACAATCATTGGCGCCCTAATAAGACCAAGGGAAATATGCAATACCCACAATGAAATATTTTTGTATTTTTGAATTATGAGCAAAACATGCCTACAGCAATGCAACATCAGCAACACTAAACATGACAGAATGCTTGAACAACATCACTATATGCAATAGAACTCAACTACAATGCAAAACTACCATTAACAAGCTAACCTCTCAACTAGTTGTTGTCTTTCAAGCAAGAAGATGAGCCAATGCTAGGAGGTGTGCTTTCCTCGAAGCGAGTGCCTGAAGTCAATCCAGCAGCATAACGATGTAGTAGACAGAAGATCCCAAATGACGAGCTGAGGCCTGATTATATAGACGAGAGAGAAACATCTAGAAGCTTCCAGAGGGCGCCCAAACCCTAATTTCAAATTCACCTTTTCCCTCCAAAAGATGGCGTCCTATTTCATCAATAAAATATTTCACTTTTTAAAATAAAATCAATCTTCTCAAAAGGGCGTCCCAAATCTTTAGTCTCAATATTTGACATTTAAAATTATAACTTATCTCCTTATGACGCCTTGACCCTCAAAAGTCCCCTTTTTAAAAACAACTTAAAGTTGTACTGCTAGGCAAGGGGTATAATATTAAAATAATAATATTATAATGAAAATACTTATCTCTCCAAGAAAAATGCGCCCAAGGCCAAGAACTGAAGTGTCAGCTGAAACAACCGAAGAGGATGACCAACTGAACTGAACCCAAACTGTCCACTGCCAAAAATAGAATTTACTAAAAATAGTAAATTCGCGAAGTTGCCCGGAATGCCAAACTGAACACACCACTGCGAAGATCTCTGAAAACCCAGAAAGAATCCGGAATCAGAATCCCAAACTCCAAGCAATAACCTCCTCAAAACTAGGAAACCCTAATTTCACCATCCGCATAGCCTACGGGTCTCCGGAATAGGCCAACGGTCAACAACGAAAAGGCGATGAGTCTCCGCTCGGAATCCCCTGCCACCATGATCGCCACTCAAACTCACCAATGTATGAATCCAAACTGCCTGTCTGTCTGAGCTGAGCCAACTCTCTGAAATACAGTTCTGGATCCTTCTTATCAAATCTCTCTATCAGTCTGCTGGTGAACTCCTGATAGGTATTGACCGCATGATGGCCTAGTGTATACATGCCGTGGTGCCACCAATCATGTGCTACTCCGTCAAGATGTAAAGTAGCAAATTTAATTGCCTCATCCTCCTACATAGGCCTAAGTGACAAGTAATTGTCCAATTTCTGGACCCAAGACCTCGCTGATGTCTTTTCAGACCCATCAAAATATGGCAATGTAATCTTGCTCACCGTATACTGCAAATCCCTATTCACCTGTGGCTGCGGCTGCTGATGCTGTGGGGGTCTGCGGTCAAATCTGCCTCCACCTCTGGGTTTATAAACATCTATAAACTCATGGAATGTAAGTGCCTGCCGGATCTCAGGTGCTAGTGACATGTACTCACCATGAAATCTCGTCAAGTCTGCCACAGACATGCCATTGTGTGGCTGAAACTCCTGATGCTGCCCCTGATGCTTTTCCCCTGGAGTCTGTGGTGGAGTCTCCCTAGGTAAGAAAGTAGGTTGACCTGGCCTACGCTCCTGATAGATCGGAGACGGCTGTCGAGGTGCTGATGCTAATGGCTGATCCACTGGTGCAGTCCCGCTCGTCTGACCAATCTGTATGAAATGAGGTTGTGTGGGCGTGTACTGTCTAATGGTACCCATCAACTGAGACATCATGTCCATCATATTATCATGTCTCCGTCTAAACTCCTCATCAGTAATATCACCCTCTCCATGCGCCTTCCCTGGATCCCTGCGAGTCTCTGAGGAAGTCTCACGTTCTGCCATTAGGGTTGCAACATTGTTTTCACTGTCGTCAGAACTGGATCTGTGAATACCAAGTACTCCTGATATGGTCTGACCTTCAAGGATAGGTGGACCTGTCCAATCCTCGTCTTTGCCTGTCCCTACACCTTTAATGTAGTGAATGGTATCTCTGTTCATGAAAAAGCACTAAAAAGCACACTATATTCTGAAAAAGCATTGAAAAAGCACAAGATGGCAGGATATCTGTGCTCTGATACCACTGTCAGAACCCGGATGGTTCTCTATTCTGAAACCCTAACTGAAACTGAGGTTTTTTGCAAGCTTTTGTGTTTTTTTGAATTTTTTTTTTTGAGGTTTTGATGGTTTTTGCAAATAATTAAGAAGATGCGATTTTCTAATAAATTGCTTGAAAAATTCATAAAAAATTCTAGAACAATGAAATAAGCTCAAAACTGCCCTAAGAACTTAGGCGCACCTATTTATTAACCTTTCAGAGCTTTTACAATGCCAAAGATTAAATAAATGATATAGAATACGTATTTATTCAAAAAAACCTGATTTCCTTGCCAGGCGCCAAAGATAACGGTGAATAGATGTACGGATGATTGAAAAACAATCTCCAAGCTCGAAATCCAAAGCAGGATCTCCAGTATGCATAGGCGCACTGGATCTCAGTGATAAAGTCTGAAGACAGGGAGCGTGGTTTTCAAGGAATGATGGTACGGCCTGCAAGTACAAAAATGTACGGCCTGTCTGCTGCAACAAATAAAATGGTATGGCCTCCAAGAAACACTGCCAGATCTCTGGATAAAGACCTCTGTGAAAGTCACCTCAATAGGTAGATGATAACTCTCTGCTAACTCTGATGAATCTGTCAATAAATCCAATCTGTAACTTCTGAATGAAGTCACCCAGCTGCAAGCTTAAACTGGTATTTCACAGTCTCAGTCTGCCTAATTCCTGAAGAGTTTTCGTTCTCCAGAAACATCTGTCTGCCAGAAACCCTAGGGTTTGCAAACTCCAATGCTCAGAGCAAAAAAAGACAAAGTTGAATAATAATAATCAGAATCCTTCGATTTTTCCTTGAGAGGAAATATATATCCCTTGAAGAAATTCGCCCCAATCTCCTTTTTAATAAATCATTTAAATAAATGATTTAATTTGCACTTTTAAACTTAGGAGAAATCATTAATTATTGGCGTCCATATTTTAATGAATATAAAATACTCATTAAGTCAACATTTAATACTTTATTATAAAGTATAATAAATACTTTATAATTTAGGCCAATTAATTAAATATTTAAATATTTCAATAAAGTGACTTTATTATAAAGTCAAAATATTTAATATTTAATAATTCATTAAATACTCCTTATTTCTCCGTCTGAACATCAAACTGCCGAACTGGGTCGATTCTGAGCTGAATGGTTGAACCAGGTGCCCTGCCCGAAATAGCAGCTTCCGCCTAACCTAACTTTCTAAAAATAGAAAGTTCCTGAAAATGCTCACTGGAAGATTCTGTGAAGGCCCAATCTGACACAACTGCAAAACTGGAGCTACCAAACACTGAGCAACTGCCCCAGATGATCCTCTGCACACTCCTGTCAGCCTACGAGGATCGAAATGATAGGCTAACCTCGTCACCAGCTGCGCTGACTAGGATGGGGACATGACACAGCGCCACTATAATGCTCAAACCCATGTGACCTTCACTGCTTACAGGCCAAAGTGTGGAAAAATGTGAAAAGAAAAGAATTATCAAAAGAAATAAAAATAAAAAATCAAAGCATTTGGCTTTTGGGTGTACGGACATCTCTACAGGCATGCACTCAAATTGATCAATCATCAAAAGAGAAAAACAAGAAAATCAAAAGAAATTATAAATCGCCGGAAGTAGAGCAATCTCCGTGAGATTATAGCGATAACCTTGTCGGGGCTATAGACGCTCACTGGCAGCAAGGCTCTATCCAGGATGCTTTTGGAGTTGAGACAAAATACACAAGCAACCATGATGGAACCAAAGAGTCAAAATGGTCTTAAGAGATGGGAATAAACGCATTTGCACACACTTGTAACTGCAGGAGGAAAGGTCTTGATACAGTTTAGGATTCCTCTTTCCTTTTGAGTACTCTTCTCAGCCAAAGGGTAGGTTAGTCAGAATTAATCTAAGGTTTTGGGTTTGAAGTGGGTTCTATCCTTGAAATGTTCAAGAACATTTATTCAGGTTGGTGCTAGATGTTGTGACCTTTTCACACATCGCCCCATTGCAAATGGGGACCCTTCATTTTTTTTCTTTTTGGTATTGCCTTGGCGTCGCAATTGCTTATCATCAGTCCTTTTTGCAATGAGGAGTTTGAGTTTTGAGCCACCATCCGGAGCCAAGTTGTGATTTTGAGTCAGAATCAATGTCTAAACATCTCATATAGACTCAGAGGGCCCGAAGGACGAAAAACGACTGTCGTTTCATCCAGTTCCGACAACTCCTACTTTTTTGTGTTTTTTTAACCCTCTGGGCCCCTATTTTTTAGGGACTTCATTTTCGCGTTTTTTGGCCCATATCGGACTTCCTATTTTTTAGGGGCTATTTTTGGAAAGTTGCTATTTTTGGAAAAAAAATTAATTTTAGAAAGTTTCTATATTTAGAAAGGTCACGAGTTTCAAAAATCCACTCAGAAGTTCGAAAAGATCAACGAAACTCTCAGAAAATCGATTCGAATTTTTTTTTGAAATTTTGGTAAAATTTTGGAAAAATCACATAAAAAGTTCAAAAATCTGGAAAATTTGCTCAAAAATGGTGAAAATCACGTAAAAATTCTGGAAAATCACGAAAAATGGTGGAAAATTTGAAAAACCAGTCAAGAAATCTGAGCAATTCATGGAAAAATCTGGAAATTCATTCATGGAAAATGCTGAAGTCTATAAAAAATTCACTTAAGTATGGAGGAATTAACAGTAAAATGGTCAATGGCCTGAGAAAGAGGCAAGTCCGCCCTTGTGTGGCTGGGTAAAAATGGTCAATGGCAATGAATCTGCTGAAGTCTGCCCAAGAAAGATGCCAATGGCATAAAATCTGATCAAGTCCGCCTTGGGTGAGAGTAGAAATGGCAGTGAAATGAAGGAAATCCGCCAAGAGTTTGGCATCATGAAGACAACGGCAGGCACAACGTCAAAGTACATCCAACTTACGCAAGCCAAATTCAAAATTGAAGACAAACCTACCGGCAAAGTTCATTTGAGCACAAAAACGGCCAAAATCTTGAAGGTATTACAAAGTAGTCAAAATTTGGCTAAGTATGGAAATTCTCCACAGAGAAAGTGCCAATTTCCTCCATTGTGGCGAAGGCACAAGGGAGTTCCTCTCCAAATTCAAGGCGCTTGAAGGAATTCCAAAGCCATCCAGAAAGAAAGACTTAATGACTTCAAGTCTAAATAGGTGCTCCGAGGCGAGGTGAGAAGAAGCCAGAGTCATCCAAGATCAAGCACAATCGATAGAGTCATCGGCAAGAGAAATATTCTAAGGCAAGAACATGGAAAAAGAACAAAGCAACCAAGGAAGGCATCCAACACGCTGAGGTGGCGCCTCGTCATCTTCCAACCAATCAAATTGTTCCAAATCAACATGCAACAACTTTCTATTTTATCTGTTGGTTCATATTTGGTAAAAAGGACAAGTGTCCTCGAATACAATTTTCTCATTGGTCGAAGGGTAGCAAACCCTAATTAGGGTTTTATTTGTAATCTTGGCCATTGATCCTGAATTAATCTTGGCCATTGAATTGTAATTGGGGAGCCTATAAATTGAGCTCACCCCCTCATTTGTAAAGCATGGGAACATGTTGCAAAACATGTTGAGATAAGCAATTGTTGCAAGACTGCCAAAGTAATAAGTAATGCATGCATTGTTCTGATGGTGATTACTTCTCTTATTTTGGAGTTGGCATGGTTCTTATCCCTCATCATAGTTTAGATTTTATTTCATGTATGTTAGATGAATGCAAGATTTGATAAGTGTTGATTATGGTGAAACTTTTGCTCATACTTTCTTTGAATGGATGATTTTCATTCAATGTGTAAAGTTAGCCTGAGCTTATTTTTGTGGATGCTTAACTTCTGTCTGATAAATATTGTTCGATTCGATGGTAGTTATTCATGACGTGAAAATCATAAGCCCATTCCCTTGAAGATTGCACCCTCTTTGTGTAGTTGTCGTTGAGCGTGGCGAAGCAAAGCGTGGTTATTGGTTCCACCAAGTCAATATTGTCTCTTGGATTCTTAGGAGTAGATTAGTGCTTCTGAACCCTTCTCCTTTTTCAGTTTGTTTGATCCATAACCCAAGCAATAGAGCTTCATTGTCTAGACCTTCATTGTGAATTGAACAAGCCTAGCATAAGTCCCTTTCTGTTACCAAAGATAATCACATCAAACCACGGAGCTTATCCGCACTCATCTTAAACATTGGAATTACCGTATGATCTTACTTGCAATCTTAGCATACGAGTTAGTTTTTCAAGAGGGGATAGAGCGTCTTTGGACTCTTTATTCTAGAATGTTTGTTGTGTCATAAAACATGCATCAACACTATCCATGTCGCTAACTATGCTCCAAGACAACCCATGTAATCTGAAAACCTCACGGAAGAAAACCTCTGCTACCTGTGTAGCTGTGTAAGTGGTGGTGATTGGAAAGAAGTGGGCATACTTCGTCAGTCGATCCACAACTACATATATGCAATCACGTCCTTAGGCTTTAGGCAAGCCCATAATAAAATCCATCGACAGGCATTCCCACTTCCTATCAGGAATCGGAAGTGGCTGCAACAATCCTGTCGGATACGTGTTCTCCTGCTTGTTCTGCTGACAGACAAGGCACTCACGCACATATTGAAGAACATCTGCCTTAAGACCCTTCCATGTAAACCTTTCCTGAACCTGTCTATATGTTTTGAAGTACCCGGGATGCCCTGCTGTGGGTACATCATTAAAGGCTCGCATAATGGTGTTCTTCATCTCAGATCCTGGGATCAAGAAAATCATGTTCTTGTACATGATCAAGTCATTCACAAGTGTGTACCTGGTGTCCACCATAGATCCCTCAACAATACCAGATGCCCAAGTATCCTTGGCATACTCTGCCACAATCAAATGCCTCCAGTCCTCTGCAATATGTACCATAGAACTCAGATAAGGCCGACGTGAGAGGGCGTCAGCAACAACATTCTGGGTACCCTTGATGTAGGTGATATCAAAGTCATATGCCTGTAACTTACTCACCCACTTCTATTGACGGTCATTTAAATCTCGCTGCCCCAGGAAATGCCTCAAGCTATTATGATCAGTTTTAATATAAAACTTACAGCCCAAGAGATATTGCCCGACTTTGGCCAAGGCATGCATTATGGCCAGCATTTCCTTATCATAAATACCGTAAAGCCTCTCTGATCCTCTGAGTTTTCTGCTCTCATAAAAAATCGGGTGGTTGTCCTGCATAAGCACCGCTTCAATACCCTCACCAGAAGCATCACACTGAAGCTCAAAAGGCTTCGTAAAATCTGGTAGTGCCAACACTGGACACGTAGTCATAAGCTCCTTGAACCTCACAAAACACTCTTGTGCCTCAAGGGTCCAAAAGAATGCACCTTTTTTTAACAAATCCGTCATAGGTGTTGCATGGCGTGAATATCCACTGACAAATCTGTGATAGAAACCGCATAACCCAAGGAATCCTTGTAGCTGTGTAAGGTTCGCTGGAGTAGGCCAATCTACGATAGCACGGATCTTCTCAAGATCCATCCGCTCTCCCTCTGCACTGATGATATGGCCTAAGTATAACAACTCAGTCATCCCTAAATCACACTTGGACTCCTTGGCGTACAAAGACTCCCTCTCCAAAATGCTGAGTATTGTATCCAAATGAGGCAAATGCTCCTGCCAAGTCCTGTTGTAGATCAGAATATCATCGAAGACAAGTACATATCTCCTCAGATGTGAATGGAAGACCCTGTTCATGGTGGACTGGAATGTCGCTGGAGCGTTGGTTAGCCCAAATGGCATCACCACAAACTCGAAGTGTCCACAATGACAACGGAAAGCAGTCTTCTCAAAGTCTTGCTCACGGACTCTAATCTGGTGATATCCCGATCTCAAGTCTATCTTCGAGAAGTAACAGGCACCGTGGAGCTCATCAATAAGCTCATCTATACGGGGTATGGGATACCTGTTCTTGATGGTCCTCTTATTCAGGACTCTGTAATCAATGCACATATAAAGTGTACCATCTTTCTTCTTCACTAGAACCACTGAAGAAGAAAATGGTGATTTACTTGGCCAAATGTGACCCATAGCAAGCAGCTCCTTGATAGTCTTCTCTATCTCATCCTTAAGCCGCTTCGGATGTCTGTAAGGACTAATCATGACGAGCTTAGCGCCCTCCTCAAGCTCTATGATGTGCTCAATGCCCCTGTCTGGAGGTCTCCCTGGTGGAATATCACTGAAAACCTTCCCATGCTTAACTCTGATCTGCTGAATGTCAGGGTGATACTCGGTCTTATGCTATCCCTCCTGTATAGGTGTCAAAGTGCACTCGGCAGCCCACTCAACCATGTCATGACGCATAAGTCTCTCCATCCGTCGGAAGGAAATAGTCTTGATGTTACTATCCCGAATGGCCTTCAGGATATGAGTCTTCCCATCCACATCAAACCGAACCTCCATGTCTTTGAGACGAAGTGTGACTTTCTCAAGGGAATGAAGCCACTTCATGCCCAAAACTAAATCAATATCTCCCATATTCACTACGTAATAATCAGCCTTGAATTCATAATTATTCAAGCACAAAGGGAGATCCGTAATCATACGGTCACATCTAAGAGTGTAACCATCAGCCACCTTAACCCGAATGCCCTCAAACTCCTCGGATATGAGCCCACGTTTCTCAACAAATCTGGCATCTATAAAATTATGGGTGGCACCTGTGTCCAAAAGGGTGATAACCTTTTGGCTAGCCAAAACTCCACGGAGTCTGAAGGATCCCTCCTGCTGAATACTAGACAATCGTGCCTCCTGGATTTGGAGCTCTGACTCTGCCTCCGCCTTAGGCTCTGAAGCCTCTGATTCTGACTCCTCATAACTCTCCTGCTGTTCGGAATTCTCAGATTCTGAATCCTCATAATAAGCCCACATAACCCTATTGGCCTTACCCGTAGGCCGCAAGGGACAATCATGGTTAGTGTCATAGGGACCATTGCAATAGAAACAAAGCTTCTTCCTGCGCAAATCATTAAGAGTCTCACGATCCAAAGGTGCTGCTGATTTTCCCTTTGAGTCACTCTTAAAATCAGATTTCTCCTTATTTTTATTGAATCCCTTATTGTCCATGAATGAAGAAGAATTTCTGGAGTTGAACTTGCTAGATGGTGCTGCAAGTTCCATGCTGCGTGCCTTCTTCATAGCTTCCTGTAACGAAGAAGGATCAAATGCTTTGATCCAACCTCTCAATGGTTCCAACAATACCTCCATGAAAAGCACAACTAGATGCCTCTCTGATATATTGGGAACTATTACTGACAATTGCTGGAAGTCTCCTATGTAGGACTCCAAACTACCAACCTGTCGCAACTGGGCCAAATCTCTGAAATAAGACTCGGGATCCTTCTTGTCGAATCGTTCCACCAACCTGTCTACGAACTCCTGGTAAGTGGTGATACGATCATGTTGAAGTGTCACCATCCCGTGATGCCACCAGTCATAAGCTACTCCCTCAAGATGCAAAGTAGCATATCTAATAGCATCCTCCTCAGCCATGAGACGCAATGAGGAAGGTATCCAGCTTACTGATCCAGGCCTGGGCTGTGACCTTGCCACTACCGTCAAACATAGCTAGAGTGAGTCTGTTTGTGGCATGCTTCAGATCATTATTATTATGTCTAGGCCTCCAATCCTGTCGATTCCTGTGATGTTCTCTCCTCTGTGTGAGAAATCTATCAAAGGTAATCCTCTCTCTGACCTCCGGAGTCAGTAACTCCCACTCGTCGTTCGCTGCCATAAGAGTATCAGCGAACATTCCCTCAGGTTCCTCATCTGCAATAGCCTCATCATGCTCTTGTCTCACAAAAGTAGGCCGGGTTGGCCTGTCTGCTGTCCGTGAAACAGTACTAGGTGCTCTCCATGAACCTGCATCACTCCTATTCTCGTCACGACGTGGTGACGGTCTCCTCGGCGTACCTATCCTCTGTATCGCCATTGTCAACTGTTGTAGTACATCAGTTACTTGATGTTGACCTGTCCGTAAATCTCTAAGAGTGTGTAGGACCTCTGCATCATCATCCCTAGGGTTTGGAGGAATCTCTGTTCTGTCAGCCATGGTACCTGACTGCCTGTTCACTCCCTGTTCCCTGTCAATCAAAGCTCTCCTACGAGTGTAATATCTGTGAGGCCCAACCTCTTGTGGCTGCATAAGAATCCCAAACCCTCAAGCTGGCAGGAAACCGCTCTGATACCACTGTAGAAACCCCTGTTCTCACTATTCCAGAACTGAATGTATTTTTTTGTTTTTTTGGTGTTTTTGAATGTTTAGGGTTTTTGCATGCAATAATAAAGAATGCGATTTTTGAAACGGGATGTAAGCAATTACAATAGAACTAACATTTTTCATATGCCAAATGAGAAGCTTCTTGTATTTATTACAAAAGATGATAATACCAAAGTAGGAAGAACAAGGCGTACACTAATGAGCTTCTAAAATAAATTTCTAGAAAAACCAGAACATGCCTATAGCCGCCTGGGGAAGCTGAGAAATGGTACGATCTGCCCTTGCCATGATTTCTCCCACTGTGAGATGATAGGAAATGATTAAGAGACCCTAGCCGCCCCTGTAGAAGTTATTATTCAGCCAAGAGATGAAGCGCTTGGCCCTAGATGGAAACACGCCCTCCTTGCAGCCCTCTGTGATTTGTACGGCCAACAACCAGCAAGCATTAAATTCGTACGGCCTTAAAAAGATATGTCCAGAGCTTGGAAAATGAGCGCCTAAAATAAAGAATCCCTCCTGGAAGAATTCCAAACCAAAATACTGAAGCTATTCAAAATTTGAAGCACTGTGATAACTTCTGGATGAAGCTATCTCTCCGACAACCAATAGATCAGCTGATATTTCACAGCCTTTGAACTACAGACACTGAAGATGGCTCGTTCTCCAATGCAAAAAGACAACTGAAACCCTTGGCTCCGTTCTCTGAAAGAAGAATTGATCAAAGTCGATTTTCATAACATAGTGATGTTTCTTCACAAATGAAAACCTTATATTCTTCAAGAGGGTCGACTTCTCTCCAAAAAGCATCATTTAAATAAAGTTGAATTTTCACTTTTAATATTTCCATAGTTTGCACGCACTTTCAATTATAATTAATAATTAAAAAGTGGTCCCTTCTTCATGTTGGTCGACCCCTTCCTTTAAGTCACTTAAGTTATAATATTTAATTATATTATAACTTTATAATATAAGCCCTTAATTAATTAATATTTATTTTAGCAAACAAATATTAATATCTCTCTCAAAACAGGTCCAAAAGACGAACCGTCTGAAGCCAGATGATAAGTGACTGAATCAACATACGACCAAACCATACTGCTAAAAATGGCAGGGGTGCTCTGCTGAGTGACTACTTACTAAAAATAGTAAGTCAAGCAAATGATGTCGAAACGACTCCGAACGAAAGCCAAGCTAAATGATTCTGCCAACTGAAGCCAAGCCAAGCCTCAACCAGACCCTCTATCCACCTTATCAGCCTACGAGGGTCACATAATAGGCTAATCTCAAGAACTGAGAGATGTCAACTGGAAGGGGACATTACAGTGAGTTACAAGTACACCATCATTTTTAACCAACCTATAATGCATGTTTACGACACATCATAGAGCATCTCCTAAATGAAATAAATGATAAACTGGAGCACCCAAGTTGGTGAGGAGGTTGTGACACATAAGAGAATAATCTATTATTAGCATGTTGACTCAACATAGAGGTGGGCAATGAAATTTAAGCCTTGGATTTGGTACTGCTTTGGGGCCCGTGGCTTTGGCACATGTTTTCTATAAACATGTAATATCCACCCCAAATTTTTTCAATTTTGCACCCGTTAGTGTTAGCCAAAACAACAATGATAAACAACTAAATTAAGCTACCTTCCACTTTCTAATCACCCAAATCCCGATGCGGGCAAGGTGAGAGCATACGATGGAAAGGTGTACATTGCAATAATCTAAAGCAACCACTTTTTTAGTGGGGTGAGTGATAATACATTGCAATAACTGAAAAGAAACCACTTGTTCAGTGGGTTGAGTGATAAGAAAGAATCAACTGAAAGCAATTACCTCCCACTTTCTAATCACCCAAATCCCAATGTGGGTGATGTGAGAGTATACAGTGGTAAGGCTTACAATGAAATGCTTCTGAAGTAAACCACTTGTTCAATGGGGTAAGTATGAACCTCCAAAAACATGAAAGGAAACATCTACTTATTCAACGGGAATTACAACTTGCAAAAAAAAGCAATTGGTGGCTAACCGACCAAAGCAAAAGGAAAGATCCTCCACTTATTCAACGGGCATAACATGAAACCAAAGAGAGTTCATCTACTTATTCAATAGGAATGTCACTTATCCAAGCTTAGGTAAGCAAAATCATATTTTATCCAAGCCTTTCTTAAGTGATTATCCAAGCTTGAGTGAGCAAATCCAAGCCTTTCCTAGGCAATTATCAAAGTCTAGTGTAAGAAAAACCCCATCATTATCAATCAAGGATCTAGTTAGCTTGAGACATTATTGGTCTTCTCTCCTCCAACTCATCATTATCCCCTTTCCATCCATTTCTCATGATTATCCCTTTTTCATCCATTCTATCATCCCCATCCCCTCAAATCCAAGGTCTATCCCTTATCATTTTCATTTCCCCTCATCATTCCTAGGTCTCTCTCTCTTGCATACCTATCACAAGGTCCCAAGCAAGAAAGAAAATTATCACCTCTCAAGATTTCCCTTTGTCATCTCATGATACACCCTGTGAGGAGGTAATTCAAATCCCCATGGAGAATCCATTCCCACCTTACAACATCCATGATCATGATTCAAGTGACCAAGACTCCCAACCATCATTAGAGGACTTTTCCCAAGATACCCAAGCCATGGACTTGATGAATAGATATATCATGAAGCATCCCAACTAATATATCCTTATGTTAGCAACCAAAGTTACCAAATCACAACATGATTTTGATACATCTCAAATCATCCAATAACCTACTTTTACACCCCCACCTTCTATCCATCATAATCCTACATATTTTCCATCTTCTAATCTTCATGATCCTTCATCTTTTCTATCTTCATCTAATCTCCCCATATCATCTCAAACCTTAATCCTACATCCCACTTACATATGAAAATCCCATCTCACACCCAAAACATTTATCACATATCCCACAACCTCAACATTCCATCCCTTCTCCCCTTGTCTCAACATCCATCCCTCCTAGCACATCATATCATCTCCCAACCTCAAATCCAATTTCTTCTAACCCCATCTCATCTTCCTATCAACATCTTCAATCTTCCCCTCCCATTTCATCCTCTTATCAATACCAACACATATCATCCTCAAAACCTTCCATATCCAACTATCAATCACCTCCTTTCAGTTTCACAAGTACTTTGGCCCAAGATGTGCAACAAATAAAGGATACCCTCAAGGGAATTCAAATAGGACATCACATGAAATCATATACATTCCAAGAATTATGTCCTTTATCCTTTTGACAAGTCCATCACAATGATCCCCTTTCCCCAAAACTTTGAAATGCCTAAATTTAATGAGTACAAGGGAAGGGAGATCCTAGGGGACACTAAAAAGAATTCTACATTGCATGCCAAGAGGTGTCCTATATTGACGCTTACCTCTTGAGGATCTTCCCTAGAAGCTTGGGTGAACAAGCTCTTGATTGGTTCACTCACCTCCTCCATGGGACAATCACAACATTTTTTGAGCTAGCCAATAAATTTGTCACACACTTTTCCTATAACATAGAACATGATATCACCATGATGGATCTTTGCAACACTAAAAATAGAATGGTGAATCTTTTGCCTCAATCTTGCAACGATGGAGACATCTTGCTAGTCACTTTGCATGGCCTATACTTGAAAAACAACTCATCACTATCTTTTTTGAGAACTTAAATCCTGAATTAGGCTTCCATCTCCATATGCAATGTGCTCACTCCTTTGACGAAATCATAGAAAAAGGAGTAGCTATTGAAAAAGCCCTTATTGCCATAGGCCTAGTCAAGCTATACAAAGAAGGAAAAGACAACAATCCCCAATCTAGTGACAAATCTTGTTTTTTGAATAAAAACAAAAACATGGTCAATGATGGTGTGATGATTCAAAACATGTTCAAAATATCTGAATTTATCCATCATCACCATCATGCCATAAAAATCTAGCTCTCCAATAATATATGGTTATCCCTAAAGGTCAACCTAAATGACACACTAGGTGTAAATATACCCCATTGGGTGAATCAACTGAAACTGTCCTCCAGAAGATCATCCAACCCAACATGATCCACTTACCACCCATCAAACCCCTTTGTCCTAATGTGCCTAAACTCTATTGGTACAAAGAAGATGAATTTTGTGACTACCATAGGGTTCATGGACATAAAACCTCCTCACTTAAGAACTCTATCCAAGATCTCATTGATCAAGGAGATATCTCTATTGAAGGCCATACATCCCCTAATGAAAACTTTGGGAATCTACAAGAAGCCTTTTCCTCAACATAACAATGGTAAAACTTTCGCATCATACAACACAGTACCTTATACATACAACAATATGTCATCCAATTCCATCACTGGCCACATCAAACAAAGTCCTTCCCAAGTAGCTACCATAAGTATCAAAGCACCTAATTGTGCCATCACTACCCCACATGGTTGAATCGCTATTCAAGGAGCTTCACCCTCCTCTCAACCTGCCAATCAATATAGCATCCTTGACCACTTGATCAAAACGCCAATACAAATATCTATCCTTGATCTACTTAAAACATCTCCTATCCACAAGGACCTTCTTGATAAAGCTCTCGATGAATCTTGTGTCCCTAATGACATTGATCTTGTTCATTTTCAAGCCATGATAGGAAATGTGTCATCCCCAAAAAACATTTTCCACTAAAGACATGCCTTCCATCAATCCACCTCATAACCATCCAATTCACATTCAAGCCCACATCCATAAAACCACAATCAAACACTTCCTAATAGATGGTGGATCAAGACTTAATCTTTGCATCCTTTACCTAATAAAGAAACAAGCATATTCTAATGATGTTTTCGATCCCCACACTAAACTTACTGTAAAGCATATGATGAAGCTGAGCATGAATCTAAAGGATCTATCAAGCTACTCATCAAGGTCGAACCCACAACAATTGAGACCACTTGCCAAATCTTAGACCTTCATCTACCCTATAACATCCTCCTTGGCCACCCATGGATCCATGCCATGCAAGCCATTCCATGCAAATTCCATCAATGCATAAAGTTCCCCCATAATGGAACTGAAGTCACTATGCATGCCAATCCAAATCCATTCCAATATTGCAAATCCTTACAAAGAAGTCATGGCCTTTCACAGTATTGCCCTACCAACACTGCATCACCACTTTCATCTTCATACATTGATCCTTCATCACTAGCTACCTATCACAATCCCTAAAAGATCAAGGCTAATGTTAAAGACCTTGGAATTGACGAATATGGGCTATATGACTTCCACATCAAACCCGCATCACCATCCAATTTATCCCTATATTTTAATGTCCATGACAATCCTATATTTGATTATGATATATATGATAATCCACTATTTGATCATGATCTTATTAAAGACATCCAAGATCATATCCCTTCCACTCTACAATCGTTCAATATTAAACATCCTAGGTTAGGGTATGCATCTCCTAACGCTGCCTCTACTATGCCTTCTTGCCAATTCGCTAAGATGTGCATGTTTCCTTTGACATTAATAGTACTGAAAAAGATAGTCCCGAAGAATCCATAGAGTGCATTGCAATTCTCTTCCACAATCCATATATCCTTACCATTTCATCCAACACATCCAATGAATCCACTTCCATCCATATCCTAGACTTGGATCAACAAGTATCATCCATAAAGAACAAGGCTATCAAAAAAAGATCAAAAATCAAAAAGCCTTTATCAAATGGAGATCCAAAATCAAAAGAAAAGAAATTTCCTTTCGTAAAAATCAAAATCAAAAGCTATTGGACAAATCAAAAATTAACGTCAAAAATAAAGGTAAACAAAAATTGATCTCCAATCATGCCCCTTCATCCAAAATAAATGGGGGCAGCTATCAAAGCAAAATACCAAGAAATGATCCTGTTGATCCTAAGTCTACATCCTCATCATCTTCATGCAATCCATACACTACCAAATCCACTCATATTCATACATCCATCATATCATCCCACTGGCAATGTATCTCCATGGACCTTCGATGGTAACCCCTTCACGCGCTTTAATACCTTTTCGTGTGAAGCATGATGGTCTTTGTAGTGCACATATTAGGGGTTACACCTTTTCTTCCTCCATCCTCCATATAAAACATCTTCCATCATTCATCTCATACCATCCATTTCTATCTATCACGCCCTACCATCCATCCATTAAGAGTGTCCACCATGATCACAACATCATCAAGTCTCATTTAGCCAAAAAAATAGAAAATCCAAAAATACAAAAAAAAAAAAATTCAAAAAATAAATAGTAAAGAGAAATAATTTGTCCAAAGGTGAAAACCACTTCAATGGTGCCTTAGATAAGTACTATGGTGAAAAAATAGAAACAAGTGCCATGTGTAGTAGTCTCTTATCCACCATCTCTTAGGATGCCATCATCTACTCTCACTCTTATCCATATCATAATTAAATATCACCCATACCATTTCCAAATATCAACAACCTTGATTAATGATCACGTTTCATCCCTCATCCATCCATTATCACTCACCCTTCCCCATGCTTTCCCATGTGTTAGATACAGAAGTGACATCTACATTATGTTAAGGATTTTATCTTGTATATCCTTAGTTTCCTTTCTCTTTGGCCTTCAAGTCTCATGCATTTGGAGTCCTGTTCATGCGTGTTTTATGACTCACCAAGCACTTTAGAATAAAGAGTCCAAAGATGCTCTATCCTCTCTTGAAAAACTACCTCGTATGCTAAGATTGCTAAAAGATCATACGGTAATTCCAATGTTTCATAAGTTTGGGGATGGACAAGCTCAATGGATGATGTGATATGCTGATTTCACAAAGGGACCTTGGGTAATGAACTATTCAAAAGTAGGGATTTAGATTAATTTGACGTTGAATGTTATTGTATTTTTGGGATTTTCGGTTTTGAGATAAAATAAAAGGAAAAGGGATGAGGGTTTAGAAACTAGATTTATGCCAAACTACTCCTATGAACTTAAGAGACAAATGTTGAGTAGTGAAATTTAAACCAATCTTTGTTTTTCCAAGCACAATGACTACAACTAGACAAAGATGATGCAATCTTCAATGGATTTACGAATGATGTCCTATTACACAATACCACCATCAATTCGAACAATGTATATAGGTAATAGAATTCCAAGTTAAACAGTTTCAAAGTTCAGACTAACCTTGCACATCAAATTGAAAATCATTCAATTGAAAAAGGTATGAACTAATTTCACTATTTCCAACACTATCAATCTTTCATTCATCTAAAAAATGTTGAAACTAATTTACTTTATTGAAGAAATTATGAAACCATGCAAGCTCTCAAAATAACAAATGCTCAACTCTGAATCAAATTATTATCTGAATAGCACTAGTAGCAACAATTTCATAAGTCTCTCCCTGAATGAATGAAATGCGTGGGGTTTATATAGGCACCCCAATTACAAAGCAACGGCCCAGATTGATTTGAGATCAATGGCCAAGATTATTTCAAGAAACCCTAACCCTAAAAAGCATAACCAACTCGATGGACACATGGCACAAGCAGGACGAGGCACTTGGAGTGTGAAAATAATGACACCTTGCAAATTACTTGAGCAAATGGGAATCCAAAATACAATTCCCTTTGGCCTGCTCCCTGGCTGCAAATGCAAGAAATTTTGTTAACACCAAATCGAGCTCCTCCATTGATATGCTTGGCATGGAATCCAGTTGCACTCCCATTATGTCCAAGGTTTCAAGGCATTGAGTAAAAGTACTTTCCCATCTATCTTCTTGTTTCTGAAAGTTATCCATAAAGGTCAAAAGGGAAGATATGTCATCAAGCTGATTTTTTGTAATAATCTGCATTTCCTTGAAGTAAATATTCATTACACTTTTCTTCAAACCTTCCAAATCCAAGCCATCTGCATTATGATGCTCCTGCCCTGTTAATCCTTCAAGAGAGGTGAGGATTTTAAACTGTATTTTCCCAATTGCATTCTGTGTAACAGCACATTCTTCCTTCATTCCATCATATATTTTCCTCTTAGCCAACAAGCAATGATACCATCTGCTGAAATCATACGAGGCTCCTTCCTCAATAACACCTTCTTGGATCAATATTTGCAGGGATACTTCCTTTAAAACCTTCAAACGAGGTATTACTTTGTCATTTACGTACTGGAAGTCTTCCCAATTATCTCCAATTTGACCAATTTCTGTCATAAGCAAGGCAGATCTGTCATAAGTCTGAGCACATTTCTCCAAGAATTGCTCCATCTGCTTTGAGATATTGTTGATCCAACTCCTGGTCGCTTGGCTTGTGATCCTCATAGCTTCAAGAGTGTCAATGGATTTCGAAGGAAGGGATGATGGTGGAATAAAAGCTTCACTTTCTTGGCGCAAAGGGGCTATTAGCTGCTGAATGAACTCCATTAGCCTTAAATTTTCTAACTCTAGTCTTTCCTTCTTCTCCTCTGTTTTGTCGAATTTCTCCTTGATGGCCTTGGAAGTGTCTGCTAACTCATGGAAATCCTGATCTATCGTGGTTGGCCCAATGTCCAATGTTGTAACATCATACTCCATAAGAGTAATCTGATCTCTAGGCTTGTCAACTTTTGGGATTGCAACTTGTAAAACCCTGGATCCTGCATCATTCCTGATAATTTGAGAGTATTTCTTAGGCTTCTTTGGCGTTTTAGCTTTGCCAATCCTTTCTAAGAAGTCCTGCATGCTTTCAACTGGTTGAACTTCATCTAGTGGTTTAGACTTCTTCATCAAACTCTTAGATAACCAAGCTGGGATAGTGGATAATTCCATCCCATCTTCCAATTGAACATCATCATCACACTCCTTTAAGGCACAAATTACTTCATCTCCCAACTCCTCATTGTTTTCAAGGATCTCAGTATCTCCCATGCCTTCAATCATCAGAGTATCATCTCCTTCCAAACACTCAGTGAAGGTTTGCTCTTGGACAAAATCCAGCGGTTCCAACTCTTGAAATTCAACCTCTTGTTCATGGTTTGGTTCAATCCCAACAATGGACACTTCTTCTACTACTCTAATAGATAAAGTACTTGAGGATGATGGAATTTCACTCACCTTTTGCTTCTTACTCTCCAATTCTTTGCTAGCTGCTTCCTTTTCCTTCGTCTGAAGGTCTTCGATCATTGCTTTCCTCTTGCTTGCACATGGGAATTCATCAGGACCTTCTCCAACTGCTTCCCCTTGACTTTCTTCATTGCTCAGCGTGGCATAGGTAAGGGAAATTCCTTCTTTTCTCAATTTGCTGATCTGACTATCTACCCATTCCCTTGAGTATGCTGCAATATCCTTCATCAATACATCCAAATCAGTCAACTCAGGATGTGTCCAGTTAGGCAACAAGATAGGCTTGTTCTTTTCCTGTTCAAATTGAGGATGCACGTAGTCTCCATTGTCCTTTATCTGGTCAGGGACGGGAAATAAGTCACACTTTTTCACAAGGTCTATTGGAATTCTAGACCACATCTTCTTCCTGACTCCATATTCGTCCACCAGGTTAGACCAATAATCTTCAATCTGCATAACATGAAGGGACTTCTTCCCGTGAACCCTCAAATATGGATCGTAATCAGACCTTGGTTTATAAGTGGAAAACTTATAAAATTGTAACTCTAACTATGCTGTCTTGGCTGATTGTAATGAGGGGCAGACTTCTAGCATTTTCCCAATTGTAACAGGAAAATCCACTCCTTGTTTGTTCTTCTTCCCCTGAATGGAATCCACGTGTGCCAACTGCCTTGCAACTTCAAGCATAATAATCTTGTTCGTTGGATACCGAGGGAGTTGATACGGAGCATCCGGGAACCCATGAACTCTTATGTATGTAAAAGTCGGAAATTGGATGAACCAAGATCCGAATTTATCAAGCAATACCATAGCCTCTTTAGACAACCTTTTCTGAATTCCTCCTTGGAGCAATTGGGTGATATACATGAGGAAAGCGTCATTAGTTATCTTATAATTGTCTTTATAATGCAACTGTAACTGTGGGTAACACTCATATGCTTTGAATTGGCTATTTCGAAGTCCAACTTCCCCTTTGCAAATTAGTCCTCTATACTTAGTAAACCATGCCAAGATATAAACTACGTAGGAACTCATATAGAAGGTCTTGGTCTTCTCCAAGTTTCTCAATTGGAAATCAATGTTATCACTTATCAATTTTGCCCAATTTATTGCTTCCACTCCTAATACGACTTCCTCCACATATGAAAACATCCATACTTCGAAGAAAGCTCCTTGAGAAGTACCCATAATCCTGTTCAGCATATGAATCATGTCACTGTATTCTGGTTTAAAATCTGTGCAAATTAATCTCTTTGGCAACTTAGAGCGATGCCTTTTTGGTTCTTTGATCCAATGGGAATTGACTATGTCCATACAAGACTTTTTGGCTTGATCAAACATAGCCTGTGATTCTTTTTGAGACCTGTTCAACATTTTCTGGCGACGAGGGATTCCAAACACTTCTCGGACTGAGTCTTCTGTAAAGTATGCCAAAGTGATCCCGTTAGATGCTTTAATGGATCTTGTTTGCGGATTGTATCTCTTGGCGCACTCAACCATCAGCTCACTGCACTGAACTGCAGGTGGAAATCCTGCTGCTTGGTGAAGTCCGCACTTGACGATGTTAGTTGCAATGGGTGTAGGCATTTCATGCTGAGTACCAAACATCCTTTTCTTGTGTTGAATCGCATTGAACTGCTCAAAGTTGGT
>VDFB02281492.1:238371148-238553500 GCA_007258455.2 Sequoia sempervirens | reverse complement strand
GATTTTTGAAACGGGATGTAAGCAATTACAATAGAACTAACATTTTTCATATGCCAAATGAGAAGCTTCTTGTATTTATTACAAAAGATGATAATACCAAAGTAGGAAGAACAAGGCGTACACTAATGAGCTTCTAAAATAAATTTCTAGAAAAACCAGAACATGCCTATAGCCGCCTGGGGAAGCTGAGAAATGGTACGATCTGCCCTTGCCATGATTTCTCCCACTGTGAGATGATAGGAAATGATTAAGAGACCCTAGCCGCCCCTGTAGAAGTTATTATTCAGCCAAGAGATGAAGCGCTTGGCCCTAGATGGAAACACGCCCTCCTTGCAGCCCTCTGTGATTTGTACGGCCAACAACCAGCAAGCATTAAATTCGTACGGCCTTAAAAAGATATGTCCAGAGCTTGGAAAATGAGCGCCTAAAATAAAGAATCCCTCCTGGAAGAATTCCAAACCAAAATACTGAAGCTATTCAAAATTTGAAGCACTGTGATAACTTCTGGATGAAGCTATCTCTCCGACAACCAATAGATCAGCTGATATTTCACAGCCTTTGAACTACAGACACTGAAGATGGCTCGTTCTCCAATGCAAAAAGACAACTGAAACCCTTGGCTCCGTTCTCTGAAAGAAGAATTGATCAAAGTCGATTTTCATAACATAGTGATGTTTCTTCACAAATGAAAACCTTATATTCTTCAAGAGGGTCGACTTCTCTCCAAAAAGCATCATTTAAATAAAGTTGAATTTTCACTTTTAATATTTCCATAGTTTGCACGCACTTTCAATTATAATTAATAATTAAAAAGTGGTCCCTTCTTCATGTTGGTCGACCCCTTCCTTTAAGTCACTTAAGTTATAATATTTAATTATATTATAACTTTATAATATAAGCCCTTAATTAATTAATATTTATTTTAGCAAACAAATATTAATATCTCTCTCAAAACAGGTCCAAAAGACGAACCGTCTGAAGCCAGATGATAAGTGACTGAATCAACATACGACCAAACCATACTGCTAAAAATGGCAGGGGTGCTCTGCTGAGTGACTACTTACTAAAAATAGTAAGTCAAGCAAATGATGTCGAAACGACTCCGAACGAAAGCCAAGCTAAATGATTCTGCCAACTGAAGCCAAGCCAAGCCTCAACCAGACCCTCTATCCACCTTATCAGCCTACGAGGGTCACATAATAGGCTAATCTCAAGAACTGAGAGATGTCAACTGGAAGGGGACATTACAGTGAGTTACAAGTACACCATCATTTTTAACCAACCTATAATGCATGTTTACGACACATCATAGAGCATCTCCTAAATGAAATAAATGATAAACTGGAGCACCCAAGTTGGTGAGGAGGTTGTGACACATAAGAGAATAATCTATTATTAGCATGTTGACTCAACATAGAGGTGGGCAATGAAATTTAAGCCTTGGATTTGGTACTGCTTTGGGGCCCGTGGCTTTGGCACATGTTTTCTATAAACATGTAATATCCACCCCAAATTTTTTCAATTTTGCACCCGTTAGTGTTAGCCAAAACAACAATGATAAACAACTAAATTAAGCTACCTTCCACTTTCTAATCACCCAAATCCCGATGCGGGCAAGGTGAGAGCATACGATGGAAAGGTGTACATTGCAATAATCTAAAGCAACCACTTTTTTAGTGGGGTGAGTGATAATACATTGCAATAACTGAAAAGAAACCACTTGTTCAGTGGGTTGAGTGATAAGAAAGAATCAACTGAAAGCAATTACCTCCCACTTTCTAATCACCCAAATCCCAATGTGGGTGATGTGAGAGTATACAGTGGTAAGGCTTACAATGAAATGCTTCTGAAGTAAACCACTTGTTCAATGGGGTAAGTATGAACCTCCAAAAACATGAAAGGAAACATCTACTTATTCAACGGGAATTACAACTTGCAAAAAAAAGCAATTGGTGGCTAACCGACCAAAGCAAAAGGAAAGATCCTCCACTTATTCAACGGGCATAACATGAAACCAAAGAGAGTTCATCTACTTATTCAATAGGAATGTCACTTATCCAAGCTTAGGTAAGCAAAATCATATTTTATCCAAGCCTTTCTTAAGTGATTATCCAAGCTTGAGTGAGCAAATCCAAGCCTTTCCTAGGCAATTATCAAAGTCTAGTGTAAGAAAAACCCCATCATTATCAATCAAGGATCTAGTTAGCTTGAGACATTATTGGTCTTCTCTCCTCCAACTCATCATTATCCCCTTTCCATCCATTTCTCATGATTATCCCTTTTTCATCCATTCTATCATCCCCATCCCCTCAAATCCAAGGTCTATCCCTTATCATTTTCATTTCCCCTCATCATTCCTAGGTCTCTCTCTCTTGCATACCTATCACAAGGTCCCAAGCAAGAAAGAAAATTATCACCTCTCAAGATTTCCCTTTGTCATCTCATGATACACCCTGTGAGGAGGTAATTCAAATCCCCATGGAGAATCCATTCCCACCTTACAACATCCATGATCATGATTCAAGTGACCAAGACTCCCAACCATCATTAGAGGACTTTTCCCAAGATACCCAAGCCATGGACTTGATGAATAGATATATCATGAAGCATCCCAACTAATATATCCTTATGTTAGCAACCAAAGTTACCAAATCACAACATGATTTTGATACATCTCAAATCATCCAATAACCTACTTTTACACCCCCACCTTCTATCCATCATAATCCTACATATTTTCCATCTTCTAATCTTCATGATCCTTCATCTTTTCTATCTTCATCTAATCTCCCCATATCATCTCAAACCTTAATCCTACATCCCACTTACATATGAAAATCCCATCTCACACCCAAAACATTTATCACATATCCCACAACCTCAACATTCCATCCCTTCTCCCCTTGTCTCAACATCCATCCCTCCTAGCACATCATATCATCTCCCAACCTCAAATCCAATTTCTTCTAACCCCATCTCATCTTCCTATCAACATCTTCAATCTTCCCCTCCCATTTCATCCTCTTATCAATACCAACACATATCATCCTCAAAACCTTCCATATCCAACTATCAATCACCTCCTTTCAGTTTCACAAGTACTTTGGCCCAAGATGTGCAACAAATAAAGGATACCCTCAAGGGAATTCAAATAGGACATCACATGAAATCATATACATTCCAAGAATTATGTCCTTTATCCTTTTGACAAGTCCATCACAATGATCCCCTTTCCCCAAAACTTTGAAATGCCTAAATTTAATGAGTACAAGGGAAGGGAGATCCTAGGGGACACTAAAAAGAATTCTACATTGCATGCCAAGAGGTGTCCTATATTGACGCTTACCTCTTGAGGATCTTCCCTAGAAGCTTGGGTGAACAAGCTCTTGATTGGTTCACTCACCTCCTCCATGGGACAATCACAACATTTTTTGAGCTAGCCAATAAATTTGTCACACACTTTTCCTATAACATAGAACATGATATCACCATGATGGATCTTTGCAACACTAAAAATAGAATGGTGAATCTTTTGCCTCAATCTTGCAACGATGGAGACATCTTGCTAGTCACTTTGCATGGCCTATACTTGAAAAACAACTCATCACTATCTTTTTTGAGAACTTAAATCCTGAATTAGGCTTCCATCTCCATATGCAATGTGCTCACTCCTTTGACGAAATCATAGAAAAAGGAGTAGCTATTGAAAAAGCCCTTATTGCCATAGGCCTAGTCAAGCTATACAAAGAAGGAAAAGACAACAATCCCCAATCTAGTGACAAATCTTGTTTTTTGAATAAAAACAAAAACATGGTCAATGATGGTGTGATGATTCAAAACATGTTCAAAATATCTGAATTTATCCATCATCACCATCATGCCATAAAAATCTAGCTCTCCAATAATATATGGTTATCCCTAAAGGTCAACCTAAATGACACACTAGGTGTAAATATACCCCATTGGGTGAATCAACTGAAACTGTCCTCCAGAAGATCATCCAACCCAACATGATCCACTTACCACCCATCAAACCCCTTTGTCCTAATGTGCCTAAACTCTATTGGTACAAAGAAGATGAATTTTGTGACTACCATAGGGTTCATGGACATAAAACCTCCTCACTTAAGAACTCTATCCAAGATCTCATTGATCAAGGAGATATCTCTATTGAAGGCCATACATCCCCTAATGAAAACTTTGGGAATCTACAAGAAGCCTTTTCCTCAACATAACAATGGTAAAACTTTCGCATCATACAACACAGTACCTTATACATACAACAATATGTCATCCAATTCCATCACTGGCCACATCAAACAAAGTCCTTCCCAAGTAGCTACCATAAGTATCAAAGCACCTAATTGTGCCATCACTATGTTGGCATTTAAATTTGCACCTCTGGATTGCGTATTTCAAACGGACAGCTATGCACAGATAAACTGCTCTTCAAATTAGGAGGGGAAGCTCCCTCTTGCTGATGGTGTTTGAAAGAAAGTAAACTAAAACTAAGTTGCCTATCTTTTTTATTTTAAGGACTTCAACTACGACTAACTTAAACTAAAGACGTTTCTGGCTTCTCAAGTAATAGCAGAGCAAGAGAAACTAGAAATGGACAAGGTAGATTTTTTAACAAAATACTTTAATGAAATATCTCTCAACAAACACCTACACACTTCAATGCAAGTTGAAATCAGGATCATAAAAATAGAACACAAATAACGGAAACCTGAGATTTTATATCAAGGCAAAGGAGGCTCGTGATTTTATTACTCAAATTTCTAGAACAAGCTCACTTCTAACATGCCTGGAACAAGAAATTGCAGCTAAAGAGGCTTGCAATCTTGTTCTTCACACAATAGAAATAGCAATTACACTAACTCCTTGTTGGCTAAAGAGGCTCAACAATTTTCTTATCACAACACAATTGAACAATACTTGAGTAACAAATAGAAGGCACAATAGGCTCAGCGTTTTGTTCTCACTAGCACAGTTTTAACACAAAGTGAACTGAAACTAAGTAACAACTTGCTGCAATACAGGCTCGCAATTTGCTATCACAATGACCGTTAAAGAAAACTAATGAGCAAAGGCTCTTATTTATAGGCAAGCAGAGGAGTAGGGAACCCTAAAATCTCCTTGCTTTCACAATCTAGGGCTTGCTCAGCGAGCAAGCTTTATTACTAAATCTAGAAAGAAGATAACATCTAAAACCCTAGAAAGCAGAAAAAGCGGGAAACGCCAACTATTACATTTTATCTTCTTTCTCTTCTCAAAGAATGGATAAGGATCATTCCAAGAATAGAAAGAAAGTGGGAAAGAAAGCTTCTAGAAGAAAGCTACTTTAAAGCTCGATCACATCCACTAGAAAATTAGAAACTATGTCTCGGTTTGGTGCATCTATGCCCTCAATAGCAAAACACCGCTTTTCTAGAATATCTTCAGCATCTACAACAGATCTCAGGAAATCTTCGACCTCATTGGCCGCTTTCTCAAACTTTGCTGACATCATGGAAGTGTGGCTTGGCAGAGTCTTATGTTTTTCTTTCATTCACTTCAGTACAATCTTCTTGTTGTGTTTTTTCTTATGCATCACCCATATTCTTTCACATTCACCCTTTGAGATAGTAACGCTTTCAGGCCATGGGGGAATGGAAAAACACTTCTCGATCATATCAGGCTTCAGACTGCAAATTAATCTACCATCAGCTGATTAGATCTCCCTAGTAGCCGGGTTGTAATGCTTGATGCAAGCAATTACGAACTCAAGACTTTGAACTCCTATAGGAATAGATGCTGCTGCGAGGAGTCCAGAATGTCCCAGGTTCCTGATTGAAGTGTTGCCTGAGCTCTCCAAAGCGTGTAAATCAAACACCGGCTTGATGTGATGCAAGTCTGCCTCAGCAGTTTTGAGGTAATCATGATAAAGAGCTGATTCAGTCTTGAAAACATTGGGAGTGTACTCCATTTCGAAAAACTTGAAGAATAACTGTAAACTCGCCTAAGTGCAGACAAGTCTTGAGCAACTTCTATTTTTAGAATGCTGATTTTCTTGCTCCAACGGACAAATTTTTTGAAAATTTTTCTGAGACATGGGTTTTGCTCAGAAATTTGTTGCAAGACAACCCAGATCGTCCATTTTTGAAAATTTTGAATTTTGACTGAAAAAGCAGCAAACCCTAATTTCTTCAATTTTTTCCTAAAAAGATGGCACCTAGGTTTTGTTGAATATGATTAGAAATGGACCCAGTTGATTAGATTTGCAAAACCCGATGGCGATCGAAAAAGCATAACCCTATATCTTGAAACTTTCTTGAAAAAAAGCTGTGATATGGGTTTTCTTCAGAAGACTAATTTGAGAGGACCCAAATGGTTGAAAACTGAATGCACTGAGGATTTCACTGACATGCAAAATAAAAGCAGCTGCTGCAACTTGATGAAGTTCTTGAAAATTTCTTTAGAAAAATGAAGGAAAAACACCCAGATGATTGAAAATTTGAAAACCTTGGTCTTCTCTTTGAAAACTTTGATCTTCTGGATGAAAAAGCTTGAAAAAGCGAGGGTTTATGCTTGCTGATTGAAAAATCTGATGAAAAACCAACAAAGATGAATTCTTGGATCATGAAAATTCTTCAAACTTGCTGCTTCCAACTTTCTCCTTTGAAGGCTACCTGCAAAAATAATGAAAATAACATGAAAGAGAGGTGTTAAATAGACTTAGGGTTTTGTTTTTGCTTTGCTTTCTTTTGCTTTTATTTTCAAAACCCTAAAATTAGCTTCATGGAACTTGATGCCTTCCTTCACTTGCAATTTTGAAAACTTTGAAAAACTCAAAAAAAAATTCTAAGGCATGAGAAGTTGGGCGCCCTTCTTCACCAAGGGCGCCCACTTTAAGCAGAGTTAGTCAAAAAAAATTTTGGCATTTTCAACTTTTCTTCATTTTGACATCCTACTTTGCCTCTAATTTCCAGTTTGCAGACTGATCCGACAGACGAGCTGAAAGATCCATCACGGAGCTGGACTGATTCTGAGAAGGTTGTTTTGGAGGTGCCTCTGGTGAAAAACTTCGTTTGGGCCTTCGAATTCATGGGAGCCTTTTTCTTCTAGGGGCGCCCATTTTACCTAGAGTTAGTCATTTTCATGATCTTCAAATTTCTTCATTAACTCCTCTTCTTACATATGATCTCGTCGTATCTGGTGACTAGGGCATCGGATTGACTACCTCTTATGCTCATCGTGAAGCTGATGAGATATTAGGAGGGGTCCTCTGGGACGAACTTCGTCAAACAATGAATTTAAGTCCTTCAAAACCTTGGGCACCCATGTTTACCAGAGTTAGCTTATTTTCTACTTTTTCTTGCTTGCTTCTGAATTTTGAAATTCAGCTCTTGCCAAACCCTCTGTTCAGCTTCTTGTATCTGGTGACTGCGACCTCCGATAGACGTGCTGGATATCTCGTTGGAGAGCTAGATCGACTGCGAAGAGATCATATTAGAGCTCCGTTTCCGGATTCATCTGTTTAACCCCTTGAAAACTTGGGCGCCCTTCTTCACTTGGGGTGCTCAAACCTTCTAGACTTAGTTAAATTTCATTTGATTTTCTTCAGAGTTTGGAACCTTCATTCTGTAATTTTGACTTCGGTCTGAATTTGCCGGAAGACGACCAGTCGAATGATCTGACGGAGACAGGCGTGTCGAAGCCAGCTGAACACTGAAGAGATCGAGCATATTAACAAACCCTAACTGCTGGATTAGGTGCCTCAAAAATTTGGGTGCCTTTCTTCACCAGGGGCGCCCACTTTTCCCACAGTCAATTTTTTGATATTTCTTATTTTCTCCACTCTAACTTTTGTGTGAATCTTCCCTGTTCAGCTTCGAATCCCGGATGACTGGATCATCTGTTGATTGCACCGTCAGACTGGCTGCGGAGCTGGCAGAGAACTAAGCAACTTCAATTTAGAGCTCAAACCCTAATTCCATTTTTTAGTGCCCTAAAAAGATGGGCGCCTTTCTTCACTTAGGGCGCCCAAGTCTGGCAATGTTAGAAAATTTTCATCTTTTTTATCTTCTTCGTTCTTCATGCTTGTTCATCATCTCGCCTTCTGTTGAATGCTCTAAATGTTGAATCTGACGCCTGGTAGCTAACTGACCTCCATTAATGACCTCAGAGCTCCTGTTATGCTTCTGAAAAAGCAGAATAGACCTAGTAGGGCAAAATTGATTATTTTGAGATTCCGACTACACCAGCCTGATATGGACGTATTTTGAGCCAATCAAAATCAGTTTGGACCCTGACGGACCAACTTTCTATTTTTAGAAAGTTTTGCCAGTATCCATTTCCAAAGAAACCCAGAAAAACCCAGAAAAAAGTTACTAAATTTAGAAAATTTCTAAAAATAGCAGTTTTCCTAAAATTTAGGGATGAAAAACTGAGATCTGGGTTTTGTAGGTTAAGCTGCTCTGAGCAGACCTAGATCGTCAAAATTTGAAAATTTTGTGTTTTAACCCCTCATGCAAGACACGCACACCCAAATTTTGACCTTTTTGACTAATTTAACAAGACTTTTACTCATTTCTTCAACATGTCTAGGTGTAAAAAAATTTTAATTTTGGGGTACAACACACTACCCGACATGGTTGAATCGCTATTCAAGGAGCTTCACCCTCCTCTCAACCTGCCAATCAATATAGCATCCTTGACCACTTGATCAAAACGCCAATACAAATATCTATCCTTGATCTACTTAAAACATCTCCTATCCACAAGGACCTTCTTGATAAAGCTCTCGATGAATCTTGTGTCCCTAATGACATTGATCTTGTTCATTTTCAAGCCATGATAGGAAATGTGTCATCCCCAAAAAACATTTTCCACTAAAGACATGCCTTCCATCAATCCACCTCATAACCATCCAATTCACATTCAAGCCCACATCCATAAAACCACAATCAAACACTTCCTAATAGATGGTGGATCAAGACTTAATCTTTGCATCCTTTACCTAATAAAGAAACAAGCATATTCTAATGATGTTTTCGATCCCCACACTAAACTTACTGTAAAGCATATGATGAAGCTGAGCATGAATCTAAAGGATCTATCAAGCTACTCATCAAGGTCGAACCCACAACAATTGAGACCACTTGCCAAATCTTAGACCTTCATCTACCCTATAACATCCTCCTTGGCCACCCATGGATCCATGCCATGCAAGCCATTCCATGCAAATTCCATCAATGCATAAAGTTCCCCCATAATGGAACTGAAGTCACTATGCATGCCAATCCAAATCCATTCCAATATTGCAAATCCTTACAAAGAAGTCATGGCCTTTCACAGTATTGCCCTACCAACACTGCATCACCACTTTCATCTTCATACATTGATCCTTCATCACTAGCTACCTATCACAATCCCTAAAAGATCAAGGCTAATGTTAAAGACCTTGGAATTGACGAATATGGGCTATATGACTTCCACATCAAACCCGCATCACCATCCAATTTATCCCTATATTTTAATGTCCATGACAATCCTATATTTGATTATGATATATATGATAATCCACTATTTGATCATGATCTTATTAAAGACATCCAAGATCATATCCCTTCCACTCTACAATCGTTCAATATTAAACATCCTAGGTTAGGGTATGCATCTCCTAACGCTGCCTCTACTATGCCTTCTTGCCAATTCGCTAAGATGTGCATGTTTCCTTTGACATTAATAGTACTGAAAAAGATAGTCCCGAAGAATCCATAGAGTGCATTGCAATTCTCTTCCACAATCCATATATCCTTACCATTTCATCCAACACATCCAATGAATCCACTTCCATCCATATCCTAGACTTGGATCAACAAGTATCATCCATAAAGAACAAGGCTATCAAAAAAAGATCAAAAATCAAAAAGCCTTTATCAAATGGAGATCCAAAATCAAAAGAAAAGAAATTTCCTTTCGTAAAAATCAAAATCAAAAGCTATTGGACAAATCAAAAATTAACGTCAAAAATAAAGGTAAACAAAAATTGATCTCCAATCATGCCCCTTCATCCAAAATAAATGGGGGCAGCTATCAAAGCAAAATACCAAGAAATGATCCTGTTGATCCTAAGTCTACATCCTCATCATCTTCATGCAATCCATACACTACCAAATCCACTCATATTCATACATCCATCATATCATCCCACTGGCAATGTATCTCCATGGACCTTCGATGGTAACCCCTTCACGCGCTTTAATACCTTTTCGTGTGAAGCATGATGGTCTTTGTAGTGCACATATTAGGGGTTACACCTTTTCTTCCTCCATCCTCCATATAAAACATCTTCCATCATTCATCTCATACCATCCATTTCTATCTATCACGCCCTACCATCCATCCTCAAATTTGACATTCAATCAATCCAAACATTGCAACCAAGACTTAAATCTTTCATCGAAATCATATCCTAAACCTAGTTGTCAAACATTAGTTAGTCATCTTATCCTTTTGTCGCTTGATCAATCAATCAATAATCCATCATCTTTATCAAAGCCTTGCTTAAGTGATTATCCAAGCTTGAGTAAGCAAATCAAAGCCCTGCTTAGGTAATTATCCAGGCCTAATCGCAAGCAAATCAATCATCATCATCATTTGATCTTTGACAAGAGATATGTTGGTTGCATAAAATGTTTGTAGTGAGTCTTTTGTTTTAATTTATCTTTTTACCCACGACAACACCTACTTATGACCACCTTGATCTATCTATCTCTTGGTATGTCACAACTGGTGTATAATGGGGCATCATCTTGTTTGTCATGCTTGTCATTGCTTGAGTGTCAATTCCATGCAAAGGTTACCTTGTCAACTTGGTTCCTCATACCTTGGTGTATTCTTGCTTTTTGCTATATCAAATCTTAGGATTGCTCAATAGTAAAGTGTTCATCACTTAACGTGATGTTGTACCTCATCATGACGTTCACCATGGCTCTCCCAGAGGGTGAAACACAAGTACAAGAAAATCATCATAGACTCTCTCACGTGATGCTGTCTTGGAGTCACACACATGACATCCACCATGGCTCTCCCAGAGGGTGGAAGCAAGGGCTTTCACCTCAGATCTCAAAAGAGAAATGCATTAACAAGGGCTTGCACCTCAAATCTCTCTCAAAGAGAAATGCATTAATGAAGATCATTGATACTGAGACTCCTCAACTAGGGCTTGATTCTCCACCATACCAAGCTTGTCTCGAAAGTACACAAACTTTATCCTGGAGAGAGGCTTGGTGAGAATGTCTGTCATCTGCTCATCAGTGCTAATATACTTCAACTGTATTGCTTTCCTCAATACCATATCTCTGATATAATGGTATTTGATCTCAAGATGCTTGGTTTTATCATGAAACACAAGATTGACAGAAAGCTTCACACAGCTCCGGTTATCACAATGAATGATAGTAGGCTCCATTGATTTCCCAAACAATCCTGCAAGGAGCTTCCGAAGCCACATTGCTTCTCGAGCTGCCACACAAGCAATGATATACTTTGCCTCTGTTGTACTTAATGCTACAGATGACTGCTTCCTACTGCACCAGGATATCATAGCAGACCCTAAACTGAAGCAACATCTAGAGGTGCTCTTCTGATCAATGACACACCCTGCCCAATCAAAATCAGTATAGCCATGCAACTTCAAATCCACACCTGAAGAATATCTCAACCCATATCCAACTATGCCACACAAGCATCTCAGGATATGTTTTGCTGCAACAAGATGTATTTGCCTTGGTTCACACATGAACTGACTGAGTGCACTCACTGCATAGCAGATAACTAGTCTAGTGTTGACTAGATACATCAATGACCCAATCAACTGCCTGTACATCGTGGGATCCAAAAGATCTAAACTAGCTGCAACCTCCTTAAGCTTATGTAGGTTGGTCTTCATAGGTGTAGACATGGATTTGTAATCCATCATACCAAACCTCTTAAGTATATCAATAGTATACTTCCCTTGACTTAGAATCATCTCATCTAGCTTCTGCCAAACTTCTAAGCCAAGGAAGTAATGCATGAGCCCAAGGTCCTTCATTTCAAACTCAAAAGCCAACTCCTTCTTGCATTTGATAATGAGGTGTTCTTCTCCAGTAAGAATCAAATCATCAACATACAAAACCAAAATCAATGCTTCACCATCAATTACTTTGAAATACAGATTTGAGTCAACATCGTTCTTGGAGAAGCCCAAGCTTGATAGGTAACGATCTATCCTTTCGTACCAAGCACGAGGAGCCTGCTTAAGACCATACAAGGATTTCTTCAGCCTGCAAACATGAGACTCCTTCCCATGAACCTCAAATCCATCAAGTTGCTCAATATAAACTTCTTCCTCGATTACACCATTCAAAAAAGCTGTCTTCACATCCATCTGGTGAATCTTCCATCCTCTAGATGCAGCAATGGCAATGATGGTTCTGATAGAAGTATAGTGAGCAATAGGAGCAAATGTTTCTTCATAGTCAACTCTCTCTTTTTGTGAAAACCCTCTAGCCACAAATCTTGCCTTGTACTTCTCAATGCTCCCATCAGCCGCATGCTTGATCTTGAAGAGCCATTTTCAAGATACCACAGATTTTCCTCCAGGTGTAGGAACGATGTCCCAAACATTATTCTTGAGAATGGACTGATACTCCTCTGTCATAGCATCTCTCCAAACCTATTGACTAGAAGCTTCCTCAACACTGGAAGGCTCAGACTCAATAATCTGACTCATCAAAGTAACATAACTGGAGAACTTGTGAGGTCTCTTACTTTCTCTGAAGGTTCCTCTTGGTGTTGCAAACCTTTCTGCCTCGTGCATCGTTTTCCTAGCCTAGACAGGTCTTTTTCTCCCAATCACAATATCGGTAGGCCCATTAGTAGGTTCCAAGGGCTCAATTGGATCATCATCTTCCTTTAGTTCTGAAGTCTCCCTCTGAATCTCAGGAATATGGTCAACTTCCATATCCTGAGGAGACTCTTCATTATCAATCTCCATATGAGTGCCCTTGGATCTTTTAAATGCAACATCTTCCTCAAATGTGACATCTTGACTGATCTCGATCAACTTTTGTCCTGAAATGTAGATTTTGTAGGCTTTTGATGTTTCACTGTAACCTACAAATATCCCCTTCTTGCTAGAAGGCTCCAACTTCGTTCTCTTTTCCTTCGGTACATGAACATAAACTGGACATCCAAAGATCCTCAAATGACCCAGTTCTGGCTTCTTCCCAATAAAAGCTTCTTCAGGAGTCATGTTCCCTAGGATTCGGTGAGCACTTCTATTCTGAACATAGACTGTTGTCGTAGATGCTTCCGCCCAAAGGAAGGTTTGCAGATCTTGGTCATGAATCATGGCTTTGGCTACTTCCACGATAGATCTGTAATGTCTCCTTCCAGTTGACATCTCTCAGTTCTTGAGATTAGCCTATTATGTGACCCTCGTAGGCTGATAGGGTGGATAGAGGGTCTTGTTGAGGCATGGCTTGGCTTCAGTTATCAGAGTCATTCAATTTGTCTTTTGTTCGGGGTCTTTTGGACATCATTTGCTTGACTTACTATTTTTAGGAAGTGGAGATACTCAGCGGAGCACCCTTGCTATTTTTAGCAGTATGGTTTGGTCATATGCAAATTCAGTCACTTATCATCCGGCTTCAGACGGTTCGTCAATTGGACTTATATTGAGAGAGATATTAATATTTATTTTCCAAAATAAATATTAATTAAGTTGAAGCTTCTATTATAAAGTTATAATATAATTTAATATTATAACTTAAGTGATTTTTTGAAGGGGGTCAACCATCATGAAGAAGGGGCCATTTTTGATTAATGATTATAATTAAAAAGGCGTCCAAACTATTGAAAGATTAAAAGTGAAATTTCAAGTTTTATTTAAATGATGTTTTTTGAAGGAAATCGACCCAACTGAGAAGATATAAGTTTTCTTTGAGAAAGCTTCATTCATTATGTTATGAAAATCAATTTTTGCAAATTCCTTCTTCAGAGAACGAAGCCAAGGGTTTCAGTTGTCTTCTGCATTGGAGAATGAGCCATCTTCAGTGTTTGCAGTTCAGAGGCTGTGAAATATCAGCTGATTTATTGCCTGTCAGTGAAATAGCTTCATCCAGAAGTTATTATAGAGCACATTGAGAAGTTATCATTTAGAGTTTGATTTATATTTTGTCAGGAAAAGGGAATATCTTGAGCAGCTGGTTGGGATCTTCACTTGGCACGAATCCCAAGGTTGTACAGATCTAATTGCTGCTGTTTTGGAGGCCGTACCACTCAACTTGAGAGTCGTACTATTCATTCTAGCTTGGACGCCTTGTCTTTGGGCTTTCTTCCTTCACCATATGGGACGCCTTGCACTCTGAGTCAGTCTGCATAGATTTTTAGGCTGGAGAAATGTCAGTTGTTGGCTGTATTAATTCTTCATCATTCTGGGGCGACTGCAATCAACAAATCAGGTTTTTAAATAATGCAAATTTGTTTGCCTTTTTGTCTGCATGTTAGGGTTTCAATATTGTAATCACTGAGAAAGAATAATAAATCCATTTGCTATCGATTCAGGGCTCTATATGCTTCATTTTTTACTTTATTATATTTATTAAAGATTTTAGAAGTATTTCTTTCAAAAATCGCATTATGTTCTTTAAATGCAAAAACCTCAAAAAAATCAAAAGCCTCCAAAACACAAAAAAACAATCAGTTTGAGCATCGGTGTTGAAGTTGAACCAGCAAGGTTCTTCACAAGATCTCTTCTTCCTCTCTGCAACACCGTTCTGTTGAGGATTATAAGGGACACATAACTCCCACTTAATCCCAACTTCAATGCAAATATTCCGAAAGCTTCCAAAAGTGTACTCTCCTCCATTATCAGATCTCAAGACTTTGATTCTCTTCCTGGAAAGGTTCTCTACCTGAGCTCTGAACTCCTTGAACCTTTTTAATACCTCCTCAGATTCTTTAGTTTTCAAGAAATAAATCCAAGTCTTTCTAGAGTAGTCATCAATAAAAATAATGTAATACAAGAAACCACTCGAAGAAGCAACAGACATTGGACCACATAAATTAGAATGAATGAGATCTAGAATACATTTGGATCTACTTTCTCTACTATGAAATGGACCATTTGTATTCTTACCCATTGCACAACCTTTCCAAGTACCTTTGTGCTGCTGATTGAACTTCGGAAGACCCGTGACCTTCTTCTCCATGATAGGTAGAGCTCAGAAGTGAAGGTGTGCCAATCTTTGATGCCATAGTTCGTACAAACTTGAAGAATCATGCACTAGAGCCTGAAGTGGACGAGTGCATCGCCTGTAGAGGCTCTCATGTCTAACTCCAATTACCCGAGTACTCTTGAAGTTGGAATTCTTCGTCCACACAAGAACTTTTCCTTTAGAGAAAAGAACTTGGTTCCCCTTGTCTTCCAAGGATGAAATGGAAACAAGGTTTTGCTTGATGGCTGGAATATATAGAAAATCACACAACTGTAGGGAAATGCCGGAATCCAAGTGGAGAGTGGAGGTCCCAATTCCTTTCACCGAGTAACTAGCATCATCTCCAATAATGAGTTGTTCACTAGAATCTATCTCCACCAAGTTTGTTAAATGCTCCCTAAATCTGGTGATGTGGCAAGAGGCACCACTATCAATCAACCAAGTGTTGGTGTTGGTTGGTGTCTCATTCTTCTCTCTTTTGTCTCAATTTTCTCTCTAGTTTAAATTCAGTATTTGAATTTCTAATTACTTATTTTGTAATTTCAACAGTTAAAAAGCATAATCACGCAATTTTGTATTAGATCAGGAAATTATTGTAATTAGATTTAATTTATAAGTTAATTTTATATACTCTAATTACGGATCAAGTTGGTATCAGAGCCCGTTTTGCACGAAATTGCATAAGTGAATGTTAACCATGCTGAAACTGAAACAAGGAGAAGGTGCACTAGAAGAGTTCAATCCAGAGATCGGAAAACGAAGGACTTTTCCACAAGCGGAGATGGCAGCTAAACAAAGTCCTACAAAGCTTGATGAGAAAGCTTTCTAGAAAGCATTTCTCGAAATGAAGGCTATGGTGGAAGTTATTTTCCAAGAGAGGCAAGAGCGATGGAAGAAAAAGGAACTAAAGAAAAGAAAGAAGAATGAAGGTGAATCCTCTTCAAAAGATGATAAAGGTAAAGGAGTAGGAGGTGTTAGTGACCCTCCTGAACCTCCATCCCCATATTCTTCTTCATCCTCTTCTTCCTCTTCGTCTAACTCTTCTAAAAAGATGCAACCTGTGCAAACTAATTCACCTTTGTTAAAATTGGATGTTAAATTTGATTTGCCAATGTATAATGGAGAACTAGATGCAGATCAACTAGATAATTGGATTAAGCAAATTGAAGTCTATTGTAGAGTTCAAAAATTTACTGAGGATTCTTAGAAAATCCAATTAGCTACTCTTTGCCTGGGAGGCACAACTTTAATTTGGTGGGAGAGTAGAACACAGGAGGATTTAAGTCGTTATGGCAAAATTATTTCTTCTTGGTTTGAGTTTATAGCTGCATTAAAGAAACAATTTTATAAATTAGGACACATGCAAAAAGCTATAATGAATTAGCAATCATTAAGGCAAGAAAAAGGACAAAGTGGGCAAGAATATACATAGGAGTTTAGGAAGAGGGCTTTAATTTTGGGCATTCCTTTATACACACAAGAAACTTTGTTAAAGTATATAGGTGGATTACATGAAAGTTTGAGACATACAATACTTATGTTTAATCCAACTAACATTGGTGAAGTTAGTGTGCAAGCTATCCATTTGGAAACAAGCTCAAGGAATAGCCATGACAATCTATTGATGGAATCCAATAAGCAGAAAGGGAAAGAGAAATCATAACAAACAACTACTGTAAAGAAAGATGACGAAAAGCTTTATTGCTCACATTGCAAGAAGGAAGGGCACGAAGATGCAAGATGTTGGAAGCTGCATCTTGATCAGAAGCCAAAATGGTTTAGGGATCGAAAGGGTAAGCAAAAGACTATAGCTATTGTGCAGGATCTTGGATCCGGTTGTGATGATGAAACCAAGATCTCAGTTGTGGGTATCAAAGATAAAACTCATATTGTCAGTACTAGTTCTCATGCTTCTTCTCTAAGTTGTAATGAAGTACCTGTTGAAAGTAAGAGGAATGAATTGTTTCATATAAGGGTTATTGCTAAACAAACTAAGATTGATACACTAATAGATAGTGGGTCACAAGTTAATCTTATCTCAAAACAAGTTGTTAAGCAGTTGGGATTAAAAACAACACCTCATCCTAAGCCATATCCATTGGGTTGGGTGAATGATAATGCTTGGCTACATGTGTCACAACAGTGTAAACTCCGATTTGCAATCACATCCAAGTTTGTACATGAGGTAGAGTTAGATGTAATTCCGCTTGACATCTGTGGGATGGTTTTGGGAAGTCCTTATTTGTATGACAGAAATGCCATTTTCTACAGGGAACATAACAAGTATCATTTGTTTAAGGATGGAATTGAATATATTGTAAAATCTCATCACATGAAGAATGATAGATCTGTTGTAAACATAGGGCATATGAAAATGAATGTAAATGTAAGCAATGCTTTAACTCTCATGTCTGTAACAGCTAGTGATACTAAGCATGAAGATGATAGGGTGTCACAGACAATACAGTGTGAGGATCAGTTACAAGCAGAATCAGGCCTTTAGCTAGAGTTGGTAAAAGAGGGTTTGAATGTTTCATTTTCTAACAATGTTCCTGTTCAGGAGATCCATAATGTTGATACTATTTCCTTCACATCAGTGTATTTAGTAATGTTGCTTGTTATTCTGCTATTTATTTCTATGTGGATGATGTATGTGACATTGAATATTGATGAACATGTAGTTGATGGTATCAGCAAAGTTACCTCATATTTCTTTGTGTCTGTGATGGGTCACATGTTCAAAATTTCAGCAGAAAGGACAAATGATATTGGGCAAGTGGGGCGACATTTCCCTAGCTCAAATTGTATAGAAAATAGAGTTTTGGAGGTCCAAAAGCTTCTCAATGAGGAGGAATGATCCAGGTGGATCCAAAATACCTAAAAAATTCACAGTCTCATAATTCATCCGAAGAAGCATCAATGCGTAGAGCTCGCTGACACGATCCTGACGCAACTTTAATGGGCTCAAAAGAAGTCCGTATGCAGAAGTTATGCTCAGTCAAAGGTTCAGTCAAATAGGCAAATCAAGGGTTCAAAAAGGTGAAAAATTGATTGTCTCAAAATGAAACAAGAATGATGCCAAGTCATAGTGCTTGTTGTGCTGATTTCGGAACTATAATCGGTTTCAAAAATGGAGCTCGTATGTGAAAGTTACGGCTAGTCAAAGGTTGACTTTGATGACATCAACAAGCTGACGTGGCAGGTGATAACGTGGCAGGAGTGGTGAGTTGGAACAGACATGTTGGAAAAAGGAATATGGATTAAACCATATTGTTAAAATAAAACACATATGGTTTAAAAATTAAAAGATTTTTATGATTTCAAGGAGGGTTTGGTGGGATTTTATCCCTTAAAATCCTCTTCCCTTGCCCATAAAACAAGGAGAGGAAAAAAAGCCTGTAAACTCATATTTCAACAATTAATCCCTTTAAGCCCAAATTATAATATTTTAAGGGGCTTAAATAAGAATTAAAATAATTCATAAAGATTATTAAAGGAATAAATCTCGAAAGGATTACAGGCTTGAATTATAAGCCATTCATTTAAAAGGGATTTTAAAATTTGTAAGTCCAAAATTATAACGACCCATAGTTAAAGAGGTTCATTTTTTAATTGTATGGCTTAGAATTATAAAAGCCAAACGGGGATTTATTTTTGAAAGATTAATTTGTTATACTAACAGGATATTAGTGATTTTTATTGTAAAAGGGGGAAATGGTTGGAATTTTTACTTGTATACGGGAGATATGCAATATTTGCAAAATAATATGGTTAAAACCATATTAGTAGAGAAATGTGTATTTAAAGGGGTGATTTTGTAAAGGGACATTGGAAATTATTGAGTGGAGAGTTTTGTACGAGAATTCTCTTGGAGAGAATTGTAACAGGGAGAATTATTCAAGTTCATTTTGGGAGAAATAATTCTTTTGATGAGAATTTACAAGGTGATTTTGTACACCAAAAATTGTAAAAGAGAGAGATTGTGGAGAGATTATTGCAGGTTTTTGGAGCTTGGGTATTGTAACAAAGCATAATTTTTCTTGGCGATAGCAATAAAGCGGTCCCAACATTGAGAAGCGGACCCGAAGATGTAGTCCACATTGGACGAACTCCGTTATCAATCTGCGCGTTGTGATCCTTCTATTTCTTTGTCTCATTCTTCTCTCTTTTTGTCTCAATTTTCTCTTTAGTTTAAATTCAGTATTTGAATTTCTAATTACTTATTTTGTAATTTCAACGGTTAAAAAGCATAATCACACAATTCTGTATTAGATCGGGAAATTACTGTAATTAGATTTAATTTACAAGTTAATTTCGTAAACTCTAATTACGGACCATGAAGTAAGAAGGGGACGTGAGGCCATTGCAAGAAAATTCGTTAGTCTAAGGACGCATGACAGTTTGCAGGAGTATTGTGGGAGTCGTGGCTTGTGTTGGAGGCTGCGATCCCTCTCCAGGTTGTAAACCAAAGTTTCTTCAATGTGGGAAACTATTGTAATATCATTTCTAGGTTAGAATGGTGAACTCTTGTGCATTGAGTATTTTATCAGTTTTGCAACATTTTTGATTTGTAGTGCTATTACAGTTTTGCATAAGTAAAGTTATTTTAGTAGACTAGAACTTATGATGTAATAAATCGATTGAATGGTAATGTAAACCTTTATGTCTTGGCTTGTGTTAGCTGCATTTAAATTAACATATTTATTGAGGACATCTGCACAACTCAACTAGTATCATGACATTGGTTTGAAAAAATATTCACATGTCAAACTGAAAAATTTGTAAAATATTGTTCAATGCAAGTTGGGTATGTTATAGTGGTATCAAAGCTATGCATCTTGCTAGCCTGAGGGGTAATTAGTGAAAAGATATTTTCAGATTGCTTCCCATGGTTGAACGATTATCTCATTTAGTTAGAGCTAGCGATTAAATACAATTTTATATTGAATGTTGGTTATCTTCTATTGCTAGTCGATAATACCAAGTATCTTTTAGACTTTGGCATTTCAGTCTACAGTCACTCAAGAATGGTGTTCCATATCTGCAAGTGCATCGAATAATTGAAGTGTTTTTATTCTTGGTGGAGTTGTGGAGCTTTGTGAAATAGTTAGTGTGAAATGCCATTATTGATATTGGCATCGGGTTTCATATCCTTGGCGCTGAATCATGGTAATGCTAATGGAGGCAGAATAGATTATTGTGTCTTGTGAAGGAGAAGACCCCAACGATTGAGATAGAGGGATGTGTGAGTGGTGCTTCCAATCTAGTGCTTCATACCCATGGCCACCATGTAGAGAGGAGGGTCGTGATCAAGTAAGAAGGGGATGTGAGGCCTTTGCCCCTCTCCAAGTTGTAAACTAGAGTTTCATCAATGTGAACGACTATTATAAGATCATTTCCAAGTTAGAATGGTGAAGTGTTGTGCGTTGATTATTTTATTAGTTTTGTAACATTTCCGATTTGTACTATTGTTACAATTTTGCATAAGTAAAGTTATTCGAGTAGATCAAAATTTATGATGTCATAAATCAATTGAATGTGAATGTAAACCTCTATATCTTGGTTGGTGTCAATTACATTTAAATTAACATCTTTATTGAGGGCCTTTGCACAATTCAGCTAGTATGATGACATATGTTTGACAAAATGTTCGTATATGTCAAACTAAAGAATTTGTAAAATATTGTTCAATCCAAGTTGGGTATTTTATAGTATACTTCATGTTGAAGAGGGTTGGAAAAGATTGAAGGAAAAGGAAAATAAAAGCAATACAAAAGAACAATACCTTTACCTTGAATCTTTGCTTCTCTCCTTGATGAGCGGAAATGGAGTACACTCTTATTCCATTTGATTTTCTCTTTTGATGTTGATATGTGTATTGCTCAATGCTCTAGCATAACCTTGATATGATTTGATAATGATGATGATAAAATTGACTCAATAGAGATTTTGATAGAATGTAGGTACGAATCATGATAGCTTGGTAAGGCTTGTAAGAGATGGATGGCTAGAAACGATTGATGATGGATGGCTAAGATTGAAGGAGATTAGGGTTTGGATAAATGATGCAATCATATGAGAAGTGTCAAGTTATGGATAGGATGTAGGTTTAGGATTGAGATAACGAGAAAAATCCTTATGGCAATGGCTAGGATTAAAAGGTTAAATGAGGTTGAATGGATAAGATGAAAATTTAGTTTCAGTTTTGGATAGCTGTTGTCTAGGTTCAATGAATTTAGGCAAAGAGTTAGACATGTGAAGGGGACATTTGTCACATGAGGAAAAATTTAGATTATGATCCATGTGAACAAGATGAAAGACTAGGATTTGATGGACAAGGCTAGAGGATAAAGGGAAATTAATTAATAAATAAAATATTTATTTAATTAATGGGATCATGTGAAGGGATATTAAATAAATAAATGATAAATATTTATTTAATTAAAGGATTAGGATAAAGGTGGGAATAATTAAATATTTAATTAATGGCCTAAGATAGGCTAAAATTAGGTGTAGTTGTGTAAGGTCATATTTTAGGTGTCTACATTTTGCCCCTCTTTGATATGATGTCACAAAGTGGTGATGTATCAAATAATTTTAAAACATAGTGGAGAAGAGAGGATAAGGATGAAGAATGATGCCCCAGTCAATGGGAGGATGGAATAGGATGAAGAAGGAAAGATTGATTATTAGGTGATGGGTTGCTCCCTTGAGAGGACATGCTAGTTAGGACACGGGTGTGCTCTCGAAATGGAAGGGACCAATGAGGGAATAGGATCAAGAAGCAGATAAAAGATGATGTAGGAGATGAAAAGGAAGGGGAATTTGGATGATGATGGATGAAAAAGGAGAATTTGATGATGAATATGGATAGGTTATGCCAATGTGTATTGAGCATAGTTTGCAGACTCGGACTCGCCGCGGACTCGGCAGCCCAAAATATGACTCGGACTCGGGGACTCGGCACGGACTCGGGAAAAGACTCGGCACGGACTCGGGAAAAGACTCGGCAAGGACTCGGCAAAAAAAAAAAACCGTAGTTTTACAAAAAAACAAGAACAAATTAATGCATTTAGAGAACATAAGAGCCTAATTTGATTATCAAACACTCATAATTCAAAGATTACACACGTCATATGATCATCAAACACTCAATAATTGAAATTTAATCATTCATAGTCATCAAATACTCATAGTTTCAATGTATAACAACATCATAAGTTTATAAATGTTTACATATAATCATGTTAAAAAGAAGAAAACATTAATAACCACATGTAGTCTACATCTTCCTCTTTCCCCTCCCAATGGTAGCCAATTTTGAAGGCCTAGAACTAGAAGGTGCCCGTGCTATAGTATCCAAATGAGGACTAGGAGATCGAGAAGGGGAAACATGATATTCAAATGTGTCTTCGTCGTCCCCCATGGCATCCAATCTTGCTGCTTCTTCTTCTTCTGCTGCTGCTCTCTCTAATTCAGCAAGATCCTCATCAGTAAGTAAGACATCAGCCTCATCATTTTGTTCATTCATAGTCCATTCACCATATGGATCAATGTCATCCAAGTCGATGGACTCGTGTGAAACACCCTCCACCTTTCTAGTTCGAAGGTGAAGGTTGTACCGAACAAAAACTAAATCATTTAAGCGCTGCTAAGTCAACCTGTTTCTCTTCTTTGTGTGAATGTTCTCAAATAGACTCCAATTGCGTTCACACCCAGAAGCACTGCATGGCTGCGACAAGACACGTATGGCTAGCTTTTGAAGATTTGGTGTGCTAGCACCATAGTTTTCCCACCATAGATCTACAAAAACATGTTTAAAAAATATAAATATTAAGAAATAAGAATAAAGTAAAAAATCTATATGTAAGAATCAAGTTTCTAATTTCATTTTTTACCTAGTTGTTGTTTTCCTCTTCTTTCAATTGCTTGTTGGGAGGAAAAGAGTCTCCCCTCTGCACCCTTGTAAACCTTGAATAGATAAAAGAAAAAGTAAATCAAATATAGAAAATTCATAGATAGTCAAGGCTCAACATTGCAATTTCATAAATAAGATATAACAAATCTCACCTCCAACTCATCAAGCACCTTATCTCTCAGCTCATGATCAGGCACCATCCTATCAATGCATGTGACAAGACCATCCATGACCTCCTCATCCGCCTTAAATGTTTCTGAGAAGTAGAACTTCGGATTCAAGAAGTAGGCAAAGGCATGAATCGGCTGGTGGAGTTGGTGTGTCCATCTTCGATCAATGATGCGCCATATGATTTCATATTTCCTTTTGTTGCCACCATAGTAATGTGATATGGCCTCTTTGGCCCTATCCATGGCCTCATAGATGAAACCCATTGGCATGCCATCTCCATCCACCATACGAAGAACCCTCACCAAAGGTTCTGTCACCTAAAAAAATGAAAACAAATGTTAAATTATAACAAAATTAACCCCTCAAAAAATAAAAACAGCAAATAGATTATCATGTATAATTTTTTTTTGTGTGATTGCTACTTACCCCCATCAACTCCTCTCCATTTTTGATGAATGTCTCATCAAAAACTATGGCAACAATCCTCTCCCCTTCAGGTTTCTTGTAAAATGAGGACTCCTTCCAAGCATCGGACACGAACATTTGCTTGAGATGACCAATGGCACCAAGAATGCTTTGCAATGTGAGGAAGTGGCTAGCGAATCGTGTCACTCCAGGTCGCACAAGGTCCTTGCCATTTGTGAATTTCCTCATCAAAGAAAGCACCCAAGTATGGTTGTAGATAAATTTTGTAACATTTTTTGCATCTTCAACCACTTTTTTGACCCATGAAATCTTCCCAATGTCCTCTAGCAATAGGTCCAAGCAATGTGCAGCACATGGAGACCATACAATTGTGGGATGCCTCTCCATAAGTAGTCTACCTGCAGCTACATAAGCAGCTGCGTTGTCCGTGATGATTTGGACAACATTATCAACTCCAACCTCTTGGACCACCTCATCTAATAGATTGCATAAAGTCTCAGCATTTTTGATTTCATGGGAGGCATCCACTGATTTTAGGAACACCAATCCACCATTAGAGGACACTAAAAAGTTAAGAAGAGTTCTATTTCGTCCATCTGTCCACCCATCAGATAAAATGCTGCAACCTTTTCTTCTCCAAAATTTCTTTTGCTCATCAACCACAAGCCGTGTATTCTTTACGGCTTCCTCTAGCAATGGCCCACTCAAATCTCTAGATGATGGGGTCTTAAACCCCTTTCCTGCAACTGTAAGGGCGTTCACCAAACCTTCCCAATATGGGCTGTTTGCAACATTGAAAGGTAGATTATTGTAGTACCAAAAGTTTGCAGCAGCCATCCTAGCTTCATGATGCTTTTCCTTATTCCAACCGGTACCTTCAAGTGAAGGTTGTGCTCCTGGAACATTACGTGGAATAAAATAATTTGGTCCTGATGAAGGACCCTGGTCAGCACTAGCAGTAGAAAAGGAACCATCAGGACTCTCACCAAAAGATGAATGTGGAGCACGAAAGCTTGGACTTGCAACACCACGGGATTGGGATCCACTCATCGCAGTTGCTAGGGCATCCTTTGTTTTTTGTCTTTCATCTTTTTTTATCTCATAGTCAGCAAGAAGGGCCTTCATCTCTCTAATAATCTCAGGAGTAGCTTTCTTGCATCCCTCTACATTTTGCCCAGGTATTCTAGCAAGGTGGTATTTTAATCTGTTTATTCCTCCTGTCATCCATTTATCACATTCAGTACATGTCACTTCACCTTTTTTATCTCCTGGAATTCCATACTTCCATGCAGGGTCTCTTTTATTTCCCCTTGGATTTGAAGATGACATTGCTAGAAGTTCAACATGGAAAACAAAAAAAAATTAGTTAGGGTTTGCTAAAAAATCAGCAAATGAATATGATTCAAAGTTTCAAAGTTCAAACAATTGCAAAAAAAAAAAGAATGCAAAACCAAGCTAGAAATTGTAGGAATTAGGGTATTAAAGAAAATAGAAAAAAATTTGGCAGCATTTCCCCTTATTTCTCTTGAATTTTTTGATTTTGAATGAAAGAAAATTAAAAAAAAGAAGTGTTAGATCACTTACCTGACTCTATTTTGATCCTTTTAGCTCGTTCTCTTGGCTTCAATCAGCTCCAAATCAATTTGCAGACCTGTATTGGCAACCTAGACTGTGAAAATGAAACAGAAAATCAAAGAAAAGAAGGCGTTTTTATGTTTTATGGACTCCCAGCCGCGCAGGAGAGTCCTGGCTCGGGACTCGGGAGTCCGAGCTCAGGACTCGGACGAGTCTTGAGCTCGGACTCGGGAGTCCCGAGCCAGGACTCTCCTGGACTCGACTCCCGAGTCCGTGGCGGGTCGACTCGGGAGGCTCAAGGACTCGCGAGTCCGCGGCGAGTCCGCAGAGTCTTGAAGAGTCTGCAAACTATGGTACATACCATACATGGATGTAGCCATGGTGGTTGTTAATGACGTGATATCTTTCTTTTCCACATATGGGTGTAGCCATTGTGGTAGACATCACGATGAGGTAATATGTCTTGTGCAGCTGGAAGTGTTCTCCCTAGCTGAGAGGGAGTGTTGATGTTTCCAGCGTTAGTCTCCAATTCCAGCCAATCCCCTTATGACATGATAATAAATTAAATAATAGCCTGGAACTATTTAATTTATATGATATCAATTTATTGAAGAGACACAATCATTAGTTATCATATTTAATTATTGTAATGGCACGAGTTAATGCAGAGGCACGATTTGCTAATGAGGTCAACCTCTTGCATGGACACGATTTCATTTGGAGAGGCGTATCCTTCTATGCTGGACCAACTTATGTTTTTGAAAGCTCACGTCTCCCTCTATTATATTGTATATATACTTGGTGGAGTCGCATTGTTTCATCATCGAATTAGTTCATTCTTCATCTCAAGCGCGAGTTCTTCATCAAGGCAGATCAACATAGTAGAAGGCTGAGATTTCATTAGCAAATTACTTCATTGTGTTTTTGTGTTGCATCATACTTTGGTGCTTGTATTTAGGCCTTCATATCGGCCTCTTGTAAGGAGATCATTGTTGTGCTGATTCAATAAATAAGCGATATATTGTTGCTGGGTTTTTCTCCCTCAAGAGGAGGGTTTTCCCAGGGAATCTGTCGTGTTATTGTGTCTAATTTTGAATTAAATTCTGTCTCTAATCTGATCATATAATCTAACAAGTGCCAAGGTCAAACTTTCCTCCTATCTTGCCATTGTGCAAGGCGGACTTGGAGCTTGTCTTGAAATTTTCTTCCCAAGGCATCCATACTTAATCACTTTTTTTTTTAATTTCCCTTCCTCCTCTTGGATGGGCGGACTTCATGAACGTCATGTCATGCCTTCCTTGACTTGGGCGGACTTTCCTTCAAACTTGCCATAAGGTTAGGCAGACTTTCCAATGGTCTTGACATTGTCACTTTTTGTGGGGCGGACTTCTTGATGCTCAAGACATTTCTTGGCAGACTTGTCTTCATCCTTGACATTTCCTATCCTACTTCCTCCAAGCGGACTTCACCTGTGCTTACATTGAGTATGGCGGACTTCATGGATGTTTTGTCATTGCTTTTCCCTGAGTATGATGGACTTCATGATGATTATTCCATGAATTTCTTGCTACCAATCTTGTCTACTTTTGGATCATCAAGCCCTTGCTATGTGATTTTTCCTTGATTTTTCATGATTTTCTTAATTTTTGCTTGGTTTTTCATGATTTTTACTTCTGGTGGCCTGAATTTTTTATTCTAAAAATGGAAATGTTGACTACATGACCTGGGTTGACTTTCCAAAAATAGAAAAAGAAAAATCCCTAAAAAATAGGAGTCTTGGATTGGTCCAAAAATGCCAAAAAATGAAAAAAAGCAAAAAAGCAAAAAAGCAAAAATCCCTAAAAAATAGGAAGTGTCAGAATTGACTAAAAGCAATGGTGATCCTTGTCCTGCGGACATTCGGAGCAGTTTGACGAGGTGTATGCACTATTCCAGGCTTGGATTCTCAACTTGGCTCGGATGACTCATTAAAACTTTAACTCCTCATTGTAAAAGAAACATGGTAATTAGCAGTTGTGACGCCAAGGCAAAAAACCTAAAAAGCAAAAACAAAGGGTGCCCATTTGCAATGGGGCGATGTGTGAAAAGGTCACAACAAAACATTCAAGAGAGGAGCTCATGAGACATGCACACAAGAAAATCTTGGAGTCTCGACGTTGAAGAGATCTCACTCTTTTAACAAGCATTCAATTCCTTCTTTTGGTTTCTTCACTTAATCGCCGCATTCTGGCTTGGACAATCTCCCATTCATTTGTAATGAGCAAAACTCAAAAGCTCTCCTTTCTCAGTCGAGCAATAAGAACCTCATTCTTTTCCTCCTATTTTCACTTTTGGTGTACCTCTGATTTGAGAAACCTTCCTTCGATATCATCTGCAATTTCCCGTCTTGCTTACACATTGATTCCTCTCATAAAATCTTGCCCTCTGTCGGCATCTCTTCTGGGTGGCAAACCAGATTTAAAATTCTTGGTTGTGTTAGTTGGAAAGGCTGGTCTCTGTGTTCAAGTTTTGTTTACTAGGAAGCATATGTTTCCTCTGTAGCCGTCTCTAATCCTACTTTGGTAGAATGGACGAAGCTGCCCTATCAAATTGTTTGGCATCTTTAAAAAAAAAAAAGTCCAAAGTATCTCCTTCGAGCTTCAAACCCATTCTATCTAGGCACGTAATAGAAGCCTTTAGTGCAATAAAATTCTAATATCGAAAGATCTTAATCTTGTTTGAAATCATCCTAATGAATAGTTTATTTCGATGCATTTTCTTTGCTTGAGGAGATTATAATGTGAACAGTTCTTGTTATATCTTTTCATACCAATAAAGACATTCTCATCTCGAATTTGTAAATTTGATAAGCTTTCTCATTCTTGGTCAATGTCGACCCTATATGTTTAATTCAATCTTCATTGAAATTACTTTGTTGTCGCCTTGAACTAAGCCGAACACTTTTCTACTCTGTCATATCATATTCGAATTGGTATTGGGCTACCTTCACAACCAAAACGAGTCCTCTATGTGGAGTATGTACATTAAAGTTTTGAAAATCCTCTTTGTCGATTTAATATTTCTTTATATAAAACCCTATGGTTAAGATTTAACCTCGAATTAAGAAGAAAATGGTAAACAAACTTTCCATTGTGAATTAGACTTAGATATGAGAATTATCATGTCGAGCAAGGGTGAGAGTGCTGATGGCACAGGAGTGCTAATAATTATAATATTAAAAATCCTTGGCCAAGGTATGATGCCAGTTAGGCATTTGTCAACTATCATGAACTAGATATACTTTTGATCAGAATGATCCTTCTGATTAGGAGATACCTACAGAGGAAGGATCAACCAACAGTATAGTTTCCTAACACCAAGCTCAGAATGGCATGATGATAATTAGATCCTTGTCGATTACCCTTGTGAAGGGTTGGGTACTTCAGTTGAAGAAACTTGAGAGACCGGTAGGTCTTGGATGGGCAGAAAAGCCCTTGATAATGTCTCTCTTTCTCTCAAAGATAAAGTTGTTCAAGCAATTCAACATAACGATGATCTCATATTGTATTCTTTTCTCCCTCTCATAATTCCAAGTACATGCCTTTGCTTATTTAAGTTTAATATCAATGCTGCAATAAATTTTATCTCCTTTTAGTTAATTGTTTTTATGTACAAAACTGCAATTGATTATTTAGACAGTTGTTTGTTCTTTCAACTAAGATGAAAAATCTAAAAGTTAGTTAATGTTCTTCTGTGATTTCAGTAATTTGAAAGCAGTTAGTTGTTTCCTTTCAGCTGAAACTGAAAGTTTAAGAGTTAGTTGCGAAATTGAATATGATGTAATTATTTAAAAATTGTTTTTCTTTTCCATTCAAATTGCAAAGGAAACCAAGCATGAAAACAAGTTAGTTGAACTTCGGCTGAAATTGGTAGTTGGTTTTCATTTTTAAACTATAGAACAAGTAGAGTGTTACATATGGTATCAGAGTGAACCGGGTTCAACACATGGACCTATGAGCTCATCACGAAAAAAAACGGTTAAGCATTCAGTAGTTGGCTAAGGTTCAAAACAGGTTTGATGCCAGAAAGGCATAGAAAGGAAACTGTCAGGAAGACTGTTTTTCCAGCATTTACCAAAGTCAATGGCTAAGAGGAAGCCAGCTGAGGAGTTAAGTTTAAGAGCAAAACTATTCTGCTAAGGTTACTAATCAGACTAAGAGCTTGGTTAAAGCAATGTCAATAGGACTTCAAGAGCAATCTTATTTCTCAAAAACATAAGGATGGGAAGATCCAAAAGTAATCAATCGAATGAAGGATCAACTTAGTGTTGAAAAATTCTAGAAATTATATCAAAGACTCATAGATATGATGGACTCTAGTCTAACTTCCAGATGGCTTGGAATGAGCCAAGTGGAATTAAAGGATCAATAAAGGACAAGTGGTGATACATTGGCATGGAATGCGGAGAAAAATGGTATAGAACCTGGAAATACTTTTGTTCACTGAGATTCATGAGAAAACCAATTGCTTGATACAAATAATTAAGCATAAGTAAGGATGAATACGAGATCTTTAATACCTCAACAAGCCTTTTGCATAAGATGTTAATGTGTGGAAGAGAATGTAATTAAAGAGGATCATCTCAGGCAACATTTGACGAATCAAGATCGGGATTAGAATTATTCTTTGAACTTTTGATAAGAATCTGCTTGAAGATTGCAAGATAAACCATAACAGTGGTAAGGAAAAGATATTATTTATTCTCATGACATTATGGCCAAATGATCGTGAACTATGAGTTTTTCCTTTTTGAGGAGCTCAAAAGTACAATTGCATCAGTGAATATAACTATCACCAGGGTACTGTGTTAAAGTTATTTATGTCTTGAACAAGTAACCTATTCAGTAAGGCAAAGAATAGAGCTTTGTAGAGTGGAACGAAGAAAAGAATTTTGTGTTTCAATTGTAATCTTTGTATGTTGCTAAAGCACAATCTTAGGATGTCATCTAAGCGATGAATGAAAGATACTCTAGGAAATAGGAGTGGATGTGTTATAATCTTTTTATTGCAAAATTTTTTAGCATGATGAAAGTCTTGGGGGACTTATTTGTTTGATGTGTTTGTAACGCAATATCTAACCTATTGTAAGTTTCTGGAAAGACTGATTGCAATGCAGCAGTCTACTCCCTTGTTAATGACTGAGGCAAGTCACGTGGTGCATCATAAGTGTTTCTCTAGATTTTGATACTTCATTGGATTTTGGTAAAATTCCTTTTAATGCTGGCAACGAATGCCATTGCTTTATTTCTTAAATTTTAAAACGATCTAGCCACTGAATTTTGAAGATTTTTTATTGCCAGTTGGTCAAAATTTGATTTAATAGTGGAAATGAGCTCAATCTTTTGACTTATTGTTGAAATTAAAAACTATTTACATTTTGATATTGAGTTAAGTTATTGTACAAGAACATTTTCGTTGTTCACAATGCTTGATGTAATGTTTATCTCTATCATGTCCTGGATGGGCCTCTGATGGATCCTGTAAGGAAGTAAATTTTAAGAAAATGCACCTAGTATGTTCTTAACTTTACAAAGAAAGAAACCTTGTGTTATTGTATATGGGCTGACAAGTAGTCCAGCAAGCCCAAGTGATTAGTCTCTCCAAGTCGACCAGGGTGGTGAACTTTATTTATATAAAAGAAAAAGGCCATAGTGAGTGTTGTTGCACTCGTCAGTTCACCGTACTACAGACAATTAGCTAACTAGAGTTGTCGTACTTAGTAGGAGGGTATCCTCAGTAGTGTGACAAAGTTGGTTAAGTGGGGGTACACACCAGAGCTCAGATGGAAACTGAGGGGGAATCCCTCTTTTCAATGGCATGCCAAGTCTTGGAGGACAATTAAACTGGAAAGAAATTATGATCTTTTCTCTTGTAATTACTTAATAGTTTATTTTAATCATGCATTAGATAAACGAAATTGGTACTTTTTGAAAACCTTTTGTTGGCGTTTAAATTCGCACCTCTGGAATGCGGATTTGAAAACGGACAGCTATGCACAGATAAACTGCTCTTCAAATTAGGAGGGGAAGCTCCCTCTTGCTGATGGTGTTTGAAAGAAAGTAAACAAAACTAAGTTGCCTATCTTTTTGGATCAGCTTAGAGCACAAGGTTTTTAAACACAAATGCGCAGCTGAGATTTTCTTAAGAAGTTCAACTACTAACTTAAACTAAAGGCGTTCCTAACCTCTCAAGTAATTGCAGAGCAAGAGAAGTTAGAAATTAACAAGGTAGATTCTCTGACAAAATACTTCAATAATCTATTTTTCAACAACACCTACACACTTCAACTTGTTTGAAATAAAGATCATAAAAGTAAAACATAGATAACGGAAATCTGAGATTTTAGACCAAGGCAAAGAGGCTCATGATTTTATTACTCAAATCTTGAAACAAAGCTCACTTCTAACATGCCTTGAACAAGAAATTGCAGCTAAGGAGGCTTGCAAACTTATTCTTAACACAATAGAAAACAGCAATCTTACTAACTCCTTGTTGGCTAAAGAGGCTCAACAATTTGCTTATCACAACACAAATGAACAATACTTGAGCAACAAATAGAAGGCACAATAGGCTCAGCGTTTTGTTCTCATAAGCACGGTTTAAGAAATAAATGAGCAAAGGCTCTTATTTATAGACAAGCAGAGGAGTAGGGAACCGTAAAATCTCCTTGCTTTCACAATCTAGGGCTTGCTCAGCAAGCAAGCTTTATTACTAAATCTAGAAAGATAAAACCCTAGAAAGCAGAAAAAGCGGGAAACGCCAACTATTACAGCTTATCTTCTTTCTATCCTCAAAGAATGGATAAGGATTATTCCAAAAATAGAAAGAAAGCGGGAAAGAAAGCTTCTAGAAGAAAGCTGCTTTAAAACTCGATCACATCCGCTAAGAAGTTTGAGATTGTGTCCCGATTCGGTGCATCTATGCCATCAACAGCAAAACACCGCTTTTCAAGAATATCTTCAGCATCTGCAATGGATCTCAGGAAATCTTCGATCTCATTGGCCACTTTATTGAACTTTGCTGACATCATTGAAATATGGCCTATCCTTCCGCCAACTGGGCTGCAACTATGAAAAATATTCTGGAACTGATTTTGCACCTCCTCAAGCCCAACATAGGAACCATCCTCAAGGCTGTACTGAGAGGGGATCTCTATGACAAATTCGCTGATGAAAAGGAGAGCTTCAACCACCCTTTGTCTGTAGGTGATGAATTCTTTGGATATCCTTTCATAAGTTTTAACTTTGAGAACATGACGCTCTCTCCAAGCAAGGATTTGCCTTTTGTGCTCCCTTGAAACTTCTGAACCGTAGGCTGTGTCTAAATCAGCAATGATAATCTCATGCCTAGGTTTTACTTCAGCCAATGTTTGTTCAAATCCTTGGATGCCTTGACGAAGTTCATGAGCGTTTTCTCTCAACTGGAACATCCGAGCCAAGATCTCCTTTCCTCTAACAATGAAGCTCTCGATCCATTCTTGAGTCTCTTTCCCACATATGACCAGCTGTCTTAACTGATGTTGATCAGCTGGTGTCTCTAAGACCTGGGGCAGCAACTGAGTTGCTTGTGAAGAACCACGAGCAAGGTTAGAAATGAAAAGCTTAAGCTGCTGATTTTCAGCCTTGAGGGCTGCCTTATCTTCTCCATCTTTTAGCACTCTTTCATGAAGGTTTTCAGATACAACTTTGAAGAGACTCAAATCTGCATGTCTGGTATTTCTACCAAGATTAGCCTTGACCATGACAAAATCATCCATGTTTACCTCATCCCTATTCTTATCTTCTGGGGGCACTGCAGTCTCTATGACAATCTCGTTATCAGGATTCCTATCAAAATGAACTTGCTTCTTTGCCTTCTTCTTAGGAGGTTCCTGATAGATGTTATCGAGATCATCAACACTCACTTGATATGAAGGCCTTCTCCTAACCCTTCCTAAGGAGTTCTCAAGCCAAGACACCGTAGTATCTTTACTAACTTCCTCAGGAGGTACTGCTGCAATCTCTTCATCATCTTCGATATCAAGATCAATGTGAATTGGTGACGAACCCGTCAAAGGTACAGGAACATGTGTTGAAGGTGGCTCCTCTGCTTCATTTTGAGGTATGGGCTCGTCAAGAGGAACTTCTGAATCTACTGTAGGCTGTTCCTGTATGACTATGCCTGAGAAATCCAACCTTCTTTTTACGTTTTTATTCGATCTACAACCTTTGACGCCATCTTGAGAGTGACTTTTACCCTTTCCTTTTGACTGTGCTGTAGAAGAAGAGGGAATTATCCTTGGTGGCTCTGCTACTGGAATAGAGTTCTTCCTTTTAAGCACTAAGAAAACCTTACTATACTCCACGACTTGTCTTGTTCTGTCTTCAACTGAAAGAGATTCCTTGTTTGCCCAATTAACTTGTGGAAGAGGCTGATCCTCGATTCTTTTCTGAGTGTACATTGGTAGAAGCACATCTTCATCATCATCGGAGAGTCCTTCTATATCTTCATTCAAACAATCTTTCATCTGATGGAGAGTCAACCTGCTGTAACTACGCCTTCGCACTTCAAACTCATCTGCACAGTTAGCCCAAAAATCTTCAAGTGCGGGTATGTGATTGTAGTTCTTCTCCAACCGGCCAGCGTAGACACCATGAGGATCAAATGACCGCCTCTCACTGTAGGATTTTAGACCAAATTTATCTAACTCTTCTCCAATTGTCTTGGCATCTGTAGCAGTCCTGCATGTATAAATACCCAACCCTAATGGAAAGTGAAGAGAGGGTTTCTTTCTATTTCTCAAGACTGTATGGACAGTGAGCTTGCCTCAAGAATTCCATGAAGATGACCTCGTCTGACGGATACCTTGGCAACATGAGCGGGGCACCTGAATAACCATAAACCCTGAGATAGGTAAAGGTAGGAAACTGTATAAACCAATCCGCCCATTCCGCCATTGCTGCCCTAGCAACTGAAGAGATGCGGACGTGCAATTTGTCTAAGTCACGCACTGTGTATCAAAAATGCCTCGTTCACCCTTTTGTAGTGGTGCAACGACTTGTGTGATTCAATGGGGATAATAATTATATATGTGTTGAACGCTCAATGATCCCTCGGTGTTCAATCCTCTGAATTGACCTTGATAGGCCACCCAAGTAGACTAGATATGACACCATGTGGAATACATGAAACTGGAAATATTCTGTTATTTGTTGATGTAGGCAGTCACTAATCAAAGTAGGCCAATCATAAAACTCGGTTTTCTTCATAATGTGAGGTATGGCATAAAACATCCAAGGTTGGAACTTGGTGGCATCTTCAGAACCAGTGACCCTGTTGAGCAAAGTGATGATGATGGCAACCTCGTCCTTGAACTCCCCTCGCCCGACATTCTTGGGCAATGTCTTATGTTTTTCCTTCATCCATCTTTGTGCAATCTTCTTGCTATATTTGTCTTTATGCATATTCCACATCTTTTCACATTCATCCCTTGAAAGAGTTACGCTTTCAGGCCATGGGGGAATGGAAAAACACCTTTCGACCATATCAGGCTTTAGACTGCAAATCAACCTACCATCTGCTGACTGGATCTCCCTAGTAGCCGAAGTTGTAATGCTTAATGCAAGCGATTACGAACTCAAGGCTCTGAACTGATATAGGAATAGACGCTGCTGCGAGGAGTCCAGAATGACCCAGGTTCTTGATTGAAGTGTTGCCTGCTCTCTCCAAGGGATATAGATCGAACACCGGCTTGACATGATGCAAGTTTGTCTCAGTTGTTTTGATATAATTGTGAAAGAGAGCTGATTCGGACTTGAAAACATTAGGAGTGTACTCCATTTCAGAAAACTCGAAGAATGACTATAAACTCGCCTTGGTTCAGACAAGTCTTGTGCAATTTCTATTTTTAGAATGCTGATTTTTTGTGCTTCAACGAACGAATTTTTGAGAAATTTTTCTGAGATATGGGTTTTGTTCAGAATGTCGATGCAAGACAACCCAGATCGTCTGTTTTTTAAAATCTTGAATTTAGCCTGAAAAAGCAGCAAACCCTAATTTCTTCAATTTTTCTCGAAAAAGCTGGCATCTGGGTATTGTTTCAGAATATCATTAGAAATGGACCTAGTTGATTGAAATTGCAAAACTCTGACGTTTGATCGAAAAAGCAGCCAACCCTAGGTTTCCGAAAAAGCTGTGATATGGGTTTTCTTCAGAAGACTGATTGGAAAGGACCCAGATGGCTGAAATTTGAATGCACTGAGGTTTTCACTGACATGCAAGATAAAAGCACTTGCTACAACTTGATGAAGTTTCTTGAAAAATTCTTCAGAAGATGGAGGCAAAAAGACCCAGATGACTGAAAAATTGAAAGCCTTGGCCTTCTGCTTGAAAAATTTGATCTTCTGGAACAAAAAGAATGAAACAGCAAGGGTTTATGCTTGCTGGTCTGAAAAATATGATATAAAAACAGCAACTATGGATTCTTTAATCACAAAAATTCTTCAAACTTGCTGCTCCAACTTTCTCCTCTGGATGCTACCTACAAAAATAATGAAAAATACATTGAAAAGAAGTGTTAAATAGACTTAGGTTTTGATTTAGGTTTTGCTTTCTTTTTGCTTTTATTTCAAAACCCTAAATCTCATCCCTTTGAATTTGGACGCCATCCTCCTCCTCTCACAAATTTTGAAATTTTGAAAATCTTCAAAAATCTTCTAAGGCATGTAACTTTGGGCGCCTTTCTCCAAGAGGGGCGCTTATTTTTACCAATGTTAGTCAAAATTTCAACTTTTTCAACTTTCCTCCATTTTGACATGCCACTTCGCCACTGATTTCTCGTTGATAGGTTTACCCGACAGGCGAGCTGAGTGGCTCACGGCGGAGCCTGACTAATTCTGAAGAAGACGTTCTGGAGGCACCTCCGGCTAAAAACTTGATTTTGACCTCCGAATTCATGAGAGGGTTTTCCTTCTAGGGGCGCCCAACTTCTCCAGTGTTAGCCATTTTTCTGATTTCCAAGTTCTTCCTTCTCCCTTTGATTTTCTGATGAATCCTTGATTCCGGGAGCTACGCTGATCTGACTGACTGTCTGAATACTTCGTTGGATAGCCAGACTGATTTTGATGAGGCACTCTTGGACGTTACTTTTGCAAATCCCATCATTTAAAGGCCTTAAAGTTTGGGCGCCTTTTTTTCAAGGGGGGCGCCCACTTTTACCAGACTTAGAAAAATTTTCAATTTATTCATGTCTCTATCCGCTGGAGACGATCTTGTTGAATCTTGAGCTCCGGGCGTCGGATTGATAAATGTTTGAGCTCGTTGCGAAGCTGAGAGGATTTCAGGAGGGGTCTTCTGGAAACACTTCTGCCAAAAAGCATCTTTTAATCCTTCAAAAGCTTGGGCGCCTAGCTTGACTGGGGGCGCCCACTTTACCAACACTTAGTTTATTTTTCACCTTTTTCACCTTTGCTTTTAGATTTCTCTTTTCAACTCTCATCGGACCTTCTGTTCAGCTCTTTGAATCTGACGATTGCGAGCTCCGTTTGTCGTGCTGGATAGCTCACTGGAAAGCCTGTTGCATTCTGAAGACATCTCGTTATGACCTTGACTGCAGATTCATCTATTTCAACCCTTGAAAAGTTGGGCGCCTTTCTTCACTTAGGGTGCCCAGTTTCTCCAGACTTAGAAAAATTCTCAATTTATTCATCTTCAAGTTTCAGATCTTCATTTTATACCTTCCACTTTGACTTGAATTTGCTGGAGACTGGATTGTCGGATGCTCTGACGGGGATATCCATCGCGAAGCTGACTGAAAACTGAGGAACTTCCATTGGAGGTCCTAACCCTAATTCACTCATTTGATGACCTAAAAAGGTGGGCGCCTTTCTTCACTTAGGGCGCCCAAACTCAGCAGTGTTAGAAAAAATTCATGACTTTTCAACTTTCTTTCTCGTTCCTCGTGCATGTTCATCGTTTCACCTTCTGCTGGAAGTTTGAATGCTAACATTGACGCCTGGCAGTCAGATGACCTCCATTGATGATCTCGGAACTCCAGATATGCTTCTGAAAAAGTTGAATAGACCCAGTAGGGCAAAACTGATTATTTTAAGATTCTGACTGCACCAGCCTGATACGAACACATTTTGAGCCAATCAAAATCAGTTCGGACCCTGTCGGACCAACTTTCTATTTTTAGAAATTTTCTATTTTCAGAAAATTTTGCCAGTATCCATTTCGAAAGAAACCCAGAAAAACCCAGAAAACGTTACTATTTCGAGAAAATTTCTAAAAATAGCAGTTTTCCTAAAATTTAGGGATGAAAAATTGAGATCTGGGTTTTGTAGGTCAAGCTGCTCTTAGCAGACCCAGATCGTCAGAAATTGAAAATTTTGTGTTTTAACCCTTCATGTAGGACATGCACACCCAAATTTTGACCTTTTTGACTGATTTAACAAGACTTTTACTCGTTTCTTCAAAATGTCTAAGTGTAACAAAAATTTTAATTTTGGGGTACAACACCTTTTCAGCTCGAAAAGTGAAGGTTGATGTTAACCTTAGGTGAAATTCTCGTGGTAAACCTGTGTTAAAAGTAATTGATTGCAATACTCAAGAAGAGTATCCATCTTTACGATGTTTTTTATAACTTCTATAATTCTGCTATCAAGACGATTCCATTTGAAACATTGGACAAAAAAGATGTCGGATTCCTATAAGCTGGGTAAGCTAGAAGACAGGATTAGCATTAGTCTAGAAATGTTGTCAAAAATGGTTAAACAAATCAAACCGATCAGGAAAGATTGGTGGAAGCTATTAACATATAGAAAAGCTAAGTAAATGCCACCTGGGAGGATTATAATGAAATCCTTCAAAAGTTCCCATATTTGTTTCAAAACAATTAAGACTTTATATATATTTAAATAAGCATTGAGGACGATGATTCTTAAGGGGAGGAGTATGTTACATCCCCTTTGAATTAAACATGTTTATGACAATGGAATTATGGTTGTTATGTTAGTTGCAAGTAACTGTTTTTCATGCGAATGTGAAATTGAGGATAAAATAATTGTTTTATATGTCGTAACTGTTAATGTGAATGATTTTTTTTATATGCGAAAATGTTTATGATGATGAGGTTATATTTATACATGTAAATATATACCAAGAAAGCTCTAACCCTAGTCTTTTTGTCAAGTGGTTGCAGGATCGTCAACACTTGAGGGGAAAGGGAAATATCATCAAGGAGAGGTTGTGATTAACAAAGGATCAAAAATTATCATTTCGCCATGAGCCGGTGTAAGACAGATGTGATTAAATCGTAACCTTGGCCATATTTCATTACTTAAATAATTATCCTTGTAAGTCAATTTAAAACGCGCTTCGTCTTACATCTCTTTGAGTCATATACTTCTTGAGAGCACCTCGGGTGTTCTCATCATAAGATAATTAGGATAAAATTTAATAAATAAACTCCTAGCTGATGGGTGACTATTAAATTTAATTAAATGGAATTCAGCTAGGCGCCAGTGTGGGAAAGGTGGTAACTCTCTGCCAACTTACCACTACCCTTTTGAAATGTTCAACAAAGGACCTCATGAGACACACGCGCAAGGAAATCTTGCAGTCTCGGCATTGAAGAGCTCTCACTCTTTTAACGAGCATTCAATTCCTTCTTCCGGTTTCTTCACTTCATCCCCACATTTTGGCTTGGAAAATCTCCCATTCATTCGTAATGAGCAGAACTCAAAAGCTCTCCTTTCTCAATCGAGCAAAAAGAACCTCATTGTTTTCCTCATATTTGCACTTTTGGCGTACCTCTGATTTGAGAAACCTTCCTTCTATATCATCTGCAATTTCCCATCTTGCTTACACATTGATTCCTCATAAAATCTTGCCCTCTATCGGCATCTCTTCTGGGTGGTGAACCAGATTTAAAATTCTTGGTCGTGCTAGTTGGAAAGGTTGGTCTCTACGTTTGAGTTTTGTTTCCTAGGAAGCGTATGTCTCCTCTACCGCAATCTCTTCTTTGGTAGAACAGACGAAGCTGCCCTGTCGCATTGTTTGGTATCCTGGAAAAAAAATTCCAAAGTATCTCCTTCGAGCTTCAAACCCATTCTATCCAAGCACGTAATAGAAGCCTTTAGTGCAATAAAATTCTAATATCGAAAGATCTTAATCTTGTTTGAAATCAGCCTGATGAAAAGTTTATTTTGATGCATTTTCTTTGCTTGAGGAGATTATAATGTGAACAATTCTTGTTATATCTTTTCATACTGATAAAGACCTTCTCATCTCAAATCTGTAAATTTGATAAGCTTGCTCATTCTTGGTCAATGCCAACCCTATATTTTTAATTAAATCTTCATTGAAATTACTCTGTTGTCGCCTTGAACTAAGCCAAACACTTCTGTAATTTGTCATATCATATTCGAATTGGTATTGGGCTACCTTCACAACCAAAACGAGTCCTCTATGTGGAGTATGTACATTAAAGTTTTGAAAATCCTCTTCGTCGATTTAATCTTTCTTTATATAAAACCCTATGGTTAAGATTAAACCTCGAATTAAGAGAAAAATGGTAAACAAACCTGTCATTGTGAATTAGACCTAGATCTGAGAATTATTATGTCAAGCAAGGGTGAGAGTGTTGATGGCATAGGAGTGCCAGTAATTATACTATTAAAAATCCTTGGCCAAGGTATGATGCCAGTTAGGCATTGGTCAGCTATCATGAACCAGATATACTTCTGGTCAAAATGATCCTTCTAGTTAGGAGATACATACAGAGGAGGGATCGACAAACGGTATAGGTTCATGACACCAGGCTCAGAATGGCATGATGATAATTTGATCCTTGTTGATTACCCTCGTAAAGGGTCGGGTTCTTCAGTTGAAGAAACTCGAGAGACCAGTAGGTCTTTGTGAGAACCCACACCTAGTGGACTCTAATCAACCACAATTTTCTGCCCTTTGTTTGATATTCAATGTTTTCAGTGTTTGGGTTTTGCTTGAGTTTTCAATGATGTTTTGCCAAGGAATAAAGAAAGTGCAAATAACATATGCCAATGCTCAAATGAAAGATATGCTGATAGTACTATGAAGGCTAGAAAACAAATCCATAATATCCTTTACAAGGAACAAGTGACTTTAATACAGATTTGTCCCTTTACATTTCAGGAAATTATGAGCTCATACCGGAAATATGCAAATCTGAACCCTTAACAGCAATGACTGGAACAACAATTATTTCGTGAATTTTTTGAGTGTAGGTATGACTGTCACAATCTAGATTAACCCAGAATTTGAACAGCAATTAAAAGACTCAGTCTAGAACATCATTTACACACAGCCATGGTAAGATAACACCCCCAGAACTCACACAGCAGTAACTGAGACTCTTGGCATTACAATGAGCACCCAGCAAAAACAACAAATCTGATATAAATACCTACAGCAGCAACTATACTCTTGACTTACAAATGAAGATACAACAATACCAATCTGATTTCTGTGGACACCTACAACAACCATGAAGCATTCTATATACTATGCAATTGACAAAGAGGAACCTGATTAGCAGATGTGCCTTTGATGCTGATGAGAATACAGCCTATGAACACTTCACAAACCAAGTCGCAGCCAAAGAAGTGTTGTCCCTGTTTAGTCTGAAAACTGATGAAACAAATCAATTTCGGCCTTGAATCCACTCCCAACAGCATCAATAAATAATGCCTAATTCCCTTGAGTGAAGCGCCCAAGGTCTCAAGCACAATCGAAGCAATATGAGACCAGCATAAGCAAAAATCGAAGCTCCCAGAAAACTGAAAATGACTGACAATTATTGACTGTAATATCAGACCTCATTATCTACTGATCGATGATGCAAATCGATCCTCTCAATGACCAAATCGATGAAGACTTATCATACAACCTAGCACTCCAAAGAACTCAAAAAATGATAACCTAGCACTGTAGCGTGACACTGTTCACGCCACTGTAGCAGCAGTGCATTAACTTCTGATCTGCAAATATATAACTCTTTGAAACCCTTAATTTATTCTCATATTCGCCATGTCACTGTAGCGCAGGTACTATTCACGCCCCTGTAGCAATCAGCAATAAATATATTCTACATAGAACCCTTCCAAATCTAGATTATACTGTAGCGGCACTGTAGCTTTTACTATTCACGTGTACTGTAGCGTGGGTACTGTAGCAGCAATGAAAAATATTCAACGATCTAAAATCTGCTCATCAAACCCTTGTTTGTATCTCCTCAATGATGCACAAATGAAAGGACCGAATTATCCTCTCCTCAATTTGCAACCCTTCAAGAGATCTTTCACTCCCTCAGTTATGCTATCAATAGGAAGTTTTCGTTTCCTATGATCAAAAAAGAAAATTGCGAAAGCCCTAGGCTCCACAAATAAAAAAACAATCAAAATATTATTCATCAACTGGATGCCGAGAATGAGCTCTTGCCTCTCTTTTTATTCTTTCCTTAAGAGAGCTCAAACACCTTCCTGGCCAATGTGGGATAAAAGATTTATTTCCACATTAAATTATTCACTTAACGCACTTTATTATATTAAAGTGACTTTATTATTGTGAAGTTACTTTATAACTTTATAATAATATTAAAATATTAAATAAATCACTTAAGTCACTTAAACTTTAATATCTCTTGATGTACTTGTCCGATTGCTAAACTGTCTGAGCCAGGAGTCGACTCTCCCTGTTCTCCATGTGATTGGATGCCTGTCTAAAAATAGAAACCCTGAATAGTGACTTACTATAAATAGTATATGAAACTGAGTCTAGAAATAGCTGCAAAGGCCCAATCAAGGTCGACACTGCCGATATGCTTTGCTTAGGTGTCTTTCTATTAATAGGAACCCTGACTCTCCCAAAATAGTAACTTACTATAAATAGTAAGTACGCCAATCTGAGTCAAATAACCTGTGCAAAGGCCAAAACCTAAATCCAGCTGAAGAGTAATGTCTCTCAATCACTAGTAACTGCCATAGAAGACCCTCTATCCATAACTGTTAGCCTACGAGGGTCAAATGATAGGCTAATCTTTACGAACTTTGATGCTCGCAAAATGGGGACATTACAGTCTTGGATGGGCGGAAAATCCCTTGATGATGTTTCTCTTTCTCTCAAAGATAAAGCAGTGTTCCACAGAGTCTCGGGGACGGGGACGGGGGGACGGCGGGGGGCGCGTTTCTGAGAGGGGAGACGGGGGGCCTAATTTTGGGGACGTGGGGGGGACAGCGGGGGGACGGCGGCGGGGGGTGGCGGGGGAGCGGCGCTAAAATACATATAGTACTTGAAAAATTAGTTATAAAAAGATGTATAACAATATAATTACATAAATGTAGAAGCCTAGCAGTAAGTAAAGTTAACTATAAATATTTTAAATTTAAAATCAGTATCAGGTTTCAAAAATGTGGAACTAGAAGCATAGTTGTAGGCAAAATATCAGTATCAGCCTATCAGGCTTCAAAAAATGTGGAAGCATAGTTGTAGGCATGTGAAATTTCAAATTTTTGACAGTATTCCTCAAAGAGATGTCATCTCATGGAAATATGGAATGCAATGAATCAGAATTATGAATATGATAAATCATAAAAATAATAAAATTTAAATGATTTTTAAATTTAATAATTTTTAGTTTTATTTTTAGTTTTTTAAATTTTTACAGGCTGAAGAGGTGTTACAGTTTTCGTTTTTAAGGGGGGGGAATGAATGCCCACAAGGCCAAACCAGCCAGGGAATCGAGGAATGCATTGTGAGCTTTGTAGAAGCCCGCGGGTTTCTGCAAAGCCCACGCCCAGTGCATTCCGTGAGCCAGCGTGGGCCGGCATTCCCAACCCCAGCCAAGCACAAACAAAATAAAAACAAATAAAACAAATAAAAAGAAATGATAAAATCCAGTCCACTTCAATCTCAGACTCCAAGCTCTTACGGCAGCTCTTACCCCAGGCGCACAACATAAAAAATGACCAAAATATCATTCTAAAACATTATAGTTGATACCATGTCAGGGAAATGTCTCCCTCATGGAAGGAAACGGCGGGGGGACTCGGAGACGGCGGGGGGACGGCGGAAGGACGTTTGCCAGGCGTCTCTCCGTCTCGGAAACTCCATGTTTTTTGGGGGGGACGCGTCCCCGTGGAACACTGAGATAAAGTTGTTCAAGCAATTCAGCATAATGATGATCTCATATTGTATTCTTTTCTCTCTCTCATAATTCCAAGTACATGCTTTTGCTTATTTAAGTTTAATATCAATGCTGCAATAAATGTTATCTCCTTTTAGCTAATTTTTTTTATGTACAAAACTGCAATTGATTATGTAGACAGTTGTTTGTTCTTTCAACTAAGATGGAAAATCTAAAAGTTCGTTAAAGTTCATTAATGTTCTTCTGTGATTTTAGTAATTTGAAAACAGTTAGTTGTTTTCTTTCAGCTGAAATTGAAAGTTTAAAAGTTCGTTGTGAAATTGAATATGATGTAATTATTTAAAAATTGATTTTCTTTTCCATTCAAATTGCAAAGGAAACCAAGCATGAAAACAAGTTAGTTGAACTTCGGCTGAAACTGGTAATTGGTTTTCATTTTTAAACTGTAGAACTAGTAGAGTGTTACACCCTTACAATTACATTGAATGTTTTGTAATGTCCCCTTCTTAGGCAGACAACAGGTGCTATGGTTAGTCTATCACTTGGTCCCTGTAGACTAACAGAATGGTTAGGGGGGCCCTTGAGAGTGTTCGTGGAATATTAGTCAATCATTCGGGTTTAATTCATGCTTCCAAGCTCGGTGTATTCCATGGTTTTTACTGTGTACCCTCCATAGACTTATTTCGACACTTTGTCCATACTATTTTTAGTAAGTCACAGGGGGTCACCAACCTAGTCAATTGACAATGTTTCAATGTTGGGCGTGTTGGTGGATTCTTACCATGGAGTTATCTTGGCATTTATCATGGTCCTAAGTATTAAAATTAAATAACGTTAATAGTTAAATTAAATTAGATATTTAACTTATTGTGTTATTTATATATTTTAAGGACTTTATGATAAAAGGGCATTATAAGGGAGTGGGTACCTTTCCACATAGGTAACTATGGAAAGGTCGGGGACCTTTTGGGATGGTGGCACAGCTAGCTAGCAAGCCAAATCGGAACTCAAGTGGGTGGAGGGTTAGATCTGTTTCAAGTATGCTGCCAGCACATGCCAAATCGTAGAAGGGTGGCGATGCGATGTTTCATTATTCCCGCCCTCATTCAAATGTGCCTTTTGTGCCGACGTTTACAAGTTCATGATAGGTGTTTATTACAGACATTCAAAGGGGTACGGGTCGCCTCCCCACTAGCGAGCCATGATTTGCCATCTTGCACATCTCCTGCCAGGTGGCACGATCATAGGTAATCTAGGCAGGCACGATCGTCGTTGTACAGCATAGTAATTGCAGAAGGCTCTAGGTCTTTAAATGAACGAAGGTGGCATGGCTTTGGCATGTCTTTGGTTCAGTTTGGTTTTAATTTTCTGATGTAGCTTTGTCTGCAAGTATGGCAAAAAAGTTGGAGTTCATTGTTGAGTTTTCGTCGGAGGCTCTAGTGTGCATGGGGCTTGATACCCCCATCCAATTAGACTAGAAGACTCGACAAACGGCCTTCAAGGCAATCACAAACCAGTGTTTGAAGCGGATCATGCTCAAGATCGATTTGCATGCCATAGTGGGGGTTAAAATGGTTTTAGGCAAGGAACATATATCGAACCGGGAGACATTCTAGGTTAACACCCATATTATCTCCAGGCTCCTGGCCTAAGTTCTCGATTTCCGCACACCAAAAGTGGAGGCACAAGCGATTGTATGCAAGCTCTTCAAGAAAGAGCTCCTGGGTGGATTGGATGAAATTCTAAGAACATCTCCTCTTGTTCATGGTGAGCCTCGGCCAAGAGACCTCCCCTTGGTCAAGGTTCCTAATGAGGTAATTAAGGTTTACCCTTTGCTTCTGGATCTGAAAGGCATGGCATTGGTTAGGCATCAGTAGATTGTTGCATATGGGGTAAGTTTCCTTAAAAAGTTGTTAATGATTGAGCTGGGAAATGGATTCGAATGGCTCTAAATTCAACCAATTTGCTAACATGAATGGATTTTAGTCGGGGGTGGTGGTTTCGAAAGTTTTTTAAGTTTACGGTATAATGCTTATAATTACCATTAAGTAGGCAGCCTGTAATGTTCATAAGCTATTACTGCACTATGGCTTGGCTTGACAATGGTTGTGAAATGGTTTTTGGTGGTCTCTGGTTGCCTGGTTTTGATTGGGTATTTTTTGCGAGTTGTTCCAGTGGTGTTTTTGGTATTAGTTCCACAGGTGCCTAGGTTCCTGGTGGGGTTTGGGTGGTGAGTCTAAAATTTTTTGGGTATATTTCCTCCATATCTCCTGCTATACAAACATTTGTACTAGAAGTTACAGTATAATGCTTATAATTACCATGAAGTAGGCGGCCTATAATGTTCATAAGCTATTATTGCACTACGGCTTGGCTAAGCACTAGATGGGAAATGCTTTTTGGTTTCCACTAGGTATTTTTGTAAGTTGTTCCAATGTTGTTTTTCGGTATTAGTTCCACAGGTGCCTGGGTGCCTAGTGGGGTTTGGGTGGTGAGTCTGAAATTTTTTGGGTATATTTCCTCCATATCTCCTACAATGCAGACGTTTGTATTGGAACTTTCAATAGTAATAGAAATTTCCTTACGCATTAAAAAAAAGGGCATTATAAGGAGTTTTTAAAAGGTTATTTATAATATAAAGTTGGTTGCCAAACTTAAAGGGGATATAAGGTGGGAAAAGAAATAAAAATTAATAATTTCAAAAATAAGCCAACTTGGGCATGGGAGTTTGGGGAAGTATGAAAAGCATTCATTTTGTTATCTTCATTTTATGTTGAGAAGAATTTTGAAGAAGGGTTTTTGGCTGATTGTCTGCTTATTTCGCTTTGTGAGGATGAAATCCCTCGTGAGGAATATAATCTATAGGATTGAAAGATATCTCAAGGGTGATTTGTTGATAACTCCATTCAGGGGTTATGCATGTGCTTCATTTGTTCAATTCACCACAGTGTTTGGAGAGTTTGTCAAAGGTTTATAGTTGAAAGTTTAACAGTGTTTTGAGAGGAAACTGGCAAAGGTTTTTGAAGGTCAAAGGAAGAATTGTGAGTCCCATAAGCTGGTCGTATAGCTTCAGCTAGGCCATACACCTCTAGCAGGTTGTGTGTCTTCCTAGGCTAAACGCTTAGGTTTCCAGGCAGCTATCACCTCCTTTTGAGGCGTCCAAGATTAGGGAACAGTTGCATGCCAATTTCAAGGTGAGAAAACGAGGGTTTCAAGATTAGTGATCAATTTTGTAAGCACCAGCTTGTTGGTTTGCACGATCAAACCTACAACTTCTTACATCAGAAAATGGGTATACATCAAGTGTATTCTTAATGCAAAAGTATAATCTATGTTGCATTTATTTTATGCATTTTCTTTATAATCTAGCTCGTTTTCAAATATCTGTTTTATCGCATTTCCTGGCAAGTGAAAAACAAAAAAATCACAAAATCACAAAAACAAAAAAAACAAACAGTAGATAGGGGAGACATTACAATGGTATCAGAGCTAGTTTTCCTACCAACCTATACTAAAAAATTTTCATGAGTTGGAAAGAATAGCATTATAACTAAGGATTAGCTCAATGGCGTCCCCCACAGGTTTCAAAAGGTGACACCATTTCAAGCATATTGGGTATACACAAGAGTTCTTCTAGCGACAACAATAGCATTATAGGAATTATGGCAAAATGGGATAAAGGGAAAGCTAGTTCAGTTAGTCCTAATGCCAGAGCAGAACGAAGGTTTGAAAATATGATGGATATGATAGCTCCTGGCCAAGATGAACAAAATATCACTCTGGCACACATGGTACACCTTTGTGAGACCAATGGTGCCAACACACAAAATGACCAGCACCACGAACAGGGTCGAAGGACTACTACAAACTCAATGCCTAGACCCCTACAACTAACCTTTACACGTAGGGAGGAGACACGTGCTCCCTAGGGACAAGTACATGAGCAACAGATCTCGATGACTAAGGGAGATTAGATTACACCATGTAGAGTATATCACCCTACACCCTAAAATCAAGGAGATGTTAATCTTAGAACAGTTCATGAATTAGAAGAGGCAGAGGTCAGATGCAATTGGTAGGATAGAGTACAAGGCACCCCAGTGTCGAGAGAATTTCAACAAGTAGTAAGGTGACTTTGGCACATTTGACAGTAGTGACAAGTGTATGGCATGAGCTTGGGTGTTGAAACTTGACAACTACCTTTCTTTGAGACCTATGCCTAAGGAAGAGGCAATTAGATTTGCTACTTTGCATTTGGACAGGCTGACACATGAGTGATGGGACCATGGCTTGGTCACACTTAGGCACAACTTGATCACTATATACAATGAGTTCACCAATAAACTCATCGAACGTTTTAACAAAAGAGACCCAGAGATGTATTTCCGTGAGCTAGCACAATTGAAATAGTATGGTCCATTGGAGTCCTACATCTCAAAGTTTCATAGGTTATCAATGATAGTTCCTGGTATTTCAAATAGGAGAATAGTGGTGTTGTTCAGTAAGAGACTTATTGAGCCCTTATGTGGCTGGATTAAGGTGTTTGATCTTCCCACTTTGGAGGATGTGATGAGGAAAGCGTGTAACATGGAGCTCGCTGCCCCAAAGAGTAAGTTCCAATCCAAATCATTCCCCTCCACGAAGGATGACAAGTTTCATTGTAGATTTTTCGATCCGCATGAGAAATCAGTGCCTAAACTTGATGATGAGGCCTTCAATGACCTAAGAAAAAGGAAATTATGCTTCAAATGCAAGGGCCATTGGGATCCAAACCATAAATGTCCTATGAAGGGTAAAGTGAATCATATGGAGTATTTTTCTGCTGAGGAATCAGCATCTGAAAATTTAGAACAGCAATCAGATTTAGGGGGGGATGAGGTAGAACATGCATCTAGTGACTCAGAAAAGGAGCCCGAAGAAGAGGCACCCATCGTCCAACTCTCTAACATCCATAGAGAGGGTTCTTTTAGGATTAGAGGGGTCTTGGGTGGACAACGTGTGGTCACATTACTTGACACGGGCGCCACTCATAACTTCATTGATGAGGGGCTTATAGCCAAGTGGGGACTCAAGATAGAGGAGTTCAAGGGGTTTAGAGTCAAACTTGATGATGGCTTCATTCTCGCCTGTGAGAGAAGAATTCCCAACTTAACTATTCGGCTAAATGATTATGGGTTTCGAGCAAATTATTATGTGGTTAGTATGGAAGAGATGGACATAGTTTTGGGCATGAAGTGGCTTCATGCAACTAGTGAGTTTTACCTCGACTTGTGACCATGGAGATGAAGTTTGAGATAAATAGGAGAAAGCAAGCGCTGAGAGGGATTTCAGATGGTCGCTTGTGTGTGATATCATTCAAGAGGATGGAGTTATTGATCAAGCATGATCAGGTGGAGTGGGTCGTAGTGTGCTTAGTTATGCCTTCCATTCTAGAGCAACATAAGCAAAGTTATCCACCAAATATACAAGCTTTGATGACTAAACGTAGCAAGGTGTTTAGGAGTATATCCCCAGGTAGACCTCCAGAGAGGAGAATAGAGCGCATCATTGAGCTAGAGGAGGGGGAAAAACCCGTGATTACCACTGCTTACCGAAACCCCAAGAGGCACAAAGACGAGATTGAGAAGATCAAGGAGCTGATAGAGATGGGGCATATAAGGCCAAACAAAAGTCCCTTTGCATCTTTAGTAGTGTTGGTTAAAAAAAAAATATGGGACTATGTGTATGCATAGTGACTACAAGGTCTTGAATAAAAAAAAATTAAAAATAGGTATCCCATCCCATGCATTGAGGAGCTCATAGATGAGCTTCATGGAGCATGCTACTTCTCCAAGATCGATTTGAGATCTAGGTATCACTAGATTTGGGTCAAAGAGGAGGATGTGGAGAATACTGTCTTCCTTTGTCATTATGGTCATTTCGAGTTCTTGGTTATGCCCTTTGGCTTAACCAATGCTCCTACATTTCAATCCTGTATGAATAGGGTTTTCCAAGCTCAGTTGAGGAAGTTTGTCCTCATATTCTTTGATGATATATTGATCTTCCATAGGACTTGAGCGGAGTAGCTCCAACATCTTGATATAGTGCTGAGTATTTTGGAGAGTGAGTCGTTGTATGCAAAGGAATCGAAATGTGAATTTGGCATGGCAGAGCTCTTATATCTAGGTCACATTATTAGTGCAAAAGAACATTATTGCTGATGCACTTTTGAGGAGACCTCACTTGTGTTCTTTAAGAGCGATTGTAGCTGATTGGAGAGAGTGGATTTCAGCTAAGTATGCGAAGGACAAGTGGGCTTCAGGTGTTCTTGATGGTACAGTGCAAGATGACAAGTATATGTAATGTCCCCTTCTCAAGCATGATCTTTTCAGTTGACCGTTGGCCTATTCCGAAGACCCGTAGGCTACTCAGAAGGTGAAATTAGGGTTTCCTGTTTTGGAGGTTGTTGTTGCTCGAGAATTGGTGATTGAATTGTGGTTTCTTTCTGGGTTTTCAGAGAGCTTCGCAGTGGTATGACTTTCTTTGCGTTTCGAACACTTTCTAGAATTTACTATTTTTAGTAAATTCTATTTTTGGTAGTAGACAGGTTGGTTCCAGTTCAGTTGGCTTCCCTCAGCTGTCAGTTCAGTTGGGTTGTTCAATTTTGGCCTTGGGATGCATTTGGAGAGATAAGCTCGATTAATTTAAATAATGTTATATTTAATGTTATATTATCCCCTTGGCTTAGTCTTATAACTTAATGTTGTTTTAAAAAGTGGTCTTCAAGGGTGGGCGCCTCATGGAGGTAATTTTATATTTTATTAAAGTCAAAAATTGAAGCTTAAGTTGGACGCCTATTTTCTTGAAGGGATGAATTAAAAATAAAAGTCAAAGTGAAGCCTTGAACAGTGGACGCCATCTCTTGGAGGGAAAAGGTTTATTTCAAATTTGAATTTAGGGCTTCTCTTCTAGAAGTTTTTGGAGATTCCTTGCTGTGCCTTTATAAGGAGGCCTCATCTCTTCATTTGATCATCTTATGTCTACAGAAATGTTATGCTGTCGGAATGGTACTGGGACTGCTTCGAGGAATGAATGCCTCCTAGCTTTGGCATTGCTTCTTGCTTGAAAACACAGCAACTAGTGATGAGTTAGTTGTAGATAAGTGAGCTTTATAGTGAGTTTTTTCATTGTAGATGTTATTTATGCATTATAATTCAGTTTCTTGCAAATTAATCAAAAAATCTGGAGTTGTTGGTTGTATTGCAGATTGGTGTTTTGACTCATAAGTATTTGGGCGAATTTCTTTTGGTTTTGGGTAGTTTACCCATGCATTTGCTAGCTAAGGGTGCCCCCTTCTGTGGAGTTTGAGAATTTTTAGTGAAGTCTTCTTTTTTTTTTAGCTCAAAATCGCCCCTCTCTTGCAGCCGTACCATTTGGGTTAGCTTTGAAGTTTGTGCAAAAAAATATAAGTTGGTTTTGGGTTAGTTTTGAGGTTCTATCTTGGGCGCCTCCATTCTAGAAGCATTTAGAATTTGGTCTTATGCAGTTTGAGTGAGTTTTGGGAGAGACGTGCATTTTGGTGAGATACTAGGTTGTCGGTTATGCATTTTAGCTTGCTGGTCAGTCATATCAGAATTATGAAAGTGTACTATGTTGATGGGTTGGTGACTAGAACATCTTATTAAGCTTCAAGGAGACATTGTTTATTGTTGCAGCAACTGGAGAGCTTCTAATCTTTGTCATGACAAGTTCTTTCTATCAAAATGTAAGCTGAACAATAGTATTGTCAGCATTCTCTCTTCAGCTCTTTACTTTACTATATTTCCCACTGAATAAGTGGAAGAGGCTGGCTTGTCACCTATTTACATTTGGTTTGCCTTGTAGTTTGTAGCATCTCTGCCATATGGTAGCTCCCTTCTCATCTTGGGTTGGAAAGCACATGCTTGGCGTTGAGCTTACTTTCAGCATAATAGATGATAGGGATCCTCTGACCATATGCTCGTCGTCAACCGGTGCATTCTTGGTTAGAGTTCTTTATTTAGCATTGCATTGAGATCCTCTGACCATATGCTCACACCTTGCCCAATTCGGGATCCTTGTGTACATTCTTGGTTAGAGTTGAATTCCGCATCGTTTTGGTTTAAGTGCAAACCCTAACGGATGTGTGTTGCATTTCCTTCTAATAAAAAAATTGAAAAAAATTGGTCGGATTTCAGTGGTATCAGAGCCACACATCCTGCCATCCTGTGAAACAAACCTTCTATGAGTGACAGAGAAAAAAGATACTTAGCAAGAGAAGACAAGAAGGCTACAAGTCAGTTTCAGTGGCATCAGGTTCCAGAAGGTCAGACAGCTTCAGAGGTATTGAGGGCTCATTGGGAGTCTTCTCAGGAAACAGAAATGGCGGAAGGTGAGAGGTCAGTAGGTGGTAACGAGAGGTTTACCAGCAATAGAGATGGAAGTGGAAAGGGAAGAGAAAGAACGCCAAGTCCAGGAAAGAGGTTCGAGAGGAAGATGGATGCCATAATGGATATGGTATCTTTCATGATGGGGATGAACCAACAACTAAAAATTGACAATAAACTCCAAAATTCTTCAACAAATGAGCTCAATCTGCTAGTCTGGATGAGAAGCAACAAATTAGCCAACTAGGTGTTATCTCTCAAACACAAAATTGGTCAAGAAGCTAGGAGGTAAACATTCCTCGAAGCTGAAATCACAATGTCATTTCAACAACATAACAATAGCATAAGCTCATGAATGATGAATGTTGGAACTAAGCTTCTCTTTTATAGAAAATGAGATGACTCTTCAACTTCTGAAACTCCCAAGGAGGGATGCCCCTTTCACCAAATTTGAAATATTATTAATAAAAAACAACTTAATTTCACCTTCTTATGGCGTCAAAACTCAAGGCATGATAATATGCAAAAATAATAAATATTTCTCTTCATGAAGCACCCCCCTCAATGACCACTTTCTAAGAACAACTTGAAGTTATTTTACTACGCCAAGGTGGCAACTGAAAAAATATAACATTAATGCCTTTATTTGAAAATTTCACCAAATAATGCTTGAAAAAACCAATAATCAAACCCAAGCAACTGCTCCAACTAAAATGATGAACTGAAGAACTGACAACTGCCAACTGCCATAAATAGTATTTACTAAAAATAGTAAACACCTAGAAATGCCACAAAACCTCCAAGCAAGGAAAACCTAATTTCACCTCCACGAGCCTATAGGTCTCCATAATAGGCTGATTACTGACGAGAAGGGGACATTACACAGTCTCTCCCAAATCCTTCGAAAAAGTATCTGCCTCTGGAACTAACAGAAACTGTGACTGATTTCTTGCCTAACTTCTGGTGTAGTATTTGTGGGCTCTATCACTCATCTGACAACTAACACTGTCGGGAACAGGATGGCAGAATCATGGCTCTGATACCATTGTAATGAGGCAACCAAATTTTTTCAAGTTTTTCAATGTTCAAGCCAATACAACAAACACTCGTTAAGGTTAGCCCAAATCCAAACAACTGCTAGAAAGTAACTCTATGCCAAGAATAAACACTCAATCCCAAAATGAGAATGGTGTTGTCATACGGTGTCGAGGATCATCAGTACTCGAAATGAAAGTACAATAGTGGCACTTTACAACTTGCTATAGTGCTCTCAAACTCACAAAACTCTCTCTCAAACTCTACAAATTTCTACAACATTATTTTCAACTCTCTTATCCTTTAGGCTTTCTCAACCTCTACATGTAATATTGTTCTAGTTTTTATTTTTATTAGGTGTTGCCACAATAGTGCTTCCCACTTTTGTGAAATCTTGTTTTATTCTTGAAATCACATATTTTTTAGAAAATTAACGATTTAAGCCTTGTGGGATTCCATCTAAATGGTTTTAATTGAAGAGGGTTAGATCAGACCTTGTTAGATCAAACCTCATGATCAATATTGCAAGCATTTTCTTTATTGTGCCCTAAGCACCTTGGGATTATCACATCCTTTTTCTCTTTTATCTTAGTTCCACTATCGCATATTCACATCTCTAACTAATCTCTAACACATTTGGGATAGAAGCATTCACACACTAATTCTATCTTTCTCTATCTAGGCTATTGTGGAGGTAGAAATACCAAAGCAAGGATTTTACTAAGGCAAATCCCCAAAAAACCCAAAACATAATTCATTTTATTTGTCTTTGCATGTATTTTGAGAGCACTCAATCGCACAAAGGTTTACAAGTGCTTTCTTGTTCATTGTTCACTTCTTTCTTTCATTAAAACTCATGCAAATCTTATTATTTATTTTATTTCCTTATATTTTCATTATGTAGTATTTGTTAGAGTATTTTTGTTTTCAGTTTTGTAGACTAGGTGAACAACCATTTTGGATCTTCACATTTTTGGGGAATTTTTCCACATGCTATTTCTATTAGATGATAACGCAACACACAGATGTCCATGTGATGTGCTAGCATCCTACCAAGTCACTTCCTCCTAACTTCAAGTTCCTAGTTGTGTATGATTTTCATTTCCATTACTAAAATGTTGCAATTACTTTTTTGTTATCTTATTTCTTCACCAGTTATTTTCTTTAAACATCTTAGTTAATTTTATATTTCTATTCAAAATCAAATTCTCTAAAAAAGGATAAGCAATATAGTTTTAGGTAGGCTTAAAGATTATGATTTGTCCTCATGTATAGTGTGGAATTACTCTCAAGAAAAACTGATCTTCCTTTGTAAGAGTCAAATTTCATACTTTTCAACAATTTTTTAGAAGAATAGAGCTAATCATATGGTAGATATCCAAAAGGCACTCCAACATTGCAAGGATCACGGTATTTCTTTAAATCCAAAGGAGTGTATCTTTAGAATGACTAAAGGAAACATTTTAGGGCATGTGATATCAAAAAGGGGTATTTCCATTGGTACTAAGCTAGAAGCAATTGTAAAGTTATCCATGCTTGACAACAAGGACATGAAATAGATCTTTCGAAAAAATAAATTTTGTCATGAAATTTATTACAGGTTTTGTAGAGATGGTGAAACCATTAAATAATATACTCAAAAAGGATGCCAAAATTAAGTGGACTGTTGAAGTGAGCAACCAAGATCTTCAATCTGCAACACCAAATAACCTCCACAAGAAATAGAGAGAAGCAACAATAGAAGATGTTATTCCACAAAACAATAATTGCAATATGATACAATATGCAATATTCTACAATACAATATGCAATATAATGCAAAATATGTTAGACATGCCTTGCTTATAAAGGCAAGGATGAGAGATAGGATTAGACAAGATCATGACAAGTGTCTTAATCCTATCACATGAGACAACTAACTCATAACTAAATAGGATATTGTAAAGTCTAGATAAAACAACTATGAATTCTAGAGAAGACAACTAAGACTTCTAGAGGGAATCTTTTATTCTAAGTAAACTTAACATGTGAACTAAATCCCCTAAGTCCCTAGTAAGGAATTAACTAGGTACAAGACTTTATTCACACCAACTTGAACAACTAAAGAAAAATAGGCTTTTGAAGAGATGAAAAGGTGCATTACAAAAGTACCAATGTTTATCAATCCAAATTACACAACCTTTCTATATATATTATTTTGCATTTGAACAATCTTGTGCAGCTATTTTGACACAAACAGGAGGAATAGGGGATGAGAGACCATGAAATGCCCCACTCATTTTTTGCTATGTTTTTTTGTTTGGTTTGACATGTTTTGAGAGAAGAAGAGGGAAATGCAAAGGGTGTTTTCTATTTATAAATAAGAATAGAAATAAAGCACTTTTAGCAATTAAACTACTCAGATTTTTGGCAATGTTTAGAGATGTTAACAAAAAAAAAAATTCCAAATTTAATTTCTGATCTGAAAGTACAATATTCCCAAAATGTAAAGGCAACCCAGATTATCAAAATACATGACATATTAATTTCTAACATACCCAGAATGATTTTTGGAATTTGATATTTTGTTGTGCTTGCAACCAACTCCTGCAAGCTCCAAAAAACCGAATGCCACAACTAGAAATACATTACCTATCAATTTCTAACATACCCAGAATTATTTTTGGAATTTGATATTTTGTTGTGCTTGCAACCAGCTCCTGCAAGCTCCCCAAAACTGAACGCCACAACTAGAAATGAAAGTATTTGTTGTTGTAAATGAAGTGTAAGGAAATCCTAACCCTAGGTGCCTCCAAACCAGCAAGAGACTGCTCACAAACCCAAGCAACCAAGTGACAATAAATAAAATATACCTATGAATGAAGTATAGATTTGACCTGTAAACTCCTCTCGATATATAACTCTCAAATTGGTCTCCAAAGGAGAGTTCACTGATTTCCACAAATTGATTCTTGAAGCCCAAATGTGAATCCTGAATTAAATCTGCCTGTAAGAGGATCTGGGTTTTCGTCCAAACCTATGAACCTGAACTTGAGGGTTTTCGTCCTCTAGTTCCTAGAAAGCTAAGCTCTCCTAAAATTCACCAATTCTTCCAAAAGATAATTTTCCACAAGATACCAAATAATTTTCCCTCATTCCTTTTAAAGGCTTAGCTCAACTTCTAGAAGATTCCCTTTAATTTAATAAAGTGACTTTTATCTTTTTTATTATTTTTAAACTGAATCACTTTAACAAATAAGTAATTGATTAAATATTAATGCCCCAATTATTAATTTAGGACAAAATAATATTGAATTAATTAAATTAATTAAATATTGTCTAGATGAAAATTGGGGACTTTACAGACCAATTACATTCATGAGTCTTCCTTTCAAGAACACAGAAGTAAGATATCCATACATAGAAAAACAGACATTTGCATTGGTAAGGGTAGTCAAGAAATTCAAGCATTATATCCTAAGGAGTAAAGTGTTTGTTGTTGTTCCAAATGTTTCAATTGTTGGCCAAAATGAATCAAAATGCGCCTCAAACACCCCAATTTCAAAATGAAGAAACCAATTCTTCAAATGCCAACAATCCTAGAGGACAGAAATGAACACACTAATGGTGTACGGTTGTACCCATTGGGTCCATCACTAGACCCCTTCAGCCTACCTTCACTCGAAGGGAGTAGCCTCCACTCGAACAAAAAGTCCAAATTCCCATGGAAAAAGAAATGAGGACCAGTTCTGAAAAGTATGTAGCTCTACTAGTTGAGATTCGAGACGTTTTGTCCCTAAAATAACTCATGAATCAAAAGAAGAAGAGGGGAGGTGCAAGGTTTGATAAAAAAGGCCCTTTGATGCAAAGAAATTTTCAACAAGCCTTGGGAAAAGTGACTCTAGCTCACTTTGATGGGAGTCACAAGTGCATTGCCAGAGCTTGGGTTCAAAAACTAGACAATTATTTGTCCTTGAGACCAATGCTAGAAGTGGATGCCATCAATTTTGCTACCTTACACCTGGACAGAGCTACACACTTGGTCACACTTGGCCATAATTTGATTGACAAATATGATGAGTTTACCAACAAACTCATTGAGAGGTTTGACAAGAAAGATCCTGAGATCCAGTTTCAGGAGCTTGAACAATTGAAACAACATAGCTCTCTTGATGCTTTCATTTCTGAATTTCAAAGACTTTCAATCCTGGTTCCTAATATCACGGAAAGAAGATTGGTAGTCCTTTTCAGTGAAGGGTTGATGAAGCCATTGAGAGGATGGGTTAAGGTCTTTGATCTGCCCACTCTCCAAGAGGTGATTCAGAAAGCAAGGAGCATGAAACTTGCAGCCCCTAGACCCAAATTTCAGTCCAAGGACATCTATAATAAGAAAGACAAGAAGCATTTTCATAAAGATGCTAATCAACCAAAGAAGTTCCCTTCAAGGATGGATGATGGCATCCATAATGAGCTGTGAAGGAAGAAGTTGTGATTCACTTCGAAGGAGCCATGGGCTCTAGTCCATAAATGCTTTGAAAGAGGCAAAGTACACCACTTGGAGGTCTGTTCAACTAATGAATCAGCATCAAAAAAATCAGAACAACAATCTGATTTGGAGAATAAAGAAGAAGAAGAGTCACTTGAAGAATCAAAAGAAGAGAAGGAGAATGAGGGCACTCTTGCCCAACTTTCTAGTTTTCAAAAAAATGAATCCTTCAGGGTTCGAGGAGTCTTATGTGGGAAACGAATTGTTGCCCTCATTGACATTGGAGCAATGCATAATTTTATTGATGAAGGAATTGTGGCCAAAAGAGGACTCAAAACTAAAGAATTTGGAGGATTTAAGTTAATGGTGGCTGACGATTTTACACTTGCACAAGGAAGATATTTGATATGTGTATTCAGTTGGGAAATTATGAAGTCAAGGATCGCTTTTATGTTGTAAGCATTGGTGACATGGATGCAGTTCTTGGCATCTAGTGGCTGTGGTCTTTGGGAGGGATCACACTAAACCTTCAAACCATGGAGCTGAAGTTCAAAACTGATGGGAAGAAGGTAGTGTTGAGAGGAATGTCCAATGGAGGCCCTCGCATTGTTTCATTCAAGAGAATGTAAAGATTGATTAGGAATGACTAAGTAGAGTTGGCAACAAAGTGTGTTATTATGCCCACCATTCCTCAAGAAGAAACGATGGTCTATCATCTTGATGTGCAAGCTTTGGTTCCCAAGCGCAGCAAAGTATTCACTGGCATTCCACCTGGAAGACCTCCTAAAAGGGGGGTGCAGCATGTGATAGAACTGGAAGAGGGTGCCAAGCCTGTCATCACCACCCCATATCGGCATCCCAAGAGGCACAAGGACGAAATTGAAAAGGCCATTAAAGAACTCTTTGATATGGGACACATCCATCCAAGCAAGAGTCCTTTTGCATTTTTTGTGGTTTTGGTGAAGAAGAAGGATGGGACTATGTGCATGTGCATAGGTTACAGAGATCTCAACAAAAATACAATAAAAATTCGATACCCGATACCAAGGATTGATGAGCTACATGGACCAATCTTCTTTTCCAAAATAGACCTAAGATTTGGTTATCATCAAATCAGAGTTCGGGAGGAGGTCATTAAAAAGACTGCTTTCAAATGCCATTTTGGGTATTATGATTTTTTAGTTATGCCTTTTGGCTTAAGTAATGCTCCTACGACCTTCTAATCTTGTATGAATCAGGTGTTCAACAAGAAGTTATGTAAGTTTGTTTTGATCATCTTTCATGACATCCTGATTTTTAGCAAGTCATGGGAAGAGCATATCAAACATTTTGAGGAATTGTTGAGCATCCTTGAGGTCGAATCTTTGTTTGCTAAGGAGTCCAAATGTGAGTTTGGTATGACCGAACTCTTATATCTTGGTAATGTGATCAGCTCAAAGGGGGTTAGTGTGGACCAAGAGAAGATTAAGGCCATTTTGGAATGGCCACCACCAGAAAACATTACTTAGTTGAAGGGTTTTTGGGGTTTTGTGGCTTCTATAGAAGGTTTGTGAAGGGATGTTCTCAGTTGGTTGCTCCTCTCACGAGTCTCACCAAAAAAGGCGCATTTGTATGGTCTAATGCAGCACAAAAAAAATTTGATCAATTCAAGAAAATCATGAGCTCATGTCCTGTCTTGGCCATACCTTACTTCTCCAAGCCCTTTGAGCTTCAATGTGATGCCTCAAGAGAAGGAATAAGTGTTTTTCTAATGCAGTACAAGCACCCAATTATTTTTTAAAGTAGAAAATTGAGAGGTGTGGAAAGGACATACTCAATTTATGATAAGGTGATGCTTGCAATAATGCACGCATTGGCCAAATTTAGGCAATATTTGGTTGGTGGTAAGTTTGTTGTGAAGACCAATCATAACAGCCTATGAAATATTTCGAACCAATTTTTTTCAATTTTTTCAATAACAAATACAATGCAACACACATCCGTTAGGGTTAGCACTTAAACCAAAACAATGCGGAATTCAACTCTAACCAAGAATGCGCCGGATGACGACGAGCATATGGTCAGAGGATCTCAAAGCAAAGCTAAATAAAGAACTCTAACCAAGAATGCGCCGGATGAAGATGAGCATATGGTCAGAGGATCCCTAACTTCTATTATGCTGAAAGTAAACTCAACACCCAGAATGTGCTTTTAAACCCGGAGTGGGAATGGAGCTACCATCGGGCGGGGGTGTAAGATATTACAATGCAAATCAAAGTAAATAGGCGGCAAGCCAGCCTCTCCCACTTATCCAGCGGGTATTACAATGAAATAACAGAGAAGAAGTAAGATTGCTGACAGTACTACTGTTCAGCTTACAATAATTAGAGATTCGCCTACCAAATACATAGAATAAGAAAGTCTAACCATGCTGCAATATAGTATAATGTCTCCTCAATGATCACAAAGACTTTCAACCCAAACCCAACTCAAAAGATAGACTTTACGCAAGCTGATATGACAGAACAGCAACTTAATATGCATAACCAGCAACCCTAGAATCCACTAAAATGCTCACAACTCACTCAATACTTGCCAGAATGACATGAGACTTGATGCAAACGAAAGCTAGGATGATGACAATGAAGACTAGACAAAGAAACAGCTGACAAATTGAAGTATTTTTTTTTCTAAACACTTGCCAGGCAAAACAGAATGGTACAGCCTCAAGAAATGTTCTACCAACAAGATAAAATCCAAGACACCTCTAAAAAATCTGCAACTTGGCATAGAGGGGCGCCCAAGGCTAGCAAATGCATGGGTAAACTACCCAGAACCAAAATAAATTCGCCCAAAGACTTATGAGTATAAACTTCAATCTGCAATACAAAATCAGCAACTCCAGATTTTGATTAAAATGCAAGAAACTGAACTACAAATGCAAAACAACTTCTACAATGCAAAATCTCACTACAAATCTCACTCAACTACAATCTAACTCTCCACTAGTTGCTGTCTTTCAAGCAAGAAGTCGAGCCAAGGCTAGGAGGCATTCATTCCTCGAAGCAATCCAAATACCATTCCGGCAGCATAACTTTACTCAAGACATAAGATGATAAATGAAGTCCCAAGGCTCCCTTTTATAACTTTGAGAAGGCCCTCCAGAAGCTTCTAGAAAACAAACCCTAATTTCAAATTTGAATTGACTCCTTTTCCCTCCAGTTTGGGCGCCCCCTTTCATAATGTTCAATCTTGACTTTATTAAAAATCCCCTCTTCATAAAATGGTGTCCCTTTCTCCAAGAAGTATTTTTGACTTTAGAAATATCAAAATAATTCCCCATGAGATGACCACCCTCAAAGTCCCCCTTTTTAAAACAACTTAAAGTCATATTACTAGGACAAGGGGTCATTTTATAAAATAAAACATTATTAACTTTAAATGACTTATTTCTCCAAAATGAACCCCTTAAGCCAAAAATCAGAATTACCCAATGAACTGTCAGAAAAGGAAAGCTTGCTGAGCTGATGCTGACTTGACCACTGCTAAAAATAGAATTTACTAAAAATAGTAAATTCGGAAAGTTGCTCGGATCAAAGTGCATGCGACACCATTGCGAAGCTTTCTGAAAACCCAGAAAGAATCTGCAATTCAAAATCCCCAACTCCAAGCTGTAGCCTTCATAACTTACTAAAATAGTAAGTCCGAAAAAGTTGCCCAACGCAGTTGCAAGTCATACCTCTGCGAAGCTCTTTGAAAACCTAGAAGGAATCCAGAATCCAAACAACCAAACTCCAACAAGCAAAACCCTGAATCTTCAAGAGAACCCATCAAACAGTCGGAAACCCTAATTCTGCCACTGACCAGGCGACAGCACACTGGGAATAGGCTACCAATCACTGAAAAGTTAAGTGCTAAAAACGGGGACATTACAGCCTAAAACATTTCCTTCATCAAAAAGACCTCAATGACAAACAACAGAAGTGGGTCAGTAAGCTGCAAGCTTATGATTTTGACATAGAATATGCCAAAGGGAACAATAATATTGTGTCTGATGCCTTGTTAAAAAGGCCACATTTGAGTTCTATGATGGAGATCATTGTTGATTGGAAGGAGAAAATCCTTGCAAAATATGAGAAAACTCCTTTGCCACTAGCATTGTAGAAGGTATTTTGTAGGATGAGAGGTAAAAAGTAGTGAATGAATTGATTTTCTACTTGGAGAGGATCTTCTTGGTGCCTAAATCTAGACTCAAGGAGAAGATTCTTAAGACTTTCCATGATGCTCCCTTGGCTAGTCACCAAGGATTCTTTAAAACTTATAAGCAGATTTGGGAAAGATTCACATGGAAAGGACTCAAGGATGAAGTCCTTGGGTATGTCAAAGAATGCTAGATTTGTCCACAGAACAAGAACAAGCACACTTTTTCCGCTGTCTTGTTGCTGCCCTTGCTTATTCCCAATCAAAAATGGGAAAATATCTCAATAGGTTTCATCATCAGCTTGCCTAAGGTACAAGGGAGGGATTGTATTTTTGTTATTGTTGATAGATTGACGAAATTCGCACACCTCTTTGCAATTTCTGCAGTGTTTACAGCAGTTAAGGTTGCTGATTTGTTCTTTAGACAAGTGTTCAAGTTGCATTGTTTGCCAAAAAATATTGTGAGTGATAGGGACAGCAAGTTCCCAAGCATGTTTTGGCAGAAGATTTCTATCAATAACATTATGTTTCCACAGTCCATTATCATAAGTAGTCGAGATTTCTGGATTAAACTGTGTTGTTTTTTTTTCCATCAAAAAAAAAAAACAACACACAGTTTAATCCAGAAATCTCGACTACTTACAGAAGATTTCTAGATTGAGTGGATCTGTGCTTACTCCAAGCACCAGTTATCACCCACAAATTGATGGGAAAACCGAGATTGTTAACAAATGGCTAGAAGGATATCGAGCAGGAACGGGCTTGGTGGAAGGGAGATAGTCTTCCTGCTCTTATCAAGCATGCCACCCATAGGGGGTTAAACCTCATGGGCTAGGAGGCTTATTAATGCTCCTGGGCTTGATCAAGGAGGATGGACAACCTCCAAGGTGGACTGAAGGATGGAAGGGCGGTTGACCTTCCATGCTCTCGCAATACAAGGATAACTATCCTTGAGACTATGATTTGCAAGATTTCTATCAAATTCCTAATATGGTTAGTATAGGAACATGTTAGGATGATTATTAATACTATCGATTTCTAACTCTTATGGACAATAGTTGTCCTCATGGATTCTGTTGGAAACTAACATTGTTGGACCTAAACCAAGATTTATATCTTATAAAGGGCATTTCAATTGGTAAATTTATAATCTTAAATGTATTTCATTTCTTATTTTGATTGAAATTGTGGTTTTAGGGAAAAGTCTAGTAGTATCCCAAATAGGGGACATTCCATTCAGTTCCTCACAAATCTCAAGCTCCACTAAGGGATATGGAACCTATGGTTCCAAGTCCATGTTTCCTTTCACACTCTATCTTCCCCTCCTACAAGATATTCATTCCTTTCGAACCTTAGGTCCTAATAGGAACTTGAAACTCTATGTTCCAAATCCACATTTCCTTCCAGGGTTTGCTCCCCGACATATGTTGACTATCCACAATTTTTTGGTCTTCCAACCTTGATTAAAAGTGGCTGAATCATAGAAAAGGCACAACTAATCAGTGTTAGCAGGCAAGTTTTTACTGACACGACATTCAACAAGAGGCATCCAACTATGTCATGACCATAGCAGTGATGCCTATGACAATGATTTCAATTTTTGTATGGCAGAAAAGGGTCTATTTCAGCTACATATACATGGAATTATTCATGAACATTATGGAAACTTCAACATCCTCGCTTTCATGTGTGTATCATTGGCATAGTTATAAAAGTTGGATGAAAGACAAGTTTAGGATAAAATCTCCCGATTTTTGCAAAGTATCCCTAGTTAGGGTTGGCTGATGTAAAATTCTATTTTTCAAAACTTCTACCGGTTTGTGATTCAGATTTAATGTTTGGCACAAGCGGTTGGCTGTGCCAAAAAAGTATATGCAGCCCAATAAGTGTTCCAACCACCATTTTTAATCTTTACAAATCCCTAGGCAATGGTTTTCACAATGTGATTGGATTAGATCAATATGGTTTCATGTTCAAGTGTTTAGTATATCGTCATGCTATGGTTTTGATTTTTAATCTTAACTTTAGATCAAAAGTTGTTTTAGAGTCCCAAATAATGCTCATGTGCAAGATGTTATTTTTAGTAGTTGCTAATTGTGTTAGTAGCTATTTTTGATGTCCAATTACGTATGATTGATGAGGACCTATTTTTAGGCCAATTTAATTATTTGGTATTTTATTAGTTGTTTTAAGATAGATTTGCTTTAAGTTCTTTTCTTTCCACTTTTTTTGCAGCTTTTGGAGATGTTAGTTTTAAAACATTTCTTTTTGTGATATTTAGTTGTTATTTTCAAGTCCCTAAAACCAATTCATTGTAACATATAAAGTAGTACCTTGGGCACAAGATATTCGTAATGAGAGTTGATGCTAAGCTTATGTTGGATAAACTACTATTCAAGCTGAAGTTATTGTTGAACCTATGTTCACAATTCCATAAATCAAATTGATTGTAGATTGTAGCATCAAGCTTGGTATTGGATATATTATCTACCTAGGTTGTAGATTTGTATACAGCTTAATTGTTTAATTCTTGAAACTGTTTGCAGTCAATTTATGTGTTGTAATTCCTTTCATATATTGCTTGCACTAAATAGCTGGTTTATATTTTAGCTAGCTCGGAGGTTTTGGTTGGATGTGCTTAGATTAATTTTTCACCCTTGATATTTGAAAATCTTGTTTGCAAGACATGATTGTTAAATATTCATTGTATGTATCTAGGATAAAACACAAGCACTTAATTACTTTTATTTATGCGAAACCCCCTTAGAGAATCTTGTAAAGTGTGCATATTTCTATATCTAGTCAATAGTTTTAACTTAGTGGTATTTTAAGGTAATGTCCCACCCCCGATTTGAATTTTCACTTGCAATTTTCCTCGATTATTTTCATTTTGAAAGATGGAACATTTTATCAAACACTTCACAATGGTTTGAGAGGCTTGGGACGACAACTTGGGGAAGGATAAATATTAATTCAATAAAGTGCTTGCCTTCATGAAATGGGACGCCAACTTGAACTGTAGATTGAGTCAACTTGAAATTGGAAAATAATTTGACTTCCTAGTTTGGTCGCACTTTTCTAGAAGCTTTTGGAGATGCCTTGCAAGTTTATAAAAGGGAGCCTTCTTTCCTCAGTTCATTATCTCATGTTTATTGCACTGTTATGTTGCCGAAATGGTTAGTGGATTGCTTCGAGGGATGCACACCTCCTAGCAAGGCTTGACTTCTTGCTTGTAAGATAGCAACTAGTTGAGAGATTAGTTGTAGTTGGGCTTATTGCATTTGTAGTTGGGTTTTCTTGCATATTGTAGTTGAGTTCTTGCTTTTCAGTCAAATTTTGGAGTTGCTGGTTAGAGTAGCTGAGTGTATGTTTTAGCTCATAAACTCAAAAATAAAACTATTCTCATTCTGGGTGTTTCATCATTGTGATTCCTTGCTAGGGGCGACCCTTCCTGTGAAGTTGCAAATTTTATTTTGGAGAAATGGATTTTATAGAGTGAAGTTGCAAATTTTCAAAGACTTTCCGTGATGGTGCCCAACATCACTGAAAGAAGGTTAGTTGTACTATTCTCTGAAGGATTGATGGAACCATTGAAAGGATGGGTTAAGGCATTCGACCCACCAAGTCTAGAAGAAGCCATTAAGAAGGCCCGAAGCATGGAGTTGTCAGCTCCAAGACCAAGGTTTCCACCAAAGCCCTTTGCTCACAAGAGGGACAAAAGGCATTCTTCAAATCAGCATAAGGAATTCCCCTCTAGGATTGATGATGAACTCCAGGAGAAATTGAGAAAGGAGGGAAAATGTTACACTTGCAAAGAACCTTGGACTAAGGGTCATCAATGCTATGGAAGAGGTCAAGCAAATCATTTGGAGGCCTATTCTGATTTTGGATCAGAATCTGATCACTTGGAGCAGCGGTATGGTTTTGAAGAGAGAAAGCTCGAGAAGAGTCTGAAGATGAACAAGGAGGAGGCACTTTTTCCCAACTCTGCCCAACTCTCGAGCTTTCACAAAAATGAATCCATCAAGGTTAGAGGCATGATCAAAGGGCAGCGAATAGTTGCGTTGATTGACACTGGAGCAACACACAACTTCGTTGATGAAGGCATGGTGACTAAGAAAGGGCTCCAAATGGAAGAATTTGAAGGCTTCAAAGTTATGGTTGTCGATGGGTTTCACCTCTCTTGCACCAAGAAGATTTCAAACATGTCTATGCAATTGGGCAACTATGAAGTCAAAGATGACTTCTATGTAGTCAATATTGGGGATACGGATGCCGTCCTAGGCATCCAATGGTTGCGTTCACTTGGAGAGATCTCTCTAAATCTACAAACCATGGAGATCAAGTTTCAATCCGATGGAAAGGTGGTGTTAAGAGGAATGTCTAATGGAGGTCTTCGGATTGTTTCCTTCAAAAGAACGGAGAGGCTAATTTGGCATGACCAAGTTGAGTGGGTTGTGAAATGTATGGTTCTTCCAGCTAGTCCGGTTGAAACAAAAAGGGACTATCCTCCAGATATTCAGTCTATACTCACTAAGAAGAGTAAGGTGTTTGTTGATCTACCTACTGGGCCGCCTCCTGAAAGGGGAGCTAAGCATGTCATTGAACTCAAGGAAGGGGCCAAACCAGTCATCACAACACCATATCACTATCCTAAGAAGTAGAAGGACGAGATTGAGAAAAGCATAAAAGAACTCTTAGAGATGGGCTTCATCCGTCCAAGCAAGAGTCCCTTCGCTTCAGCAGTAGTTCTTGTGAAGAAGAAGGATGGCACCATCCGCATGTGTGTAGATTATCGTGCCTTGAATCAAAGCACAATCAAGAATCGGTACCCCATTCCCCGAATAGATGAACTCATTGATGAGCTACATGGTGCCAAGTTCTTTTCAAAAATTGTTTTGAGATTGGGTTACTACCAAATTCGGATGAGGGGATCAGATCTTGAGAAGATGGCATTCAAGTGCCACTATGGTCATTTCGAGTTTTTAATCATGCCATTTGGGTTGACTAATGCTCCAGCCACTTTCCAGTCCTGTATGAATAGTCTTTCAAAAGCAGTTGAGGAAGCTTGTGTTGATCTTTTTTGATGATATCCTCATCTTCAGCAAAACGTGGGAAAAACATCTTAAGCACTTGGAGGAAGTGCTTAGCATCCTAGAATCAGAAAGTTTGTTTGCCAAAGAATCCAAATGTGAATTTCGAATGAAGGAGCTGCTCTACCTTGGTCACATAGTCAGTGCCGAAGGGGTGAAAGTTGATCCAAAAAAGATCAAGGCCATAGTTGATTGACCACCTCCTGAGAACTTGACAATTTGAAAGGATTCTTGGGTCTTTGTGGCTTTTACAAAAGATTTGGAAAGGGCTACTCTCAAAGTGCTGCTCCTCTTACTGACCTCACTAAAAAGGGGACTTTCTTTTGGTCAGACAAAGCACAGAGTGTTTTCGATAAGTTCAAGAAGATCATGAGTTCTCGTCCGGTTTTGGCCACACCGGATTTTTCCAAACCTTTCGAGTTTCAATGTGATGCATCCGGAGAAGGTGTTGGGGCTGTTTTGATTCAAAATAAGCATCCCATTGTGTTTGAAAGCAGAAAATTAAGAGGTGTTGAAAGGACCTACTCCATCTATGACAAGGAAATGCTTGCAATTATGCATGCATTAGCTAAGTTCAGACAATATTTGGTGGGGAGCAAGTTTGTCGTCAAGACTGATCACAATAGTGTCAAGCACTTCATGCATCAGAAGGATTTGAACGAAAGACAACAAAAGTGGGTGAGTAAGCTTAAAGTTTACGATTTTGACATTGAGTATGTCAAGGAGAAAAACAAGATTGCGGCGGATGCTCTATCTAGAAGGCCTCATTTGAGCTCATTGTGTGAGCTTACTGCTGATTGGAAGGAGATGTTGCTTGCTGATTATGCCAAAAATCAGTTTGCAACCAGTGTTATAGAAGTTACTTTTCATGATGAAAGGTACAAGGTGGTTGATGGGTTGATACACTACAAAGAGGATATTTTTGGTGGCTGATTCTAAGCTCAAAAAGAAGATTTTGCAAACTTTTCATGACATTCAACTTGCTGGTCATCAAGGCTACTTCAAGACCTATAGGCAGATTCGGGAAAGATTTTCTTCGAAAGGGTTGAAAGAGGAAGTCCAACGCTACATTAGAGAGTGTCACACTTGCCAAATGAACAAGAATGAGCACACTTTTCCCGTTGGTCTGCTGCAACCTCTCCCCATTCCCAATCAAAAGTGGGAAAGCATATCAATGGACTTCATCACGGGGTTGCCAAAAACTCAAGGCAAAGACTGTATCTATGTTGTGGTGGATAGATTAACAAAGTTTGCTCACTTATTTGCCATCACTCGTTCATTTCAGCAACTCAAGTTGCAGATTTGTTTTTTCATGAGGTGTTTCGATTGCATGGATTGCTGAGGAACATAGTCAATGATAGGGACAGCAAGTTCCTAAATACCTTTTGGCAAGAGGCCTTCAGGTTGAGTGGTACCGTGCTTACTCCAAGCACTAGTTATCACCCTCAAACTAATGGACAAACAGAGATTGTTAACAAGTGGTTGGAGGGCTATCTGAGAAACTATGTTTCGGAGCAGCAAAGAGCTTGGGTGAAATGGCTTCACCTAGGAGAGTATTGTTACAATTCCTCATTTCACATGTCCATTCGGATGTCACCCTTCATGGCTCTCTATGGTTATGAGGCTCCCAGCTTCGTTGATTTGGTGTTTGGTGATAGCAAAGCCCCTCAGGCCAAGGATTTGTTGCAAGAAAGTCAAGATATTTTAAAATCCTTGAAGAACAATCTTCAAATAGCACAGAATCAACAGAAGATGTACGTTGATCAGCAGCGTGTTGAGCATTCATTTGAGGTTGGAGACATGGTTTATCTTCGACTTCAACCCTACAGACAATCTAATCTCAAAAAGAGTGGAGCCGAGAAACTCAAACCTCGCTTTTATGGGCCATTCAAAATCATTAGGAAGGTTGGAGTGGTGGCTTATGAGTTGGAACTACTAGTAAGTAGCAAAGTCCACAATGTTTTCCATGTGTCGCGTCTCAAGAAGGCCCTTGGACACAACATTGTTGCTTCATCAAATTTGCCTCCCTTGGATGAAGAGGGACAGTTCGTTTTGGTTCCTGAGGAGATCATTAATTCTAGAGAGCGTCCACTGAGGAGGAGAACAATCAAAGAATACTTGGTGAAGTGGAAGAATTTTCCTTTGGAGGATGCAACTTGGGAAAATGAGGAGATTCTACAGCATCCAAGCTTGCGATTACTTGAGGACAATCAATCTTGGGGAGGGTGAACTGTAATGTTCCCTTCTTAGCAGTGAATATTGCAGTTGACCGTTAGCCTATTCCGGCGACACGTAGGCTACTCCAAGGACAAAATTAGGGTTTCTTGTTTTTCAGGAGGTTGTTTCTTGAAGTTTGGTGTTTGGATTGTGGATTCTTACTTGGTTTTCAGAGAGCTTCACAGTGGTATTGCTTGCATGGTGTTCTAAGCAACTTTCTGAATTTACTATTTTTAGTAAATTCTATTTCTAGCAGTGGTCCTGTTGGTCTCAGCACAGTTGGCTCCTCTCTTCGGCCAGTTCAATTGGTATCATTGTTTTTGACCTTTTGATGCATTTTCTAGAGGGATAAGTTAATTTTATGTTATAATGTTATATTTTAATGTTATAACCCCTTGGCCTAGCTTCATGACTTAAAGATGTTTTAAAAAAGGGACTTCAAGGGTGGACGCCTCATCAGGAGGTGATTAAATTATTTCTAAAGGTCAAATATGGCTTGAGAGGCTTGGGACGCCAACTTGGGGAAAGATAAATATTAATTCAATAAAGTGCTTGCGTTCATGAAATGGGACGCCAACTTGAAATTTGAAAATAATTTGACTTCCTAGTTTGGGCGCACTTTTCTAGAAGCTTCTGGAGATGCCTTGCAAGTTTATAAAAGGAAGCCTTCTTTCCTCAGTTCATTATCTCATGTTTATTGCACTGTTATGCTGCCAGAATGGTTAGTGGATTGCTTCGAGGGATGCATACCTCCTAGCTAGGCTTGACTTCTTGCTTGAAAGATAGCAACTAGTTGAGAGATTAGTTGTAGTTGGGCTTATTGCATTTGTAGTTGGGTTTTCTCGCATATTGTAGTTGAGTTCTTGCTTTTCAGTCGAATTTTGGAGTTGTTGGTTAGAGTAGCTGAATGTATACAATGCTTCACCGTTGGAAGTTCAGAATTCTTAATAACCTAAAACTAACAACTAGCAGTAATACCAATATCTCTATCTCGTCAAAGCGAAGAGTAGAGATACCAGAAGTGATTAATAATAAACAAGTAAAAAGGGAAAGCTCACGAAGGCACAAAGTCGTTCCGTAGCTTTTTCAGTGTTGGATCTGTGCAGAAGTACCGTTTGTCACGTTAGAAGCACAAAGTCTTCTTAGACGCAGCAATTCTTCGAACAGCATGAACGATTACAAGCACAAAGTCTTGTAGATCATCCAACAAAAGTATCAAATAGCACGAACGATTACAAGCACAAAGTCTTGTAGATCCTTCGACAAAAGTATCCAAGAGTATGAATAATTACAAGCACGAAGTCTTGTAGATCACTCAACCAGAACATGCAAGAGCATGAATGATTACAAGCGCAAAGTCTTGTAGATCATTCAACCAAATGATAAACAGAAATACAAATGCAATCTAAATAATAAATGTAACACAAAGTTTACATAAACCACTTAGAGTCCTTCAGATTCTTCAAACTAATCACTACCAAATAAGATCAACTCACAAAAGTATCGAATCCAACGCAAAGTCTGGCTTGCAATCCTTTTCTTTATTGATCGAATTTCATTCATAAAGTATGAACGCAAAGTTTCACAAATTTGCTTCAAAAAGGGCAGCACTTCATTGCAAAACACTAAAGGATAATTTACAATGAAAATCCCTCACATTATATAGAAAGAGGGATGAGCAAAATAAGGAAAGAGATTGAGAAAATCAGGGAAAGTTAGGTGAGCGATTTTAGGAGATCTCACCTAACTTTGACCAAAGTCAAAGTGTAATTTGTTTTCAAAATATTACATCTTTGGACTTGGTGTAATTACAATTTACAAAAAGACATTCGAAAATGTCGAGAAATATTTACAAGATGCATAAAGGGATGCACCGGAAATGTCTAACACTGGAGAACAGGAAGCTTCTTCATTTTTCTTTGCTTGGGCGCGGAGTCTTCATACTTCTTCCTAGTCTCCTGCATGAACTTTTTATTTGGAAGAACCAAGATCAAAGGACATCACCTTCGGGATCACTTGACGAGATCTGGAGAGAAACTGAAAGGATGGTGAATCAACAGGCGTTAGCAGAAAAAGTAGCATTGGGAAGCGTGAAACGAGCAATGATGATGGGAAAGCGTGGAAGATGACAAGGCACGCAAAACGATGCGGGGGTGAAGAAACGGGGTCCGGAATGGAAAGAGAGCGAGTTTGAAGAGACTAAGATAAAAGCTGCCAAAAGTGTAAAGGTGCTAAAATTCAGCACCATTGCACAAAAAATGACTAAGTCTAGAAGAAAAGTGCAAAGGTGCTAAAATTCAGCACCATTGCACAAAAAATGACTAAGTCAGGAAAAAGATTGTGAAAAGTGTAAGGGCGCTCAAATTCAGCGCCCTTACATTTTTGGAGATTTCAGTCTTTGATGCAGGGGCGCTAAATTTTAGCGCCCTTGCACTTTTCAAAGTTAGAATTTATTTCAACATGTTCAACATGTCAGGGCGCTAAATTTTAGCGCTTCTGCATCTGAGACATGATTTTGGAAAATCGATGTAATGGTGAATGAAAACGGCGCTCGAGGTTTGCAAAGTGTTTGTCTGCATAGAGTTGCAATTGAAATTGGAGAATAAAGAGAAAGCAAGGGTAACAACTTACAAAGATGAAACGCGAAAAACGCTGGAGAGGGATGTCGAAAAACTCAAAAAACGTATTTGTAGTTTGAAGAAAGCTCGCCCAGCATGAAGAGAGGAAGAACTAAAATCATAAACAATGAAAATGGCAAACTAAAACACTTTTAAGTGAAAGAGAAAATTGAAAACCTAACTCAATTCGAGCAATAAATTTAGGCACGAAAAGTGGCACGATTGATGAAAGACGCGAAAATCATGAAAAAATGTGCCAGGGCCAAAAAAGTTTAAGTGTCAGGAAAAAGTGTAATGGCGCTAAAATTTAGAGCTATTACATTTTGGAAAAAGTTCACTTTCATGCAGGGGCGCTAAATTTTAGCGCCCTTGCATTTTTTGTACTTAGCCAATTTTGGCTTCAGGGCAGGAGCGCACTTTTTCAGTGCCACTGCATTTTTCGTAATTCACTAAGTACGAACAGTGAAACTTCGCGAAAGATCTCGTTTCTAAGGCATTGGGTCAGCATGTGATTCTCTCTCCAGTACTGCCACCCCTTGATGACGAGGGGAAGTTGATATTGGTGCCTAAGGCCATCCTTGATGTTAGAGAGAGACATCTTCGGAGGCGGGTCATTAGAGAGTATTTGATTAAGTGGAGAGACTTGCCGATTGAGGATGCTACATGGGAGTCGGAGGAGATTTTACAACATCCAGAGCTGAGATTGCTTGAGGACAAGCAATTTCAGGGAGGGCGGACTGTAATGTCCCCTTCCTAGGCACGACAGTTATTTCTAAGGTTAGCCTATCATTCAGATCCTCATAGGCTGGCAGAAGTGTTTAGAGGATCACTTGAGGCAGTTATCCAGCGTTGGAGAACATCACTCCAGCAGTTGATTCAGGTTTGGGCCTTTGCGGACACTTACAGAGTGATCAAGAGGTACTTACTATTTATAGTAAGTCAAGCAGGCAGGCAGGAGTTGCTATTTTTGGCAGGGCATCTGATTCAGTTGGTCAGCTTAATTTCAACCCGATTTGATGATCTGATGAGCAAACAGTAATTATTAAGGCATTTGATCATTATTAAAAGTCTATTAATTTGACTTTATGATATAAAGTCACTTTAATGAAAATAATTAAATATAATTATTTAATGGCAAATTATTAAGTATCATTAATATTTTATAATAAAGGATAAATTAATATTAAATGAGTATTTTAATGCTCATTTAAGAAAAGGGATGCCATTATTTAATTAATATGCCTAAGTCATTAAATGGCGATTTAATGATATTTTAATTGCTCATTTAATAGCTTTTTCGGAAGGGGGTCGACTTAATGAAGAGAAGATATATATTTCTCCAAGGCAAATCGAATTCATTACGTTGATTATTCTAATTTGTCTTATTTTCTCTCTGAGAGCATTGGGGTTTGAGAAACAAGGGTTTTTGCAGATCATCGGGTTTTGAAGAACGTTCCCTCTTCAAAATCAGGCATACTAAGACTGTGCAATACCAATTGAAGATTGTCAACAGAGTGGCTTCACACAGAAGTCATATTTGGGCATATTTCAGAGTTATTATCAGTGTTCTGGATCGATCTTTCTTCCAAAAGGAGAATATCACTTTGGCAGTGTTTCATTTGGCATCTGGCACATTCTTCAAGGTTGTACGGATTTATTGAATGATGGTTGGGCCGTACATTTGATGCAGCAAAGGCCGTACTTTCTTCACTTGACAAGACGCCTTTCTTTTTGATGCTCTGTCTTCAACACAGGGGACGCATAGGTCTTTGGGGGTGTCTGCAACCTTCTGGTGGTAGAAGCCTGTATCTTGATTGGCCGTACATTTTAATGCTTCCTATAGGCGGCTGCAAACAGAAAACCAGTTTCTTTAATATCATATTTGTGCTTGCCTTTTTCTTATAAGTTTGACTTTCTTCATTGTATGAGTCCAGAAGATTAATAAATATATGCGCCAACATCTGGGAAGTTATTTGTTGCATCATTTATCATTTATGAATTTTTTATGAATTTAATTGTATTTATTTCCAAAATCGCATTCTTTCAATATACTGCAAAAAACCTTCAAAAAATCAAAAACTACAAACAAAACAAAAAAACACATTTACAGTAAGAGGATTTGGGTTGAGAGACACGTGGTCTCTTGTTGCATATTATAGTGGTATCAGAGCTCAGTTTTATTTGCCAGTGTGAGGGGTTATAAATAAAAAAAGAATTTTATGTTTCCTTGGTGAGATACCAGCACTCATTTATTAGAGGTTCACAACTATTTGCATCAGCACCTGCAATTGTTAGAAGCGGAGAAAAGATTGCAATAGATAAATCTATATTTGATCATATGCAGGAACTTTACAAGCTAATGAAGGACCCTGACACTAAAAAGGCATATTTAAGGATGGTTGCAAAACCTAAACATTTGGATAAGGAAGATGAATTGCTTCAATGTGAGTTGCAGCTTACAGGCATGCTTGAAAAGTTTGATCAGCAATATTGCTTTGATTAAGGAGCAAAGCCAAGCAATGAGGAAAGCAAATCAAAAAGTCAATCATCTATTGCAGCCATATCTGAAGAGCAATCTTCACTTGCAAGGGTATCTTCAGTCATGGGATAGACATTGCAGTAGGCAACGAGACTAGTTTTCAGTGTGGTGCACCCTTGGGTTTGGCACCTGGTGATGGGCATACTATGGGCAGAGACGTGGGAGCCTTCAAATCAATGAAGGGTAATGGTTCTACATTTCATTCCAATGATAATGATACAAGTGTCAATTATGATGCTCATACTTGGAAGTTGGAGAATGATTTGTTCACTAGGGGCACCAGTCATGAGGAAAATGGTGCTCACATCTTCCCCGAATAGAGCAAACAACATTTTAGCACATGGGATTCAGGTGTGATGGTCCCTACACATGACATGGATCTTATTAAGGATGGATCTACTATTAACTACACTTTTAGATCTTAGGGAGCTTCCACATATAATTTTAACAATTCTACCATACATACAATTCGGTTTCAGTTATCATAAAATGGACAAATTAAACTGCTAATAGGACCTACAGAAAAACAATCCTTTAGATTATAAATATTTGGTTTGATCTAGGACTTCAAGGTAAATACTATAGGTGCCAATAGTGGCATGGTGTGATGGTTAAGTTGTTGTGTTGCTATTCTTTCCATCAAGGTTCAAACCTCATTGGGGATGAGGTCACCTGTTTGTGACCTCACCGGTTCATAGCTCCGGGTCAAAAGCATTTACCCAAAAAAAAGGTAAATACTAAAGGTTTCTTTGTGAAGGTTTCAACATCTAGAGGGTTAGATGTCTTGGGAACAATGTTCAATTTCTAATATTTAGGGTATAAAGAAGTTTGTGCAACATGTCATTAATTTCCCTTAGGAATCAGCTTGACCTCCCTTTTTCTAAGCTCATTCAGATCATTTGACCCCATGAAAATCTATCCCTTTTCTGTGCTATGTGTTAATAAGCCATGGTTCCCAACTCATGAACTCCCTAGATTTTGCATTGTGTGCTTCCCTCTATCTTTATGTATGTAGAATTTAACTTATTCAAGCTTTCAAGGGAAGCCTCAACAACTATTTTTATTTTTCATTTTTCCTACTAAGAAAATCATGATAAACCATGTGTTTTGTTCTCATTGGCCCTTGATAACTTGCCACGTGGCCTTACGAATAGTTTTCATTCACCCGCTGTAATGTCCCCTTCTCAATTGTGATCAATTCAGTTGACCGTTGGCCTATTCTGGAGACCCATAGGCTACTCGGAGGGTGAAAATTAGGGTTTCTTGTTTTTGAGGAGGTTGTTGCTTAAAGTTTGGTGAATGGATTATGGATTCTTTCTGGGTTTTCAGAGAGCTTCACAGTGGTATAGCTTGTATGGTGATCCGAGCAACTTCATGAATTTAAATTCTATTTCTGGCAGTGGCCCTGTGGATTTCAGTGCAATTGGCTCTCTTCTTCAACCAGTTCAGTTGGTAATTTGATTTTTAGCCTTTGGATGCATTTTTTGGAGAGATAAGTTAAGTTGATTTAAATATTGTTATATTTTAATGTTGACCCCTTGGCCTAGCTTCATCACTTTAAGTTGTTTTAAAAGGGAGACTTCAAGGGTGAATGCCTCATCAGAAGGTTATTAAATATTTCCAAGGCCAAAAATATGTGATGCTTAAGGGGGACGCCAACTTCAAAGGGCTTTATATTTTATTAAAAAATCAAATATTGCCTTGGGAAGAGGCACGCCATTCTTGGACGGAAAATGAAGTCAATTCAAAAAAAAAAAAAGGCCGCACTTTCTAGAAGCTGCTGGAGATGTTTTGCTAAGAATATAAAAGGAGGCCTTCTTCTCTTCATTTTCTCATCTCTTATCTTCAGTAATGTGATGTTGCCGGAATGGTATCAAAGTTGCTTCGAGGAAAGCACACCTCCTAGCATAGGCTCAACTTCTTGCTTGAAAGATAGCAACTAGTTGAGAGTTAGATTGTAGTTTGAGTGGGTTTGTAGTGAGATTTTGCATTGTAGTGCTTATTATGCATTTGTAGTTCAGTTTCAAGCATGTTAATGAAGTTTTGGCGTCGTTGATTCAATATAGCTGAATATTGTTTTTGCTCATAAAACAAAAAATTAAAATATATTCATTTTGGGTACTGCATCTTTTTATCTAACTACTTGGGGCGACCCTTTGAGCAAATTTGCAGATTTTTTGAAGTCTTTGATTTTTCCAAGGCAAATCGCCCTTACTTGAGTGTCGTACCATTTGGAGGAGTCTTGGAATTCGTGCAAGGAAAATAGGTGGCTGTAAGTTGAGGTTTATGCATTGGGAATTGGGCACCTTCATCTCAAGAGTCTTTTGCATTCATTCTCAGGGCTTTGGGTTGAGTTAGAAGCATTTTGTGAGCATTTTAGTGCAATCTGAGGTTGCTGGTTATGCATTTTCTAGTGCAAGTATGTCAAAAATCAGATTATATGTTGGTCCTTTAAGTGGAGTTTTGTGTCATGGCAACTTTGTTGAGCATGGGAGAGTTCCATATATTGTTGCTGCATTATTAAGCTTTCCATCTTGTGTTCTTGGCAGGCACACTATCTTATTGTAAGCTGAACAGTAGTACTATCAGCATTTTCAACTCTTCTTATTTACTTGTATTTCCCATTGAATAAGTGGAAGAGGTTGGCTTGCCGCTTATTTAATTTCAGTTAGTAGCTTTAGGGACCCTCTGACCATATGCTCGCCATCTCTCGGCGCCATCTTGGTTAGAGTTACTTTCAGCTCAGCATGCATAAGATCCTCTAACCATATGCTCGTCTATCCCAGACGCATTCTTGGTTAGAGTTCCTTTCCAGTTTTGCATTGCATTAGATCCTCTGACCATATGCCCACACTTTGCCCAACATCGGGATCCTGGTGTACATCCTTGGTTAGAGTTTTTTTCCGCATTGTTTTGGTTTTAGAGCTAACCTTAACGGGTGCATGTTGCATTGCCTATATTAATCAAAAACTTAAAAAAAACTGGTTTGATTCATTACACCCGCCTCAATGAACAATACATTAGTCTTCACATGTTGGTTGTGACCACCCATTCATTTTGTTATTGGGCCAAGGCCTAGTCCCCAAAAGCCTTCAACTAGAATAGGTATAGTTGAATTTTTTTTATCACCAAATATAATCTTATACATAAAAAATTGCAACCATACAGAATTATTTTCAAAATACTTTTATTATTTTCATACAAGTCCATGGACTTAGGTGTGCACAAAAATCTACTCCTTCCAAGTGTTAACAATATTAAGGTGATCCCTACCCACAACCAAACAACTAGGCTTTGATATCAAAGGAAGAAAACTTTGCATCAATATAAAACTATTTCCACAAAACTTCATTAGTGAAAAATATGCAAAAAAATACACACATACAAATAACATGACAAAAGATATATTGTAGAAAAATCCGCATGAGGGAAAACCAAGCCTCCAAAACTATCCACCCAATGTATTATCTCATGAATAAAGATTACACCATAAATACCTAGTCTCCATGAATATGTCCAAAACATCAATATTTTTGCTTGCACCCCATGTGAACAAATAATTAAAAATATGTGACCTACAAGAGATGCTCAATCAACCTTAGCCACCAAGCAAAAGGTTATATAAAAAAGAGACTAACAAAAAGAGAAAATATGCAATAAATAGAGGGAGGGAGAGAATGACAATTCTACATACAAAGATAAAAAGGAAAAAAAATGACAAAGAAATGAAAAAAGAGAAAGATTAAAGATAGATGGAAAGAATAAAACAAATAAAGAGTGAGTGAGCAAGCAAGTGAGAGAATAAAGAGAAAAAATATAAAAATGTGAAAATATAGAAATAGGCAAAGAAAGATAATTGAGAGGATGAGAAAAATTGATAACAAATAAAAGATAGAAAGACATATTGAAAGAGAAAATGAAGATTAATTTTGATTGGTGAAGCCATGGTTTCTAGATTTCAATCCTTTGATAAAGAATTCATTGGTTTTACCTATTTTGGTTCATTCATTTCCATTCCTCTTTAATTTTGGGTTGATTTTATAATACACTTATCTTCCTTTTTGTAATAGTGTTTGAAAATGTCATGGAGGATAGAAATTCTTCTAAGGAAAAAGATGCTATGTTGTTTAATATGAACAGATTGTTGGTGTATCAGTCAATAGGTACACTAGAATCATATGATTATTTTTTTGTAAATTGGCATCCAATTAATCAAAATATTTCAATCCAAACCCTTTTCAAAGACAATTAAAAGGTATGGACTTCTCTCTTCTTTCTTTTGTTGACTTGGGGGTATCCCCACGACCCAACCCAACACCAAACCTGCCTTACCTTGGTCTTACATTTTGCCAAGTTGGGGTCGGACAAGGGTGAGCTAGATCACAAGGATAGATATTCTTCTAAGTCACCTTTGATCTGAATCCCCACGATCCAACCCAACACCCAACTCGCCTTACCTTGGTCTTACATTCTGCCAAGTTGGGGTCAAAAAGGGGTGAGTTAAATCACAAGGATAAAAATTCTTCTAAAAAAATATTGGTTTTACCTTTCTTGGTTCACTCTTTTCCATTTCTCTTTAGTTTTGGGTTGATTTTATAATACACCTATCTTCCCCTTTGTAATAGTGTTATGAAAATGTCATGGAGGATAGAAATTCTTCTAAGGAACCTTTGATCCAAAGGGTGGAGGAGAAAGATGCTATCACTTAATATGAATGGATTGTTGGTGTATTAGTCAGTAGGTACACTAAAATCACATGATAATTTTTAATAAATTGGCACCTAATTAATCAAAATATATTTCAGTCCAAACCCTTTTCAAAGACAATTAAAAGGTATAGACTTCTCTCTCTTCTTTTTTTTGTTGACTCAGGGGTATCCCCACAACCCAATCCAACACTTAACCCACCTTATCTTGGTCTTACATTTTGTCAAGTTGGGGTCGGAAAGGGTGAGCTAGATCACAAGGATAGAAATTATTCTAAGTCACCTTTGATCCAAAGGGCAGAGGAGAAGGATGATATGTTAATGTGAATGGATTATTTGTCTATCAATCAACATGTACACTAAAATCACATTATGTTTTTTTGTAAATTGGTTTTCAATTAATCAAAATATTTCAATCCAAACCCTTTTCAAAGATGATAAAAAGCTATGAACTTCTCTTTCTTCATTTTTTATTGACTCAGGGGTATCCATATCCCAACACCCAACCCGCCTTACCTTGGTCTTACATTCTACCAAGTTGGGGTCGGGAAGGGATGTCATACTAGGGCAAGACTAGTCCCCTAGGGATGTATGCAACAACCCACAAGCCACGTGTATCAAGAAAACCTGGAGCTCGAAGTCAAACCCAAGACCATGGGGAGCATAGTCACGACTTAAGCCTCCTCTGCTATTCGTGTGGGCTCTGGGACGAACTTGACTACTATTCCTTCTTAGGAGAGAAAATTAGGGTATGGAGATAGGTTTTTTTTAATTCAATTTTAGCATAAATAAGCCAATTACTATCAATGTGTCTAGCATTGTCAAATCATTGAAAACATAATAGGAATGAGCTTGATAAATTAGATAAAAGGATTTAAGATAATAGGAAAATAGATCTAGATATAAAATAGATAGAATGATAAGTGAAAGATACAGAGTAAAAAAGGAAAATAAAAGAAATAAATAGAGAAAAGAGATAGGGATATGGTGAGACAACAAAGGAAAGACTGTGAGAGAAAGTCAAAAGACAAAAAGTAGATAAAAATAATAAAAATATCAAAAAGGAATAATTAAATTTAGAGAAATAAAAATAAAGAAAGAATAAAATAGAGATGAATAAATAAATAATATCATGTTAACCTTGTACCTATGAGAGAAATAAGGAATATCATGCTAACCTTGTACTTATGGTATGTCATTAGAAAATTTTCTCCTAGAATCACCTTGATCAGATGCAACATGATCATGGGTTTTTTTCCTAAATGTCTTTTTCACACAAACATATGTTATTCCCCCCAAGAATGTGGCATGCCTACTTTTTGAGAGAAGCCATATAAAGGTATCTATCTCCCTACTAAAGAACCATTGATTTCATGAAAGCTAAGAGGGATAGAATGAAAAACTTAAGTGGTAGGTGGTTGCTATATACCTTGTCTCATTGTCAAACGTTGTCTATGTTATAATCACAGTACTTGTAGAGCCATTTTAACTCTCTTTTATAAACATTTTGCATGCCTAAAGTGGCCACCATCAAGTATCATCATAAATGTGAAATATTGTTCCAATTAAACCACATGGGAGTTCAATCTTTCTATTATTTTGTGATAGCTAACACACTTTTACGAATCTTTTCTATGATTATAAATTAAACATGGAATCAGATGACTCCCACTTCTTGGACTTATTATGAATAAGATATTCTTCCTTCTTGCAAAGCCATAATTTGCTAAAAAAATAGCCTCTATTAATTTCCTAGAAGATGTGTTGCATAATGAATGCTGCCAAAAGAAGTCCATCAAAGGCCATGCTTTTTTGCAGTACATTATTTATCTTCCAATTTGGTGAGCCTCATTTGTGGATGCCATTGATAATCATTGTTGAATCTCCTATCTAAAAATTACCAACTCCAAAAATATTTACACCTGAAGGCCAAGGAGGATGCATGTGCCTCTTCTTCATTATTAAAGCCTCCACAAATAATATTTCCTAAGGCATCTCAAACTAAACAACCCACAACTAATTTACCTAGGTTTTCTCTAGTTGCCCCATCAAAATTCATCTTCATCCATCCCAACAAGGGTGGGGACCAACTAATTCCTTCGTATAAATTCGGATTAGAATTAACTCTAGAAACCACATAAATGGGTGATAATTAATCGAAATTAATATAGTATCTTACCTCCATATTAATTTAGGGATCAACATTAATGGCACTACCCGCACACCCCCCAAACCCTAATTCTAAAGGTTTTGTAGGTGTCTCGACTTTCCAATTGTTGCATGCATCTAGAGATGGGGATTTTTATGTTATTACTGCCATGGATATGGATTCATCATGCATTGGTTTGAATGCCCCTATTACACCCAAGAAACCCTGCTCAAAAAATGCTAAGCCTTCCAAAGTGGGTCGTGCAAATCATGGGGTTCCATATTCAAGCTTTTCTAAAGATCTAACATTTAGTTCAAAAAACAATCTTCCTATGTAGAACAAGTGGATGGTAATTCATTGTACTCACGTAGAAATGTGGTTATCCCTTGCTCAAATCTTCTTCCAATTATTTCATTAGGGCAAAAAGTGTTATCACCAGAGGATAAAATCCTAGATAAGGTTTGATTTACAAGTATAACTCCTAGCCAAGTGTAGTAGATTTGCATGATTGGATCTCTAAAAGTTCTGACTAAATAATAAAGGTTTTGATTGAAATCTACCCATGTGCTCAAGGATTCCTTGTTAAGCTATGCAAAAATGTAGAGAATAAAGAGTTCATACTGGGTTAGGGTCCTTTATCTTGGAATGGGCATGTATTTCTGATTAAGCCATGATCTCAAGATTCAACCCTACAATAGTCATTTTTAGTTATGCCTATGTGGGTTCACTTACCATATCTCACCCTTCAGTTCTAGGTTCGAGATCGTGTGTGGAAACAAATTTTGGACTATGAAAATGCTCCCTTTCAATGTAAAATGAGCTTCCAAGTGGGGCATATAGCTGCAAATTGCAAAGCCATTTTCCACAAAAAAAACCCACTTGGTGGCAAGGAGCATGCTTCTCCCATTTAACAATAGGGCAAGATGAAGATGATTCATATGATAATTTGGATAGCTCTTATCCAACACATTCTCCAAAGAATCTTGTTAAAAAATAGAAAAAATCATTGAAAATGGAGGCAGAGGTGAGAGCTACTGAGGAGGGGTTGCATAATAAAGATAGTACGAGAGTGGAAAACATATTGGCATAGCCTCGTCAAGACCATTCATCTCCTATTAAGCATGTGAGCAATTCTACTATTATGGTAACTATGAGAAAAGATCCATCAACTGTTAAAAAATCTTTGTCAACCTTTTCTTTAGGTAAGACTCTTGCAAGAGGCTCTCTAAATTCTCCTTTGGACACTAGTATCCAAGGCTCTCTATGTCCATTGTATCTATGTATTGTGTTGTTAAGTATGCTTCAATGGGTTGGAAAGATTTCATAATAGAAAAGTTGTGCCCAAAAAGTATATGGAATAGCATAGGATTTTAAGATCTCATAAAAAAATGAGTAATGTTTGAGTTTTTCTCATCGAGTTTTTCCTTTTACCTACCTTTACATGGTATGTGATAATAACGGTTTAGTTATCTTTTTGTATGTATTCTTAAATTGAGTTTGGATTGGGGCCCCTTTATAGAACCCCATACCTTTAAATTTGAAAAAACTATATATAATTTCTTCCAATAATGCAAGGTTGGCCAAGCCGTCACAAGTTATAGTAATCGGTTTGTATAGTCATAGGGAACAACATTTGTTGTGGAATTTAGAATAGAAATTTTTGGGCTTGAGATGCCTATCAAAAGCCAGGTTAACAACTCCCTAGCAACATCAATTTATAAAGTTGTTGGCCCTTGTGCACATACCAAATCACAAAACTACATGGTTTGGTCCAAAATTCTACCTCAAAATAAAGGGAAGCTTAATTTATATAAATTACTTATATTTATTTTACCATGATTTCATAATTTATCATCAATTAAAACATGCTTTCTATATAGAAATGATATTTTTTTTTTTAGTTGGCCATGACTAAGTAGCATGGGTATACAAATGGCATGATGATGATGTAGATTCAAGTCAAATAATCATGTGCCTCATGTGAAAGCAACCATCTTAATGTGGGATAGATCACAAATAACGTTGGGTACAAGTTCCAAGAGAACTTGAGCAAGTCAAAAGGTGTTGTAAGTTTGACAATGAATTCCTTCGTGCTTAGTAGATAGCAAGTGTGTGTTATTATCACATCTTGCAATCATAGTGTACTTGGAAACTTTGTAATCATGAAACCAATTTTGGAAATGATTTCATCTATGGATCTCTTATTTATTACAAATTCATGGACAATATCATTGTTTTTTCAAAGATTCACATGGCTCCTTGAAGACTTTCATACAATATGATAACTAAAGATGTCTCATACTTTATATTTTTTTTTAAAAAAATGGCTGTAGTACATACTAGAAAGTCACCAGCAAAAGGTTCTCCCACATTACAATGTCCAAGCTATTCATTTTCCCCTTTCACCTTACAATGAAATTACTTATTGTCTAGGGGATCAGTCAAGTAGCATGGACCTCTATAGTAGCACCCTAAATAGTAGTTAAAACTTATTATCAACTTCTTTGCTACCTCAAATTTTGGGAGAGCAGCTGACTGATATGAGATTAAAGTTCAACATATCTTCATGTATGTGACTATCCTAGAGCACCTTTCTTTCTGCCCTCTTTGTAGTCCCTTACTCTTATATTTAGATTTATTGTCAAGCTTAATTTATTCTTTTGTGTCTTCTATGCAATCTCACTTCTACCTTGATGGATATTCATTAGTCACATCCATCAAAGGAACTACAAATTCTATCTTTTGCCATTTTTCATCTCTAGTGGACATTAATATTAGAATTAAAATTGTGGCCTTTGTGACCTTGAGTTGTACTTGTCTAGCTATTACACTATAGCCACAAAAGACAATTATAGCCATGCTAGCATATCCTTCTATTATAACTACACACTTTTTCACAAAAAAGGTACACCACTTTTAGCTAAACATACCTCATGGAAATTCATGAATGATCATAAAGCAATATTAGATTTTTATTGGGTCAGGGGAGCCTAGCTCAATTGGCTAAAGCATCATGTTGCAGGCAAGAGGTCACAAGGTCTAGTCTCCCCTATCCCCATGGTACCAGAGGGTGTGTAACACCAACATCACCAGTCATGTGAAAAAAGTTTACCAAGCACACTGCAATTTATAAGGGGAGGACTACCCAATTCGTGTAGTCTAAAAACTAAATAAATAAATATTAGATTTATACCTGTTGCACCTAAGAGTGCATTATGCCCCTAATATTCATCTTCCTATGTGTAATAAAGTTAAGCAAATGTGACATGCTAAACATTAATAGTTTCATTTATTAGCTCTAGTAAATTCCTTAGAACAACCTAACTAGGATGAAAGGGTGTGTCCCTACCCAATTATGTCTGCAATCCTCTGCTGATGATTACCATTGCTTGTGGTTTTGGGAAATGGTTTTTGGATGTTGGAAGCTTGTATGTTCAAAATAGCATGTGCACAAGTGCTCGTATGGTGAGTTAGCATCATTCTGTTGTTGCAATTTTTTATTGGGTCTATCTCTAACCGACCTAATGTATTGTTGTTTGTTGTAATAAATTAATTTTGTTGTGCGGATAAATGTGTGACCTATCTTAAGTCCATGTCGACATATTGTAACGTGCTATATGCCTGGATTGTTTTTTGGAAAGTTTTTGTACAAGCTTGCAAATGAATCAGATATATATATGGGATAGTTTTGAGATTGTTGAAGCGAAGTATGAAGCGAAGTGTGCGAAGATAGACAAGTATGCAAAGATGATGAAGTGTGTAAAGTCAGTTTATTGAGCATCAAAGGAACTAAATCAGCAATTGTTAGGTGTAACTTTATTAGTTCATTTTCTAGCTGCAAGCCACTTTGTTATTGTATCTTTTATAGGCAGCGAACATCCCATTTTGGACAATGAGTCCTGGCAGTGAGCCACCCTTTTGTAATATCTGATAACTGGTTATACTATATTGTGGGCTAATCATCACTGTGGTTTTTCCCATTTTGGGTTTTTCACGTAAAAATCCTAATGTTTATGTGTTGTGTGTTTTTATGCTATATTAATGCCCTTCCTCATTTTTACTATTATATGCATTGGAGTAATTGGATGGTGTTTGTTCAATAAGTTTAAGAAGATATTGATTCACCCACCCCCCCTCCCTCCTCCCCAAGGACTCCTTGCCATCCCCTGGCCATTTCGAGGACGCTTAGGCATCCCCTTTTATTTTCCAGTCATCCCCTTTTTTGGGGATGTGTTTCATGTCATTTCCCAATTTTCGAAAATCGTGGGGGACGCCTGGGGGACGTCCCCTATTGTCCCCCCATCCCCAAAATGCCACAAGGGATGGGGACGTAGGATTGGGGGAGGGGGGGGAAGGGGGGACGCATCCCCGTGTAACACACGAAACATCCTAACAAGTGATATCAAAGGGGCAATTTGGGCCAAGAATTTTATTTTCACCATAACTTACAAACTATTACTAATTTGACAACTATTTTTTCAATGTTTAAAGTAATATATCCAAGAAAGCTATAGTAAAATTTTAGCTTGTTGTGATCGTTTTTGAATGAGTTGTTGCAATTTTATATTTTTTCATTAATTTGCTCTATTGGCTGCAACTTTTGGTGATTTTTTTTTTTTAAAAAATTTTGGAAAGCTCAAGAAAAACTAGGTAGTCTATTATTTATAGTTTCTAATCAGAGGAAAAATATACTATATAATCTACTAGCCAAAGTTTGGTCAAAGGAGGGATATCAAATTCATTTATAGCTTAGGTTTTAATTTTTTATGGTTACAACTCACACCAAATACTTCCCTCCCCTACCTAAGAAAAATCTAGAATTCAAAAACCAAACACATCAAAAGCCATGTTATCTTTTGGATTAAATTTTGTTTCTACAAATAGTGAGTCTAGTGACTCTTTCTATTGACCACCATCTAAAATCGAGGAAAAAATTCCACCAAAATGTGAAACAATGGTAAATTTTATCAAGGATAATTTGTTCGACCCATTTGCAATATCTTTAAATGAGGGTTTGGATGGGTTTAAAAAAGAACTATAGTCAAAATTGAAGCCCCAACCAAACTATCTTGTTAGGTACAACCCCTGCAGATAACATCAAGGAACAAGGCAACCTTTGCAAGCTCCAAAACAAAACCTACCTGGAATCGATATTCATAATATTGATAGTATGGATGCAACTTCATGGATAGATTTCATGGAACAATATTTTAAACTTCATAATACACCCAAGAATGCAATAGTTGACAATGCCTCACTACATTTAGAATTTGAACTTTATCAATAGTACAAATGGATGATCGGTGACAAGCAAGGGCAAGTTCTTAGTTGGAAAAAGTTACTAATGACTTAGCAATCCTCTATAAGAAACCATGGAAGAAGGGAAGTTGTTTCAGCCAACTGAAAATTTTGAAAAAAAAATGGGGTATTTAGCTAAATATAATGGTATGCATATAATCTTATCAAAGGCTACAAATTTATATTAATGGACTTTATGATCAAATTAAGCATGATGTTTATTTGTTGGAACATTCTACAATTAGGAAAGTTATGCAACATGCATTGCATATTGAGAAAAGATCCATGCAAGGTAAAACCAAAAGGTGGAGGGATAGAAATGTGACTAGTCATGTTGAAAAAAAGTGGCAAACTTCTCTAACCCACAATAAATTACTAACAAGGCAATGAAAAGTGAAAAAGGTCTATGTTGGCATTGTGATAGTAGATAGTTTATAGGTCAAAAGTGTGTTAATAGTAAGAAAAGACTAATGATTAGAAGTGGAAGAAGTAGCTATAAAAGAACCAAATGTGAAACTTGATCATACAAATTTTGAGGACAAAAGCCCTACAATCTCCCTACATGCATTATGGGATAGGCACACCACAAACACTTAAAGTGATTGGTTACCTTAAAAATTGAAATGTGATAGTGTTGGTTGATATAGGTAGTGCACACAAATTCATTGATAGAAGATTGGATAATGAGCTCACTTTTTTGTGTGTATCCAATCTCTAATTTTAAGTCATGATAACTGATGTAAAACAACTCTATTGTAGTTATAAATGCCCTCATATAAAACTCTCAACATGAGACTATCAACTAGATTCAAAAGTGTTTGTCATTCCAATTGGAAAAGCAAGCATAGTTTTGGGTGTGCAATGGCTTAAACAATTAGGAATATTGTCCTTTAATTTTTGGGACCTATTGATGGTTTTCAATACAAACTGACAAAAGTATATACTTGTAGGAATGCAATCACCACCAAGCAAAATATAAGTTTTCATAGGATGGAGAAATTATTTAAGAAAGGATCTTATGGCATATTGGCTTAAAAAATTTGTAAGCACAAGATGTGAATACTCAAGATCATCAAGAGTTTCAAGAGATCATTCAACACCATCAATAGGTTGTTCAAGAAACCGAGGGTCTACCTCCAATTAGAGACCATGATCAAGCCATTGAATTTATACCAAGAAATATTGTAATATTCCCCTTAGCTTTTTTTTCTTTTTCAATACAAACTTTACCCTTTAGCATTAGCTCAAATGAAAATTACAAACTTGGAAGCAACCCTTCATTTTCTGATCAGCAAGCTTAAATCCCACTCATATGCTTGTAACTTTGTCAATTCACCTCCGAATGACCCCAAACTGGAAGGGAATGATGCCTTGGAAAGAAACAAGGCAGCAAGCCAGCCTCAATGAAAATAAAATATACTGAAATTAAGAGCTGACTGGTACTACTAGAGCAGCGATTAAAAATGTTATCAAACATAGTATATCATATGAGAAATTCATACAACAATAAGCCCAAATATTAGGAATTCATCTCTAAACAACATATTGACAAGGAATCATGTAAAATATGAAATATGACAGATACCAGGTCTGATATGAAGAAGCAACAATCTGATTTTCCCATCAACAGGCTTGAATTTCACTCATATGCTCGTAACTTTGTCAAATCACCTCCAAAAGACCCCAAACTAGAAGTGAATGATGCCTAGAGGCTAGGTGCCCAATTTCAAGCCAACAAACAAATCCAAACTGCTTTGATTTTTTCAGAACACATCCCAAGGAAATAACAAAAAATGGTGCATCCTTCTAGGGAAGGTCGACCTTGACTAAAAATCACACACTCCGCTAAAAATTACCAAAACTTGAGCATAGGGTCGCCCAAGATGGAGGAATGCACAAAAATAGTACCCAGAACCAACACCCAACTCCTCCAGAAGGTATAATAAAAAACGTGTTTCAGCCATACTCAAAACCAGCAACATGAAACTGAAGGAAGCACACCCAAAAAGGCACAAACTAGAAAATAACTCACTACCACACCCAAAATCAGAAAACATAAATGAAGCCATCACCTTGAAGCTCAGTTGCACCCTCTGAAGATGAAGGAGCACCAACATTCAACTAGGAGTTATCTTGAAAGCTCAAAACTAAGAAAGGCTAAGAGGTATTCCAACCCCAAAGCAAGAGTCTAGATAAAATCCAGCAGAACTTTATTATAAGATGAATAATGGATACCAAATGAAGAGGCAATACACTATATAAATAGATTTCCAAACCCAGAAGTTTGAATTTAGCTTTCCCTCCAAAAGGGACGCCTCATTTGGAGCAATATTATAATTAATAAAATTACTTTATCCATCATACCTGAGCATCCAACTTGAAAAGGCATAAATATTAACTTTAAAATGTATTTTTCTCCAACATAGGCGTCCAAGTCAAGAGTCCCCCTTTTAAACACAACTTCAAGTTATAACACCTAGACATGGGGTCCAAAAAGCACATTAGAAATATCAAATAATATAACTTAAGTTGTCAACTTTCCAATTCTGACTCCAAGAAAGCTGGAGACACCTCTGCATGTATTACCCTGCCAAAAATAGAAACTAAATGTTGCACTGTTACCAAACTGCACTGCCAAAAATAGCACTTACTAAAAATAACATACTGCTAAAAATAGTGACTCTAAACTCCATTTGAGCTCAAACTGAAAAGTCTTTTAACTTACTAAAAATACTGAGTCCAAAAATATCCTCTAATTGAAATGCATGTTGCACCCCTCTAAAGCTCTCTAAAAACTCAAAAAGACCTAGAAGACAGACTGCCAAACTCCTACATGCAACCCCTAAAAACTTTGAAGGAAACCTCCTAAAAAATAGGAAAACCCAATTTTGTCCAACTAGCCTACGAGCCTTCGAAAATAGGCTAACGGTCATTGGAAAGCCTAGGGATAAAATGGGGACATTACAGTTCACCCTTCCCAAAGATTGCTTCTCCTCAAGCAATGCCACCACAACTCCAAATATCAGACTGATCCACGCAAAACCAAGTAGGATCCTAGGGTCCCATGTTGATCTCAGGAAGGACCCTCCATGCAGATGTTGCACCACTCTGATCACATTAGTGAAACCATCGTGCCAAATTTGCACTATCCTCCCCTGTAATCCCAAAATGTTACCATCCATGAGACTCAAGCTAAAAAATGTGGGAGGCCTGAAACAATACTTTGCAACATCTCTTGCCCAAACTACTGAAGAAGTCCATATCTGCAATGCCACTACCTATCCCAATCTTAGGAAATAGATAGGAAAGTTTGCTCAACTCAAAATCGTACTCCTCAGCATATCTCATGGTGTGTAGCATGGCCACAATTGCATATGTGACTCCCTCAAATCTTCTTGCTAAAAGGAAAGCCATCCCTCACAAGAGATCAACAAATATATCATCATAATACCTCACACAACCTTGAAGACTTCTAAAAACTTTGTATGTTCCAACTTCAAGAGTCTTAGAATGATGAACCAAATCAAGTGGAGGTTCGATGTACCAATCATAGGTACAAGAGAATGTATAAGAATAGTAACTGGTTAGAGCTAGAACACCATCCAAACATGGATTTTGACTGCCCCAACTCGACATTCTTCTCATCTGAGACCGTAAATCAATCCCGCTAGGAGACTGTAAAGTCTAAAAACATGTACACCATCTGCCCACCAAGTCTAAAATGGTTGACTTGAGATCTGATTTTAAGAAAATCAGCACCCAAGAAGATGAACAGCTGCTGCAACACTAAAAATCATCATCCAAAATAACATATCTACTCATGTCCAAGGCTGGAAAAATTCTCTCTAGAGACTCCACCACCATATAAAGCCATCATTTGCTCAAAATATCTCTCCAATCCACTAGTGGGAATGTTAACGGACTCATAAGGTGGCTGCAATGAGAGAGGACAACAACAATTTGCCCATACATACAATCTTGTGCACAGGAAACCTCTTCCAAAGTGAGACCACCATGCTTGTGTTGTGCCACTCTGTTGGTCATGTGTGCCTTGTCAAAAGGCATTTTCTCCAAAAAAAAGTCTCTCATGAAAAACACCAAGGAGCCATAAAAAAATTTCTCCCCATGGCATACCTTATTACTCCCATCATAAACTCATCCTTCTACTTCCTATGAAAGAATATGACTATTTTAGCCTTTCTTTGCAAGTCAATCATGAGAGCATCATCATCTAAGGAGCTAAGAACAATTCGTGTCTCCATACTTTGTCCCAAAGAAGGATAAGCATGTGTCAAAACAATTGCTAATCTGAGAATTAGATCAACAAGTGAGTGAAAATCATGTTTAGGCCCTTGTCTTTCCATTCCCTTAGGACAAATAAGCTTTGGATTTGCATTATCTACCGCTGTTCTAAAAATTCCAACAAGCTCAAAATCACTTCTTGGAAACTCCTCAAGGTTAGGCATGATGTAGCCTCCATGCTTCAACACATCCCGTGCGGACACTTCATCTTAAACCTCATTGATGCATTCATTATCAAGCAGCCTCAAAAGTTTACAAATCACAAAGTGTGACACATCCTCATGGTTTGATTTCAAATCATCAAAAAATGGAAAACCACACTCTATCTCATGCTTTGAAACTTCATCAAACACTTCATCCTCCATCACAAAGAGTGGATTATCATAAATTGACTCAACACCCACTTCAAAGTGAGGATTGTCAAGAATTTGTAAGTCATCCCTTTCCTCTTGCTCAACTCCATCTCATTGATCCAAATTTAAACATGCAACTTCTAATTTTCTTGTGAAGCTTTCTAGATCAAACTCCTCTCGAAGACTATCAAGCTCAACAATTACTTGCTTGATTTCTTCCGCTCTTTGTTCATTCTCTTGCTCCCTGAAGCATTTGAAATCAGCAAGCTGATCTTTTGCCTCTATCAGTGCCATTTGGGTATCTTCTAACATATCATTTGTTGATTCGAACTCAAGAGTAAGCTCATCAACCTTTCTCTCTTTTCCTTGGAAGGCACCAATGGTCTTCTTTGCAATTTCGAAGGAATAATCTCGATCTTCAATCAAGTGTATGTATTCTGATTTCAATGTCTCCAAAGAGTCTTTGATAATTTGCAGATTAGTGAGAGTGACTCCATCCCTACCCCCTTTCTGTCTCTCATCCAACTGAGCCTTTCAATCGAGTTCTTCAATCAAACTGTGTTTATGATCAAATCTATATGGAGCTTGCACTTCATTTTCAATGGACACCATGAGTTGATCTTCCCACTCATGAATATACAAAGGTGGTGAACTGCTGATAGGTTGCATGTAAAAATCAGAACTTTCATTCTTGTCATCAATGACTCCTTGGTTGTCCCTAGACTCTTGTCCCTCATCACCCACTTGATGACATTGCTCAACACCAAGATGGCAATCAGCTCCATGCATTCTTAAATCAGATTTGTGCTCAAGAACACCATTAAACTCTTTATTGTCAAGAGCCCTATGGTCTTCTAAATCTACTTCCTCCTCACTGTCACTTTGATCAAAGATTAAGGCAGCCCCCAACTCAAGCAAGAGCCACTATTGATTGCTAATATAAAGTCCTCATCAAGATCCATCCCATCATGCTCCTCTATTGGATTAGTTGTGAAGTTGAACTAATGTCCTTTATGTATAAGAGTTTCCCACTCAACACCAAGATTACTATCACTAGAATGATGAAGTTGCTCCTAAATAGTTGTTGTTCTAAGAATTTCAGTAGCAGCAAACTCTTAGTGGCTGCAACCTTCTCAAAGAGTTCATTTTGGAGCTTCACCATACAAGATTCTTTGCCAAAGAAATCTTCTTCTCCAACTGAAACCTCAAAGCTTACAATGTGTTATGAATTTTGACCATCATCCGGGTCAAAGGAAAATCCATACCAAACAGGTTCCTTGTCATACTTAGGTGTCATCACACCTAGATCCCCAATGCTAAAGGGTTTATTGTTTTGATTGAAAGATATGTGCTCACTGTACTCCTCTTGGGGTGTTGTCTCTTTGAATAAGCCACTTACCAACTCACTAATACTGATATCATCATAAGTATCTCGCTCCAAGGGCTTAATCTAGTAATCAAACCCAAATCCACCCATGTCATCATCATTGTAATGAGGTAATGAATCATCAATGTTGGCTGTTTTGAAAAATCTATCCTTTTTTCCTTCAATGAGCCCTTCATTTGTAGATATATTACTGATCTCATCATTAGTAGATACATGCATACCTAAGAGGTCTTCTTGGTTACTTGTTATAAATTCTTCATGTGAAAACTCCTGAGAAGTTGGATTAGCAACAAGAGGAGAATTATCCATCACCAAATCTTCAACATGATTAGGTACGAACACATCTAAATCATCACAAATATCATCACTATGATAAAGGTCATAAGCTAATTCAATGACACCACCAAAATTACCCTCAACATGCTCTTCATTAGTGTACTCACCACACACCATAGTCATTAATCTTAAAACCATCATTGGATGATTCCGAATTAGGATTCAAGACTATTGTTCTATTCTTTTTGCCAAACCGATCGTCAACATTACCAATCACATGGAAGTCTAAGGGATTGTTTTGGGGCTCTACCACACACTCCTCATAAGTCAAGGTATCTTCTCCAAACTCACAATCATTTTGATGTGACATGTGCACCTTTCTTGTGCCATCTTAAAAGTTTGTTGACTGATTTTTCTCTCCCATGTACTTACTTGTGGGCTGTAAACCACAAATAGGCACTTCTTCTATCTTTGGCCCTTCTTCAACGGCAAGTTCTGATTCTTCTTTCATCGTTCTTCTGATATACTTGACCACACCCAATTTTCCAAGTTTCATTATCACAATACAATTCAAGAAGGAATCAAAAGAAACCGTGCTCTTCAAGCCCATCTGCCATGCCTTGATACTCTTCAAGTATTTGTGAAGCCTCTTGCTCATACTACCTCTTGGTTTGTTCTGCAACTCTACTAAAATCCATTGTGATAACTCTAAATTTTACTGTTCTCCCAACAATTTGGCAAGAAATTTGGCTTTGATACCACTGTAATATCCCCCTTAGTTTTTTTAATTTTTCAACACAAACTTTCCTCATTAGCATTAGTTCAAATGAAAGATCACAAACTTGGACGCAACCCTTCAGTTTTTGATCACCCAAATCCTAAAGTGGGCAAGGTGAGAGCATATGGTGCAAGGGGATCTGTTAGCTATAATTGAGAAAGCTACAAATACAATGATATTGGTGGCAAACCAACCAATATAAAAAATGAAAGTACTTAGGTGGCAATCCAGTGTCTTTCACTTTTAGTAGGCTACAAGGAAAGTAAATGTAAAGTAAATGCTTAGGTAGCAAGCCATCCTCTTCCACTTTTTAGCGGGTAACAAAGGAAAGCAACAAGGCAACAAGCCAACCTCAATGAAAATACAATATACTAAAATTAAAAGTTGACTAGTACTACTAGAGCAGCGATTACAAATGATATCAAACGCAGTATATCATATGAGAAATTCATACAACAATAAGCCTAAATGTTAGGAATTCATCTCTAAACAACATATTGACAAGGCATCATGTAAAATATGAAAATACAACAAAGATACCAGGTCTGATATGAAGAAGCAGCAATCTGATTTTCTGATCAACAAGCTTGAATCCCACTCATATGCTCATAACTCTGTCAAATCATCTCTGAATGACACCAAACTAGAAGCAAATGATGCCTAGAGGCTAGACGCCCAATCTCAAGCCAACAAACCACTCCAAATTGCATTGTTTTTTTCAGGACGCATCCCGAGGCAACAACAGCAAATGGTATGACCTTCTAGGGAAGTGTGACCTTGACTAAAAATCACACAATCCACTAAAAATACCAAAACTTGAGCATGGGGTCGCCCAAGCTGGAGGAATGCATAGAAACAGTACCCAAAACCAACACCCAACTCCTCTGGAAGGTATAATCAAAAATGTGCTTCATCCATACTCAAAACCAACAACATGAAATTGAAGGAAACACACCCAAAAAAGCAGAAACTGGAAAATAACTCACTACCACACCCAAAATCAAAAAACATCAAATGAAGCCATCACCTTGAAACTCAGTTGCACCCTCTAAAGATGAAGGAGCACCAACAATCAGCTAGGAGCTATCTTGCAAGCCCGAAACTGAGAAAGGCTAGGAGGTATTCCAACCCCGAAGCAAGAGTCTAGATAAAATCCAGTAGCACTTTGTTATAGGATGAATAATGGATACCAAATGAAGAGGCAAGGAACTGTATAAATAGATTTCCAAACCTAGAAGTTTGAACTTGCTTTTCCCTCCAAAAGGGACACCTCATTTGGAGCAATATTATATTTAATAAAATTACTTTATCCCTCATACTTGGGCGTCCAACTTGAAAAGGCATAAATATTAACTTTAAAATGTATTTTTCTCCAACATAGGCATCCAAGTCAAGAGTCCCCCTTTTAAACACAACTTTAAGTTATAACACCTAGACATGGGGTCCAAAAAGCGCATTAGAAATATCAAATAATATAACTTAAGATGTCAACTTTCCAATTCTGACTCTAAGAAAGTTGGAGACGCCTCTACATATATTATCTTGCCAGAAATAGAAACTGAATGTTGCACTCTTGCCAAATTGCACTGTCAAAAATAGCACTTACTAAATAGCATACTGCTAAAAATAGTGACTCCAAACTCTATTTGAGCACAAACCGGGTAGCCATCATAACTTACTAAAAATAGTAAGTCCAAAAATATCCTCTAATTGAAATGCATTTCACACCCCTCTGAAGCTCTCTGAAAACTTAGAAAGCCCCAAAAGACAAACTGCCCAACTCCTACATGCAACCACTAAAAACTCTGAAGGAAACATCCTAGATTTGCTAAGCGTTGAGAACAATGCTTCTCTGAAGAGGATGAGCATGTTATGCCCCTAATATTCATGTTTCTAAATGTAATAAGGTTAAGCATTTGTGCCATTCTTAACTTTAATATTTTCATTTATTACCTATAATTAGTTCCTTAGGCCAACCTAATTAGGACAAAGGCCCTGTCTAATTATGTCTATAAACAAGGAAGAGAAAATCTCTTCCAAACCATCATAAGTTGAAGTTAAATTAATATTCTCAAATTTTGATTTTTGGAGATCACCCCCTTGAAGTGGTCTCATATTTTATTTATTCACATATTTATTTCCAAGAAATATCCTAATAGAGACATAGTAAGAGAAAAAAAAAACATATTGCATCAAATTCAAATTTAGACAATTCTCTATAGATCTGCTATCCTCCACAAGAATTAATGGCAATGCAATAGTCGATGTCCTTGTGGGATTCTCCACACACCACACAAGTAAATAAGAATGATGAGTTTCTCACAAATTTTCCATTATAAGAGATTTGGTAGGAACCCTCTACTCAATAGATCCTACAATGTGTAGCACCATATGACGTTCACCTATTTATCTTGGAATGACTCACTTTATCCCTCTACTAACACCTTCAATCAAGGCACACTCATCTTAGTGCTTTAATTTATCCCAGCTAAGGGTAGAGGTAAACAACTCAATGTCCAATGATTCTTGACATATCCCTCTACACCAGCAATATTGGTCATCTAAGTTTCTAGACTTAGAGATCAATTCACTCAACACTAAATTTTTGAAGGATTGACAACATAAGTGATGGTGGCTACAAAGAAAAATTTGATTGTACAACTTGGTAATAGAGCTTATGGATTCGAGCCTTTGGCCATTTTCAAATATTGATGGCAACAGCCCAATAACAATGGTTAGTTTAGAAATGTAAAATAACAGTTTCAGGTCTAAACAATCAAGAAACTGGAAATCAGAAATAATATCCAACCAGACATACTCAAGTAGCTTATCCACCTAATTAAACTAGATTATCAAACTCGTGCATTCAAACAAAGAATTCACTTTTTATGGGATGTACTTTCGAGTCTCATTGACCAAAAATGGTCATTTGTGGACATAGCTAAATTTTATTTCGTTCTTTCTCAAGAACACCAAGTATTCCTCAACAAAGACAACATTAACTCCAAGTAATAGAGATATGACCTATATCACATTGATCCTAGAGGATCGATGGCTGAAAAGTTAATTCAAGACTCACCCTACAACTATAAATGCTAATGCTAGTGTAAACAAGCTGAGAATGACCAGCCTTGGGCCAAAGGCAGGCAGAGAATCAAAGAAAAAAGGTGAAAGAAAGGCAGCTACAAAGAGGTATAAATAGAAAGACCTTCAAGCAAGGCTACATAAAATACTATGTGGTAGAGGCAAACTGTCTTAAAAATGAGGTAGGCTGAGGGTGAACCAACCTAAAGAAGACTCCCATTGTAAAGGTAAGTGATAAGTCCCCCTACACTTTCATTTGGGATGTGAGCATTGAGGTGCCAAACCTCCCAAAATGACCACAAACCTTTCCTGTTTATAGGCAAACCCTTCTACCTCAGTACATTTCATTCCTTTATTTTAGTTGACCCTAACACCTAAATGGTCCCATAGGTTAATTCAAAATCCAACAGCTAGGAAAACCTGTTGCTTGTGTGGATTTTAGCTAGATGATAGGCCCCCTGGTGATGAGTTCAATGGTAAATTCACTTGTAACAGCCTTGTTGCCTGGGTTGCAAGTGGCGGTTCCTCCTCAAGGGGGCAAGTGTGTGAAAAAGGATAAGGCACAAGCCAATGTTGAAAGCCAGGTCAATTGGGTGACAGCAACTCAAACTGAATGGGTTATTTTTTTGGTGTGTTAATATATCTCCATTTAGTCTTGGACCCTCTTCTCTCAAAATTTGGAAAAAAAACTTTAGTGAAGAGCAAAATATTGAAACATATTTTTGCCTTTGCCCATTGAATATCAAATCTATGATCATAACTGTAGTTGTGTTGTCAAACGCTACATAGACATAGTCAGAGAAAGAAATGATACTACAATACCACTGAATAGGAAATACTTGAATACCACTAAATAGGAATGTCACAACGAATAATATGAGTAGAAACAATGTTTGCATGTTGAAATTGGATAATGCATAAAGAAAAAAAACTCTGAAGCCTTTTAACAATCATAACCAGCTTTTTTTAGACGAGAAATGATTGTATACATGCATATTTTGCATGCGTTCTCCCTTGATGTGTCTAAGCAGTTATGGAGCAAATGCATTAATTATAAAGGACCATTAAAATACCTGCTTTAACAAATGTAATTACGTTTGAATCATCACGTGATACTACATCTTGTACATACATTACCTGAAGAATGGATCCACCTAACCGTTCTATTTCTTGAATCCATGGAAAGAATATGAGCTCAGCCACAGGTCCCTTGCACCAGCAAAGATCAAAATCATGTTGGTGGGCTAAGGCATAATAGTATAAAGTTCCTAAAGCTGTTGCAGCTGTCAAAAAGAAACGAAAACTGTGCCTGATTGTAATGCACACTAAAAGGAAGTGAAACAAGAGGTGTAAACTACCCTTTGCAACCCTTCCCTCATGTGTGTTAATAAAATCAGATTACCTCCATTTTCTTTCAGACAGAGACCTTGCCGTCAGGGTTGCAGAGAGGAGTTATAGAGTTGTTGCAAGGTCTGTCCATCATGATCTAAGTGGCAATTCATCTTTTGGTGGTGGCAGTGAAGTATGGAATCCACGCGACTATTTTGGTATTCCATTGATGCAAACAGGTGAATTTCACCTCAATTACATGGTGAGGTGCGTTCATCAATTTTCTTTCAGCCCACATACGCAAGATTTGACCATGTCTTTGTAATGTCCCCTTTCTAGCTTGGTCCTGTTTGTTGAGGGGTTAGCCTATTATTTTGACCCTCGTAAGCTGACAATTGTGGATAGAGGGTCTTCAGTGGTAGTTACCCAGTGATTAGAGACATTACTCCTCAGCTGGATTCAAGTTTTGGCCTTTGCACAAGTTATTTGACATAGATTGGCACACTTACTATTTATGGTAAGTTACTATTTTGGGAGAGTCAAGGCTTCTATTAATAGCAAGGCACCTAAGCAAAGCATATTGGCAGTGTCGACCATTGATTGGGCCTTTGCAGTTGTTTCTAGACTCAGTGGTGTGTACTTACTATTTATAGTAAGTCAGCTATCAGGAGTTACTATCTTTGGCAAGGCATCTGATCATTCAGAATTTGGTAAAATTGACCTTGGTTTCAGTTGGCAAGGCTAATGGATGAGTATTTATGGAGATATTAATATTAAATGTGTCATTAATGATATTATAATTAAAAAGGTTATAATATAAAGTTATAAATTAACTTTATATTCGAATGGGGCCAATGACCCATTAAAAGTGTATTTAATGATATTAAATGATTATGTGCACATAAACCAAGGTAATAAGAAGGCATTAAATGCAAGGTAACTTCCAACATCTTTCTAACATACCTGAAAGCTTTTCTGGAGAAGCAAATAAAGTAACCAGAAGGAATCGTTCCAAGAAGTTGGTATAAAGTCGAGCTAAGATGCCTCCCTCGTGAAAGAGTTGTCTTGTAGTCATCAAATCATATGACATGTAAGCCTTCTCATCCTGGATCATACCATATTAGGAATGCTTCAATCATCAACATGACATTCAGCAATGTAAATGATTTTAATATCAACTCTTCTATGCATCATATTAGATAATGTGATATAAGATAATAACTTCCTAAACAAACTTTGAAAACTCAGAAATTGATCTTTGAAATAAAAGATTTAAAAAACATTAAAAACATCTAAAAACCAAAGAAAACTCATTATATTTTCCAACATCTGCACAATGCAAAATAATTAAAACATCTTACCACATCATATTCTATGAGTGCTTTGACTAGAGGCAAAGATGATAGACGGTCCAACAATGGAAGAGACCTGGTTAACAATCAAAATCATATGAGGCAATGACATGCACTCTATTTAAACAACAAAAGACACTCTATTTATAGTTAAAGCAAAGTAAGTGAAGAGTAAAAACAAATTTAGCATCACCATTTACATTCAAGTATTACAGAAAGGAAGCATTGATAACTTAGCATCTATGTTACAAGAATTCCTAGGCATACTCCCATTTTGATACCATAACATTTTGGCTAATTGTCCTGGTCCTAGTCCTCTTTGGGTCAGTTTGGGAAACAGCCAAAATGTTAAGCTACCCCCAAAATATCACATGCATTTCCGGGTAGTTTTCAATGAAACTAACTATCAATTTTGGGTATCCACATAGATTAAGCTTCAAACAAAAAGTCACCAAGAAAAGAATAAACTTATCGTAACCAATCCAGCCCCAACCTACACCCTCAACCTAGCCCACACCTCTCTAATGCCTAAAACCATAGTGACATCACACTTGAAAAACCCACAATTAATCACAACCCACGATTTTATATGTATGTATGACTCATTTTACACTTAGATAGAAAAAAGCATAGAGCAAAGGAAAACTGTAATATATCCCAATCTGATTGTACACAAAATGTGGACCAACATTTGTACAATGTACAAAGCAAACATGACATTATAGTTGCATATGTAAAGGTGTATTATCATCTCATGAGATACGAAAATGAAACTGCCACATACATAACAAGTGGAGTGTCATACAAGAAATGACAAACCATAATAATACTCAATAACCTGACTGACCATCCCTATTAACAAGATAGATAAATTAACAATAAATAAGTAGCCAAACTGAAAAAACACATGCAGAACTGGAGTTTGATATAAGAGATGACAATCCACAACAACACTTGATAACCTGACTGACTATCCTTATCCTCAGTCTAGAGGATAAGTATACAAGAAATTTTTTATCAAATTTCTTTTTAGAAATTTAAAAAAAATATAAAAAAATTGCTTTTTTCAAAAAAACACAGGGTTTTAAATTGTTATAGGGGCGAATTTTTTTTGTTTTGGGCTGTGGGAGCATTTATTTGCCAGGGTACCCGTAGTACCCTGCAGGCCCCATGCACCTCCCTGGGAAAAACTATATGCCAATTTAGAATAGGATTAATCAGATGTCGTTTCCTATTTTAGATCCTGCTAAGTCTATTATCATAAACAATCTTGGGGTCGTTTCCTCCTTGCCTAATTAAGGATGTCACTATATTCACGAGGAAACAATCTTGGGTCAAACACTTAAATGCATTTATATTGACTATCTGACTTATGATATTTTTTTAATAAAATGTACATTAATCCTAGTGCAAGAAACAGACCCATCTGACAAGCAGTCATCACTGTAATATATCACAATCTGATTGACACAAAATGTGGACCAATATTTGTACAGTGCACAAAGCAAACATGAAAATAAAGTTGCATATCTAAAGGTGTATATCATCTCATGAGATACGAAAATGAAACTGCCACATACATAACAACCGGAGTGTCATACAAGAAATGACAAACCATAATAATACTCAATAACCTGACTGACCATCCCTATTAACAAGCTAGATAAATTAATGATAAATAAGTAGCCAAACTGAAAACACACATACACAAAAGAGTTTGATACAAGAGATGACAATCCACAACAACACTCAAAAACCTGACTGACTATCCTTACCCTCAGTTATGGCTAAGGAAATTGGGTATCTAGATTATCTTGTTTACAGTATAAAAAAAAAAAACCTAATACTGCTCAAATCATTACAGGGAAAATCACACAAAATAGAAAAACAATATATGTCATCTATTTTATGCAATGTCATATTTTGCAGACATAGTCATATCAGATTATCTTTTTGAGCACGGTTGACAGGATTAATCTGACACTGTACAGCCTCCAAATGCATACTCATAGATCTTATTTTAACCTCAACATCATCACAGTGGCCTTTGCACTCTTGTGGGAAAGTAGCAATAAGTTCGACGTGAGAATGCAAATATTAATCATCCACTAAGGTTAAAGTATCCAGAGCATAAGTAAAGAATCATATTAAGGTGAAAATCAAAATAAGTTTCTTTTCCACAAATTCCATCTAAACAAATAAACATTCCATCTGTGTTCTCAAGTCATCTCTGGCATGATTGTGAATATCAGTGGCAAAAATTTCTGAGACAAAAGTTGTGCTCTAGAGGATAAGTATACAAGCATTTTTGTGTGAAAATTAAAAGCAAGTTTCTCTTTCACAGATTCCATTTGTAGGAATAAACATTCCATAGGCGCTCTCAGTTCATCTATGCCAAGATTGTGAATGTTACTACCAGGACTTTCTCAGACAGTGAGCTTGTGCTCCAGAGCATAAGTAAACAAGCATTTTTATGTGCTAATCAAAGTAAGTTTCTCCTTCATCGATTCCATTTGAGGAGATAAACATTCCATAGGTGCCCTCATTTCATCCATGCCAGTCAATATGACCAGCAAGATTTTCTCAGACAGGGAACCTCAGCTTCAGAGCATGAGTAAGTAAATAAGCATTTTTATTTTACAATCAAAGTATAGAGCATAAGATTATATGAAGTGACGAAGAGGCACAGTAATGTCACCCATATGAAGATACAGCAAGAACAATTTGAATTCTTGGACGACTCTTCCACTCTACTATTTTTTCCTATAATGGACCAGTTCAACTACAGATGAGCCTGTCAGGTACAGCCTGTTGTATCAGTGACAGATTTGACTTTGGTTGAACTAGTAAGAAAAGTTTGGCAAATTCCTCAATAATACCTGTTCCTACAACTTGCAGAGGTCAATATCTACATCTAGACTCAAAATGAGGTCTCTTTTTTATATTTTAAAACTTTTTTAGAGGAATCCAAATATATGCAAAAATATAACACTTTAGATAACTCCCTTATGTTGATTTTGACCCTACAACAACACTGCATTTTCATGCTATCAACAATCCAACTGTATCTCAATGTTTATCCCATTTTTCAGATCAAACAGTATACATGGTAGTATAAATACGAATGAAACATGTCAAATACTTTTGAATGATAATTTACAGCAAATTGTAGCCACAATTAGAAGTGCTTAAAAGTGTAGAAGGAGCTCATAATTCCACCTTAAATTATATGAAATATTTATCTCCAAAGAATTGTAAATATTTCAGCATTATTTCAAATAAATGCAGCCTGATCTTATAAGGAAGTATCTCTCTACTGTAATTTGAATTTGAAAGAATGATGAAGAGGATGTAGCTGTCTAATTATTTTGTCTAGATATTTCATCAACTATTACAATAGACCACTTCAGCAACCAAGTAAGTTTGTATAACCCAAATTTATAACAGTTCAATTTACAGTGAGTTCCTCCAACTTCACAAAGTCTATGCTACAAACCACCAAGCAGAAAACAATTAAATCATCACTGTTGAATATTTGCAAATAACCACTTCAACAACCAAGTAAGTTTGTATAAGCCCAAATTTATAGCAATTAAATTTACAATAAATTCCTCCGACTTCACAAACTCTATATTACAAACCACCAAGCAGAACACAATTAAGTAATCACTGTTGGATATTTCACCCCCAAAACTACATGTAAATGATATACTGACTAATTTTAAACTTCTTGAATTAACAAGTTAGTAAACATTCTTTTAAAGATCTTTTATAAAATTCTTGCCTCCTCTATTGACCCAGTGTTACTTTCAAATTTATATAACATTCTATATAAATTACAATCAGCGTAACCATTGCACCTCCTTTTGGTGCAAGTGCTAGTAATTATACTTTTTCAGAACTGAAAGGTTTTGTTCATCAGAAACTTAAAAGGCAATGCTTATTGAATGTCATCAAAAGTAAGATGAATAAGTATAATAGATCTCGCAATTTAAAAGGTTTCTGTAAAACAACACCTTCATCTTCTAATTGGGGATGTTCTAAAGACAGAAAAGCTATCTCCAAATGGCACCCTACTTGCTGAAAAAATATTTCAGACGATATGCTTACAGATTGTCTTCCCCATTATAGCCAAAGGCACCACAAATTCAATGCCATAACCATTTCTAAAAAGAAGTTTGTCAAGCCTAGCCCAAACCCTTGCTATATTCTCCTCGAACATTCTACCCCCCTCAAAGTTCCTTCACATGTGAAATGCTATATACGCAAAGGTCCTTGTTATGCTAGAGACTGCCCAGGCAAGAACCAAAATTTTCCTACAAAAGAATTCTCAGTCTCCTCAAGCAGACGCATGGTGCGATGCCCTACCCATAGAACAAACCTTGCAAGAAATACAAGATCAATAATTTGAGTTGGTTGAAATTCTAAATGGAAATTATGGAATAATCAGAGATAAACTGGCTAGAGAAAGAATGTTAAAGCAGAAGAAAAAGAAGTCATCAAAGGATGAAGAAGAAGATTAAGATATCATCAAAACTACTCTCAAAGAAAAACTCAAATCTATCGAGTCAAAGCCTGTGCTGGTAGAATACAGATATGTCTGCAGACAAGCAATGTCCAAAGAAGAAATGAAAGCAGCAGGCAAAAGATAGCAAGAAGAGCTATCATATCTCAAGAGATAGAAAGAAAAAGCTCAAGCAATGTAAAAAAGGTGATTTATCTAAAAGGATTGACAATGGATACAAAGAACCTGATCAGAAAAAACAAAAGACGGGCTCAAAAAGAGTCAATAGAAGAAGACATTGAAGAAATTCAGAAGAAGGGGAAGAAAGTTCAGTTGAACCATATGATTTTGAAGAGGATAAAATGAAGTTGAAGAAGAAAAACAAAAAAAAAAAGCACTTTTGATCCATTCATGGCTAGGTTAGATCACATTACAAAGGATTTTGTAGATATAAAAACATTAGCCTTAGATTAGAAAGGAATTAAAATGAATTAGGCAAAAAAAATGTTTTCCCTTGAAAATATTTTCCTGGAAGTAGATTGGCCTACAACACCGCTAAGTTAGTATCAAGCACATACTTTGTAGATAATTGTACATACATTAGGATTAATTTTTATTTTCCCAAGTATAAACCCTAAAGCTTAGATGTCTTTATAGATACATGATCTTCTAGATCTTTTGCAAAAACTAAAGCTATACCTCTCGAGTACTAGAAAGAAGTAAAGTTAACCCCCACCAAGAAACTCTATAACAAGAGAAGCTCTCAGATTAGGAATGTATACTAAAAATGTGCAAATTCTCATAGGACTAGCACTTGCACCAGAAGGAGGTGCAATGGTTACGCCGATTGAAATTTATATAGAATGTTGTATAAATTTGAAAGTAGCATTGGGTCAATAGGAAAGGGAAGAATTTTATAGAAGATCTTAAAGAAAAGGTTTACTAACTTGCTATTTTGAGAAATTTCTGCGTATCTCATGAGATGATAATTGTAATATCCCTTACCCAGTTTTCCCTAGAATTCGCTTGTAGATTAGGTCTAGGGGTTCTTCTTTTCAAATAAATGTTCTCTTTAATGAAATGATCTTGGATTGAAATCTGCATTCACCAATTTAATAACATTTCCACATATGCATATATCTGTTAGCAATAATATCTAGATATCCGAAATATAAACATAATCATAAAAGCAATAATGAAGACAGATAAGGAGTGGCATGGATAGATCCGCCCAAAGCTATCCATCTAAGCCCAAGGGCACAAGCATCCTATTAGGACAACCCACCCCTTGGCCCCAAGCGGCATGAACGTTCAAACCAAGACAATTCCACCCTCGGAGTGGCATGCTTAGTGGAAACAGTTGTACCTGCTTTCTCTACCCATGTCATCACCTCAGAAGACACTTAACCTATTGGGGACAGTCGAGGGAGTGTATAAGTGGCTCGGGCCTACCACCCCTCCATGGCCTCAGCGGATTCTTAAGTGGGACCACCACCCCTCCATGGCCCACCCATGCCTTGGGACTGGGCGGACTATGAGTGGAATTTCCACCCCTCCAAGGCCCATCCCTGCCTTGGGTTCTAAGGGCAGACTTGAGTGGGTTGTTTAGGCACCACTTCCCTCACACCCTTCCTCCCAATAAGCTTGCAAACACTCAGAAGACAATCTTTTAGCAATCAAATACATTTGCATTTATTATTGATTCTTTAAGTCAATATCAACATCATTATAATCATGATAATACTAAAGAAACCATTGCACCAATAATCAGATTAGCAATATCAGTTTCTTATATTCAAAATATGCTAAATATTATTGCTAAGTGAGTACATCACCTTGAGTATTCTCCATATATATCCCCCCCTCTTTCCACCGTATTCTTTGTTCTTTTATATCCTCATAATTACTTGATTAGAAGCGTCTTTTCCAAAAGGTGATGACCTTGCCCAAACAGGTATGACCTCTCCTTATTAGTTGCTTGACTACTCAAACCCATCCCAGCCTTTAGCCCCATAATCGCTGCCTTACAATTAATATTAATCATTGTGATTTCATATTAATTGCACTTTTAGCTTACTATTTTTAGTATATTAATTTTAATTCATAGTTGCTTTTAAATTTATTTCCAATAGTTTATATATATATATATATATATATATATATATATTATATTATAATGATTGTGGTTTAATTTGTTAATATTTATATTTGTATTTTCAATATCTATATTGTTATTTATTTTATTTATTTATTTGTATTTTAATGTTTGGTTATTATTATTATTTTTATATTTTGGTGTTGCAATTCGGGGGACATGACAATAATACACCTTCACATATGCAACTTTAATGTCATGTTCTCTTTGTAGTGTATAAATGCTGGTCCACATTTTGTATACAAGCACCTTACCATGATGACTACTTGTCAAATGGGTCTGGTTGTTCCAATTGGATTAATGTACATTTTATTAAAAAATTATCATAATTGAGATTCTTCATTAACTTTGAAGGAGACTGATCTTAATGAAAATGAAAACAAATAGTCAAATGGCCACGAATGATCAAGAGTAACTACCTCTATTTGAATCTGTTAATATTGAGATTATAATTATAGAGAAACTGTTAGAAAGAGACCTGGCCTTAATAATCAGATGGCATTAGAGCTGAGTTGTATTTTTCTCAAATGAAATCCATGTTTCAAAATAAAAACCTATACGACATGGTACTTAACTTTGATGTAGTGTACATGAATAATTTTCTTGCATTGACAAAAGTAATTATCAATCATTTTCTCCAATGACAATCATAGAACATCAAGAATTATAGGAACTGAATGCACTTTCATATTGGATCCGAAATGGATTCTACCTTGCTTCGAATTCTGAAACCATATAGCAATAGAAAATAGTAGCTGGACTGAAATACTAGATTTTGCTTGTTTCCAATTCTGAAATCCAGGAAAGATCAGAGGGATCAGAGGTCCGAACAGTGCCCAGCAACAGGTTATTAGACCCAACATAGGTCAGCTCCATGATCCATCAACTGGGTGATAATCACACCCACTATTAGGTCTCACATTTACTGCAGTGCATATTTATTGGGCGATCAAGGCAAAGACCAAATAGTAACTCATGCCTTGTTATCATCACACCTTCCTCACACAGGGAGCGAAGGGAATCGCAGATCTGTAGGATCCTTGCCCTCATATCTGGTTGGGAGGGCACTAAGGTTACTCCAAATCACCTACACCTACAAGCAAGTACTGTCCAGGTAGACCACCATTGTTTCATCTCTAGAAGTCTGCAAATTCAATGCACCTGCATTATTCACCTACCTAGGCAAACCAACAACAATAACAGGCCAGAAAATGTCTTACACTCTACTACTAGTTTCGTTGTGGTCAGCTCATACATGGGCTATTTGATTACTCCTTGAAAACATTTCCTATACCAGGTTTGTTATCAGCAATAAATAGAAACAATTGATATTTCAAATATTTATTTGTAATTCATTGATAGAATCTTCATTTTTGAATTGTGCAAGAAATAGATCTATCAAACTGTCATCTGTGCATGTTGTTTCTATCTATATGACTAAACACAGAAATTAAAGCTCTGAATAAGGAGAGAACAATTTCCTACAAACCCTAGGATATTACAGTCAAGTGTGAATCATTTAGTGTTCCTCAATATGTATCATCTTAGGTTTTTCAAGCTACCAGGATAGTAATGTTGTGGTTAACTTAAGTAGCTGCCTAGTCATAGTATTGTAGATTTTGGGTAACTACTATTTTGTTTTGAAAACTATAAAGAAATAGGGGAATGTAAGTTTGATTTTAACTGACCTTGAGTAGGTCTACTATTTGAAGGATTCAATGCATATTTTGGATCACTGACTTAATGTGTTTATAAGACATAGATTGTATGGAATTATTATGGGTGTGGTATGGGCCACCAATGGTTCGGACTAATCCTCCACCAATCCCTTCCAATTGGCAAATGCAAAGAATGGATACATAGAATTCAAATAGAGCATATTGATGTGGGATCATTATTATCTATTTGTAAGGACAAGAATTTGATATTGTTCTATTTATATCACTGTTGTATACATATGTATTGTAACTTGGAATAATGTGGTTAGGAGAATTAATTTCTAATCAATTTATTATTGTTCAAACCAATATTCCCTAGTTGTCAAATATGGGTTATGAATAAATTTTTATATGAATATATTATAATACAAACAATTGGGAAATGGATATTTGAAATACACTGCTATAATCATTTTATAATTCATCTTTTAAAATGTTCAACAATAGAATTGAGTTAATTTTAATGGCTATAGACTAATTATGATCTAATAAAGATAAAGGAAATTAGCTAATAAGAGTAAGAATCAAATTATTCAAATATTAAACAAAGTATATGATTGTTACTGTAAAAGCTTATTTTTATTCTAAAAAACTATAAGTTGACTAATTTTATTAAGCAGCTCATAAAGGACGTAAATATGATCATATAGGAAGAACTTGAAATCACAATCAGGACAAATATTTGAATGAGTTGGATAATCAGAAAATTCTTCACAAGCCTCCAACATTTTGTTGAAATTGTAAGGAATGTCTTATTTTTAGGGTTATTAAAATGTTAATGCCTGTTTTCATCATAATCAGTCAGATAACCATTATACATCTCTTTATGAATATCATATTTTTTTATTTAACATGTCTACCTCTGCTAAAAACATGCATTACCCAGTAATGCAAAACACAGCTAATGAAAGATAACAAGCTTGACCAAAACATTATTGGTATTCCATTCTGAAGATTCATCAATATGTTTATCAACAACCCAAAAGTATTTATAGGGTTTCAAATAGATCGAATATGAACTTACAATATTCGTGATTCCTCCTTGGTCAGAATCTGTAGAGGCCATTTCCTCCAACATAGAACCTGACGTTGTTAAAGCCCTTGATAAAATAACTCTTCTCAATGTTCCTTCCAACCAGTCCTCAATACAGGCTTCCAATGCAAGTCTTGGAAATTCAAGCTGAAGTTAGCAAAAGAAGAAACCAAGGAATCAGAATCCACGAATATATTGTTTTTGGGAGGCAGAAATGATGCTAAGCCTTCTACTCCTTTGCATGGAATTTCTCATCTCAAAAATGAGAGAGCCCAAACACTGGCCTCCCAAAAATGTATGACCCACAAACTACAAAAAATAAAGAAAACATAAAAAGAGAATCACTTCCCAGCCTAATTTCAATGCCTAAACCCCAGAGCAAAATTTTCAACATCACATGAAAGATCATTACTAAAGTCTAAAACCTTGTGGATACTCTAGGTAACCCACATAACAAACATGGGATCCAGAGCCAGTCTACCGACTCCTATGACAAATTAAGTTACAGATAGGCTACATGGATTTAAAATAGCTTTTCAACAAATAGGATAGCTTTGAGCATTTCAACATTGATAAAAGCTTAAGTTACAGATAATAGCTATTTTAAAAGCTTAAGTTACAGATATTTAGCTATGAAAGATAGCTTCGAGTTTTCAACATTGACAATTTTAAAATAGCTACATGGATTTAAAATAGCTTTCCAACAGATAGGCTATAAAGATAGCTTCGAGTTTTCAACATTGACAATTTTAAAATAGCTACATGGATTTAAAATAGCTTTCCAACAGATAGGCTATAAATTTGAAAGATAGCTTTGAGTTTTCAACATTGACAGTCAAAATAATTGCTTGGATATTTTAAAACTTTAGATTCTTCATAATGTAAGTTACCTAGGCCAATTTGCTTCATAAGGTAAAGCCACCTGCAAATATGATAAATTGATAAGGGTGTTGGGCTCCCTTTGACAGTGTCCAAACAAAAGCTTCTTTCGAGAAAGCCATTCAATGCATAATTCAAATGAAGCATTCAATTCTCGCAAAGGAAACTAAATCTTGAGAAGAAAAGAAAACTAGAACAAGACATACATTTTGTATCAATATTTCAACACATTTTTTATTAATAAACATGAATCTGAATAGATCTCGGTAAGTTCACAGAACCACAGCTACCTCATGACATGAATTTGTGCATAAATTCTTCTTTATTGAATTTTGTGCACAAGTTTTTGTGAACGCTGTGGTGATTGGGAGTGGCACTTATTATTACATCTGAAAAAAATTCATTTTCAATTATGCTTTGATTGATATCCAAACCCTACTCCAAAGCTCCAACTTGAGCACAAGCAGGTAGGATGCTGGTTTACATTTGTTTAAAAGTTTTTAAAGCCTTTTCAACAAACACATTTTAAACATGTTTCTCAAACAGCTGTACTCTCAGTTCACATGCCTTGTCTATGTGTTGTACCCAAACCAATTTTTTTGCTTCATCAAGGCATTTTGCATAAAGTAGTCTAAACTTTGCTAAATGATGTAAAATACAGTTTTGGGCAATATCAAGCATGGAGTTTTTGTCAATATTTTGTCAGTCAAAGTCAGTTTTATTGATCAAAACCTGAAGTAGAGACTCAGAATGGAGCATTTCACGATGGAGGAGCGTCTCACGACAGCATTTCACGTTGCACATGGTCATTTCAGTGGTCAAGACGGAATTTTTCAAAGGTTAAAATATGAAGATTTCTCAGAGGAAAAGCAAAAAAGCGCACCTGTAGCCCAGGGGCGCCCTTCTAGAAGGAGGTCAAGGTCTTGTTAAAAATGCTCATAAATGCAGTCAATCTCTTCAGAATCAGTCTGGCTATCCGATGAGCTATCCAACAAAGCTTTCTGAGTCTTGCAGTTCCGGAAAACAACGACAGAGGTTGAAATTCTCAAAGTTCCAGATATGAGAAATTTGTCCTTTTCAAGCAAAAGCGCAACTCTAGCCTGAGGGCGCCCATCTTAAAGAGGGGGTAAATTCTGGTATTTCTGGTAGCAGATACAGTCAATCCGTTCTCAACTAGTCTGCTCGTCTAACGAGATATCAAACACAGTCATCCAAGTTTTAGAACTCCGGCAGCAGTCGTCTGAAGATGGGCTTATAATGGAGATTTCACGTTCCAGAGTGTCTTCGTTGCTTTCCAGTGCAACTACAGCTCAGGGGCGCTGGTTTAAAGGACCCTTAAGATGGCAAAATTTGCAGATGAAGTCTTCCTGACATGAGTACTACTCTAGCCTAGCTTTGCAATGCATCATCCTGCTTGTCGATCTGACATTCCAGGTGATCGTGGCGGAGGTTCTACCAAGCACATAATTTCACAGGTGGACCAACATAAAATTTGCAGTGTATTTCTACAGTCCAGAGGTGCCTAGCCTTTAGACCTGTTAGATGAGGTCGTTCGCATTCGAAGTCTTCACGGCTTTTGAGCGTAATCATTTTATCTATTCAACGAGCCTAGCCGTTAGCCTTCGGGATTTGGCAAACGCTCGTACGTGTGAGGTCTTTGGCAAAGTGTTGAAAAGTGAAGACGTTCGGAAAATGGCTAAGTCTGGGGCGGATATTTTAAATAAAATACGCACTGACGTTTTTGAGGTCTTAGAAGCAGTTTTCTTGCTTCGTCACCTCCAAAGACTTCTCTTGCGGGCTCTTCTAGCTGTCCGTTAAAACAAGCGTGGCTCGAATCAGGTCATCCCAGCTTCAGATATCGGAGGACAAAGTAGGGCATCTAGTTGAAAGTTCAACTTTGGTCAAAATGGTGTCAGTGCAACTAAAGGCCAGGAGCGCTTTTACTTTTGAGGCCCTTAATGCAATTTCCAGATGCCATGCGTATATCCGTTGGATGCAGAATGTCTCCAGACACGCAGTGAGCTTCGTTTCTTGTCAGCAGGGTTCGTCGTTCGCCGTTAGCAGCCGTTTGAAGTGTCAGATGGCAGTTTAGGAAAATGGTTAAGTCTGGAACCCGTAAATGAATTTAATCAGGGGCGCCTAATTTTTCAGGGTATTAAATGATGGATTTTGCAGTAGTGTCTCCCAGTAGACATTTCTTCCTTGTTCAGCAGGCTTTCCAATGAATTCTCCAGCTCAGTCCCAGCATCTCCCGATCACTCAGAAATCAGTGTTGAAGTTGGCCAGTCGTGACTTTGCCGTCAGCTACAAAATAGGAAGTTAATAAAAAGTGGAATATCTTGAGCAAATGGACGCCTATGAGCTCAAACAATGACTTTTCGGAATCAGTGAAGTTCGCCGGTGAATCTCAAAGCTTCATCCAAATTGTCAACTGAAGTTTGATAATATTTAATATTTATTATTGCATTTTAGCATTAAATGGCGATTTTCTTAAGATTGGCGCCCTCTTTATGCTAAGTTCTCAAATTGCATGATGATGAATATTTTATTATTATTTATTTTTGAACTCTGAGTTAGTGGCAGTTCAACTGAAGGGCGACCAATTGGAAGTCTCCTATTTTTGTCAGGGTTTTGAATTCTTGCAGTTCTCAAATTGATGCGAATTTCCTCTTATTTAAACATGGCGCCATCTTCATTTATGATTCATATCTTCAAGAGAAATCGAATTCTTTAAAAGAAATTCATATCTTCAAGAGATTCGTATTTTCTCAAGAAGTAAAGGTGCATCTTCAAGGGAAGTTCATATTCTAAAACAAAGGCGTATTTCTTCAAAGGTGAATTTTATTAAAAGAAATTCGCAAATTCCTCAAAGACAAAGGCGCAAATTCAAAAGAAAATTTGTGATTTTAAAGCAAAGGCGAATTCTGGCAAAGCAAAGGCGAAATCTTCATCTATTGCCAAGGGCGTTTTCATCAGATACATCTTTTTGCAAGATAAAAGTTCATAATCATTAGCAATTTGAAGAATTCAAGGGCGATTTTCATTGAAGGAGAGCATACAAAAAACGTCTTTTTACTCCTTGATTCTCAAATTTCTCTTAGTATACAATTCGCATGTTCCTGAAATTGGTCTGGATCATTTTCATATAGCTTCCTCGAATTAAAATTGTGCGTTTGATTTTTCAGGAATTTTTAACTTCAGAACATTCATTCTTGAGTTTCTAATTTTCTCAACTGAAAAGTCTTTGCATGGTCGAGTAGAAGTTAGATTTTCGCATTTCTGACGTTCTGGATTGTCTTAGAATCTTTTTCTGGACAAAACCCATATCTCAGATTTTCGCCGAAAAGAACCCTTCGATAGGCTATTTTTAGCCTCAGCAGGCTATTTTTTTTTGCTTTCCAGAAATCTTGTCAGAACATAGTCAAGTTCACAGTCAACAAGCGAGTTTTTCAGAGTACAGTACACACAGATTGAATTCAAGACCAAATCGGTCTTAATTCATGACTCCATCAGAGAAGCTGAGACCAATTTGTATCAAGCGTATTCGAAGGGTTGACAGGTGTAGTTACTCAAGTTCACATGGTTGCATGCCTCGTATGGCCGCTTGTCTTCCAAAGTCGGTTTAGAGGGTTGATACCGTTGGAGTTTTGCATGTGCAGCAAGTTCATTTGCATTTCTCACAACTAGAGTGTGCGCAGTCAAACCTCACAATTTCGTCATGCCAAAGCGTCAGAAGCATCAAGCTGTAGAAGAGATAGTGGCCATCACTTCAATTATGGAGCCGCCAAAGTTACCCGTCAGTGAAATGCTAGTTTGAGTGTGCAAAGATTGCCAAGATTGCTCAAGTTGCTGACAAGTAGTGAATTGTGACGACCTTCAGATGCTGATGCAATCAACAACCTCGTGGAGGGTTACTTGCTCGAGATCACGGACAGTAAACTTCAGTTCCCACCTCTCAAGATAGACATTACACACAGGAGTTAAACTTGGCGTTACCTTCTCAAGTTGACTCGCTGTCTCATCTCATGCATATCTATTCTGAGATTAGCTTTACACACTTGGAGTTTCATTTAGGGTTTTTCGTTAACTGATGGTAGTGTTCCAGTTAACTGCTTTCAATAAGGACATGCATGCTTGCACAATCGTCCATTTTTAGATTAGATGTTTCAGTTAACTGATGGTAGCTTTCCAGTTGACTGTATAGTTTACTTCATTAGGGTTTGGCAGCGAATCTTGCATGCATTGCAAGACTATAGATGACTCAAGGTGATTTTAGGGTTCCCTACACCTTGATGTATATAAATAAGAGCTTTTGCTCATTTGTAAATAACTTTTGCACGAGAGAAATATATGTTGCGCCTACCTTGCCCTCAATATTGCTCTTTTTGTATCTGTTCATGTGTTTTTACTATTATGATGAATTGTTATGCCACATAGGGTTTCATGCAATTGTAATGGTGAATTCTTTCTGTTTTGTGCATCTTTACCATTATGATCAATTGTTATGCCACACAGGGTTTCATGCGATTGTAATGATAAATCTGTTTTGTGAGTCTTTACTATTATGATCAATTGTTATGCCACATAGGGTTTCATGCGATTGTCATGGTAAATTCTTCCCATAGTTTAGATAAATCTGTTTTGTGCCTAATAAACTAATTCGGATTGAGATAATAGATGCACCACCTTGCCTTCAAGTAGAGAATCCGTATCTAGTTTATCGTGTGATGTTGTTACCAATAAACTTGTCTAGATTGAGCTGATAGATGCGCCACCTTGCCTTCAAGTTGAGAATCTATACACGTTTATCGTCTAATAGTCAAACCCTGCTCCATTTCCTCATGCTCTGTTTTCTTGAGGAAATTGGATAGATTTAAAGTAGATAGCTTAGTTGTAGTTAATGATCTGCGAAACCAGAAAATCCTTAGCTGCAACGTTCTTGGTTTTCTTAACCTTGTGCCTCTTCCAGCTGAGAACAAAAAGATAGGACTTAGATTACTTTTCTTTTCCATGCATTCCAGCACTACGAGGGAGCTTCCCCTCCTAATTTGAAGAGCACTCATTACGCAGTGTGCATAGCTGTCCGTACAAACCTGCACTCCAGAGGTGTTAGTTTTTACGCCAACACTATGCTTCCACATTTTGCATGCTCTAGGCTCGAAATACAAATATTGGTTATCTAATTGTCAAATGCCTTCCAGTATGCTAATGATGGAGTCCCTATCTTTAGAGAGTGGGGAAGGAGGGGCAATGATGGAAATGAGACCTAGCCTCTGTAGCTCATTCCAGTAGCAGCGCTTTCAGTGGGTTCTATAGGCGTCACCATTGCACCCCTTCCGGTGCAAGCACTAGTAATATGTGATAGTTTACACTTTTTACGATATTCCTCAATTATATAATCACAAGGTTGAAGCATATAAATGAGTCCCACTTCTAGATGGAAGCATTTTTTTGTTGACTAGAATACTATAAGAGAAGTGCATAGTTTAAATATAGAAGCTTCAATCTAAGAGGAGAAGCCGTTTCAATAGAAGGCCCCAAACCCTAAATCGCTTTCAGGCAAACATGCAATCCATATTTTCATTTAAGAGTCCGCCAAAATCTTGTCTCGAGATCAAGCAAGAATCTGGTAGCTCTAAATTCCGGTATTCTTAGATCTACTTTTTGTTTATTGTGAATAGATTGAAGCAGCAGCTCTAGGGAGATTGGTTTTGGTTTGTCTCACTTTTAAGCAATTTCTGCTTTGGTAGGGTTTCTTGCAAACTCTGCCCATTTTTTCTCATTGGCATCGTTGACAGGACAGCACAATTTGTGCAGAATCTTGAGGTAAGTCACTTGCCAATGTAGTTTCGGAGATTTTTTGTTTTGAATCTGTACGCCGCTGGATCATTTTCTGTTGTGTTTTATTTCATTCTAAACAATTCTGTTGTTATCTATCAAAAGAAGGCATCGGTTCTGTGGTTTTAACTGTGGCTGTTTTCATGTATGATATTATTGTAATACATAGTGTTAGATCCCTATTTGCTTCTTCACGTAGAGATTTTTTGAACTGTGAAATGAATTTTATGTTTATTTGGTGGTTTTAATTTTTTTGTTTATTCTGTTTTCCTTGTTTTTGAGGTTATTTTTGCACCAATTTTCCTACAGAATTATTAAGTTAGTATTGAATGGATGCTAGCTACTGCTGATTCTGTAAATGCAATGGTCGCCAACTTGCCACTTGCCAGAGTTTAATGAAAGAATATAGGGTAACAATGAAAGTGAAATGATAATCTGCAGATCATCTACACAATGCACAATGCAGAATATATAAAACTTAAAAGTTTTACATTACATTCTGAGAATACAATGTTGTACATATATATAAAACTTAAAAGTTTTACATTACATTCTGAGAATACAATGTTGTACATATATATATAACTGATGTCTACTGCTCATTATAGCTTATCTCTAAACATTTTTTACAATATAAACAATTATACCGCAATTGTGGAATAGACTTTGCTTACCAGACAACGATATATGGTGAATATACAGCTTTTGGAAAAAATAGTGACACTATTGGAATCCAATCCTTTAACAATCCTCAGACAATGGTATATGATATAAATGGTAAATATTTTATTTTGAAAGAAATAACAATTACAATGTGAACATTTGATTCTTTGAACAATCTCAATTTATTAGACAGTAGTTCGCTACCTTTAATAATTTGCAGCAATCAAGCAACACTATACAAAAAATACCTCTTCTTCTGACAAAAATATTCATCAATACTGTAATCCTTAAGCTTCCCTCTGAAAACATAATGCCCACTCAATACAATAGATGTATAAAAAATCAAAATGCCTTGAGACCGCAGTAACCATTCAACTGCAATGCTTCACACGAGACTGCAATCTACACAATTTTGATTTTCATCCAAAGAAAAAAAATACATGTCCAATATGATTATATGACCTGGGTTTGGACACCAATTTAAAGAATATGGAGTAACAATAAAAGTGAAACGACACAATGCACAATGCAGGAAAATATAAAACTTAAAACTTCTCCATTATATTTTGAGAATACAATGTTGTACATATCTATAAACAAATAACTAATCACATAAATTAATGTTCATTATCCTTCACTTCATATGTTCAACTTATTACATTCGTTTTCACAAACCTTATACATTGTATATCATATTTCTTCACAGATTTGTGCCATTATACTAGCTCTTGTACTTTGAAGACCAAATGTCACAAGGCAATTGGCATGATACAAAATGATTAGAAGTTTAAAAGATTTGTGTTAAATGACAAATAGCTTGGTTTTCCAGGTGGGTACATCCTCTCACATGGTTGGTTACTTGGTTAGGATTCAGTGATACAATTAGGTACCAATATGCTTTTGAGATTGTTACATTATTTTCTGAAACCATGTTTCTATGTTATTTCAATGAAAACAGGGGTGCTACATTTGAGAGATCATCTTCCCACAAACAAATAGAGCTAGCATCTCTACTTTTGCAGCAATTTGCAATGATTCGGTATCCTTTTAGAAGCAATTCTAGAATGTCTAGCAGGTCTATCCTTAAAGTATCAAGTTTTTATAATTGCAAAGAAGAATTCTCTCTAAAAAATTGATTCAAGTCCTTTATATGTAAAAAATTGCATAGTTTGGCATTTGTCTCTTGTGGTCCCCAATCATCCATATTTTTTTTCTTGGTGTTGTTTTCCATTGCAAGGCACACAAAGTGTCTACAATAATCTGCTTTTTATGCACCCCTAAAAGGTTTTAGCTGCTTTTCACTACAGAAAGGTGCTCAACATTGTTTCTTCTTCATGTCATTTAACATAGGTAATGTCTATGAGCCTTCACTTCTTCAGTCTTATCTGATTGATCAGCTCTAATTGAAAAGTAATCAACTCAATAATTTCTGCTTAAAGCATTTGTAATAATCCTGGAGTTTTTACCAACTTCTAAATCACCAAGTTAGGGTTAGGGTTTTCACAATAACTCAGATTTGTAACACAACAGTAAATTCCCACGAACTAACAATGAGCAGAACAAGATTGAACAGCAGATCACACTCAACCACAGGAACAATGAACAGTAATCAATACTGATTGTAAATTCCTGATATAAATGTCATGTTTAAGCTCCATGTCGATTTCCCAGCATTGTAAATGCAATAGAAATAGTCTGCTTTACATTTTTCTGAGGTAATTACAATTACACAGACCTCATATTGTTGCTGTTATAACAGTCCTGGTATAGATGAACTGTCAATGGTGACTCAGTCAGCAAAGTGGTAGCATCTAGGGTCTGATATGACTGATTTCTCCTTGAATGACGCCTTAACTCTTCTACACTCAGCCTCAAACCCTCCAAACAACAGATCTGAAATTTATAATAGTTGACTGGCAGCAATCTGGGTATTGCTAAGCCTAGGGCAACCTATATATTGCCAGTCTGCACCCTGGGACTGGACGATCTGATCAAATGGCTGGGCATATGGCATCACCTGCTGTGTAAGGAAGTCTTAAGTGCTCCTCTTATATGCTTGTAAGAAACGAGTATAGGTGTACTTGTGTATGAAAATTATGTTTATACATGTTTTGTTGGTATTTGGTTATAAACTCCTGGGAAGTGACAAAGGAGATGTTCATATGTATAATGGTATAGAAGTAGAGGAAATAAGAAAGGGTTGACTATAACCCAACATGCAAAAAGAGATGATTTCATGATTCATCTTCCTCACCACCCCTTATGAAACTTTAAATTGAATGTAACAGTAGCTAAAAGGAAAACATATGCACCTCCTTTGTTTGGCATTGGTGAAGACCAATTGATCATTTCTAACAAGAGTCCACTCTACATGCTTTTTTATCCCTTGTTTTTAAAATTAATTATTTTCCAAGTATCTGTAATAGACTTGTTGACGGGTATTTTATGACCGCACGCACCAACACAAAATAAAGTACCCAACGGTTACTCTATCCTCTCTTGATCAAAATCTCCTGCATGCTAAGATTGCGAGAAAGATCATGCATTCAACTCCAAGGTTCCTTTATGCAATGGATGTACTCTCAGTTGGCTTGATGTGATTTGCTAGTATTTCAAGGGGACTTACGCAATTGTTCACTCCAAGGAAAGGGGTTTTCGAAGATTCGGAAGATTTATCAGTGAAGTTCAAGTTTCCTAAACTAACCAAAAAGTGTGGAATTTGAATGGCTGCAGGGATTAGAAAATGCTATGATCTATCCTAGGCACGGGACGTGGAGATCATATTTCACAAACTTCAACCAAGCTCTGCTTTGCCTCACCTTTGACAGCTTCCACAGAATCGGTGCAATCTTCAAAGGAGTAACTAGAGGTGTTCAAATCACAACTTAACATGAAGATACCATCAAAACAACGCATACCAACATATAAATCATAATCAAAGTTAAGTCCAAACTGTTCCAGTTGACCATGCAAAGCGAACTCAACATCAGTGAGCCCACTAGTGGTATGTATTAACGAAGCTTGCTTAATTCAACCACCACATTCCACAACTATCTACGCGCATGAATTAAAATCTACTTTACTCTATTTAAGCTCTACTTTAAGATTCTAAGCGAATTGGAAGGACGAAGAAGTCTCACTAGCTACCCACAACAAAAGATGAAACCACAAGCAATGATAACTCTTTTTTATTATAGGAGGGCTCACAACAACTTCTTACAAAGCATTCAATTTGAAAACTTTCCTTCCTCTTCAATCTATGCTATGCTATCAATCTATCAATGCGATGCTATCTCTCTATGTTCTATCTCCTGTGTTCTTATCTTCTAATGATGTACAAATGAGGGGGGATGCCCCTTTTATAGATGGCCAAATCCAATGGATGGCTCAGATTGAATTACAATGAAGGGCTCAGATTGAGCCACATAAGCCCTAATCAAGATTCTTCCCTAAAAACTGCCACAAAGAGGAGTGGGGTAATAAATGAGAAAAAGATTCCCACTTTCTCCTAAAGTCATAATGAGTAATTAATGCCCACCATCATCTTCTAAAAGGTCATCATCCAATAAGGCGTTTCCATTCTCCTTCTCCTTGACCGCAAGTTCGACGAATCTGGCTAACATTGCCTCAACCTCCTGAACTGAAATAGGTGGAATATGGTTGAGCTAAAATTCAAGCACCGTGACTATCTACCCATGTCAAGTACAAGATTTTCTCCAAGCGACTAAGGCATCTTGAGTGCTCTGAATAATGCTGGAGAAGGTTGAAATATTTTCAAAATCATCCTGAACGAATGACCTTACCTTCGAAAAGAAAAGCCCCAATCTGTTCTTTAGGCCATCTGCAGTCATCTCTTTTGGAGTCAGTCTCCTAGCAAATATAGACTCGAGTGTGTTCAGCACTCCTTCTAGAATATTTCCCATAGCCTTTCTAACTCTAGCTGAATCTTCCTATGTTGCATCGAAGAAACCTCAGCCCATGACAACTGAAAATACCAACTAGTGAAGTCATACTGTCACCCTCTTGTATCATGCCTCCCTCCACCAAAGTCTACAAGGGCATGTGCATCAAATCCTCCAAACGAAGAACAGTCTTAGTCTAACAAATATGGGTCTCACTCCATGCCTAATCAATGGTGTCCATGCGTGCCAGAATGATAGAGGCCTAGTGATAAGAATGAGCGAGATCCTCCATGAACCTCTCTATCTCAGTGCGAACACTGCCAACCCACTTATCTGCCTCCCGAGCCATCTTCCTCAAATCCTCTAGTCCACTAACTGATTCTCTTAAGAGTTCCGCTGGAAGGTCAACTGTTGGATTCTCCTGCCCACACGGACAGGCTAAGTGTTGCACATAACCAACCAATGTCCTATTCTCCCTCTTCAATCGCTTGTACTTTCCTTCGATTCGAAGCAACCTATCCTTGAGTGCCTGATAGGAGTTGTCACACTCCTCAATTACCTAAGCCCTTGTAGGGCAGCCTAACTCCATAATGGTGACCACATAATTTTCCAAAACAAGATCATCTCGATCACACTCAATCCTGGGAACGGCTACATGTAGTGTGCGGGAACCATCCTTATCCGTAGAAATCTTTGAGAATTTTCTGGCCTTTTCTTCTCTGGCAGTGCACTAATTCTACTGAGGAATTCTTCCATCTCAATTGTCAAGTCAGTCTCCTCAATAGGATCCCTTCTCATTCTTTCCCTTAGCCAATCCGACATTGCCTATTGCGGGTCACAAACAATAAGTGGTTGCTCCTCTCTCGCTTCTTCTTCATGCACTTCTTCTCTATTAACATTCTAATGAGGCTCATTAATCTCCATCTGCTAGGTATCTTCTCCTGAAACTTGGGCCTCCTGCCCTGCAGTAGTCTCATCCTCTAAAGTTGCCTCAATCTCCCGTTGGAAGCGGGTATCTGTGGTTGTCTCCTCTTCTTCTTGTTGGTTCTCTCTTCTAGGCACATTGACACTTTGACCAACTAACTCCCTATGGGGTGGCTGATTTGCTTCCTAAAATTCTTGTTCTTCATTCAATTTATTTCTTTGGTCTGCAAATAATGAGACCTCCTATACACTTGGAGAGCGAGCCCGTGATGGTATGGATGATGCTTCCTCAACTCTCTGAGGCGCCTGTTGAACCTGTTCCTCTCTTCGTGGTTCTGAATGACTGTTTGCGGCCTCTGGTCACCCATCAAGTTGATGGGTATTTTCTAACTATTGCCTACAATTGCACCTGAACAACACCTCTCACTACAAAAGAGTCCTGGTTATGTGCATTGTGAAGGCATCATCATTAACTCTTTTGTAGTGAGAGGTGTTGTTCAAGTGCAATTGCAGGCAAGCCTCATGAATCTTAAACTACTTAGGACCACACCCAATCGGCTCCTTATAAGATAATCCCCTGTATTTTGTCATTCAAGCTAGCATATAAATCACATACGAACTCATATAAAAGGTCTTCATTCTTCTCAAATTTTTAAACTGTTTGTGTATATTATCACTTATCATCCTCACCCAGTCTACACGGTCTTTTCCTTCTAACACGATGCTGATGAAATAGAACATCCACGGCTCGAAGATATATGATTGGGGACTTCCATTCACCCTGCTGAGCATCATAATCAAGTCAAAATATTCTTGCTTTACATCATCCGAAATTATCTGTTTGGGCAGCTTGGTGCGAGTAGGCCTAGGTTTTTGCATCCAAACAGAATTTATCAATCCTGCACACCTCTCAAAATAAGAAGCATACATTCTTTCAGCATTTTCTCTTGTTCTGAAAATCATCTCCTCAGAAGCAAGAATTCCAAACACCTCTTTGATGGCTTCAGGCATGAGATTGGCAAACAATTTGCCATCAGGTGAAACAATTGTTCTTCGCTCTGGTCCGTAGCAATTGGCGCACTCCATGATCAACTATGGGCATTGAATGGTTGGCTAAAAACCAGCAGCTGCATAAAGTCCACTCTTCACAATTTTATGCGCTATGACTGATGGAGGGGAGGATAGTCACCTATCCCATGCATTCGACTTTTGAGTGCTTCCAAATTGAATGAGCCAAGATTTGTGTCACTCAACTCTCCCAACTTCGAAGTAAACTTTGACTCCAGAAGAAATGGCTTGCTCAACTTCTTGATTACTACTTTCCTAGGCACGTTGGCTTTGCTGGACTCAGCATTTGCAGCCCTGTTTGCTCTTACAGTCGCTCCTCTGTTTACTTCAACCATCCTGCAAAAATAAAAGATATTCATTAGAAACTTAACTTCGAAAATTTATCACCTTGAGACTGCTAAAGAGTGGGGTGAACTTTGAAAATGGAGAGCTCCAGCACTAAAATTCTGACTTCAAACCTCAATACTCTTCAGCAATATCAATATCTCCTCAACAATTAGAAATTTCCTTGCTCTCTTCAGCAACTTCTCTCCAACTTCAATTTTCTTCACCTTCAGAATCTCAAATTCGCACTTGCGGCTGGTGAGGAGAAATGAAAATTTTCATAGCTCTTATAACTGAGTCTGAGAATATTTCGACTTCTAGAAGGAGGCTTATTTTAGCAAACTCATTTAATTTCTCCTCCACTACTCTGCAGAAGTTCGAATTTTTACCTCCTTTGGCAATTTGCAACAATTGTTATTTCAAATATTTGAAAATTTCACCCCATTGACATTTGAAAAAAATTCATCCTTCAAGCATAGGCGTACTTCACCATGGGAGGATTAAAAAAGAAAAATTCACACCTTGGAATGATTCCTACACCTTAGAAAAAAAAATTATCTCAATGACTTAGGCGCATTTCATTTTATTTCTTTGCCTTAAAAAAAATTTCTCTCATGAGCCTTAGAAAATTTTATCTCCTCTTAGAAAATTTTATCAATCATAAGCCAGGCATCCATTTTAAAATCACAATCCAAGACGTAATATTTTCAAAATTTATTTCCCCTTTATAAAATATTCAAGACCCCTTGACTTTAAAAAAATTATCTCCCCTTAGAAAATATTTCTCAACTTTATTTATTCATGGGTGCACATGAAGGGGTTCATTTAATTGTTTTCCCTTGAAAATATTTTCACTAACATTCATTTTGACCTTCTCAATCTTGGGTGCATTTGGAGGGGCCTACTTCCATTTTCGCCTTTGAAATTATTCAAACATCTCCTTATTCAAGATGGGCGCATATACCACCTTGTGCTTTTGTTTTCTTTCCTTAGACAATTTCTGATCAACTCATTCCTCAAGGGCGCATTTAGGAGGTTGTAGTTTCCCTTTAGGCAAATCTTCTATGACTTAGAAAAATCTTTTCACCTCTTCTCCCTTGGGCGCATTCTAGGGGTGTTGCTTTCATTTTATGACTTAGAAAATTTTCCAAACCTCCTATTTAACTTGGGCACATATGGAGGGGTCTACTTCCATTTTCCTTAACTTGGAATATTTCCCCTCATCTTCTCCATGATGGGCGCATATTGAAGGGGTTCAAGCAACTTTATGACTTAGAAACTTTTCAACTTCCTTTGAGGCGTGTTTAGCTTATCCATGCCTTGGGCGCATTTTGATGGGGGTCAAGCACTTTATGACTTAGAAAAAAATTTATGCCACCTTCATAAGATGGGCGCATTTAGGGGGGTGTACTGCCATTTCTCATGCGTTAGAAAATTTCTTGCATCTCTTCTCAACTTGGGCACATATGAGGGGGTGTACTGCCATTTCATGACTTAGAAAGTTTTCATACCACCCTGCTACCTTGGGCGCATATGGAGGGTCTCCTTCCATTTTTCATGCCTTAGCAAAATTTTCAACCTCTCCATGATGCCTAGGGCGCATTTAGAGGGTTGAGCTTTCATCCTTATGACTTAGAAAAAAATTTCCCCTCTTATGTCATCATGGGCGCATTCAAGACCCTGTGTGCTTCACGTTCATGACTTAGGAAAATTTCACCCTAGCTTGCCCTCATTTTCTATTTTTAGTAACTTCTTGATTCTCGAACTTCTGCAACTCCTCCTGGCTTGAAATTTTCCCAACGTGGTCCTCATGACCTATCTGACCTGTTCACACTTTCCTTTTGTGCTCACCTGCTATTTTTAGCCCTGTTCTAGAAGTGACTTACTATAAATAGTAAGTATGCAGAATGTGCTCAAATTTTACCAGTAGACTGTTAATGTTGCAGCTTCGGGCGTCACTTCCAGCCATGAATTAGAGAAGAAAAATTAAATGATAGCTTCCAACTATTTAATTTATATGTTGTCATGTGAAAAGGCGCTTCACTTCATTTATTTTTCTATCATGTCTTGGCCGACCTCCCTTGATATTTGAATTATTTAATTTGTAATTTATTCTTCTCGTGGCTGACCTTGTTCTTGAAGAGGTGCGACCTCTCCCAACCAATGTATAAATACAAGATCATCTCTTCTCATTTTACCATCAAGCAAGTTCGATCGTCCTTCCTTCAAGTGTGAATTTCCTTCATGAGCAAGTCGAAGATTTCTAAGAGCAGATCTCAATATCTAAGGAGAGCAGATTGTAATCTGTATTTTGCATCTAGAGTTGGTGCTCTTACTTGGCCTTGAATTCGGCCTTATTGTACAAGACATTGTTGATTCTTGAATAATATATAAATGATATTTGTTGCTGGGTTTTTCTCCCTCAAGTGGAGGGTTTTCCTAGGGTATATGCTATGTTATTGTGTCCGATTTTTTAATTAAATTCTGAACTTTATATCTGATCATAAAAACTAACATGGTATCAGAGCGGGTATAAGAAAGATCGTGATCAGATTTAATCAAGCAGCATTATCCTCCACTCTTATTCTCATCTTTGATTGCATCTATCTTATCGTCAAGATGGTGAACAGGCTCAAGATCGAAGATAGACTTGAGGGTGTATCAAACTTCACATCTTGGAAGTTCAAAGTCGTGCTCGCCTTGGAAGAAAATGAGTTAGCTGAGTTCATGGAGGGTGAAGTTCCTGAACCAACCGATGAGAATGAGAAGCCTCAATGGAAGAGAAATGGCACTAAGGCGAAAAAGATGTTGGTTGATTCCATGAAAGACCACATTGTGCCAATTATCTTCAAGTTAAAATCTGCAAGAGAGATGTTCAAGACTTTGGAGGAGATGCATGAGATCAACAACACAAGTCGAGCTCTTGCATTAAAACAACTTCATTATATCAAAATGGCAAAAGGAGAATCCATCATCTCATTCTTCATGAAGATTACCGAGTTGAGAGATCAGCTCTCTACCATTGGGCATATTGTTGATGACAAGGATTTGACTATGTTGGCTCTTAATGGTCTTCGTTCATCTTGGGAGTCATTCATTCAAGGAATCATTGCGAGATCAACACTTCTTAAGTTTGACCGATTGAGAGTTGATTGTATTCAAGAAGAATCAAGGTTGGCAGCAAGAGGCATTGGTCTAAGCTCTACAAATGAAGATATTAGTGTTCTTGCTATTCAATCCTTGAAGAAGAAAGGAAAGGAAGGGAAGAAAGGATACTTCAAGAGGAATAGAGATAAAGGATTAGATGGTGCTCCTGCATCGAAGAAGAAGGACCTCTCCCACATTCAATGTTTTAGGTGTGACAAGTTTGGTCACTATGCGAAGGACTGTCCAACCCAACCTAAGCAGCAGGCTACTATTGCAGATGTGGATGAGATCTCTCTGCAGAAGGATTCAAGTGGTTTTCTATTCTATTCTGCTCTTTCAAGCAATGTGCCTACCAACAACAATACTTGGTTGATTAATAGTGGTGCCTCTCGCCACATCACTCGATTTAGAGAGCACCTAACTGATTTGGTGGAGAGAGATTCTAGTGTTCAAGTAATTATTGGAGATGATGCTAGTTATTTTGTGAAAGGAGTTGGGACCTCCTCTCTTCACTTGAATTTTGGCATTTCCTTGCAGTGTAGTGATGTTCTATTTGTTCCGGGTATCAAGCGAAACCTTGTCTCTATCTCAGCCTTGGAGGACAAGGGGTACCAAGTTACATTTTCAGAAGGCAAAGTTCTTGCGTGGCCAAAGAACTCAAGTATCAAGACTGCTTGGGTGATTGGAGTTCAACATGAGAGCCTCTATAGACTTTGCACTCGTCCACTTCAAGCTTTGTTGCATGATTCATCAAGCTCGTGTGAACTTTGACATAGAAAACTTGCTCATCTTCACTTTCGAAGCACTACCAACCATGGAGAAGATAGTCACGAGCCTTCCAAAACTCAACCAGGAGCATGCAGAGGTTGTGCATTGGGTAAGAATACTAAAGGTCCATTTCATAGTAGTGAAAGTAGATCTAAATGTATTCTAGATCTTATTCATTCTGATTTATGTGGTCCAATGTCTGTTGCTTCTTTGAGTGGTTTCTTGTATTACATTATTTTTATTGATAACTACTCTAGAAAGACTTGGATTTATTTCTTGAAATCTAAAGAATCTGAGGAAGTATTTGAGAGGTTCAAAGAATTTAAAGCCCAGGTAGAGAACTTGTCCGAGAAGAGGATCAAAGTTCTAAGATCATATAACGGAGGAGAATACATTTTTGGAAGCTTCCATAACTTATGAATTGAAGCAGGGATCAAGAGGGAGTTTTGTGTCCCTTACAATCCTCAACAAAACAGTGTTGCAAAAAGGAAGAACAGATCTATCATAGAAGCAGCCAAAGCCATGATTCATGACCAAGATCTGCAAACCTTCCTTTGGGCTGAAGCATCTAGGACAGATGTTTATGTTCAGAATAGAAGCCCTCACCGTATTTTGGAGAACATGATTCCCAAAGAAGCATTCATAGGGGTGAAGCCGGAAGTAAGTCATTTAAGAATCTTTGGTTGTCCTGTATATGTTCATGTGCCTAAAGATAAAAGGACAAAGTTGGAACCATCTGGAAAGAAGGGAATATTTGTGGGCTACAGTGAGTCTTCAAAAGCCTACAGAGTGTATATTCGAGGTCAAAAGTTGATTCAGATCAGCAAGGATGTTACATTTGAAAAAGATGTTGCATTCAAGAGATCTAAGGGCACTCATATGGAGATAGACAATGAAGACTAAGAGTCTCCTCAAGATATGGAAGTTGACCATACTCCTGAGATTCAAAGGGAGGCTGCTAATCCTAAAGAAGATGATGATACAGTTGAGCCTTTGGAACCTACTAATGGGCCTACAAACAATGTGATTGGTCGTAAGAGACCTCTTTGGGCCAGGCAAACAATGCAGGAGGTAGAAAGGTTTGCAGCCCCTAGAGGAACCTTCAGAGAAAGCAAGAGACCTCATAAGTTTTCAAGCTATGTTGCTTTGATGAGTCAAATCATTGAGTCAGAGCCTTCCAGTGTTGAGGAAGCTACTAGTCAGCAAGTATGGAAAGATGCTATGGCTGAGGAGTATCAATCCATCCTCAAGAATGATGTATGGGACATCGTACCTAGACCTAAAGGAAAATCTGTTGTTTCTTCTAAGTGGCTTTTCAAGATCAAGTATGCGGCTGATGGGAGCATCGAGAAGTACAAGGCTAGATTTGTGGCTAGAGGATTCTCTCAGAAAGAGGGAGTAGACTATGAGGAAACCTTTGCTCCAATTGCTCATTATACATCTGTCAGGACCATTATTGCTATTGCAGCATCTAAAGGATGGAAGATACACCAGATGGACATGAAGACAACATTTCTGAATGGTGTAATCGAGGAAGAGGTATATATTGAGCAACCTGATGGCTTTGAGGTTCATGGGAAGGAGTCTCATGTTTGCAAGCTGAAGAAGGCTTTGTATGGCCTTAAGCAGGCTCCTCGTGCTTGGTACGAAAAAATTGATCGTTACCTATTAAGCTTGGGCTTCTCCAAGAATGATGCTGATTCAAACCTATACTTCAAGGTAATTGATGGCGAAGCATTAAACTTGGTTCTCTATGTTGATGATTTAATTCTTACTAGAGAAGATCACCTCATTATCAAATGCAAGGAGTTAGCTTCTGAATTTGAAATGAAGGATCTAGGTCTCATGCACTACTTCCTTGGTTTAGAAGTATGGCAAAAGCCTGATGAGATCATTCTAAGTCAAGGGAAGTATACTATTGACATTCTAAAGAGATTTGGTATGATGGATTGCAAATCCATGTCTACGCCTATGGAGACCAACTTGTAGAAGTTAAAAGAGGCTGCAGCTACTTCAGATCTGGTGGATCCCACGATGTACAGGAAGTTGATTGAATCGTTGATGTATCTAGTCAATACTAGACCAAATATTTGCTATGCAATGAGTGCACTTAGCCAGTTCATGTGTGAACCAAGGAAAATACATCTAGTTGCAGCGAAGCATATCCTGAGATACTTGCGTGGCACAATTAGTTATGGCTTGAGATATCCTTCTGGTGTGGACTTGAAGTTGCATGGATATTCTAATTCTGATTGGGCAAGGTGTGTTATTGATCGGGAGAGCACCTCTGGATGTTGCTTCAGTTTGGGGTTTGCAATGATATCCTGGTGTAGCAGGAAGTAGTCTTCAGTGGCACTAAGCACAGCAGAGGTCGAGTATATTGCAGCTTGTGTGGCAGCTCGAGAAGCAATGTGGCTTTGGAAGCTCCTTGCAGGATTGTTTGGACAATCAATGGATGTAAGAGACCTAGTGTCTCTCAACCCCAATTGATATTCTGAAAGCAATAGATTTTTTTTGTGTTTGCTAGTTTTTGAAAGGTTTTTTGATTTTTTTGTGATTTTTGTGCAATAAGGGTTTTGCAATTTTGAAGAAATGCTTGAAAAAATATATAAAAATGCAAAATTACCAATTACTAAAGCAAACTACTCCTAGATGGAAGGCGATTCATTTATTTGTCTTGCCAAATGATTACAATGATGAAATGTTAACATGCAAGCAAAAAGGCAGCGATTTTATTAAAGAAAAACCTAATACAAATTGCAGCTGCTTGAAAGAAATAATGAGATGGTACAGCTAGCCAGAATAATGTGATCTCCCTCCTGAAAACTGATGCAAAAGTCCCAGATGACCAAGGCGCCAACACAGGAAGAGGCAGACACCCAAAATACAAGGCGATTTGGTTGGTGGAAGAAGTACGACCCTGCTGCTGATAAGTATGGCCTGAAACCAGCAACCAATAAATTCGTACAGCCTTGAAATGCGTGCCAAATAATCAATATGGATATAAACTGCAAACAGGATTCTCTTCTGGAGAGAATCGACCCAACTATAGACTGAAACCCCAATCTGAAACTCTATAAATAAGCTCTGTTGCGACTTTTGAATGAAGCCACTCTGATAGACAATCTTCAACTGATCTTTCACAGCCTCAATATGTCTGATTCTGAAGAGTTGATGTTCTCCAAAACCTGATTGTAAAAACCCTTGTTTCTCCAACTCCAAAATGTTCTCAAAGAGAAAAGACAAAATTTGAATATTCACAACATAATGAGTTATATTCTGTCTTTGAGAAAATATATAATCTCTCTCAAAAGTTCAACCCTTTGCAAAAAGCAATTAAATGGCATTTCATAATATTATTTTTTCCCTTTTCAGACTTAGGCAAATTAATCAATAAATGGCGTTCACTTTAATGAGTAATAAATACTCATTTAAATAAATATTTCACCCCCTTCATTATAAAGTCATTAAATACTTTATAATAAGCCATTTAATTAATTAATAACTTTAATATTTCACTTAAAGTGACTTTATAATATAAAGTCATAATAATAATCATTTAATTATTATTAAATGCTCCCTTATTCTTCGTTTGCTCAACAAATTGTCAAACTGGGTCAAAACTGAGATAGCCAACTGAGCTAGGTGCCCTGCCAGAAATAGTAACCCCTGTTGGCCTGACTTACTATAAATAGTAAGTGCCTAAATATCACTCTGTAAGCCTCTGCAAAGGCCCAAACCTAAATCAACTAATGGAGTAATGTCCCAAAACTCAGGATAACAGCCAAAATCAACCCTCTAATCACAACAGTTGGCCTACGAGGGTCAAATGATAGGCTAAGCCCTAAAACACCTGAACTGCCTAGGAAGGGGGCATTACAATGGAGCCGACTGTCATTCATTGTGATAATCAAAGCTATGTGAAGCTTTCTGTCAATCCAGTGTTTCATGATAGAACTAAACATGTTGAGATCAAATACCACTATATCTGAGATATGGTATTGAGAAAAGCGATCCAGTTGAAGTATATCAACACTGATGAGCAAACGGCGGATATTCTCACCAAGCCTCTCTCCAGGATAAAGTTTGTGTACTTTTGAGACAAGCTTGGTATGGTGGAGAATGAAGCCCTAGCTGAGAAGGAGTCTCAGCATCAGTGATCTTCTTTAATGCATTTCTCTCTGTGAGAGAGATTTGAGGTGTAAGCCCTTGTTAATGCATTTCTCTCTGTGAGAGAGATTTGAGGTGTAAGCCATTGTTAGTGCATTTCTCTCTGTGAGAGGGATTTGGGGTGAAAGCCCTTGTTTCCGCCCTCTGGGAGTAGCCATGGTGGATGTCATGTGTGTGACTCCATGACAACATCACGTGAGAGAGTCCATGATGATTTCCTTGTACTTGTGTTTTTCACCCTTTGGGAGTAGCCATGGTGAACGTCATGATGAGATGACAACATCACATTGAGTGATTCCGTGATGGGCACTTGTGCACATTTACCATACATGGGAGTAGCCATGGTAGTTGATATCACGATGAGGTGACATGTTCATTTACCATACATGGGAGTAGCCATGGTGGTTGATATCACGATGAGGTAATATGTTCCTTTTCCATACATGGGAGTAGCGATGGTGGTTGACATCACAATGAGGTGATATGTCTTGCACAACTGGAAGTATTCCTCCCTAGCTGAGAGGGAGTGTTAATGTTGCAGCTTCGAGCATCACTCCCAGCCACGAATTAGAGAAGAAAAATTAAATGATAGCTTCCAGCTATTTAATTTATATGTTGTCATGTGAAAAGGCACTTCACTTCATTTATTTGTTTATCATGTCTTGGCCGACCTCCCTTGATATTTGAATTATTTAATTTGTAATTTATTCTCCTTGTGGCCGACCTTGTTCTTGAAGAGGTGTGACCTCTCCCAAGCAATGTATAAATACAAGATCATCTCTTCTCATTTCACCATCAAGCAATTTCGATTATCCTTCCTTCAAGTGTGAATTTCCTTCAAGAGCAAGTCGAAGAATTCTAAGAGCAGATTTCAATATCTAAGGAGAGCAGATTGTAATCTGTATTTTGCATATAGAGTTGGTGCTCTTACTTAGCCTTGAATTCGGCCTTATTGTACAAGACATTGTTGATTCTTGAATAAATATATAAGTGATATATTGTTGCTAGGTTTTTCTCCCTCAAGTGGAGGGTTTTCCATGGGTATATGTTGTGTTATTGTGTCTGATTTTTGAATTAAATTCTGAGCTTTATATCTAATCATAAAAACTAACATAGACTCCTTGAAAGATGCTGATCGCAATGGGATACATCCGTTTTTCATTTTTTCTCAAGTTTTACCCCTCATTTTAGGCACCAAAGCTGGAAACCCTAATTTCATTTGCATGTACCTCTACTAACTTCCATTCAACTCCGTTTCTGTTCTAAACTGCTATGCTCCTAAAACTAAAGACTCAGGGCTGCTGGAGTGAACCTGCTAAAAATAGTAAGTTCCTGAAAAGTGACCAACTGATTGCCAGACTTGGTTGCATGTCATACTGCCCGAGAGATCTCAAAAAACCCAGAAAATCCCAAAAAACTGGTTTGCATGTGAGGTACTTGCTAAAAATAGAAACTCATCACCTTGACTTGCATGTTGTATCATAGCAAAGCTTTCGAAAAACCCAAAAAGACTATCCTAACATGCATTGAAAAATCATACATGCAAACCCTAAAAATTGCTACCAAAGCCAGAACTGCTAAAAATAGAAAGTTGTCCAAATTCAATGAAATTTTAATGGAAACCTGCCTGAGGCCTCCTGATTGCAATGCCAAGCTCAGATTTCAATTCGCTCACTTAAATTAACCCCAAACTAGCCTGAAGAATGAAAAGCCTAATTTGTCAAAAATGCACTCCAAACTTAGCCAACACTCCAAATTAGGCCAAAAGATAGGTACATCCCTGGGAAGACAGAAGGAACAAAGGGAGACAACCGCAAAACCAAAGCCAAAAGACCCTAATAGAGCAAAAATTAGGGGGTCCCCATTTTAAATGGGGTGATGTGTGAAAAGGTCATAACAAGACTTAGCTATAAAATGTACTACTGAAGTGTCATAACAATTGAAGTGTCATACAAGAAATGAAAAACCATATTAATACTCAATAAACTAACCGACCATACCTGTAATGTCCCCTTCTCAAACCTGACATTTCCAGTGACCGTTGGCCTTTCTTTGGGAACCCGAAGGCTAGTCGGAAGTTAAATTAGGGTTTCCTAGTTTTGAGGAGGTCATTGCTCAGAGATGATGGATTCAATGGCGGAGTCTTTCTGGGTTTTCAGAGAGCTTCGCAGGGGTATGCTCATCTCGGCATTCAGAGCATTTTCTGGAATTTACTATTTTTAGTAAATTCTATTTTTGGCAATAAACAGGATGGTATCAGGCAGTTGACTTTCCCCTTCAGTTGACTCAAGTGGCGTATTCAGTTTTGGGCTTCAGAATGCAGTTCTGGGAAGTCGAGCTCATTTCACTTAAAAATAACATTATAATTAAAATGTTATTTATCACCTTGGCCTAGTCGAATGACTTAATGTTATTTTAAAAGGTGGACTCAAAGGGTGGCGCCTTCATTAAGGTTATATTTAATATTTGATGAGTTCTCCTAAGTCAAAGCAAATTAATTGGGGCGCATTTATCAAGGTGATGTTTTAATCAAAATATGATTATTGAGCTAAAGGTGAAAAGGACGCCATATTGAAGGAAGAGTTAGGGTTTGAACTTTGAGTTGGATTTTAGGGTTTCGTAAAGTCAAGCGAAACTTATAAAAAGAAGTCTTGTGCATCATTTCTTCATCTTTGGACGAATATACTTATGCTGCCGGATTGGCTCTGGAACTGCTTCGAGGAATGAAGGCCTCCTAGCTTGGGCATCTCTTCTCGTTTGTAAGACAACGACTAGTGATGATTATTAGTCTAGTTGTGAGTTATTGGAATTAGTGCATTGTAAGCTGCATGTTAAGTCTTTAGATTTCTGTTTTCTGCATTTTAGCCATATTCTAGAATTGCATGTTTACACAGCAGATCCGCCTTTTCATTTGTAATTCAAAAAAAGACAAAAAATTGGTTATGGGTATTGCATAGATCAATTAGTTTAAGCTTAGCGCCCATGTGTACTAGATTGTAGAATTTTTAGAAGAGATTCTGATTTTTAATAGTGAAATCGCCCTTTCTAGTAGAGCCGTACTTCTCAGCTCTCTTGAAATCTGTGCATTAAATATCAGATGCATTTTAAGTCTGTTTTGGGGTCTTGATTTGAGCGCCTTCCCTCTAGTAGTCATTTGCAATTGATATCAAGCTTTTTGAATGAGAAATGAGAGAGTTCCGAGCATTTCATTGGATCCTATGATGCTGGTTATATTTTGAAAGTGCAGGTCTGTAACAGCAGTTTCGATAAATCTGCAACTTCTCTATTGATCGGTGGTGCTAATCCTGTTAAAGCAACGTGAAGACTTCAGTGAAGATTGCCAAAGACTTGAGGATAAGGTTGGATCTTTCATTTGCCATTTCTATTGATCTTTGCTTCTCAACAGTTGAGTTCACAAATATTGTACAACTCTCTTATAAGCTGATTTATATCGTTAGCAAGATCTCATCTCTTAAATTGTAAGCTGGCAGTAGTACTGACCGCATTATAGATTCTTGCTTTATCAGATTGTAGTGTCTTTCTTTCAGCATTTGTTATTGTATGTAATCCATCTCCGCCCTATGGTCGCTACTTACCCACTCTGGGTCAGCAAGCACATTCTGGGTGTTGAGTGTTTCAATTTTCAGTAGTTCCTTTCAAGCATTGCTTTTGTATTCACTCCGTCATATGGTCGCCCCTCACTCTGCATTGGATTGGGTAGCACATATTTGACGTTGAGTTCTTTCCTGCACTTAGAATAGGAAGATCCTCTGACCAATGCTCGCCATCATCGGCGCCATTCTGGTTAGAGTTGCTTTCTTGCATGTTCTGGGTTTCTCCTCTAACCTTAACGGGTGCACTGCTTGTAATTTGTAAATTGGAAAATGAAAAATTTGGCTCGGAATATTTCAGTGGTATCAGAGCCAAGATCTTGCCATCCTGTGAACAATCCGTCTATGAGTGACAGAGAAAAGAGGTACGTTGCAAGAGAAGACAAGAAGGTTGGAAAACAGTTCCAGCTTTATCAGCCTCCAGAAGGTCAGACAGCTTTAGAAATCTTGAGGGCTCATTGGGAGTCGTCTCAGGAAACAGACATGGCAGACGGTGAGAGGTCAGTTGGGGGTAACGAGAGGACTACCAACAACAAAGATGATAGTGGGAAAGGAAGAGAAAGATCCATGAGTCCCGGGAAGAGATTTGAAAAAAAGATGGATGCCTTGATGGACATGGTATCTTTCATGATGGGGAAAGTGGGTCAGAATACCACTCCACAGAACAACTCAGGCCACAGAGGGGAGCATAGTGCTTCCAACCAGCATGATGAGCATGCAGCTCGGACAGTGTCAAACAGCACTTACATTTCTTCCAGGCCATTCAAACCCACCTTTTTGGCACCTGTAGACACTCAGCCAGATCCTGAAGAGAATGCTTCATTCGTGGAGCAGTTGAGACTGGGTCGTGCAGAGTATGATTCTCTACCTGTCGACATCAGGATGGACATGTCCTATAACGATTTCATGGATCACAAAAGGAAGAACAGAGGACAAGGGAGGCACTTTGATCAAAGAAGACCATCAAATCAAGGAGATTTGTACCAAGCAGTCAACAAGGTGATGCTTCCACACTTTGACGGAAGTGACACAAGTTCAGCCCGAGCTTGGATTCAAAAGCTGGATAACTATCTAGCTCTCAGACCAATGGCGGAAGAAGAAGCGATCAAGTTCGCTACGCTACACCTTGATGGGGTGGCGCACGAGTGGTGGTACCATGGCCTCGTTACTCTGGGTCATCGGTCTATCACAACTTATGATGAGTTCGCCACTAGGCTCATCGAAAGGTTTGAGAAAAAAGATCCTGAGATCCATTTCAGAGAGCTTGCTCAATTGAGACAGTATGGCACAGTGGATGCCTACATTGCGGAGTTTCAGAGACTTTCAGTCATGGTGACTGGAATCACGGAGCGAAGGTTGGTGATTCTTTTCAGTGAGGGTTTGACAGAACCACTCAAAGGTTGGATTAAAGCCTTTGATCCACCAACCCTGCAAGAGGCCATGAAAAAGGCGAGAAACATGGAGTGGGCTGCTCCTAAGGCAAAATTTCAGTCAAACTCCCCTTTTCAGAAAAGGGATAAAGGGAAAGGCCTCAGCATAAAAATCATTTGAGACCTCAGAACAAGGAGTTCAAGAATCGCAATCCCCATGTCACCAGGTTGGATCAAGAAACCCTGAATGAACTCAGAAGAAAAGGGTTGTGTTTCCGGTGTCAGGAAAAATGGTCTCAAGACCATGTTTGTCCTAAAGGGGTTAAGTTCAATCAGATTGAGTACTATTCTGCTGGGGAAAGTAGTTCTGATTTTTCCGACCAGCAATCTGATTTTGAAGAAAATGAAGAAGATAGAGCTCCAGAAGAATCCGGAGATGAGAAGGAAAGTGGTGGAGTTTTAGCTCAACTTTCTAGTTTTCAAAGAAACGAATCATTCAAGGTTCGTGGGATGATCAAAGGGCAGCGAATCGTTGCTTTGATCGATACTGGAGCAACTCATAACTTCATTGATGAAGTTGTGGTAGCCAAGAAGGGGCTGCAAACAGAGGAGTTCGAAGGATTCAAGGTCATGGTTGCCGATGGATTCCATATTTCTTGCACCAAGAAAATATCTAACATGACCATGCAGTTGGGCAACTACGAAGTCAAGGATGACTTCTATGTAGTTCACATTGGGGATACTGATGCCGTTCTAGGCATCCAATGGCTGCGATCTCTTGGAGAGATCTCTTTGAATCTGCAGACTATGGAGTTGAAGTTCCAATCGGATGGGAAGAAGATAGTTTTGAGAGGCATGTCCAATGGGGGTCCTCGAGTAGTGTCATTCAAAAGAATGGCAAAGCTGATCCGTCACGATCAAGCTGAGTGGGTTGCCGAATGCATGATACTTCCTGCTAGTCCTGTTGAGACTAAACGTGACCAACCTCCTGATATCCAGTCACTACTCACGAAGAAGAGCAAAGTCTTTGCAGATTTGCCTCCTGGACCACCACCTGAACGGGGTTCAGAACACATCATCGAGCTCAAGGAAGGAGCTAAACCGGTGATCACAACTCCATATCGGTATCCGAAGAGGCAAAAAGATGAGATCGAGAAGAATATTCGGGAACTTTTGGAGATGGGTTTCATACGCCCAAGCAAGAGCCCTTTTGCATCTGCAGTGGTTCTTGTGAAAAGAAGGATGGTACCATGCGCATGTGCGTGGACTATCGTGCTTTGAACCAAAGCACCATCAAAAATAGATACCCCATTCCCAGGATAGATGAGCTCATTGATGAGCTACATGGGGCCAAGTTCTTCTCGAAGATCGACTTGAGATCGGGTTACCATCAGATTCGGATGAGGGGATCTGACGTGGAGAAGACAGCGTTCAGATGTCACTATGGCCATTTCGAATTCTTAGTCATGCCTTTTGGGTTGACTAACGCACCGGCCACCTTTCAGTCTTGCATGAACCGTGTGTTTCAGAATCAGTTAAGGCGGTTTGTGTTGATCTTTTTTGATGATATTCTGATTTACAGCAAGACTTGGGGAGATCATCTCAAGCACTTGGAGGAAGTGCTTAGTATTCTGGAGTCTAAGAGTCTGTTCGCAAAAGCTTCCAAATGTGAATTTGGAATGGAAGAGTTATTGTACCTTGGCCACATCATCAGTGCTAAGGGAGTGAAGGTGGATCCAGAAAAGATCAAAGCAGTGGTTGATTGGCCACCACCTGAAAATTTGACTCAGTTGAAAGGTTTTCTGGGTCTTTGTGGTTTCTATCGGAGGTTCGTTAAGGGGTATTCACAGAATGCTGCTCCCCTTACTGATCTCACCAAAAAGGGAGCCTTTGTTTGGTCAGAAAAGGCTCAAATTGTTTTTGACAAATTCAAAAGGATCATGAGTTTCTGTCCGGTTTTGGCTATTCCGGATTTCTCCAAGCCATTCGAGCTGCAGTGTGATGCATCAGGTGAAGGAGTTGGGGCTATCCTGATGCAAGACAAACACCCTATCGTGTTTGAGAGCAGAAAATTAAGGGGTGTGGAAAGATCATATTCAATTTATGACAAAGAAATGCTTGCCATTATGCATGCATTAGCCAAGTTCCGGCAGTACTTGGTGGGGAACAAATTCGTGGTTAAGACTGACCACAATAGCCTCAATCATTTTATGCACCAGAAGGATCTAAATGAGAGGCAACAGAAATGGGTGAGTAAGCTTCAAGCTTACGACTTTGACATTGAATATGTCAAAGGAAAAAATAATGTCGTGGCAGATGCTCTCTCCAGAAGGCCTCATCTTAGCTCATTGTGTGAGCTTACTGCAGATTGGAGAGACATGTTGCTTGCTGATTATGCAAAAAATCAGTTTGCAACCAGCATTCTGGAAGGTACTATCCATGATGAAAGGTACCAGGTGGTTGAGGGATTGATCCATTATAAGGGAAGAATCTTTCTGGTGGCTGATTCTAAGCTCAAGAAGAAGATTCTTTTGAATTTTCATGACATTCTAGTTGCTGGTCACCAAGGTTTTTTCAAGACCTATAGGCAGATCCGAGAAAGGTTTTCTTGGAAAGGTTTGAAGAGAGAGGTTCAACGCTACATTCAGGAGTGTCCTGTTTGTCAAGCGAATAAAAATGAGCATACATTACCAGCCGGTTTGCTGCAACCACTTCCAATTCCCAATCAAAAATGGGAAAGCATTTCAATGGATTTCATCACTGGGTTGCCCAAGGCCCAAAGGGAAGGATTAATATTTCGTGGTAGTTGATTAACCAAGTTTGCTCATTTCTTTGCCATTACCGGCCTTTTTCTGCAGCCCAAGTTGCAGATCTGTTTTTTCGAGAAGTGTTGGTGCATGGGTTGCCAAAGAATATTGTAAGTGATAGGGACAGCAAGTTCCTAAGTACCTTTTAGCGGAAGTTTTTAGAATGAGTGGTATGTGCTCCTCCAAGCGAGTTATCACCCCAAGTGATGGGCAAAAGAAGTGGTGAACAAGTGGTTGGAAGGCTACTTGAGAAATTATGTGTCAGAACAGCAGAAAGCTTGGGTTAAGTGGCTGCATATAGGCGAGTACTGCTACAACTCTACTTTTCATATGTCAATTAAGATGTCTCCTTTCTTGGCACTTTATGGGTATGAAGCACCCAGTTTTGCAGATTTGGTGTTTGGTGACAGCAAAGCACCTATAGCCAAGGATTTGTTGCAGCATAGTCAAGACATAATGAGGTCCTTGAAGGATAATTTGCAGATTGCACAAAATCAGCAGAAGTTGTATGCTGATCAGAGGCGTGTAGAGCGTTCTTTTGAGGTTGGGGATATGGTCTATCTTCGTTTACAACCTTATAGACATTCTACTCTCAAGAAGAGTGGAGCTGAGAAGCTCAAACCTCGCTTCTATGGGCCATTTAGGGTCATCAGAAAAGTTGGGGCAGTAGCTTATGAATTAGAGCTACCTACAGATAGCCAGTGCATAATGTCTTCCACGTGTCTCGCCTCAAGAAGGCACTTGGACACAATGTATTGCTTCTTCACAGTTGCCACCTTTGGATGAAGAGGGACAGTTGGTTCTAGTTCCAGAGGAGATACTAGATGTCAGAGAACGTTCTTTGAGGAATAGAACTATCAGAGAATGTTTGGTAAAGTGGAAGAACTGCCTATGGAGGATGCAACTTGGGAAAGTGATGAGATATTCCAGCATCCTAGTTTGCGATTGCTTGAGGACAAGCAATCTTGGGGATTTGTAATGTCCCCTTCTCAAACGACATTGTGACCGTTGGCGCTTTTTCTGGAGCGAGGCTAGTGGTTAAATTAGGGTTTCCTAGTTTTGAGGAGGTCATTGCTCAGAGATGGAGGATTCAATGGCGAGATTCTTTCAGGTTTTCATCACCAAATTCCAATTTTAAATTTACTATTTTTAGTAAATTCTATTTTTGGCAGTGAACAGGATGGTATCAGGCAGTTGACTTTCCCCTTCAGTTGACTCAAGTGGCGGATTCAGTTTTGGGCTTCAGAATGCAGTTCTGGGAATTCGAGCTCATTTCACTTAAAAAAATAACATTATAATTAAAATGTTATTTATCACCTTGGCCTAGTCGAATGACTTAATGTTATTTTAAAAGGTGGACTCAAAGGGTGGCGCCTTCATTAAGGTTATATTTAATATTTGATGAGTTCTCCTAAGTCAAAGCAAATTAATTGGGGTGCATTTATCAAGGTGATGTTTTAATTAAAATATGATTATTGAGCTAAAGGTGAAAAGGACGCCATATTGAAGGAAGAGTTAGGGTTTGAACTTTGAGTTGGATTTTAGGGTTTCGTGAAGTCAAACGAAACTTATAAAAAGAAGTCTTGTGCATCATTTCTGGATCTTTGGACGAATATACTGTTATGTTGCCGGATTGGCTCTGGAACTGCTTCGAGGAATGAAGGCCTCCTAGCTTGGGCATCTCTTCTCGTTTGTAAGACAACGACTAGTGATGATTATTAGTCTAGTTGTGAGTTATTGGAATTAGTGCATTGTAAGCTGCATGTTAAGTCTTTAGATTTCTGTTTTCTGCATTTTAGCCATATTCTAGAATTGCATGTTTACACAGCAGATCCGCCTTTTCATTTGTAATTCAAAAAAAAGACAAAAAATTGGTTATGGGTATTGCATAGATCAATTAGTTTAAGCTTAGCGCCCAGGTGTACTAGATTGTAGAATTTTTAGAAGAGATTCTGATTTTTAATAGTGAAATTGCCCTTTCTAGTAGAGCCGCACTTCTCAGCTCTCTTGAAATCTGTGCATTAAATATCAGATGCATTTTAAGTCTGTTTTGGGGTCTTGATTTGAGCGCCTTCCCTCTAGTAGTCATTTGCAATTGATATCAAGCTTTTTGAATGAGAAATGAGAGAGTTCCGAGCATTTCATTGGATCCTATGATGCTGGTTATATTTTGAAAGTGCAGGTCTGTAACAGCAGTTTCGATAAATCTGCAACTTCTCTATTGATCGGTGGTGCTAATCCTGTTAAAGCAACGTGAAGACTTCAGTGAAGATTGCCAAAGACTTGAGGATAAGGTTGGATCTTTCATTTGCCATTTCTATTGATCTTTGCTTCTCAACAGTTGAGTTCACAAATATTGTACAACTCTCTTATAAGCTGATTTATATCGTTAGCAAGATCTCATCTCTTAAATTGTAAGCTGGCAGTAGTACTGACCGCATTATAGATTCTTGCTTTATCAGATTGTAGTGTCTTTCTTTCAGCATTTGTTATTGTATGTAATCCATCTCCGCCCTATGGTCGCTACTTACCCACTCTGGGTCAGCAAGCACATTCTGGGTGTTGAGTGTTTCAATTTTCAGTAGTTCCTTTCAAGCATTGCTTTTGTATTCACTCCGTCATATGGTCGCCCCTCACTCCGCATTGGATTGGGTAGCACATACTTGACGTTGAGTTCTTTCCTGCACTTAGAATAGGAAGATCCTCTGACCAATGCTCGCCATCATCGGCGCCATTCTGGTTAGAGTTGCTTTCTTGCACGTTTTGGGTTTCTCCTCTAACCTTAACGGGTGCACTGCTTGTAATTTGTAAATTGGAAAACGAAAAATTTGGCTCGGAATATTTCAATACCTATTAACAAGCTAGATAAATTAACGATATATAAGTAGCCAAAGTGGAAAAACCTATTGTAACCTGACTAAAAGTACTTACAATCTCACATGTCATTTCCTAGAATTTAGTATCATTATATATGTGCTAATCAAAGTAAGATTACCGCCTTAAATCTCCCCCAAAACCAAACACTTGTAAGCAGGAAGAAAACAGCAAAAAGAAACGAGCAGATAACGAAAAAAAACAGCAATTAAAACTCCCCTGAATGCAAAAAGAACCCACCCCCGACAGAGACAGCACCCACAAACCCCGCTCAAGGCTCGAAATGAGCATGCACAGGAAAAAAGATAACATGCAGGCCGCAGCTTTACCAGCTGCAGACCTGCACAAACCCCCGCGCCCATGCCAATCTCCCCATCGCTCCAAAATTCCTGATTTGGATTGGTTTAATCAAGGGCACACGCCTGGATTTTAATATTCTTGATTGTCTGCATACTATTGACCATTTTGTAGACCAACTCAAGACTTTAGAGTGTATTTCTTAACATGGAAACCCTCGCATCATGATCTGTTCTTACAGTGAAATCTTTCTTAACATTGTTCTTTTGGAGCTTTTGCATCTTGAACATTCTCAATAACAATGTCTTTGACTCTCAAAGAAATTACTGGCAATGTTGTTGCCTCAGACCAATGCCATGTAGATGTGACAATGTTTCCTTGAACGTAATCCCATAATTAATTAAGTAAAGACATGTTTTCAATGCCATGTTTCCACGCCCCAAAAGGTTCCATATCAAAAAGCTTTTTTGGATATCATGCTTAAAAGGTTTCTAGGGTTTTCCAGTAGGAAAGATACAAACAAGTATTATCTTGCTTACAGTATAACCAACAAACCAAATACTGCTCAAATCATTGCAAGGAAAATCACACAAAATAGAAAAACAGTATATGTCAACTATTTTCAGCAATGTAATATTTTGCAGACATAGTCATATCAGATTATCTTTTTAAGCATGGTCGATATGATTAATTTGACACTGTACAGCCTCCAAATGCATACTCATAGATCTTATTTTAACCTCCACATCATCACAGTGGCCTCTGCACTCTTGTGGGAAAGTACAATAAGTTCAACATTGCAATGCAAATATTAATCATCCACAAAGGTTAAAGTATCCAGAGCATAAGTAAAGAATCATATTAAGGTGACAATCAAAATAAGTTTCTCTTTCACAGATTCCATCTAAACAAATAAACATTCCATCTGTGTTCTCATGTCATCTCGGACATGATTGTGAATATCAGTGGCAAAAATTTCTGAGACAAAAGTTGTGCTCTAGAGGATAAGTATACAAGCATTTTTATGTGAAAATCAAAAGCAAGTTTCTCTTTCACAGATTCCATTTGTAGGAATAAACATTCCATACATGCCCTCATTTCATTTGTGCCAATTTTATGTGCTAATCAAAGTAAGTTTCTCCATCATCAATTCCACTTGAGAGGATAAACATTCCATAGGTGCCCTCATTTCATCCATGCCAGTCAATACGACCAGCAAGATTTTCTCAGACAGGGAACCTCAGCTTCAGAGCATGAGTAAGTAAATAAGCATTTTTATTTTACAATCAAAGTATAGAGCATAAGATTATATGAAGTGAACAAGAGACACAGTAATGTCACCCATATGAAGATACAGCAAGAAGAAACATTAGAATTCTTGGGCAACTCTTCCACTCTACTATTTTTTCCTATATTGGACAAGTTCAACTGCAGATGAGCCTGTCAGCTACAGTCTGTTCCATCAGTGACAGATTTGACTTTTGTTGAACTAGAAAGAAAAGTTTGGAAAATTCCTCACTAATACCTGTTCCTAAAACTTGCAGAGGTCAATATCTGCATCTAGACTCAAAATGAGGTGTCATTTTTATATTTTATAACTTGTTTAGAGGAATCCAAATATATGCATAAATATAACACTTTAGATAATTCCCTTATGTTGTTTTTGAGCCTACAACAACACTGCAATTTCATGCTATCAACAATCCAACTGTACCTGAATGTTTATCCGATTTTTCAGATCAAACGGTATACGTGGTAGTATAAATACGAATGAAACATTTCAAATACTTTTGAATGATAATTTACAACAAATTGTAGCCACGATTAGAAGTGCTTAAAAGTGTAGAAGGAGGTCATAATTCCACCTTAAATTATATGAAATATTTATCTCCAAAGTACTGTGAGTATTTCAGCATTATTTCAAATAAATGCAGCCTGATCTTATGAGGAAGTATCTCTCTACTGTAATTTGAATTTGTAAGAATGATGAAGAGGATGTAGCTGTCTAATTATTTTGTCTAGATATTTCATCAACTATTACAATAGACCACCTCAGCAACCAAGTAAGTTAGTATAACCCAAATTTATAACAGTTCAATTTACAGTGAGTTCCTCCAACTTCACAAAGTCTATGCTACAAACCACCAAGCAGAAAACAATTAAATCATCACTGTTGAATATTTGCAACAAACTATTTCAACAACCAAGTAAGTTTGTATAAGCCCAAATTTATAGCAATTAAATTTACAATAAATTCCTCCAACTTCACAAACTCTATATTACAAACCACCAAGCAGAACACAATTAAGTAATTACTGTTGGATATTTCACCCCCCAAACTACATGTAAATGATATTGTCACATCTCATACTTTGATGCTATTTTGACCATGACTTACTTTGATGCTATTTTGACCATGACTTATTTTGATAATGTTTGACCATGACTTATTTTGATAATGTTTGACCATGACTTTATGGGATTTAATATACGAATTATGATACTATGCTTTGATGTATGGGAATGTAGAAAAATAATTGTTTTCTTTCAAGAATTATGAGTGCATTTATATAAAATAGGAATGTTGATTTACTTTTTAAATTTACGTTTCTACAATGGTTACTAATACACTTTTGTTTTTGCACGCCTGAGTGCATTTGAGTGGCAGGTGATCGAAGGCCAAGGTGATCGAAGGCCAAGAGTGTGATTGAGGGAAAGAAGGTTAGCTTCCCAACAGGGTAAAAGAGGAGAAGCTCTCGATTACACACACACCACTTAAAGCATGTAGCTGCATTAGGTCATGTTTGTTTCTCAATGTGATTGCGTGAAAATGATTGCATAGCAAATTTAAATTACGGTTTAATTAACCTTAGAAATTGTGGAAATAATATGGCTTATTCTATTCTTTTATTTATTCCTCATTTATATTTGAGCAACAAAAGGAAAAAATCTGTTGTAAAAAGAAATATAATTAAAAATAAAACAAAATAAATAAAAGAATAGAATATTGTGTTTTGCATAAATGAAATTTTAGGTTTGCATAAAAAGGGGATATAATTCTGTTTTGTATATAATTTTCCAAAAAGAATGAGGAATGAACAGCCCGAGAGAACATTGGGCTCTGGAAATTCTGTCTTAAAACCAACAAAGCAGATGGCATGTGGCAATCCTTAGAAATTGCATGAGAATTTTATCTATCATCTGGAAATTTTATGCATGATCCTCGAAAAGAGGTAGAGAGCTTTAAGAGAGAAAAGAGGACTTCGAATGAGTCAGATCTGAGAGTTCTGGAACAGAGACAAAGAAGGTATTGCTGGGCTTCTGCACTGGAAGCAAAATTTGCCAGGTTCTTTTCATACTTTGCCTTCTTTTAAATTTTGCAGTAAGGAAATGGAAGGAATGAAATGCTTTATTCCATGATATGAGCACAAACAACTGAGAAATCTTTTCAATTTCGTTTTTAAATCTGGGAAATTGCTTACTTCTTTTGTTGCAATATAGAATACACATTCTTTTCTTCAGAATTAGGGTTTTTATTCTGTTACAAAATCTGCAACTTATTGAACTGCTCTGAAGTATAATTGGAAATACATGTATATATCTGCACATAATGTCTGCATAAAAACTCTGTCATCTGAACAAATTCAAAATGTCTTTGAGATAAATTCGAATGCAATTTATACTGGGCAAATGTTTTCTTTATTCTGAGTTTTGAAATTGCTATTCATAGGAATGAGGAAGGGATATTATTCCCTTGTCCTCCCCATGGGAAGGACGCGACCCTGTGAGAGGCTCGCGCCCTCCACAGGCCGCGGCCTGTGGAGGAGGCGCGAGCCCCTCACAGCCCGCCCCCTCCCCATGGGAGGGGCAAGGGCTTCTCCCCTGAGCCTTGTGTTGCTCAATGACAATAAGGAAACCCTGTAAAATGTGTATATTCTGTTTGCACGGCCAGTAAACTCTTTCAACAGTTTTAAAAACCAGAATTTTCTTTCTTCAAATTACACACAACTGTACATGAATTTTTACATACACACACACACACACATATATATATATATATATATATATATATATACATTCTTGTATATACATATAACCATACCATATATATATATATACTATATTTATATGCATATATTTATATACCACTACATATATAGCATCCTTGATATCCATGCATATATGTGCCAAAAGTACAAGTTGAAACAGGAAAAATCATTTCCAGAAATTAGTATGAATTCTGTTAATTATACACAAATATCTCAGAATTGTCAAACCTGAAACAAGAACAGAAATGTCTTTGAGAAACCATGTAAATAGGAAAGCATCTTGATATCCATGCATATATGTGCCAAAATACAAGATGAAACAGGAAAAATCATTTCCAGAAATTAGTATGAATTCTGTTAATTATACACAAATATCTCAGAATTGTCAAACCTGAAACAAGAACAGAAATGTCTTTGAGAAACCATGTAAACTGGAAAGCATCTTGATTACTTTAACATATACTTTGATATAATCCTAAGTAAAGATACAACATCAAAGGAGATTTGAATGAATTGTCTTTCAAATCTCAAATTTCGACAAGGTACTAGAACCCCGATTATAATATTATTACTCATGGCTGTTGGTGGAATTTATTTGTCAGTTGTTTGAGGAGCTTAGGAAAGGTAAAGTACATCTTTGAAAGCTTGAGAAAACCAACTGTTCCTTCTGTGGAGTGCAAGTGCATTAGACATGCATATGAACTTTAAAAGAATGGCTACCAATCAAAGGGTTACTTACGAAAAGAATAAGTGACATCCTTTACCTAAGTTTGCAGAGATTAATTAGAAATTCATATTTTAGAAATTCTTTTGATTAATTTGAACGGTTAGGCATGCATGCGTACATAATTTTTTGCTTTGGTATTTATACTTCACTATGGTAACTTCTGGGACAGGGTGTCGAAGGTGGGCAAACAGAGACGGTAGTATTACCTTTTCTAATCTACCATTTACTTGTATTATTTTGCTTGGCCAAGCACTGTACCATTGAAATAGATGGGTTTGGGCACTTTAAGAAATACTCAGAAACATATTGTGTTTGAGTCACGCCACCTCACTGTTGCAAAATGTATTTTATTTCTGCCATTGAAAGTAAACATAGGCATCAAACTGTACATCGGGGTTCCCTCAATTTCTTGTAGCCAGTTTGCTGACTCCTTTATCAGGAGGCCGAGAGTTTCCGCCCGAGTTAGGAGGGACCGGAGTGGACTTCGTGGTTTAGAGTGGAAAAACAGATACGTCTTGACTGACTGCGAAGACCGGTGTCATTTGGTTGAATTTGGGTTTCCAGTTTTATTTTACTATTGATGGCATGCTTCCATTGAGAATTATTTCGAGAAGCCCATTGTAAATGTATATGTATTTGACATTCTTTGTTGAAACTTTGAAATAGAAGTATGACTTGAAAGTATCTAATGTAACATTGATTTGAGGAGTTAAAGTTTTTATAACTTAGCATAGAAAAGATGTTTCTATTAGAATTGTTGATTCTTCCAAGTGAGGTTGAATATATGTATATGAGAAAGTCATTTGAAATACTTATGTTTTGTACAATCTTGATACATTACATTGATATTGTTATTATATATGAAATGCAATTTAAATTCTCTTTATTAAGATCAATTGGAAGTGTTATGAACAATGTTGACTTCTTGGAAAACCTTTTTATAATGGTTTGAATAAATTGAAAATGCTCTTAATTTCTCTTTAATACTGATTTAAATGGATTGAAAACACTCTTAATTTTCCAAGCGCTACAGATATACTGACTAATTTAAAAACTTCTTGAATTAACAAGTTAGCAAACATTCTTTTAAGGATCTTTTATAAAATTCTTGCATCCTCTATTGACCCAATGTTACTTTCAAATTTATATAACATTCTATATAAATTACAATCAGTGTAACCATTGCACCTCCTTTTGGTGCAAGTGCTAGTAATTATACTTTTTCAGAACTGAAAGGTTTTGTTCATCAGAAACTTAAAAAGCAATGCTTATTGAATGTCATCAAAAGTAAGATGAATAAGTATAATAGATCTCGCAATTTAAAAAGGTTTCTGTAAAACAAAACCTTCATCTTCTAATTGGGGATGTTCTAAAGACAGAAAAGCTATCTCCAAATGGCACCCTACTTGCTGAAAAAGTATTTCAGACGATATGCTTACAGATTGTCTTCCCAATTATAGCCAAAGGCACCACAAATTCAATGCCATAACCATTTCTAAAAAGAATTTTGTCAAGCCTAGTCCAAACCCTTGCTATATTCTCCTCAAACATTCTACCCCCCTCAAAGTTCCTTCACATATGAAATGCTATATTCGCAAAGGTCCTTGTTCTGCTAGAGACTGCCCAGGCAAGAACCAAAATTTTCCTGCAAAAGAATCTAGTCTCCTCAAGCAGAAGCATGGTGGGATGCCCTACCCATAGAACAAACCTTGCAAGAAATACAAGATCAATAATTTGAGTTAGTTGAAATTATAATTGGAAATTATGGAATGATCAGAGATAAAACTGGCTAGAGAAAGAATGTTAAAGCAGAAGAAAAAGGAGTCAAGGAGTCATCAAAGGATAAAGAAGAAGATTAAGATATCATCAAAACTACTCTCAAAGAAAAACTCAAATCTATTGAGTCAAAGCCTGTGCTTGTAGAATACAGAGATGTCTGCAGACAAGCAATGTCCAAAGAAGAAATGAAAGCAGCAGGAAAAAGATAGCAAGAAGAGCTATCAGATATCAAGAGATAGAAAGAAAAAGCTCAAGCAATGTAAAAAAGGTGATTTATCTTAAAGGATTGACAATGGATACAAAGAACCTGATCGGAAAAAACAAAAGATACAGGCTCAAAAAGAGTCAATAGAAGAAGACATTGAAGAAATTCAGAAGAAGGGGAAGAAGATTCAGTTGAATGATTTTGAAGAGGATAAAATGAAGTTGAAGAAGAAAAATAAAAAAAAAAAGCACTTTTGATCTATTAATGGCTAGGTTAGATCACATTACAAGGATTTTGTAGATACAAAAAGATTACCCTTAGATTAGAAAGGAATTAAAATGACTTAGGCAAAAAGAATGTTTTCCCTTGAAAATATTTTCCTAGAAGCAGATTGGCCTACAACACCACTAAGTTAGTGTCAAACATATACTTTGTAAATAATTGTACATACATTAGGGTTATTTTTTATTTTCCTAAGTATAAACCCTAAAGCTTAGATGTCTTTATAGATACATGATCTTCTATATCTTTTGCAAAAACTAAAGCCATACCTCTCGTGTACTAGAAAGAAGCAGAGTTAACCCCCACAAGAATCTCTATAACAAGAGAAGCTCTCAAATAAGGGACGTATACTAAAAATGTGCAAATTCTCATAGGAATAATTTTTGGTTACAAATTTTAATGAGTTCATCTCCATGGATTCTAATACCCTACTAGGAAATATTTTTCTATTAATATTAAAATACCAGCCTTTTATACAAATGAGGACATACATTTCCTTTTCGCAATCTAACCAACAAATTAAGATCCCTTCATTACAACTTGCTGAATATAAGGTAAGGCAAATCACTGAAACAAAAAATTGGATGAAAGGGATACAGATTCACCACAACAACCTTGCACACTATAAAGATTAGAGAAAATGTCAATGGGAAGGAGCTAATCAATGTAAAAAACAAGAAATATTTTGCTAGTTTAGGGAAAGGTTTAAGGATGTAGCATGAAACTGTTGCAATTCTAGACAGCAGCATAGGAAGAGTGTGAAATTAATATCAAGGCAGAATGCAAAGGTAAAATTCCATGTGAACCCACTTGCTTGATAAGCCCTTTAGAAGTTGTTGAAATCAATTTTACAAACTCACCAAGACTTGTGTAGACTCAGTGAGTCCCGAGGCGAGCATGTTGAAACAAGGCTTGAGGATTCATGACCTAAGTACTAGATGAATCTAGTTAGATTGGCTAGACTCCATGAGTCCCCATAGGCAGACTCAACCAAGTTTATGAAAATGAGGGAAAAAAAGCGTAAAAAATTGAGCATGCTTAAATGTAAACGCATGAAAGTCGAGCATTTTTTAAAGGGTTTGGAGGACTTTGGAGGATGGTTAAAAGTGATAAAGTTATGAAAAATGGCATGCACCATGACAAGTTGTGTTGCCCCCAAACCTCTATAGGGGACATTGCCCATTGACCCCACTTAGGAAACTACTCCCAAATCCCTGCTCTAGTTTTAAAATACAAAGAAATGAAAAAAAATTGGGCCATATTGGGTGGAAGAGCAACATTCTTTTATTTATTTTTACTTTTTCCCAATTAAATTCCTAGTAATTAAATTGCACTTATACTTCTAGTTTGCTAAGACAAACCCTATCCTAAGTAATACTCTAAGGCTATAGCAGCATTGGCAAACTCATTTGAGATACAAGTGCATGACTCCACATAGAGCTAGTAAAGTTGGGCTAAGGAATACAAGCTCCTTTCTGCCATAGATCATGACTCCGTATTGTGATTTTTTGTAATGTACCCTTCTTGAGCCTAGCCAGCTTTGTTGACTATTAGCCTATTCCACAAGTTCCCATAGGCTAATTGGGTTGTCAAGGGAGCTCCAAAATTCTTGTAGTGGCATAGTTCGGCATAATTCTAGTTTTATTTGTGGCATTGAGCTCAATTGTCAATATGATTTATGATGACACTTTCAAAAGCATTTCAAGACATATGGTCCATGCTCCACATTTCTTGGAGCCCGTTGCAATTTTTAGAAAATCTCAATTTGGGCACCAACTTCATCTCTTGGTGACAATTACACCTTGGCACATTCAATTTCAATATCTGATGTTCCAATAGGACTTTCCGCACATCGTGTGGATGATTTTAAATAAATTCTTAAGTTGTAATATTTTTTGTAAAGTTATACTTAAGTGTTTATTTAAATATCAAAAAGTGGCTCACTTTATGAATATGAGCGGCCAAGGGGAAATATTTTAAAAGTGATATTAATTTATCCCAATTATGGATTAAAAAAGGTTGCATAAGGGATTTAATAAAAAATATTATTTTATTTCCCAAAGAGATGTGTTGGGTTAAATAAAGTAACTTTTTGGAGCTCGTTTGCATTATGCAAGAATTTTATTATTGTTGCTATGTTGTTGGATTTCTTCCAAGAACTTCCTGATGATGAAAACCCTCACAAAGAATATCATCCACGGTGGTGAAAGATCTTCCCTGGTTGATGGTTGATAGATTCGTCCTAAGTCTATGCAAGTACGATTGCAAATTAAGAAATTTGTGAAGTCTTGTTCCAAGACAAATTTTGAAGTCTGAAAGCTACCAAGAAACTCTAGGAAAGGTAGGTCGGTACCAATGAAGAAGAATGAATATATCTGCTTGGCGTTGAACCTTCATGGAATTGGGGCGACTAATACTTTATTTGCTAGATGCTACCTTGAAATGGAGGCATGACGATAATAGCATATTATAGATGATGGGTTTCCTTAACTGGTCGAGTTCTTTGTGGTCTAAGATTATTCTTTCTGAGGCGTAGGGTACTCCTAACCAAATCGCCATCCTTTTGGCTGCAAGTCATAACATTTGGGAGGTGTGAAAGTGAATGCCATTGTTGAGGGTGGACATGACTGCTGTACTGAGGCGTGGAATCCTTTTCTAGTCGATTCCATACTATATTGTCAAACGTGGCACCTTTCTTGAAACTGGAACTGTATCAGCACCACTGGGAGGTCAATTCTCTGGTTCAATTGATCCTACTAAGGGTTTTAAATTATGTACAGACCAAACAGGGGTACATGGACTATTTTGGGAGTTACAGCAGCAGCATCAAAACAAGGCATTGGAACTGGGAATTGCCATGAAGCTAGTCACCATTAATATCAAGATTGCTACAGATATATTGACTGAAGTTTAGAATACAGAATTATCTCCTTTCATTTTTTCTATCAACTGAAGGTTCCATGCTGCTGTTAATAAATATTCTCCAGCCTATCCTTCCTATACTATCATTCTTCTTGGTGGCGAAACTCCCTTAGTCCTGGTGCAATTATAGAGGTCAGAAATAATATTGCATCTTATTTCTCTATGTTACTGAGTTATTGCAGCTTATATGTGAATTCATATTCAATGAACAGTCATATGTTAGATGTAATGTTCTGTAGAAATGTTATGCCATTAAGTTCTAAATGATTGAAAATTTCAATTGACACATTAAAACAAGCCATTAACACGCAAACAAACTCAGAAATACAACACAGTCAATTATTGTAATGTGTTTAACTAAATGTCAATACACTATATCAGAAAAAATTTGAAGGGAAAATAAACCAGGGATCTTATATTTTTGTTTTTGATGTCATGGATTGCATAATCCATGAGTTATGTACACCTTAAACAGTTGATAATATTTATATATCTAAAAATGTTGTTTACTTCAGCTAAAATTTTCTTTTATTCTCATGTGATAGATGTATACTTGTGTATATGATCAAAGTAGCTTCTATTTAATTAGTTTATTGTGTCTTAAAATTTCATTTATTGAACAGCGCATGATACAAGTTTAAATCCTTTAAAATCTCTATATTTCATGGTTTTTTCAGTTTGCTAAGTGTAGGCGACGAATTTGAGTCCAGGTCAGAAATTAGCTTGCCAAGTCTACACCAAGTTTGAGTCTTGTAACTAGGGTTGAAATGGATTAGCATTTAAAAGAACAATTGGATGGAGGATTTGTAAGGCCTACTAAAAAGTAGATTTTCATTTCCTACCTTTTTAGTCAATAATAAAGTAGAGCAGGCAGAGGAAATAAAAGATTTGTTATTAATTATAAGCCATTGAATTACATCATCCATCCATTCAATTCCAATCTCATCAAAATAGCATCACAATGCTAGATATTCATATATTCTAAGTTTAACTGCAAATCTGTTTTTTTGCAAATAAAGATAAAAGAGAAAGAGATGTACAAAATAGCTTTTTCTGTACCACAAGGTCTCTATGAGTGGAACGTCATGCATATTATATTAGTTTGAGTACAACCCCAGCCTACTTTCAAAGAAGGATGGGAAATGCCTTAAAAACATTTAAAGGAATTTTGTGATGTATATATTGATGATATATTAATATTCTATAACTCTATTCAAGATCAATTACAGCACCTTGAGCAGCCTTTAGCAACCATCATAGAAAATGGAATTTGTCTGTCAAAAAAAGATGGTAGGTCTAACATCTTGACAAGGTTAAGGTAAGGCTCCAACAGCACATTTCAACAAGGATTCGTGAATTCCCAGATATTCTTAAAATTAAAAAAGAATTACAAAGATTTCCTTGATATGTCACCATTCTTTGAAGATCTGGCCAGAGCAAGAAAACACTTGTAGGGACACTTAAGGAAAAATTGCCGAACCTAGGATGAAAAGTCAACATAGGCAATAAAGAATATTCAGCACAAATGTTCTCAGCTCCCAACATTGCAAATGCCACAAGAAGGTATTCCTCTAGTTCTCAGTACTGATGCTTCGAATGATACATCGTCTACAGTATTAAGCTAAGAATTTTCAAGTGGGAAAAGTGAAATATATGGCTATAAATCAGGCATCTTTTCACAAAGTGACAAAGAATTATCACATATATGAAAAAGAAATTCTTACTACTTAAAAGAGGAAGTGAAAAATTAAAAATATTTGTTGAGCCTGAACATTTAGCAATCAGAACAGACAACCAAGCAATGAGAAATTAATTGAAGCATAAGCCAGATAAGAATTTAGCCCAGGGAAGAACTGCCAGATGGTATTTTAAGTTCTTAATTTATGACTTTGATATAAAATGGGTTAAAGGAGAAAATAATTCCCTCGCAGATGCTTTAACCAGAGATTTCAAGACTGCAGCAGTTGTCACAATAGATCCCATAGATCCTCATTTGCCAATTGAGATTTTAGATATTTTGACAAACAGTTGACATGCTCACAAGTAGCTCAAAATGCTCAAAGATCTGGTAAGCGATAGTTGGGATTGCAATATAGAAAAAAATGATTTCTATATTATGGATGCTCTGGACTTGCTAGAAGGACAAATCAATATTCATCTTAGGAATTCTTTCTTATTTGATATTGTGGTCAGACAATTACTATCAGATTGGTGATTGCCCGAATATAGGACAAAGATTATTATTCTCCATTCAACTGAATAAGTGAATAGTGTTTACTTTTGAAAATCATGCAGATGCGTGTGGAGCTGTTTCAGATCAAGAAATGATTGATTTCTTTAATTCTAGTAAGCCAGGATTTTCTTTGAAGATTGTTAATGACTAATTATCTTTTAGATCCAAAATATTACAATCTGTCAGAATAAAATTCTACCGAGTTAATAGGATTGGGGCAGAGTCATGATCAAAGATTTCCGTGTCATCATTAGACATGCAAAAACTACTCGAGGATTTGAATGGGACCAAATTTGGCAAGAGCATTCCATCACAGTTCAATTCGATATTCCTAAACTGTAATAGCTATGAGAGAACTTTCCAATTGCAAATCACTCTGTAGCCCATCTCCATTTCAGAATGGATATATGCTTCAGAATTACTCTACATCATACCCAATTCGATTTAATGTTTCTGAAGAATAATTAGTAGAAGTTTTTCAAAATCATTGTGTAGTTCCCACCTATATTGAAAATGGGTGGTGTGAACTATACAGTGATTTTTAAAATTTGCTTATGATAACCACTACTGGAAAATATTACATCGAATTGAATATCAAGTAGACGGTAATTTCGAAAGTTCAGTTTAGAATTCTGTAAATAAACCAGACGATTAACCTAAGTGAATTAGCAACATAATTAAGATGGCTGTATAAACTACCAGAATCCTTTGATGCCAGGCTCAACTAACTTTCCTTGAGGAGACCTAAAGCCTGTGCTGAGACCTCCGGAGAAAGAGCAGCATCCAGCAGAGTTACCTACACTCCAGCTTTGGCTGTGCAGCGCCAAATCCAGCCCATCCGCCTCCCACAACTGCAGCCCTCAATTTTTTGCCACTCTTTTCGCCACCATTTTCGCTTGCTGCTGTCTGGTAAGCTTTGCACTGAAATCTAGTGCTTGCCTTTACCATCAATCCTCCATAAGCCATTCTATACCCGCTTGCTAAATTTGGAGGACACTCGTACGTTGCAGATTAAGTCGTTCTGGTTGCCAATGACTTCATGAAGAGATTTGATTTAGAATCGTCGATTCAGTTTATGTCCGTTGATTTAAGGACAAGTTTCTAAGACTAATGAAACTAAATATAATAAGAACTCAAACCGTTGCTTTTTAATTTAAATTTATTGTCCATTGGCTTTGTTGGAGGGAAAGAGCGACCCCGCGGCCTGTAGATGTTAAGAATTGATCTTGTGGACTCTAATTCTTGAAAGAGATGTATTTAATAAAATTAATTTTGTTGGTTGATTTTTTAATTTGTAGTACAAGGTATTAATAGTTGTAGAAATTTTTTTAATCAATATTTGTTAGTAAAATGTTTATTAAAAAGAATATATTTGAAGACAATTTTTAAATATACATTCAGTTTTGTAAAAATATTAATGACATAAATTCTATTAGTTTTATGTTACATGTGTGAAATGATATTTGTCTAATTATAATATAAATGTAAAAAATATTCATATTAATTGTGGGTAATACATATCCTCCTATTAATAGTTGCATAAATTTTATATAACAATATTATAACCCTTCCAAAATAGTATTATAAGTTAACCATCCCATCAAAAAAGATATTGTACTAGATATCAATCAATCATGCTATAACAATTTGTAGTATCCATTATATAAGGTTATACTTTTAGAGAAGCAATATAGTCTACATGTCTTTGTAGAGCAGCTTATCCATTATATAAGCTTAAATGTTTGAAGTTTTTATTAAAAAACCAATCCAATTTCTATACAAAAAATATATATTTATATATCAATGATATTTTCATACATAACTTCATTTGTTTTATATGTGTCTGTAAATAAATAAATAAATGTGTATATATTATAATGTTGTCATATTGAAGCTCATCCATATATATAAAGCATTATATATTCACACACACACACATACACAAGTATTATGTTTTAAATAAGCTCATCCCTATATACATAATGTTTGTATGTGTATATATATGAAATGGTATTCAAGAATTAGATTTACACTTATAATCAATTTATACAAAACAGCAAGATGAGCTTAATTATGTAATCAATTTTATTTTTTGGAAAAAGGTATCAAAGATCAGTGTTTTAAAAGGACCAAGCCCTTCTATAAACCAAGAAAAAGCTTGTTGGCTTTCCAAAAGATAGCCCCTAGAGGTGCCAAGAGATAGGACTTCCAACACACATTGAGTCCCCACTCCAACCAAAACCATTTAGGTCCAACCAACCAAACTTACATAATCTCTAAACCCATCCTAGCCTCCCCTCTTTCAAGATGAGGGATCCAAATCATATTTTGGAGGACCTTTCCTCCTCTTTTAGACAATACTCTAAGAACTTGACATGCATTCATCATTTGACCAAGAAGTCATCAAAAGAGAAGCAACCTCCATCGCCATCCCAAGAACCAAAGTAGAACTTGGTCATGTAGGAGAAGACCAAGTATGACCATCTATAGCAAAAGCATGTCCATCAAAGTAAACCTCTAATAAAAAGTGGGATCAATCATCATTGGAAAAATTGGATCATGCAAACATCATGAAATGGAATCAAGCAATCCTAACCTCAAGAGAGTAGGTACCATAATGTCAAGCCACCCCTAATCACCTAACAATTGTGAAACATGCACAAGTGGTGAGGGAAATTTTGAAAGAGGATTAATAACCATAGAAGGATCATTAGCAATAAGTTAATGAGGAAAAGCATCCTTCTACCAAGAATATGTCATAGTGCTTGAACATTGTTTGGTGCAAAGAACCTTATAATTCAAATGAGAAGCATCAAAACTTGGGTGATGGTGAAATGACAAACCCTCGTAATCTAGCAATTGAACTTGTTGGCACCTCAAAATGTTGAGTGTATTTTTGTGTTATTTTGCTCTATTAGAATAACCCATGGTTTTATGTCACCCATTGTTGATAATCCGTCTAAGAAATCTAATTTGGGTGGTCCTTTGCAAAATTTCTAGGAATAGTTTGATAGAGCGTGAAAATTTAAGCCTAGTTGTCTTTTGAAGCTTTATGAAATTCACTAAGGGCTAAAAGTTATGCTTTTGTAGGCTTTCTCTTTTAATCTAGAGCCCAAGTCTGGTTCAAATGGATTTCCCTACAAAATGCTAGTTCAATTAGAAATCCCCATAAAGGGTAGAAATTTAGAAAATTGGCTAAGTATAAGTCTTGTGAGATCTCGATGTCCAATAAAACTTCACATTTTTATATTCATATAGTTCACTTGTATTTCCATGTATTACAAGAAAAAGGTACCCATTCAACTTTGTAGGCATTTTCATGTGAACTGTCCACTTCCAATTGCCAATGGACTTTCCACATTTCTACTTGCCAATGATTTCCCCACAAGTGTAGTTAATTCTAAAATTGACTAAGCTAAATTTTTATAGGTGGATTGAGTCCATCTTCCCACATCCCACCCATGCTGACATCATCTCCCCTTGTAGAATTTTCTAAGTGAACTTCTCTTATCAAGTGCAAATTTATCTATTTCACTTCTATTCCCTGGCATATTTCCTTTTGCAAACTTTTCAAGCATCCATCTATACTTTCATTTCTAGTTCAGATCCCTTAACCCACAAACCTCTTCAAACCAAGTTTCTTGCATTTGTACCTTGATAATGTCATGATAATATCATCTCACCTTGCTTAAATTTTCATGAAATCACCTCATCCAAAGCTTCCCAATCCATTGATGACATCATGCTAATGCTACCTTTGTTGATGTCATTAACAAAACTTTCCATCCAAACTAGTTTAGTCTTATGTGTTTGGTGAAGTAGGAATTTTGGTAGCATTTCCCCACATGAACTATTGGAGGTCGATCTTCTACAAGGACCCAATGAAGACCAACTTCTTGAAGTGTTTACATAGTGACCATATTTCCAATATATCAAATGGGTAAGTGCATGGATCTGTGACACAATTTTGGCTCTTAAGATGCCACTTTTTTCTAAAATCAGCAAAAATTGATTTACATGAGAAAATGAAGGTAATTACACTCAAAATTTCAAGATGCAGCAAGAACAAAAGTTGAAGTGCTCTGAGTCTAGTTTCTAAGCTACTAATTCTTTTTGAAATTAATGAAGATTAAGGGTCTCAAAAAGGGGGGCCCAAAATAGGTCCTATTTTTATCAAAAAACAACATAGTGCCTAAGAGCTCCCCCCTTTTTGATTAACTTTTTTTTAGATTTTCAAAAATCGGAAATGTGAGAAATTAGCTAACACCATGTAGTTTATCCCTGTTCTTTTGGATAATTTTTTTAATGAATATATAATATTTTATGAATTTTGAAAGTGGACACATCCTAAAAATCTAAAATTTGAGTGTGCTCCCCCCTAAATTTTTTGAAAACTAATCAAAAATTGAAATTTTATTTTCATCATGTGTAGAATGGAGTCTAGTTTCAAAAAATTTAATTTGTTTCACATTTCGATGAACGAGTAAAAATATATCCTAAAACTAACACATGTTGGTTTTTTACCAAAAACAGAGGCATTTACAACATAAGCTATGGATCAAAACCTTAATTGAATCAAAATGAAAAAATAATATATTTAGATAGCTAAGAGAGAGGTTAGCACTATCACGGGTTTTTTGTAAACTTGCATTGAAAGATGTGCAAACGTGATGGGAAGCACAAACGAAAATATGAGGAAATTTAGAAAATCCTGTCAATTCACTCATCCAAAGCAAATCATTTGTTGAGTGCCAAATGGGATGTGTCATTTGGAGAGCGCCAAATTTGGAACTCACCAAATGACCTACTTTGAACAAAATTTAACTCTCCCCTCTCTTTGGTTGACCACTCTGATAATGCTGAGAGTGTGCAGTTTATGATCGTAGATGGATAGTTGAGGTTTTACCTTTCATACGCTCTTTGCCTTGTTACTCTAATTGGATAACTCTCTAATCATCTGAAGTCTCTCTCTCAGGTCTACCTCCCTCCCATGCTACCTAGACTACTCTCTCACTCCAATCCCCTCTCTCAGGTCTTGTTCCTTGCCACCCTACCTAGATAAATCTATCTCACTCTAACCCCCTTTCTCACTAGATCCCCTCTCTCTCTCCCCCTCTAGTCTTTTTGTCTCTCACTCCATCTCCCTCTCTTAGGTCATTATCTCTCTCTCAAGTTTCTCCCTCCTACCCCCTCTCCTCTCTTGGTCTCTGGCTCCTCTATGTCTCTCCTGGTCCCTCTCACTGCCTCTATCTCTCTCCCTCTCTCTCTCCTCTCTCTTGGGTATCTCCCTCCCTCTCTCTCTCTTTCACACATACACACACAAACACATCCTCTCTCTCTCCTCGGCCTCTCCCTCTCTCTCCTCCTCTCTCTCTCCTCCTCTATCTCTCTCCCTTTGTCTCTCTCCTCTCTCTCCATTGTCCCCTCCTGCCCTCTCCCTCTCTCTTTGTCAAGTCTCCCCTTCCTACCCCCTCTCCCTCTCCCTCTCTCTCAAGTATCTCCCTCCCACCACCTCTCTCTCTCTCTCTTAGGTCCCTCTCTCTCACACCTTCTATCTCTCTCCCACTCTCTCTCTGGTCTCTCCCTCCCACCCCCTCTCCTTCCTTCTCTCTCTCTCAAGTCTCTCCCTCCTACCCTCTCTCAGGTCTCTCTTTGTCTCTCTCACTCACTCCCTCTATCTCTCTCCCTCTCTCTCTCTCCCTCTCTCGGGGTGTCTCTCTCCCACCCTCCTATCTCTCTCTCTCCCTCCTCTCAGGAGTATCTCCCCACCCCTCTATCTCTATCTCTCTCTCACTCCCTCCATCTCTCTCCCATCCCTCTATCTCAAGCACTTCCTCTCATTCCCACCCCCTCTCCCTCTCTCAAGTCTCTCTCTCTCACTCCTTGTATCTCTCCTACTCCCTCTCTCTCCTACTCTCTCAAGTATCTCCCTTCGACCCCTTCTCTCCCACTTTGTCTCCATCTCCCCCTCTCTCAGGTCTCTCTCTCTCACTCCCTCTATCTTTCAGTCTCTCTCTCTCTCTCTCTCTCCCTCTCTCTTAAGTATCTCCATCCCACCCTCTCCCTCTCTCTTGGGTCTCTCCCTCCTACCCCCTCTCCCTCTCTGGGTCTCTCTCTCCTCTCTCTCTCATTCCTATATATCTCCTTTGTCTCTCCTCCTCTATGTTCTCCCATCCCTCTATCTCCCTCCCTCCCTCTCCCCCTCCCTCCTATTGCTCCCTCTCTCTCTCCTTCCCTCTCTAGGGTAGGAGGAAGATAGAGAGTGAAGTGAGAGAGGAGAGGGTTGAGTTTTAGATCATTCAGTCATTGGAGTGTTTACAGGGTTGGGGATTTAGGTTCGAGGTGAGTGGTATTTGGTTGAGGGTAGAGGGTAGAGGGTTTAATAGTTTATGGTTTGAGGGGTTGAAGGTTTAGGGTTTAGGGTTAGTGTTTAAGGGTTTAAAGTTTGAGGGTATAGGGTTGGGGATAGGAGTAGAGAGGGAGGAATGAATGGAGGGAGAGATGGAGGAGATGAGATGAGAAGAAGGGAGAAGGAGAGATGGACAGATAAATGAGGAGTTGAGGATCAATGTTTAGGTTATAGGGTTGGTAATTGTGAGGGCATAGGGTTGAGGACCTATAGGGTTGATGGTTTAGGAGTAGAGAGATAGAGGAGAGGGTTTAAGTAGAGGGTTAAGGGTTAAGGGTAGATGGTAGAGGGTTTAGGGTTAAGGGTGGGGGAGAGAAATAGAGGGAGTGAGTGAGTAAGAGAACTTGAGAGTGGGAAAGGGTAGGAAGAGATTTGAGAGAGAATGAGAGAGAGAGAGAGGGTTGAAGGTTTAGGGTAGAGGGTACAGGATAGAGGGTTATGGGCAGATGGTAGAGGGTTTAAGGGTTAAGGGTAAAGGGTAGAGGGTTAAGGTTTTAGGGTTTAGGGTTTAAGGGTTGAGGGATTAAGGATTGAGTTTTGATGGATTAGGGTAGAGAGTTGAGGATTTAGGTTTGAGGGTTTATAGTTTAAGGATTGAGGGTTTATTGTTTAAGGGTTGAGGTTTTAAGGGTTTAGGGTTTAGGGTTTACAGTTTAAGGGTAGAGGGTTTAAGGGTTAAGGGTAGAGGGTTGAGGGTTGAGGGTTCTAGGGTTTGAGGGATGAGGGTTTAGGGTAGAGGGTTTAGTAATTAGGGATTAAGGGTTAAGGAAAGAGGGTTTAGGGTTTAGGGTTTAGGGATTATGGTTTAGGGTTTAAGGGTAGAGAGTGTAGGGTTGAGAGAGAGAGCGGGTTGAGGGTTTTAGGGTTTAAGGGTTGAGGGTAGAGGGTAGAGGGTAGAGAGAGATAGAGAGAGAGGGTTAAGGGCTTTAGGGTTGAGGGTAGAGGGTTTAAGGGTTTACACTTTAGGGTTTATGGTTTAAGGGTTGAGATTTTAAGGGTTTAGGGTTTTTTTATCATGGAATCAAGCAACGCTCGTTCAACGGATAACCCCCCTACAAAACTTGTTTGTTTCCTAGGTTCATGAAGTTTAAACATGTAAAATAAGGTGATTTTCAATCCACCTCGAAGTGCATTCCAAAGTATCAAACAGCTCGTTTGAGCATCCCTCTACATTCACCTTGTGAAGACCTTCGAAACGAGTACCTTTGTGAACTCTCATTGTTTATAATTAGTGAAATTGGGAAAAGTGCAAAAGCTTCAAAAAAGAGTGCTCTAACTTTTCTAGAAAATTGGCTAAATGTCAAAAGTGCAAGGGTAGGCTTTTTTAGCGCCCTTGTACTTAAGTGAATTTTTGACTTGGTGCAAGGGAGTTTATTTTTAACGCCCTTACACTTTTTCTCCATACTTAGTCATTTTTAGACTAGGGCGATGATTTTTGACTCATTTGCACTGTTCACTATCTTTGTCACTTTTCATGCCTAAATTTATTGAAATGACTTGAGTTGTCCAAAACACTTACAAATCACTTAAAAGTGATTTTAAGTTATTTCTCCTTCATTCTTATCATTTTTTTTCACCTCTCTTTGTTGGCCGAACATCTTCCATCTGCAACAGCATGTATTTGTGAAGATCTTCAAGCAATTTTGAGCTGAGTTTTTCATGGTTTTTCCAAGTATGTTATTTTTTTTCTTTCCTCTTCCATTAGCTTTCATTTTGATTATGAGTTTTTCTTTAAATCTAGAAACAAATTTATTGTTTGTTTTCTTATTTGTTGTTCATATGGTTTCTCTTTCACACATTTCTTCTTTACCCTCAAATCTACATCATTCTCCAACCCACGTGTGGGTTTTTCTCTTCCTCAAAACGTGTTTTCATTGCCCTCTTTTACATTGGGCTTCTTTCATGATTTTTGTTGGGGTTTTTGTTTTATTTAATGCACACCTATGTAACCTGTTGTTTCGCCATATCTCTTTCATGGTTTCATTGTCCTCCATCGTGCCTTTCCCTAATTTCCATGTTGAAAGCATGTGCAGGTTTTGTAAGTACTTGTTTCAAAGAAAGCACTCATTTTTGTGAATAAGTTTCACTCACATGAATGCCATGGCAGTGAAATGCAAGGCTATTACGCCAAAACGCATTCTAAGTGTCAACCTCAAAAGGCACATGTATTTCCTTGTTTGAGCGAACTTTTTGAGAAACATTGCACTTCATTTTTTTTTCACCAAATCCCAGTGCAAGAGTAGTGAAAATCACTACTCCTACACTAGGATGCTTTTCCAACAATTTTCCAAGGTGCTAATTTTCCATGCCTCTACACTTGCAACTTGCATACATGAAGCTAAGTGTCAAGGTGCTAATTTTTAGTGCCCTGACATATTGTTTTCAAACTTACACCTAAAAATGCAAGGGCATTGATTTTTAGCACCATTGCACCCAAATGCATTTCCCTAAGTGTAAGGGCATGATTTTCAATGCCCTTACACTTTTCCCAGGTTTTGCTCCAAAACACTTCAAATTGCTCTATCTTCACTCTAAACCCCGTTTCTCCATCCCAGCATCATTTTTCGTGCCTAATTGCTTGTTTCACGCTTTCTCAACATCATTGCTTGCTTCACACATCCCAATGTTGCTTTTTCAACTAGCGTTTGTTGATCCATCATCTATGTAGTTTCTTTTCAGATCTCGTCAAAGGATCCTCGAAGTTGTATCTTATTGATCCAATTGCTCTCAGATGATAGCCAGGAAGCCTCCATCATCTTCAAAGGCTAAAGGAAAAATGAAATATAAGTGCCAAGGTGTTTATCTACCAATAGTAGTAATTTCAAAGGTGGATGAGATAAAAGACATCGAGGTTGGTCATCAAGACCTCGTTGATTTTATGGAAAGAACTAAGCGGAAGCCTCTTAAAGACTCCCTAAAAGCCATTGTGCACAGTAATCTACATTTGGTGTATGTGTTCCCTAATTTTGCACATAATACATAATTTGTCTTCCAAGTTGCATCCCATTACATCAGGGAAAACAGAAGTGTGATCGATTCCTCTGGGCATGAGATATTGAGACTTGACCCTGACTTCTTTGATATTGTTTTTCAGAGTCCCACAATTGGTGTACACTGAGATCTCAATACAACAAGCATAGGAACTCTATGAATCAGATCCCAACAAAGCTAAGTACTTGATAAATAGTCAATGGTTGAAAGAACCTACGAACACTATCTCAAGATGGCTGAAGGGATTTTCATGAAGTGACTTCAAGGAAGATGTCAGGGACATGATCACACTCTTGAGTAGAGTCAAAGGATTTCCTGAATCATCCCATTTTCATGAGTGGATTTATGAATACATCTGGATCATAAGAAGACAAAATGCTCATATTGATTGGGGCAAACAAATTAGTGATGAAATATATCAACAACTAATCAATGTGCCAACCACCTTGAAGTTCTATATGACTTCTTACCTGGTGTATGTCGCAGCCATGATGAGGTAATTTCTGGGTCTATCCACAAAAGGGAACCGACTTTCTATACCTGTGTACAAATATTTCTATCAATTGGAGTTGAAGGAAATCCTTCACCATTTCAGGAAGGTCACTGATGCTTTCTTTGTGCATCTATTTTTTAGCTTTGACCTAACTCTCAAGAAGAAGAGGGTGTCCGATGAGCTCTACAAGGTGGTGAGTAAAGTCGAATGCATATTTTTATAGTTTCCAACTTTTACTTACATAAGGGTAGGATGCTACACTGGGTGCCCTTACATGTTGCCTAGATATCCCTCAGATAAGTGGATACTCATGGAGTTGTGTAGATAACTTATTTTAGTTCACAAAGAGATGATGAGGATTCACAAGCCGGGATTCAAGTTTCCACTGACAATCGGTAGGTATACCATCAAAAGTGTACAAAAATCCAAATAAGTCTATGCAGAAATGTAGGTCATGACAATTAGGAACTATAGATACAAATTTGATTTTGACTACCGAAATGTAAAGAAGAAGTTGAAAAAGGGTCATCAACACAAGTACTACTTTGAGGACATCTGGGTGAATTGTAGAGATGAAGAGGCTATTCGCAAGATATATTTTTGCATACTAACCGTACAACAAATCAGAGATCTTGGTGTTGCTGACCTACTAGAGGATTTCATAGATCCTGGTGACATCATGAATGCTACCTATGATGAATAAGAAATCTCCAAGAGACCTTTTCCTGCAATTCAATTGTCCAAAAAGGAAAGTGTTTCCATCAGAGAGAGGTTGGCACCAATATTGGCTAACATTGAAGAGTGGTTACATAAGCATGGCTTTGAGATGAAAACTTTCAGGACATATTCTGAGGGAGAGGAATCTGGAGCAAAATCCAATCGACAACAACAACCCCACATGAAAGATAAACCTACTGTCATTCCCACTTCTTCCCAAAGAGGCCCTAGGATTAAGTTCACTTTCAGCAAAAAGGATATGCAGGTCGTCCCAAAAGGAGAATCAAAAAAATTTGAACCATCTTGCTCAAAAGGAAAAGGGAATGTTTCCAAAGAGATAGATTCTAATGGAGAAGAAAATTCAAGTGACCAATCTGCTGAAGAAGAAGATTCAGAAGAAGCAAACTCAATTGAAGAAAAATATTTCAAAGGTGAACAAGAGTTAGAAGAGAAAGAGGGTGACCAATAGGAACTCAGGCATGATGAAGAACAAACCATGTCTCCACCTAAGAATGTAGTTGAATAACTTCCCCAAACATCATCACCTGTAACTTCAAATGTTCCTCACACACCTCCTAATCCAAAAAATCCTCCACCACCTTTTCCTACATCACCTATTCCTATGTCTACCATAGTGGACATTTCACCAACCCTTATAGCATCAACCATACTTGATACTCCTTCAGTGGCAAGTATACAAATGGTTGACATTTTGTCGAGTCCTCCATCATCCATTCCCAACCTGTCATCGCCATCCTATGATATCACTTCAGAAATTTATTTTAACATATTCATGAAGGAATCCATGCATGATCAACTCAATGTGCAAACTACAGGAGCAGTTATGATGAACACAATGCCAATTGTCACTATGCAAGTCATTCCTTTAGAAGTGGCGGTGACAAGGGAGTTGATGGTTGAACCAGAAGCTTGTACCTCTTCTCTTCCCCCTAGTTGGTATCTCAAGTAACGAAGCGGAAAAAACAAATGATTTCTCCAAAAGAGCTCGATCTTGAAGAGATAGCCCCTCTAAAAGCCAAGGGGAAGAAAAAGGAAAAAGTGTATTCATGACTGAATGTTGACAAGGCCGGTCATAAATATGTAGAGATTGGTGTACCACCTCAAGAGGAAGGAGATGTCAATATGGAGGACTACATAGTGACAAGAGTCTAGCTTGGAAAGGCCACAAATGAAAGTGCAAAGCCAAATGCACAAGTAAGCTTGGATATACTAGCAGGAAGACTGGACAAAATGGAGCAAGCTCAGAACATCTACAAACAAAAGGAAAAGCATTATGCCACTATTGTAAGGAGACTTGCAAGATCTTCAAGTAATGCACAACCGTTGGAAATGGTAAGAACTGAGGACCCAATTGTCAAGAAGGCTAAGATGTTTTCTTCCAAAGGAAGAGTGTTATATGATTTCATCAAGAAGATTGTAGAACAGGGTTCTTAGATTATAGTTGTTGCAGATGAAAAATCTACTTAGATAGCCATGCTCAAAACATAGCTTGATAAAGAGGAGAATGTACTTTCCCAAGAGTGCAGAGAAATGGAAAAATTCATGTTGTTGTGGTCACAAATGTAATAGGAAAAGCTCAACAAATTGGTGGAATTTGAGGTGATCCCGACAAGGAGAAATACATAGAGGTAAGAGAATCACTAAAGCATCGTATTCAGATAATCAAATCTCTTACAAAATATCTCCACCAAGTATAGGAAGATTTCGAAGGGAATCATGTGATCCTTGAAAGAGGAATTAAGGAGTTACCAGGGCAGCTCCTTGAAGAGAATCATATCTTCCTTTTGCCCACAAAACTTTCCCAAATCTTCAAAGAAGCCATCATGAAGCGAGTAGAGAGTGCAAACTTTTCAAAAGCCTTTATGGATGTTATTTGTGATACAAGGCTTACTCTTGATAGCCTCAAGATGCATCTTGACAGGTGAAAAAAGGTTCACTCATCCACCATGAGATCAGTCACGAGGATTCACACCATTGTGGATTACACCGTTGGTCCGCATGAAAAGTTCATGTAGGAGACCATGAAGAAGTATGAAGACTTTTATGCCCAAGCAAGGAACCATGAAGATTCCTGATCTCCATTGTTGAAATTTTTTATGCTTTCCTTTATGCATCTTGTAAATAGATTCTGACATCTTAAATGTCTTTTCTTAAAATGTAATTACATTGAAAATTTAAGATGTAGTTTCTTGAAGACAAATTACATTTTGGCTTTAGTCAAAGTTAGGTGAGAATTTCCTAAATTAACTCACCTAACTTTCCTAACTTTTCTCAATTGATTTCCTAATTTTTCTCATCCCTCTCCTTTATAAGTATGAGGGATTTCTATTGTAAGACTCACCTTTAGTATTTTGCAATGAAGTGTTGCCCTTTTTGAAGTAGAATTGTGAAACTTTGTGTTCATACTTTGTGAATAAAATCTGATCAATAAAGAAGAGAATTGCAAACCAAACTTTGTGTTGGATTCGATAATCTTGTGGATTGATCTTATTTGGTGGTGATTAGTAAATGATATCTAAAGGGCTTCAAGTAGTTTATGTAAACTTTATGTTACATTCCTTATTTGGATTTATGTTTATGTTTGGATACTTTTGTTGAATGATCTACAAGACTTAGTTCTTGTAATCATTCATGTAGTTTGAGGAATTTTTGCGTCTAAGAAGACTTTGTACTTCTAATGCAACAAACAATACGTCTCTCAAAGATCCATCAGTGAAAAAGCTACGAAATGAATTTGTGCCTTTGTGAGCTTTCCCTTTTATTTTACTTGTTTATTACTAATCACATTTGGTATCTCTATGCTTTGCTTTGACAAGATAGAGGTATTGGCATTACCACTCATTGTTAGTTTAAAGTTATCTTGAATTAAGAATTTCTAACTATGAAGCATTGTAAAACATATTCTCTGAAAAAAGAGAGAAGCATCAATTTGACACACCCCCCCATTTTGTGAGTGTAGTGTATATTGTGTAAATACTTTATTAGTTTTACCATAGCTTCTATTAGTAGTAAGAAGGGCCCCCCCCCTTTCTGAGAGGGGAGATTTTATCTCAAATAGTTGTGGCTGAAGCCTAGGTTGTGTAATCTATTGATAATATGATTACATAATTTTCACCCAACAAGTTTAAGGGTTAAGGGCAGAGGGTAGAGATTGAGAGTAGAGGGTAGAGGGTAGAGGGTAGAGAGAGAGGGGGTTGAGGATTTTAGGGTTTAAGGGTTGAGGGTTGAGGGTAGAGGGTTGATGGTAGAGGGATTAGGGTTGAGGGTTGAGGGTTAGGGAGGGTTTAAAAGGTTGAGGGTTGGTGGTTTGAGGTGGGGTAGAGAGAGAGGGAGTTAGGGATTTTAGGGTTTACAGGGTTGAGGGTTGAGGGTAGATGGTTGATGGTAGAGGATTAAGGGTTGAGGTTCATGGATCAAGGTAGAGTTTTGGGTTTGGGTTTTAAAGGTTTTAAGGTTTAGAATTAGAGGTAGAGATTACCAGAAATTTTAGAGGTTTATAGTTTAAGGATAGAAGTTTAAGGGTTTTAGGGGACTAGGGTGGAGGTAGAGTGTTGATGGTAGAGAGTTGAGGTTGAGAGGTTTAGGGTTTAGGGATTACGGTTTACTATTTAAGGGTAGAGGGTGTAGAGATGAGAGAGAGAGGAGGGGTATTGTGTTTATGATTGAGGGTAGAGGGTATTGGGTCGAGATTAGAAGGTAGAGGGTATTGTGTTGAGGGTAGAGGGTAGAGGGTTTAAGGGTTTGGTTTTAAGGGTTTAGGGTTGAGGGTTTAGGTATCCCATCCCTTTATCTCCCACTCCCTCTCTCAAGTCTTCCCCCCACCCTAACTGAATAAGAGAGAGAGAGGGAGGGAGGGGGTTGAGGGTTTGTTGTTGTTGTTGTTGTTGTTGTTGTTGTTGTTGTTGTTGTTGTTGTTGTTGTTGAAATCCGTCGCCGTCCTCAAAATCCCGTCAAAATTATAAATTATCAAAATCAAAATCAAAAAATCCATCCCGCGTCACGTCAAAAGCATCAAAGTCAAATTCGAATTCAAATTCCAGAATTCGGTAAATTCGTTCAGAAACCCGTCAAAATTAAAGTCATCCGTCAGGAATTAAAGTCAAAATTAATTCATCGTGGCGATCTAGAGGGTAGAGGGTTAAGGGTAGAGGGTTTAAGGGTTCAGGGTTTAGGTTTTAGGGTTTAAGGGTTTAGGGTAGATGGTATAGGGTTTAAGGGTTTAGGGTTTGGAGTTTAAGGGTTAAGGGTTGAGGGTTTAAGATTTTTAGGGTTTAGGGTATAGGGTTGAGGGATTAGGGTTGAGCGTAGAGGGTATTAGGTTGAGGGTAGACGGTAGACGGTTTAAGGGCTTAGGTTTGAGGGTTTAGGTCTCCCATCCCTCTATCTCCTACTCCCTCTCTCTCCCACTCCCTCTCTCAAGTCTTCCACCCACTCTAACTAAATATGAGAGAGGGAGGGTTGAGGTTCTGATTCAAGAGGTAGAAGAGGGGTGAGAATAAAGGTTAAAGGGGTTTAAAGGTTCAAAGGTTAAAGGAGTTCGCAAAAGGTTAAAGTTGAGGTTCAAGGTTAAGGTTAGTACTCTGAGTTGAAGAGGGATTGTCTTAGGGGTCGAAGGTTAAGGGTTTATCTGGTTTGGTTTCAGGATCCGGGTCCTCGAGTTCAAAGAGTTCGGGAGTTCGAGTTCGGAGTTCAAATTCAAATAAATCATTAAAATTCCGGAAATTCCAAATGCTTCAGAGATAAGTCGTAAGATCAAAATTCAGAATTTATTCAATTTAAAATTCAATTCAAATTCAAATTTAAAATGCCAAAATTCAAAATTCGATAAATAAAATTCAAAATTCAGAATTCAGGTCAAAATTTAAAATTAAAGTCCGAAAAATAAAAAATGCAAGAAGAAATAAAAATTAAAATTAAAAATTAAAATTAAAGAGATTAAGAAGGTTAGGGTGGAGAGTGATAGAGAATTAGAAGAGTTTGAGAAGATGGGCTAAGTAGGATTTAAGGAGTTAAAGGTAGAAGATGAATGGTTTAGGGTTTAAGGTTTATAGTTTAAGGGTTGAGATTGAGGGTTGAGGGTAGAAGATGAAAGGTGAAAGGTTTAGAAGTTCACGGTTTATAGTGTAAAGGTAGAGGAGTTCACAAGGTTTGAGTAGATAAAGTAAAAGGTTTTAAAGGTTTAGGGTTTAGGACTTAAGGGTTAAGGGTTGAGGGTTGAAGGTTTGAGGTTAGAGGTTAGAGGGTAGAGGGTAGAGAGAGAGAGGGTTGAGGGTTGAGGGTATATGGTAGGGGGTTTAAGAGTTTAGGGTTTAGGGTTTAAGGGTTAAGGGTAGAGGGTAGAGGGTTTAGGGTTAATAGTTTAAGGGTAGAAGGTTGAGGGTTGATGGTTGAGGGTAGAGGGTAGAGGGTAGAGGGTTTAAGGGTTGAGGGATTAAGGGTTGAGGGTTGAGGGTTGAGGGTAGAGGGTTTAAGGGTTTGGGGTTGAGGGTTTAGGTCTCCCATCCCTTTATCTCCCACTCCCTCTCTTAGGTCTTCCCCCCCACCCTAATTAAATAACTCTCTCTCCCTCTCAAGTCTCTCTCTCTCTCAGGTCTCACTCCCTCCCATGCTACCTAGACTAATTTATCTCACTCCAATCCCCTCTCTCACACTCCCTCTTTGTCAAGTCTCACGTACCTCCCACCCTACCTAGAAAAAAATATTTCACTCCAACCCCCTCTCCCACACTCCTTATCTCTCTCCCCCTTTAGTCTTTTTGTATGATCTCTCAGGTCTAATCCCTCCCAACCCCTCTCCCATTGTCAGGTATTTCCCCCCACCCTAACTGGATAACTCTCTATCCCTCTCAAGTCTCTATTGCTCTCAAGTCTCAGTACCTACCATGCTACCTAGACTAATCTCTATCACTCATATCCCCTCTCTCTCTATCTCAAGTCTCACTCCCTTCCTCTCTATGCAAGGTGAACATTTCAAAGCAACACATTTGGCGCTCTCCAAATTTGGCGAGCACCAAATGTGTTTTACCTTGAAATGGTAAAATAAGGGTTGACCCCATTATTCAGGCCCACATGCTTCTACATTTGTCTAGTTCAAAGCTTTATCCAACTCAAAAATTCATTTTTTATGAAGTTGACTCCCTATTGTACCAATCTATGCTTGATCCATCACCTTTTTACCACCAATTTGCATGCTAGACAACGTAGAAGAAAACATTTTGAAGTTTCTACATCATTTTACATTATTTTAGGTAATATATTCATTTTGGGTATATTGAAATGTTTATATTTAGTATATTTGTTTGTTTTTTACAATATAAACTAAATTCCTTTAATGATTTTATTTATCATAACAATTAGACATAAAATTCAACATTGAATTAGATGGGAGTTGCATAAAAAAGTTTAATTTTTATGAGTTTGAAGAAAAAAATGAAAAACATGACATAATTTAGATGAATTCATGTTTAAACTTATATAGACGAGATCAACTTAACACAAATTTTCTTATGAATTCTATTTGCATTGCTTATAGTAGTCCATTTCCAGCATGGCTAGCGGAATTCACTCTATTTTATTTTAGGTAGATGTTTATATTGAGTTTTTTTGTCTTGTTTTGAGAATTTAAAGACCATTCATTTGATGATTATATTAATCTTCATTGTTACACATAGAATTCAACAGTAAATTAGATGGATGCTACATGTAAATGTTTAATTTTTAGGAGTTTGAAGATATAAAATGGAAAGCATGACATAATAGATTCAAATTCATTATTAGTGATGGTTGTGGGAAAACTTTTATTTTCAACTAATTTGGAAAACCTAAGAGCTTTCATCAATGTTAATGCATGTTTCCATTAATTTTTTTTTTCCATAAACAAATCACCTTCATCATGTGCTTAGATAAATTCAAGTGACTTGACATAGTTTTTAATGCAAGTGTCCATTCATTCATACCATTTAACTTTCTAAGAAATAAAAAAGGGAAAATTTTGTGCAATTGAAAATTCTTATTGTCTTTCTAAGTTACCTCATTACCAAAGAAATAGTGAATAATTCCAAGATATAGCATCAAAAACCCTTCTTTGAATTCATGTTCTTCATGGCTTTGTCAATAATCACAATGTGGTTTTAACAATAATAAACAAAAAATTCTCTAGTTTCCAAAGATGGCAGCATATACCCTAGGTTTGACACTTGTTTGCTCCTAATCACTTGTCCACACTCCAAATACTCCCCTCAAACCTAAGTCTTAACATTGATTAACTCTTACATGAAGCAATTTTTGTACAAATCCCTTAAAGTACTAGGTTTTACACAGTATAGTTGCAAAAAGAAACAAAATATCCTTAATAACGCACACAAAATGATGATTTAGTAGCCCTCCTTTTGTCAGCACATGCATACTAAAAATTAGTGCCAAGTTTCATATATTTTCACTAGATGCATCAAAAGTTATGGGTTTTTTGAAGCTCGCTATAAACCCTAGGTTGGGGAAAGTAATGTTTGATAAGATATGTAATGTTTGATAAGTCACATTAGTTATGCAATGTAAAGTAATGCTTTGAGTTTTAAAGATATGCAATGCAATGTAATCAACAGTATCAATATGTTTCATAAAATGTTTTGCCTATTTCATAAAATGCACTGTAATTAGTGGTATGGATATGTTTGAAAAATTGCATTACTTACTTTTATTGTGGTATGGAGGTAGATGTATGTATGAAAAATGTTGTAGCATAGACATGTTTGATAATTCCAAACAGCTCATTGCCTTCTTTCATAAAATTCTTTGGTGTGTTTCATAAAATGCAATGTAATCAGCAATATCAATATGTTTCACAAAATGCATTACTTACTTTTGTTCTATGTGTGTTTGTGAACATGTAGCATTCAACGTCATGTTGAGGAAACAACCAAAGGCTCTAACACTGGAAGAACGTGCAATTAAAAATGCAAGGAGAAGAGAATAAAAAATTGTAGTTTGTGAAGCAAAGGAATTGCAGCCTATACAACTAGAAATTACCATGCAATCTAAGAGAGATGTCCAATTGGAAAAACAAAGGGCATGAATGAACAAACTTCATGGAAGGACACAAATGGATCCTAAAGTTGGGGGCACATCATCAAACATAGGTGAAGTTCAATTCACATCTCTAGTTGAAGACACACCAACAACATGTGGTTTTCCAAGTACATTAGAAATCACATCTCCAATTGAAGACACACCATCAACAACATTGTGTTTTAAAAGTGCATCAACAAAAAAATCTCTATTTGAAGGCACTCCACAAATGACATCTCAAGTTGGAGGTACAACATTGTTTACATGTCAATATCAAGGTATGTTAACAAACACATCTCTATTTGAAGGCACTTTGATTGAAGGTACGCAATCTATCCCCGATGCTGTTGACATTCCTAATGTTGACACAAATTTACATTTGAGAAATCCTCATAGAGTTTTGTATAGAAATACTACATTTTTAATTGATATTGATTCCAATGTTTTAAAATGGATGTCTAATAAGATTCCAAAATGTTCATGTCAAAGATATGCATAGAGGATATGGAGTTTATTTTTTGCAAAGCTAAGTGAGGGTGCAAGATGCCAACTATTTGTTGAAATGATGAGGCAACTCAAATTTAGGCCCACCATGAAGGCTCTTGGACTAAGATTTTTGAATGACTCAAGTGAAAATTCCATTGTAAAGAACTTGATGAGTGCATACGAGAGCATGGGTTCTACCTCACGAATGAAGGATAGTTGTGCCACACGATGTGTGATGACAACAACACTGTTAAGAAGTCAAACAAGGAACAAGGTGAACCTTAAAAAGACAAGCAAGACTTTGAAAATAAGTATACCATCTCTAATGAGAGTTCCAAAGGAAGGCATGAAAGAGTGGAGGATCCAAATAGCAATGAGTTATGGGAATTCTCGGGTAGAGTGCCACAGAAAGATAAAAGAATTGCTCAATCCTGGAGATCTATAATAGTAGATTATTGGAAGAATAACACAAGTACCTCTCCCAATAAAAGAGATGTTCTAAGAAGGATAATTGGTAGTAAAATATGTGAGCCACATCCAAAGCATTATTTGGATACCACTCAAACCCATTTTTTTGCTGATTTTGTACGAAAGTTTCCTAAAATTAAAATATGTCAAAAGTATTTTGAAATGCTAAAGCTTTTTTATGTAAAAATAAATCACACACACACACTACTTATTGTTGTAGAGTACATATTGATTTTTCTAACCATTATGATGTTTATTGATGTATATGTGTAGATGTGCATGCTAACAATGTTTTGCAGGAATGTAACATAAGACCTTAACCTAAATCCCCAAGGGAATTTTTATCTTCCATTTTATGTGAAAGAGTGGGTGGTCAGATTTTTTACAAGAAGTCATGTTTGGATGGCACATGTGATCATTATGGTGGCATGCAACATTTTCCAATTTTCCAACACATGGCTAGTACACACACTATTGGAGACAAAATTGTGGAATTTGGCAAATACAAGATAGTGGCCTATAGTCTAAAAGATGGGAAAGAAGTGTGAATTGGTTAGTGATAATATTCCAGTGTATCAGTTTATGGGCATTTTTCATGATCAGGTGGTCTATGAGTATGGAAGCCATACACATGGGGCTCGTTGGTTGGACTCACAGATCAAGTTATGCAAGGACACGTTTCTGCTTCATAGCATTGTTTCAGTTGTCGACTTATCAGAGAACTACACACTACAACCACAAAACGAGGTGCAATCACAGTACTACAACTCCACAAAGGTTGTTATATTTGTGCATATAGCATTCATTCATGCAAATGATAGTAAAAAGGATAATAAGAAATTATTGAGGGTCAGTGATGATTGCACACATTCTACAAAGTTTGTGCAAGGTTGCTTTTAGATGTTCTATGTTGATCTAGCTAGTAGGGGCATCTCATTCAGTTAGCATATCATATGGTCAGATAACTATAAATCACAATTCAAGAACTCCATAATGTTTTATTGGTTGAGCATAATGCATAGGATTGGTGGTGCTCTCCATATGTGGAACTTCTCAAAGGTTGAGCATGGAAAGGGGAAGCATGATGGAGCAGGTGCATGCATCAAAAGATCCTTAGCATGAGAAGAGTTAAAGTACAAAGACAGTGTAAAGTTGACATATGCAAGATCAATTTTTGAGTGGTGCAATCATGCAATGGGTCCAGGTAGTGAAGGTAATTCTTTAGTTCGTAGATTTTTTCATTTAGGAGATGATACTAACATTGAAAAATATGAGGATTGTTGTACACTAACAGGATCGAGTGAGCTACACTTTTTTAGAAGCTCCAATTTAGGTACATGGACTATCCATACACAAAAGATGGCATGCTTTTGTTCTGTGTGTACACTTCAAGCATGGAATGATTGTGAGTCAACAGAGTGGGTTGAAAGATGGTCTGTAAGAATTCTAACCCCACTTGACACTTATCAGCTCCTGACGACTCTACAAATCATGGAGATGCAATCATTCGTTGACTTTGATCATGTATCAGACCTAGTAGAACTAGGTAATATATCTTACTTTCAAGTTTTATTTTGATCAATAAATACATCTAACAAGATGAACATATCAATGCAAGGCATGGTAATTTTAGATGAATACAATGAAGAGGGTACATATTATTACTTGTGTCATTGTATCGAGGCTAACAAGAAATTGGAGGCCCTAGTTATAGATGGAGAAAATATAGAATATCTTATAGGTTCAGTGGTTGTTACTAGCACATGGCTTAGAAGGTATCCAGTTAAGAATGTTGCAGTTTGGTTGTTTGAGGACTTTGACACACATCAGAAGATTCTTCACTACTTGAACCTTGTCGTCACAACCAACGTTCATTTGATCAAATATAAGGGTAGAATTGTGAACGAGAACTTGTGGAAAGTGAGTGAGTCTGACAATGAGGCAATACTTGACACAATAAAGAGTAGAGAAGACCTGAATGGTTCCCTAGATTTATTTGTAAGTATGCACATTGAATTTGTAAAGTCATGTTATTGATCACTACTTTCTTTCAAGTGTTTAAGTTTGATTGTAGAAGGTTTGCAAAATTGCATTATTGTTAGTTTGCAAAATGATAATTATATGTTGTTCTCTATTGACTACCTTTAAGTTGGTATTCTCTATTAGTGTTTGATGTCATATGCATTTAGTATTGTCATTGATGCATTTGTGACTGTAGGTTATACTTAAGATTATCAACTTAAGAAAAGAACAACATCGATTGTTGATGCAAGTATTAAGTGGTATGAGAAACATCGGTTGCTAGTGCATTTTCTGGTTCTCAATCTTCTCTTTCTTTTCTATTTCATAGATTTCTCAGATTCTTATATGCTACATGTTTTATGTTAATTATGTTAGTGATATATTTGAAATTTATACGTAGGATCATGGAGATATGAGAAAGTAGAAAAAGATGGGCATTGTCACCATTGTAGGACCTTCAATCGATCTACTTATAACATGCATGAAGGTGATAATAGATCTCGCCAGAAGGTGTATGTCTAAAATTATTCAGTTATTGGTCTTTTAATGATTTTTATGTGAGTCCATGTCTGAAATTGTTAGGCTTTTGTAGGATTTTTGTGGACTGAATTTTAGTGAGATTACACAACCACGAAGAGGCTACTACCCATGTGTTTCCAAGGGAGTAGGGGATGTACATGTTTTGAAGCATTTTGGAATGCAAATAACTGGGCCACCTGAGGTGGATTGGAGAAAAGAAACTGGGAAACAACTCCTTTTGTGTCTTCTTGTACAATATATTTCATGATCTAGGTTGCAAATGGGAGGATTATTTCTCTGCATGTATTGCTACAAGTATTGAGAAATGGGATGATTTTCAAGATGTTCTTCCATCACTATTGTAATATTTGTTATTGACTTAGTGTATTTTTTCATATACAAAAATTATGAGAAATTATTACATGCAAATGTGTATATTCCTTAATAAATGCCTCAATTAAATGTGTATATTAGATTTAAAGTTAGTTGTAATGGTTTATGGTTTACATTTAAAGTTTTCTTGAAGGAAAAACATGTGGATTTATGACAAAATATGAAACAATGTCTTATATGGTACAAAGGCATATTTTCTTGCTCTTCTATAAACCCTAGAACTCTTTCCATCATTATTATTTGACATTAAAACTTGATCAACCCTTTCTCGTTTAGTATGATTCAACTCAAGGGTAAATCACCTCTCCAATTAATATGTCCCCACTATATCATGATGATTCTCAACCCTTTTTCTATGTCTCAGGTTATTAAATCATCATGAGATCCCATTTCTATGAGGCATACGCTACCCCTACCTTGTCAACCCTATCGAATTGGTAAGTTGGTGAGCCTGGCAAGCTAGTGAGCTCACTAGCTTGCCAATTTGGTAGGGTTGAGAAGGTAGGGGAAGCGTATGCCTCATAGAAATGGGGTCTCACAGTGATTTTTCCAAGCTCACCAACTTGCCAATTTGGTAGGGTTGACAAGATAGGGGCAACATATACCTCATATAAATGGGGCCTCACAATGATTAAATCATTGTGAATCATTGTGAGACCTTATTTCTATGTGGCATACACTACCCCTACCATGTCAGCTCTACTAAATTGGCAAGCTGGTGAGCTTGGAAAGCTAGTGAACTCACTAGATTTCCAATTTGGTAGGGTTAACAAGGTAGGGGTAGCATATGCCTCATTTACATCATTGTGAGACCCTATTTCTATGAGGCATACACTACCCCTACCTTGTCAAACCTTCTGAATTGGAAAGCTAGTGAGCTCAATAGCTTTCCAATTCGATAGGGTTAAAAAGGTAGGGGCAGTGTATGCGTCATAGAAGTGGGGACTCACGGTGATGTCATTTTTGTGACTCATACACTGCCCCTACCTTTTCAACCCTACCGAATTGGAAAGCTAGTGAGCTCACTAGCTTGCCAATTCGGTAGGGTTGACAAGGTAGGGGTAGTGTATGCATCATAGAAATGGGGTCTCATAGTGATTTACATCATCGTGAGACCCTATTTCTACGAGGCATACAATGTCCCTACCTTGTAACTATAAATGTGTATCCACTATAGTGAAAAGGTTGAATGGAAAAGTTCTAGTAATAGAATTTTAAACAACTTGGAGCCCACCTAATATGAACTTTTTTAAAATTTAATGAATTGCTTTCACATGTGACTAAAGAATATATAACATTGCTAAACCCATATGAAATTTTTTATATAAGTGTCACTTTAAAGTCAAATGTAAGTAATTTCTCCTCTAAAGATTCACTATGGAATCCTTTTTCTCCATGTTCTTGGATGTCATTCTTGTAATTTTTAATCAATGTCATTCTATAGCCAATGATTTTTACTTTTTAATACATTAGACAGAGCGTAAACCAAATGTTGAATGCTAGAGATGGTCAAATTTTGTCTAAGGAATGAAAAAGTGGAGGAAATGGATCAAGCAAGTGGATTTTTCCAAATTTTCCAAGTGGAGGAGATGACTCAAGTGAGTGGATTTTACCAAATTTTCCAAAAGGACTAAGTACCAAAAAGTGGCAAAGACCTCAAAGTGTGCTCATTTGTTTGGAAAACCACTTCCAAATGATAAAATTGGTTTAGTATAGGATGCAGTGGCAAGAAAAATCCCATAACATGCTTTGTTAGGCTTAAAATTTATTTAAGTTTTAAAAAGTGGTGAAAAGCATCAAAGCATACAATTTTGTGTGTGTTAGCAATGGTAAAGATCCTTAAGGCATGCTCTTTTCGGGTAGGAGCCAAAAAAATTGAAATTTTACTTGGGGAAGGAGTTTTGGTGAAGAACATCAAAACATATTATCTTCTAATTAGAAAAAGTGAAAGTTAAAGTGGAAAACATTTTTAGAGCACAATAGAAACACCGTGAAAAGTATTAAAAAAGTGTACACTTTACATGCTATGGCCACACTTTTAGGCTCACATTTTTCCTTTTATTGCCATGTTTTCACTCCTATAACACAAATTTCAAATGATTGAACCCCTTCAAGGTGTGCTCAAGTAGTCTTATAACATATTTTATCTTTTCAAGGAATTGATGGGTTGGCGTAGAGTTTCATATTAAAAAATTACCACTTTTATTATTGCAAGGAACCACTAAGTTTAGATTTGATTTAATTCAAAATATTTGACCTTGCTTCAATTCATTCCAAATTTGAATAAAAAATACAACCATGCTTCCATGATGCAGAGTTAGGGTTTACTTGGTTTCAACAACAACAATGGTTAAAGGCTTCTAGGACTCCAAACATAGTTGACCATGCAATGGAGTAGCGATATTGCAAAAAAGAAACATAGAAATAGTCTCCACATTGGTTCAAATTTCATTCAAATCTTCAACTAACCCACCTCCAACCCTTGGGTCATGCATATAAAGAATATTTATGGTTGTACAAACAAGAAAAAACTCTCAATCGACCCTCAACCAACTTCTAACAACTTTCGAAATTGACAAATGACACAACTTTGAGAAATTTTTGCAACTTTTACACAAATGACACAAAAATTTTCAAAATGAACTGTTCCGACACATCCAAGTCAGTACATTTAGGCTAGGCATGGTCCTCTATTGCAGCCAAACATGCCGAATCAATCCGACCTATGTTCAATCGATAGAATCCCTTAAGAACCCAAAGTACAAAATGATTAATATTCAATGAGCTATTACTTGGACATCATGACGCTTATAAAATTTTCATATAAGCCTATGGGTTTTTATTGGGCCTTTCTACAATAACCTCTCTCAGTTTTGCTATCTCGAAGGCGTTTTCCTGTGGTGATGAATTTTCACTTGGGGAAAAAGTTGTCAAATGCAAGTAGTTGAAAGTTGCAAAGTGGTGCAACTTATGTTCTACAACTTACATTCTACAACTTACATTCTACAATTTGTGTGACCAAATGAAATATTCCAGCGTATTCGAGTGGCTACTTTTACACTAGGAATGATTCTCTTTCACACCCAAACACACTGAATCGATCCGAGCTACATTCAATTGGAAAAATCCCTTAAGAGTCCAAAGTGAAAAATGGTTGTAAACTTCAGCATGTTGTTACTTAGACACTGTGATGCTTAAAAAATTCTTGTCTAAGCATATGGGTTCACGTTGGGCCCCTCTACAATAACCTCTCTCAATATTTGCTATCTTGGAGGTGTTTTCCCATGGTGACAAATTTTCACTTGGGGAAAAAAAGGTGTCAAATGTAAATAGTTGAAAGTTACAAAGTGGTGCAACTTTCGTTCGACAAATTGTGTGAGCAAACAAACTATTCCAACATGTCTAGATGGGTATGTTTACACTAGAAATAGTCCTCTTTCATAGTCAAACATGCTGAATCACTTTGAGCTACATTCAACTGGTAGAATCCCTTCAGAGTCCAAAGTGCAAAATGGCTGCAAACTTCAACATTTTGTTACTCAGACACCGTGACACTTAGAAACTTCTCATCTAAGCCTATGGGATCGTGTTGGACCCATCTACAATAACCTCTCTCATTTTTCGCTATCTTGGAGACATTTTTCGATGGTGGCAAATTTTCAATTGGGCAAAATGTTGTCAAATACAAGTAGATGAAAGTTGCAAAGTGGTGCAACTTTCATTCTGCAATTCATGTGACCAAACAAACTATTGCAACACATTTGGGTGGATATGTTTATGATAGGTATAGTCCTCTTTTGCACCCAAAAATGTTTAATCACTCTGAGTTACATCCAACCCACAAAATCCCTTAAGAGTCTAAAGTGCAAAATGACTACAAACTTCAACATATTGTTACTCAGACACCATGATGCTTAGAAACCTCTCGTCTGAGCCTATGGGATCATGTTGAGCCCCCATACAATAAATTCTCTCAATTTTTCACTATCTTTGGAGGCCTTTTCCTATGGTGGTAAATTTTCACTTGGAAAAAAAAGTTATAAAAAACAAATAGTTGAAAGTTGCAAAGTGGTGTAACTTTTATTCTAGAACTTGTGTGACCAAACAAATTGTTCCAACACATTTGGGTGGGTACATTTATTCTAGGAATGGTCATCTTTCGTAGCCAAATGCATTGAATCGCTCTGAGCTACATTCAATCGACATAATCCTTTAAGAGTCCAAAGTTTAAAATGACTGCAAACTTCAACATGTTGTTATTCGGATATTGTGACACTTAAAAAATTCTTGTTTGAGCCTATGGGATCGCGTTGGGCCACTCTACAATATCCTTTCTCAATTTTCACTATCATAGAGGCATTTTCCCATGTTGGCGACTATTTGTTTGGGGAAAAAGTGGTCAAATACAAGTAGTTGAAAATGGCAAAGTAGTGCAAATTCTATTTTGCAACTCATGTGACCAAAAAAACTATTACAATACATTTAAGTGGGTACTTTTATGCTAGGTATGGTCCTCTTTCACACCCAAACATGTTGAATCGCTCTGAGCTACATTCAACTGATAAAATCCCTTAAGAGTCCAAAGTGCAAAAAGACAGTAAACTTTAGCATGATATTAATCAGATACCATGACACTTAGAAGCTTCTCGTTTGATCCTATGAGATTGTGTTGGACCTCTCTATAATAACCTCTCTCAATTTTCGCTATCTCAAATGCCTTTTCCCATGGTGGTGAATTTTCACTTAGGGAAAAGTTGTCAAATGTAAGTAGTTAAAAGTTGCAAAGTGGTGCAACTTTTTTTTTACAACTCATGTGACTAAACGAACTATTCCAATGCATCCAAGTGGGTAAATTTATGCTAGACATAGTCCTCTTTCTCACCCAAATGCACTATATCGCTCCAAGCTACATTCAACCGACAAAATCCCATAAGAGTCCAAAGTGCAAAATGACTGCAAACTTGAACATGTTACTCAGATACCGTGAAACTTAGAGACTTCTCATTTGAGTTTATGGGATTACCTTGGGCCCCTCTACAATAACCTCTCTCATTTTTTTCTTTTTCAGAGTCATTTTTCCATGGTGGCAACTTTTCGTTTGGGAAAAAAATTGTCAAATGCAAGTAGTTGAAAGTTGCAAAGTGGTGCAAATTTTATTCTACAACTCGTGTGACCAAATAAACTATAATCCAACAAATTCAGGTAGGTACGTTTATGCTAGGAATGGTCCTTTTTCACACCCAAACGCGTTGAATCGCTTCAAGCTACATTCAATCGACATAATCTCTTAAGAGTCCAAAGTGCAAAATGACTGCAAACTTCAACATGTTGTTTCTCAGATATAGTGACACTTAGAAACTTCTTGTCTAATCCTATGGGATTTTGTTGTGCCCCTATACAATAATCTCTCTCAGTTTTCTCTATCTCGGAAGCCTTTTTTCCGTGGTGGCAAATTTTCACTTGAAGAAATAGTTGTCAAATGCAAGTAGTTGAAAGTTGCAAAATGGTGCAATTTTTGTTTTGCAACTTGTGTGACGAAATGAACTGTTGCAACATGTCTGAGTGGGTACATTTATGCTAGGCATGGTCCTCTTTCACACCCAAACACATTGAAATGTTCCGAGCTACATTCAACTAAGAAAATCCCTTAAGAGTCCAAAGTGCAAAATGGCTGCAAACTTTAGTATGCTATTACTCAGATATTGTGATGCTTAGAAACTTCTCGTTTGAGTCTATGGGATCATGTTGGGCCCCTCTCCAATATTCTCTTTTTATTTTTTCTATTTTCGAGGTGTTTTCCCATGGTGATGACTTTTCGTTGGAGGAAAAAGTTGTCAAATACAAGTAGTTGAAAGTTGCAAAGTGGTGAAAGTTTTGTTTTGTGACTCGTGTGACCAAATGAACTATTCCAACATGTCCAAGTGGGTACGTTTATATTAGAAATGTTCCTCTTTTGCACGCAAACATGTTGAATTGCTCCGAACTATATTCAACAAACATAATCCCTTAAAAGTCCAAAGTGCAAAATGACTGCAAACTTCAAAATGTTGTTACTCAGATAATGTGATACTTAGAAACCTCTCATTTGAGCCTATGGGATCACGTTGGGACCTTGTATAATAACCTTTCTTTATTTTCACTATCTTAGAGGCTTTTTCCCATGGTGGTGAATTTTCACTTGGGGAAAGAATTATTAAATGTAAGTAGTTAAAAGTTGTAAAGTGGTGCAACTTTCATTCTACAACTTGTGTGACTAAATGAACTATTCCAACTCATCCCAGTGGGCACATTTACGCTAGGAATAGTCCTCTTTCACACCTAAACATGTTAAATCACTCCAAGCTACATTAAACCAACAGAATTCCATAAGAGTCCAAAGTGCAAAATGATTGTAAACTTTAGCATGCTATTAATCTAATACTATGACGCTTAGA